>CM062297.1:782072897-782757897 GCA_031216915.1 Pictodentalium vernedei | reverse complement strand
AGTGTTACCCCGGCGCCAAATTCAATCATCTGCGCTCTATGTTTAAAGGGCACAGGGGCCAGTCCAGTCCCCAAAAAATATTATTAAATATTGGCGTGAATTCTCGAAACGATAATTCTGATCTCGTAGTTAAGCAGTTGCGGAATATGCTTAGCGATATCAGGGTCAAGTTTAGATCAGCAAAAATTTATTTCGCTGAACTAAACTTTTCGCAAAAACTCCCTCAGGCTGAGAGGAGAACCCTGAGCATCATCAACGAAACCATTCGGAAAGTGAAGGACGTTAACGTGATACCAAAAATTGATGACGCAAAGTTTGATGTTGCTCAGGATTTAATCCATTGGACCACGAGAACCGCCAATATTATGTACGATCACTGGTTGAACCACCTAAATTTAAACTAAGTAAAGGCAAAGGTAACAGCCGCCTAACAGATGTGGGATTAGGAACTAATGTGGTTAACCTGTCTGGCACCAATGACCTAACAACCCAAGAGAAATCTCTTTTAGATCGCGGTTTAACTTTTGTACCAGCACCAAAGCCTAAAACTGATAACCAAACAAATTTACCATCATACAACTGTAATTTTCTTAGGCAAATGAAATTAGCCGACCGCTTTAGAAACTCCAGCGGTCGGAAACTTCCTTTTACAGAATCATCTGGTTGGTCACCTCCAGATAGTGAAGTAGATCCCGAAATTATTGAGGCTAGCAAACGAATCATCAAAAAGGTATTCAGCATGAACATACTCTCCGATAAAGCCAATTTAACAGCTGGTGAACGGAGAGCCCTCACGAAACTTCGAAAAAATAAGAAATTAGTAATTAAACCAGCCGACAAAGGTGGGTCGGTAGTTGTTCTATCTCGGGATAATTATATAAAGGAAGCCATGAGACAACTCAGCAATACTAAACATTATAAGAAAATAGATTCACTTATTTGGCCTAGTAATATCGAAAAATTCAATAAGATCTTAAAATTTCTCCTCGACGAAGGTCACATTACCAAAAAACAATTGAAATATTTAACAGCTAAGCTCAGTGCTCAAACAAGACAATTTTATATCCTACCAAAGATCCACAAGGACCGTTCTTCATGGACGGATGACTTAACTCCACCCGGGAGGCCAATTGTATCAGATTGTAATTCGGAATCTTATGCGATCTCGGAATTAATTGATTATCATCTTAAACCTATAGCAAATAGACATCCGAGCTATCTAAAAAACACACAGGATTTCCTGTCACAAATTTCGAAATTGAAAATATCAAAAAATGCAATTCTGGCTACTTTGGATATTGACAGTATGTATACGAACATTGATATTGATAAAGGTGTTAAATCAGTTAAAAATGCATTTGAAAAATATCCGGATGCGAAACGCCCGGATGAACAAATTTTGGATCTTTTAGAGCTGAGCTTAAAAGGTAATGACTTTCAATTCAATGGAGAATATTTTCTACAAATAATGGGTTGTCCTATGGGTAAAAGATTCAGTCCTAATTTTGCAAGCATTTATGTAGCGGAATGGGAGGAAAATGCCTTAAGCAAATGTGCAAAGCATCCTCTCGTATATCTCAGATATTTAGATGACATTTTTATTATTTGGGAACATTCAAAAGAAGATTTTGATGAATTTTTAGAAATTTTGAATAATCACGATCCAAATATTAAATTGAAAGCTACTATCAGTGAAAATTCTGTTGATTTTCTCGATGTAACCGTGTATAAAGGCAAGCAATTTCAGGCGTCCGGTCATTTAGATTATAAAGTATATTTTAAACCAACTGATTCACATCAATTGTTGCACACTAAATCATTTCATCCTCAACATACATTTAAAGGTATCATCAAATCACAGCTCATTCGTTTCCACCGCAATTCAAGTGATAAGGTAAATTTCAATGAGGCTTGTTCTACTCTATTTGGCGCCCTCAGATCGAGAGGGTACTCGCTGCGCCTTTTGCGTAGCCTGAAATCCCAAACCTTGAAAAAGCTCGAAAGTCCAGCTGAAACTACCGATTTCGAACCACTGAAGATTGAACACAACAGACCGTTGCAAAATAGTAGTGGCGCGGTATTTAATTGCAAAAAGCCTCGTTGTAGACTGCATACTTTTATGCCTGATCAGAAAGAGGAATTTTCCTCCGAACAAACGAAAAATCATTATCAGATCCGTAACCCCCTCCATTGTGATTCACCAAACATTATTTACCTTATCACTTGTAAGCGATGTAGGAAACAGTATGTTGGTCAAAGTCAAAATCCTTTCCGAGAACGTGCTACTAGACACAAACAGGATATAAAACATAATTCTGATGCCCCAGTAGCACAACATTTTAACCTTCCTGGCCATTCTTTGGACGATTTCGAAATCCATCCTATTGAACAACCACCAATTAAAGACACATTAGAAGAAACGGATGAATTTAGAAAAAAACGTGAAGCTTTTTGGATCAATACGCTTCAAACCCTCTGGCCATTTGGTATGAACATATCAGAGGGCGAATGCGAAAGGAGGTCCATCATTCCTTTCACTTTAACGTACAACAGAATGAATATCGAAATAGCAAAATGTTAAAAGATGAATTCAATTTTACCAATGCTAAATTAAATGAACCTTTGAATCTTCGACCTGTCATCGCCTATAAGAAAAACAAAAGCTTGCGTAACATCCTTGTAAGGACTAAATTAGAGCCCATCAATGAATAACACCAATTTCTGCCAGTCAGTTTAACCAGTTCCTAAGCTCATCACTTAGTTTAAATCAATTTTGTGTACTTTTTTTGTCATGTTTGAAACCCATCAGGGTTCAGTAAATGAAAACAATTTTTCGGCGGCATATTAAAAGGAAAAAAAACGTTTCAGTATGAAATGTCTGTGCCAGTGCGATTTTTTAACCTCAAACACACACAGGCGAGTGCCAGAGTTCATATATGCCCAAAAACAAAATAGGTTCTAATTTCAATCATGTGTATGTATTTCCTAAATAAAATTATTATTTATATATTTATTTATTGATTATTTTAAATTTTTTATTTATTTATTTATTTATTTATTTATTTATTTATTTATTTATTTATTTATTTATTTATTTGGTTGATTCATTTATTTAAATTATTATTTTTATTTTTATTTTTAATTTTTCATACCTTTCACACAATGTAGAGGTTCAGAAGGTAAAACACACAATTTCTACGTGGTGTAAAATATTTTCCGTCATAAACCTCCGTCGGGGGATTTTCATTCCAACTGATAACATTCGTGCGGCATCATGATCTTTGGCCTTATTTTTTCATTTATTTCTTTAGTCTCAATATATTTTATCAAACCATTTTTTCATATTATTTTCACATACTTCTGAAGCCAGTAAAGCAAACCGCTCCCGATTGGTTTTACTTAAATCAAAGCCAACCAATAGGGCTTCATGGGGTCAGTAAAGCAAACCACTCACTGACTGATTAAAATTCAATGGAAGCCAATCAATAGAGCTTCATCTAATTTGTTTGGACGACACAAACTGAGTTGTGAAAAACAAACTTGGGACATCTCAGATTGAAAAGAATTAATTAGATGAGTGACATTTGTCAGGTTGTTACCGAGTTTAATTATATACTGAGCTGTGAAAAACACCCCCAGCCCACATATGGATATATACTATGCATGCCCTCCCAAAGTTGGATTCATTTTCCTCAAAGTCTCTTTGAAAAAGCCAAACCAAGCGAAACGCGTCGAGACAGACGGATTATTTTCTACCTTTGCTGAAGACTACAACCAATCCAGGTATCTTCTCTAATAGGTAATATCTAGATTTCATTTTAATTTATTTCATTTCTTCATTTTAATTTCATTTTAAATTCATCTACCTATTCTTCAAATGGCTCAAAAAAGACAGAAGCATCAGGGAAAGAGAGTTGCCCAGTCTGGAAGAGGCCAGGAACAATCGTTCCAGGCCTATTCTAGATTGGTCAAGGCCCTTTTCCAGGTGATTCAGTGTATGCACCATATTGGGCTCCTAGAGCAGCATTTGGCCAACCGGGATTTCCCGAAACAGTTGGAGAAGAAAGCAGATGAGTTAGGTGGCTTTCTAAAGCCGGCTCTTCCCACCCCACACATTTTTTCTGTTTTTCGACAGATTAGTGTGGGATGGGCCAACCAAACGTTAAATGCTTTAGTTGAGCATTACAAGATAAATTTAAACCAGTTGAAGTCTAAGATAACTTTGGCTATGCGACCACCTCCTGGACTCGAAAAAATAGACTTCAACAGCGCTTCGGCGCGTGCCTTGATCTGGGCTCAAAAAAACTTTAAAAATAAGTTGACAGATAAGACGATTTCGGCCTATGAGTCTTACATTTCGGAACTTCGCCCAGCGTCTGGAGTAAGGAACAATACGGGAGGGAGCAAGCAAACTCCGGCCCGTGTTGCCCCTCTACCCCAACGCGAAAAGCAAAATAAGAAAAGATCAAGGCAAAGCACTTCTCCCTCTTCTTTTCCTTCTACTTCTTCTTTCTCTCAGAGTAAGCGCCTCAATTTGCAAACATCTCCGGTCCATATTGTGACTGAAGATGCTCGCAAATTGAGTAACGCTGTCTCGCCTCGTCTTATTCCTCTACCTCCTACTCCTCCTCAGCCTTTCTTCTCTGGTTCTCCTAGTGCTCTCACCAGAACTCCTCCTCCTCCTTCTGTTTCTTCTCCTGCTTCTGTTTCCTCTCCTGCTTCTGTTTCTTCTCCCCCTTCTCCTGCCTCTAGTGTGGTTCAACCAGGTATATCGTACTCAGAGAAAGTCAAATCACCGAGCCGCAACTCGGGCCGCTCATTTGATTCTAAATTCTCCCAGTTTCGGCATAAAAGCGGAGTTAATTTTGACAAAAGGAATTGGCGCCTCCCCGATGTTTGTAAAAACATCCTTATGATTGGAAGTTCAAATTTAGGACGCATTGATCGAAATCCCCATCCGGACATCCAGGTGGAGTGTTACCCCGGCGCCAAATTCAATCATCTGCGCTCTATGTTTAAAGGGCACAGGGGCCAGTCCAGTCCCCAAAAAATATTATTAAATATTGGCGTGAATTCTCGAAACGATAATTCTGATCTCGTAGTTAAGCAGTTGCGGAATATGCTTAGCGATATCAGGGTCAAGTTTAGATCAGCAAAAATTTATTTCGCTGAACTAAACTTTTCGCAAAAACTCCCTCAGGCTGAGAGGAGAACCCTGAGCATCATCAACGAAACCATTCGGAAAGTGAAGGACGTTAACGTGATACCAAAAATTGATGACGCGAAGTTTGATGTTGCTCAGGATTTAATCCATTGGACCACGAGAACCGCCAATATTATGTACGATCACTGGTTGAACCACCTAAATTTAAACTAAGTAAAGGCAAAGGTAACAGCCGCCTAACAGATGTGGGATTAGGAACTAATGTGGTTAACCTGTCTGGCACCAATGACCTAACAACCCAAGAGAAATCTCTTTTAGATCGCGGTTTGACTTTTGTACCAACACCAAAGCCTAAAACTGATAACCAAACAAATTTACCATCATACAACTGTAATTTTCTTAGGCAAATGAAATTAGCCGACCGCTTTAGAAACTCCAGGGGTCGGAAACTTCCTTTTACAGAATCATCTGGTTGGTCACCTCCAGATAGTGAAGTAGATCCCGAAATTATTGAGGCTAGCAAACGAATCATCAAAAAGGTGTTCAGCATGAACATACTCTCCGATAAAGACAATTTAACAGCTGGTGAACGGAGAGCCCTCACGAAACTTCGAAAAAATAAGAAATTAGTAATTAAATCAGCCGACAAAGGTGGGTCGGTAGTTGTTCTATCTCGGGATAATTATATAAAGGAAGCCATGAGACAACTCAGCAATACTAAACATTATAAGAAAATAGATTCACTTATTTGGCCTAGTAATATCGAAAAATTCAATAAGATCTTAAAATTTCTCCTCGACGAAGGTCACATTACCAAAAAACAATTGAAATATTTAACAGCTAAGCTCAGTGCTCAAACAAGACAATTTTATATCCTACCAAAGATCCACAAGGACCGTTCTTCATGGACGGATGACTTAACTCCACCCGGGAGGCCAATTGTATCAGATTGTAATTCGGAATCTTATGCGATCTCGGAATTAATTGATTATCATCTGAAACCTATAGCAAATAGACATCCGAGCTATCTAAAAAATACACAGGATTTCCTGTCAAAAATTTCGAAATTGAAAATATCAAAAAATGCAATTCTGGCTACTTTGGATATCGACAGTATGTATACCAACATTGATATTGATAAAGGTGTTAAATCAGTTAAAAATGCATTTGAAAAATATCCGGATGCGAAACGCCCGGATGAACAAATTTTGGATCTTTTAGAGCTGAGCTTAAAAGGTAATGACTTTCAATTCAATGGAGAATATTTTCTACAAATAATGGGTTGTCCTATGGGCAAAAGATTCAGTCCTAATTTTGCAAGCATTTATGTAGCGGAATGGGAGGAAAATGCCTTAAGCAAATGTGCAAAGCATCCTCTCGTATATCTCAGGTATTTAGATGACATTTTTATTATTTGGGAACATTCAAAAGAAGATTTTGATGAATTTTTAGAAATTTTGAACAATCACGATCCAAATATTAAATTGAAAGCTACTATCAGTGAAAATTCTGTTGATTTTCTCGATGTGACCGTGTATAAAGGCAAGCAATTTCAGGCGTCCGGTCATTTAGATTATAAAGTGTATTTTAAACCAACTGATTCACATCAATTGTTGCACACAAAATCATTTCATCCTCAACATACATTTAAAGGTATCATCAAATCACAACTCATTCGTTTCCACCGCAATTCAAGTGATAAGGTAAATTTCAATGAGGCTTGTTCTACTCTATTTGGCGCCCTCAGACCGAGAGGGTACTCGCTGCGTCTCTTGCGTAGCCTGAAATCCCAAACCCTGAAAAAGCTCGAAAGTCCAGCTGAAACTACCGATTTCGAACCACTGAAGATTGAACACAACAGACCGTTGCAGAATGGTAGTGGCGCGGTATTTAATTGCAAAAAGCCTCGTTGTAGACTGCATACTTTTATGCCTGATCAGAAAGAGGAATTTTCCTCCGAACAAACGAAAAATCATTATCAGATCCGTAACCCCCTCCATTGTGATTCACCAAACATTATTTACCTTATCACCTGTAAGCGATGTCGGAAACAGTATGTTGGTCAAAGTCAAAATCCTTTTCGAGAACGTGCTACTAGACACAAACAGGATATAAAACATAATGCTGATGCCCCAGTAGCACAACATTTTAACCTTCCTGGCCATTCTTTGGACGATTTCGAAATCCATCCTATTGAACAACCACCAATTAAAGACACATTAGAAGAAACGGATGAATTTAGAAAAAAACGTGAAGCTTTTTGGATCAATACGCTTCAAACTCTCTGGCCATTGGGTATGAACATATCAGAGGGCGAATGCGAAAGGAGGTCCATCATTCCTTTCACTTTAACGTACAACAGAATGAATATCGAAATAGCAAAAATGTTAAAAGATGAATTCAATTTTACCAATGCTAAATTAAATGAACCTTTGAATCTTCGACCTGTCATCGCCTATAAGAAAAACAAAAGCTTGCGTAACATCCTTGTAAGGACTAAATTAGAGCCCATCAATGAATAACACCAATTTCTGCCAGTCAGTTTAACCAGTTCCTAAGCTCATCACTTAGTTTAAATCAATTTTGTGTACTTTTTTGTCATGTTTGAAACCCATCAGGGTTCAGTAAATGAAAACAATTTTTCGGCGGCATATTAAAAGGAAAAAAAACGTTTCAGTATGAAATGTCTGTGCCAGTGCGATTTTTTAACCTCAAACACACACAGGCGAGTGCCAGAGTTCATATATGCCCAAAAACAAAATAGGTTCTAATTTCAATCATGTGTATGTATTTCCTAAATAAAATTATTATTTATATATTTATTTATTGATTATTTAAAATTTTTTATTAATTTTTATTTATTTATTTATTTATTTATTTATTTATTTATTTATTTATTTATTTATTTATTTATTTATTTGGTTGATTCATTTATTTAAATTATTATTTTTATTTTTATTTTTAATTTTTCATACCTTTCACACAATGTAGAGGTTCAGAAGGTAAAACACACAATTTCTACGTGGTGTAAAATATTTTCCGTCATAAACCTCCGTCGGGGGATTTTCATTCCAACTGATAACATTCGTGCGGCATCATGATCTTTGGCGTTATTTTTTCATTTATTTCTTTAGTCTCAATATATTTTATCAAACCATTTTTTCATATTATTTTCACATACTTCTGAAGCCAGTAAAGCAAACCGCTCCCGATTGGTTTTACTTAAATCAAAGCCAACCAATAGGGCTTCATGGGGTCAGTAAAGCAAACCACTCACTGACTGATTAAAATTCAATGGAAGCCAATCAATAGAGCTTCATCTAATTTGTTTGGACGACACAAACTGAGTTGTGAAAAACAAACTTGGGACATCTCAGATTGAAAAGAATTAACTAGATGAGTGACATTTGTCAGCTTGTTACCGAGTTTAATTATATACTGAGCTGTGAAAAACACCCCCAGCCCACATATGGATATATACCATGCATGCCCTCCCAAAGTTGGATTCATTTTCCTCAAAGTCTCTTTGAAAAAGCCAAACCAAGCGAAACGCGTCGAGACAGACGGATTATTTTCTACCTTTGCTGAAGACTACAACCAATCCAGGTATCTTCTCTAATAGGTAATATCTAGATTTCATTTTAATTTATTTCATTTCTTCATTTTAATTTCATTTTAAATTCATCTACCTATTCTTCAAATGGCTCAAAAAAGACAGAAGCATCAGGGAAAGAGAGTTGCCAAGTCTGGAAGAGGCCAGGAACAATCGTTCCAGGCCTATTCTAGATTGGTCAAGGCCCTTTTCCAGGTGATTCAGTGTATGCACCATATTGGGCTCCTAGAGCAGCATTTGGCCAACCGGGATTTCCCGAAACAGTTGGAGAAGAAAGTAGATGAGTTAGGTGGCTTTCTAAAGCCGGCTCTTCCCACCCCACACATTTTTTCTGTTTTTCGACAGATTAGTGTGGGATGGGCCAACCAAACGTTAAATGCTTTAGTTGAGCATTACAAGATAAATTTAAACCAGTTGAAGTCTAAGATAACTTTGGCTATGCGACCACCTCCTGGACTCGAAAAAATAGACTTCAACAGCGCTTCGGCGCGTGCCTTGATCTGGGCTCAAAAAAACTTTAAAAATAAGTTGACAGATAAGACGATTTCGGCCTATGAGTCTTACATTTCGGAACTTCGCCCAGCGTCTGGAGTAAGGAACAATACGGGAGGGAGCAAGCAAACTCCGGCCCGTGTTGTCCCTCTACCCCAACGCGAAAAGCAAAATAAGAAAAGATCAAGGCAAAGCACTTCTCCCTCTTCTTTTCCGTCTACTTCTTCTTTCTCTCAGAGTAAGCGCCTCAATTTGCAAACATCTCCGGTCCATATTGTGACTGAAGATGCTCGCAAATTGAGTAACGCTGTCTCGCCTCGTCTTATTCCTCTACCTCCTACTCCTCCTCAGCCTTTCTTCTCTGGTTCTCCTAGTGCTCTCACTAGAACTCCTCCTCCTCCTTCTGTTTCCTCTCCTCCTTCTGTTTCCTCTCCTGCTTCTGTTTCCTCTCCTGCTTCTGTTTCTTCTTCCCCTTCCCCTTCCCCCCACACTGCCTCTAGTGTGGTTCAACCAGGTATATCGTACTCAGAGAAAGTCAAATCACCGAGCCGCAACTCGGGCCGCTCATTTGATTCTAAATTCTCCCAGTTTCGGCATAAAAGCGGAGTTAATTTTGACAAAAGGAATTGGCGCCTCCCCGATGTTTGTAAAAACATCCTTATGATTGGAAGTTCAAATTTAGGACGCATTGATCGAAATCCCCATCCGGACATCCAGGTGGAGTGTTACCCCGGCGCCAAATTCAATCATCTGCGCTCTATGTTTAAAGGGCACAGGGGTCAGTCCAGTCCCCAAAAATATTATTAAATATTGGCGTGAATTCTCGAAACGATAATTCTGATCTCGTAGTTAAGCAGTTGCGGAATATGCTTAGCGATATCAGGGTCAAGTTTAGATCAGCAAAAATTTATTTCGCTGAACTAAACTTTTCGCAAAAACTCCCTCAGGCTGAGAGGAGAACCCTGAGCATCATCAACGAAACCATTCGGAAAGTGAAGGACGTTAACGTTATACCTAAAATTGATGACGCGAAGTTTGATGTTGCTCAGGATTTAATCCATTGGACCACGAGAACCGCCAATATTATGTACGATCACTGGTTGAACCACCTAAATTTAAACTAAGTAAAGGCAAAGGTAACAGCCGCCTAACAGATGTGGGATTAGGAACTAATGTGGTTAACCTGTCTGGCACCAATGACCTAACAACCCAAGAGAAATCTCTTTTAGATCGCGGTTTAACTTTTGTACCAGCACCAAAGCCTAAAACTGATAACCAAACAAATTTACCATCATACAACTGTAATTTTCTTAGGCAAATGAAATTAGCCGACCGCTTCAGAAACTCCAGCGGTCGGAAACTTCCTTTTACAGAATCATCTGGTTGGTCACCTCCAGATAGTGAAGTAGATCCCGAAATTATTGAGGCTAGCAAACGAATCATCCAAAAGGTGTTCAGCATGAACATACTCTCCGATAAAGACAATTTAACAGTAGGTGAACGGAGAGCCCTCACGAAACTTCGAAAAAATAAGAAATTAGTAATTAAACCAGCCGACAGGGGTCGGTAGTTGTTCTATCTCGGGATAATTATATAAAGGAAGCCATGAGACAACTCAGCAATACTAAACATTATAAGAAAATAGATTCACTTATTTGGCCTAGTAATATCGAAAAATTCAATAAGATCTTAAAATTTCTCCTCGACGAAGGTCACATTACCAAAAAACAATTGAAATATTTAACAGCTAAGCTCAGTGCTCAAACAAGACAATTTTATATCCTACCAAAGATCCACAAGGACCGTTCTTCATGGACGGATGACTTAACTCCACCCGGGAGGCCAATTGTATCAGATTGTAATTCGGAATCTTATGCGATCTCGGAATTAATTGATTATCATCTGAAACCTATAGCAAATAGACATCCGAGCTATCTAAAAAATACACAGGATTTCCTGTCAAAAATTTCGAAATTGAAAATATCGAAAAATGCAATTCTGGCTACTTTGGATATCGACAGTATGTATACCAACATTGATATTGATAAAGGTGTTAAATCAGTTAAAAATGCATTTGAAAAATATCCGGATGCGAAACGCCCGGATGAACAAATTTTGGATCTTTTAGAGCTGAGCTTAAAAGGTAATGACTTTCAATTCAATGGAGAATATTTTCTACAAATAATGGGTTGTCCTATGGGCAAAAGATTCAGTCCTAATTTTGCAAGCATTTATGTAGCGGAATGGGAGGAAAATGCCTTAAGCAAATGTGCAAAGCATCCTCTCGTATATCTCAGGTATTTAGATGACATTTTTATTATTTGGGAACATTCAAAAGAAGATTTTGATGAATTTTTAGAAATTTTGAACAATCACGATCCAAATATTAAATTGAAAGCTACTATCAGTGAAAATTCTGTTGATTTTCTCGATGTGACCGTGTATAAAGGCAAGCAATTTCAGGCGTCCGGTCATTTAGATTATAAAGTGTATTTTAAACCAACTGATTCACATCAATTGTTGCACACAAAATCATTTCATCCTCAACATACATTTAAAGGTATCATCAAATCACAACTCATTCGTTTCCACCGCAATTCAAGTGATAAGGTAAATTTCAATGAGGCTTGTTCTACTCTATTTGGCGCCCTCAGATCGAGAGGGTACTCGCTGCGTCTCTTGCGTAGCCTGAAATCCCAAACCCTGAAAAAGCTCGAAAGTCCAGCTGAAACTACCGATTTCGAACCACTGAAGATTGAACACAACAGACCGTTGCAGAATGGTAGTGGCGCGGTATTTAATTGCAAAAAGCCTCGTTGTAGACTGCATACTTTTATGCCTGATCAGAAAGAGGAATTTTCCTCTGAACAAACGAAAAATCATTATCAGATCCGTAACCCCCTCCATTGTGATTCACCAAACATTATTTACCTTATCACCTGTAAGCGATGTCGGAAACAGTATGTTGGTCAAAGTCAAAATCCTTTTCGAGAACGTGCTACTAGACACAAACAGGATATAAAACATAATGCTGATGCCCCAGTAGCACAACATTTTAACCTTCCTGGCCATTCTTTGGACGATTTCGAAATCCATCCTATTGAACAACCACCAATTAAAGACACATTAGAAGAAACGGATGAATTTAGAAAAAAACGTGAAGCTTTTTGGATCAATACGCTTCAAACTCTCTGGCCATTGGGTATGAACATATCAGAGGGCGAATGCGAAAGGAGGTCCATCATTCCTTTCACTTTAACGTACAACAGAATGAATATCGAAATAGCAAAAATGTTAAAAGATGAATTCAATTTTACCAATGCTAAATTAAATGAACCTTTGAATCTTCGACCTGTCATCGCCTATAAGAAAAACAAAAGCTTGCGTAACATCCTTGTAAGGACTAAATTAGAGCCCATCAATGAATAACACCAATTTCTGCCAGTCAGTTTAACCAGTTCCTAAGCTCATCACTTAGTTTAAATCAATTTTGTGTACTTTTTTGTCATGTTTGAAACCCATCAGGGTTCAGTAAATGAAAACAATTTTTCGGCGGCATATTAAAAGGAAAAAAAACGTTTCAGTATGAAATGTCTGTGCCAGTGCGATTTTTTAACCTCAAACACACACAGGCGAGTGCCAGAGTTCATATATGCCCAAAAACAAAATAGGTTCTAATTTCAATCATGTGTATGTATTTCCTAAATAAAATTATTATTTATATATTTATTTATTGATTATTTAAAATTTTTTATTTATTTATTTATTTATTTATTTATTTATTTATTTATTTATTTATTTATTTATTTATTTATTTGGTTGATTCATTTATTTAAATTATTATTTTTATTTTTATTTTTAATTTTTCATACCTTTCACACAATGTAGAGGTTCAGAAGGTAAAACACACAATTTCTACGTGGTGTAAAATATTTTCCGTCATAAACCTCCGTCGGGGGATTTTCATTCCAACTGATAACATTCGTGCGGCATCATGATCTTTGGCGTTATTTTTTCATTTATTTCTTTAGTCTCAATATATTTTATCAAACCATTTTTTCATATTATTTTCACATACTTCTGAAGCCAGTAAAGCAAACCGCTCCCGATTGGTTTTACTTAAATCAAAGCCAACCAATAGGGCTTCATGGGGTCAGTAAAGCAAACCACTCACTGACTGATTAAAATTCAATGGAAGCCAATCAATAGAGCTTCATCTAATTTGTTTGGACGACACAAACTGAGTTGTGAAAAACAAACTTGGGACATCTCAGATTGAAAAGAATTAACTAGATGAGTGACATTTGTCAGCTTGTTACCGAGTTTAATTATATACTGAGCTATGAAAAACACCCCCAGCCCACATATGGATATATACCATGCATGCCCTCCCAAAGTTGGATTCATTTTCCTCAAAGTCTCTTTGAAAAAGCCAAACCAAGCGAAACGCGTCGAGACAGACGGATTATTTTCTACCTTTGCTGAAGACTACAACCAATCCAGGTATCTTCTCTAATAGGTAATATCTAGATTTCATTTTAATTTATTTCATTTCTTCATTTTAATTTCATTTTAAATTCATCTACCTATTCTTCAAATGGCTCAAAAAAGACAGAAGCATCAGGGAAAGAGAGTTGCCAAGTCTGGAAGAGGCCAGGAACAATCGTTCCAGGCCTATTCTAGATTGGTCAAGGCCCTTTTCCAGGTGATTCAGTGTATGCACCATATTGGGCTCCTAGAGCAGCATTTGGCCAACCGGGATTTCCCGAAACAGTTGGAGAAGAAAGTAGATGAGTTAGGTGGCTTTCTAAAGCCGGCTCTTCCCACCCCACACATTTTTTCTGTTTTTCGACAGATTAGTGTGGGATGGGCCAACCAAACGTTAAATGCTTTAGTTGAGCATTACAAGATAAATTTAAACCAGTTGAAGTCTAAGATAACTTTGGCTATGCGACCACCTCCTGGACTCGAAAAAATAGACTTCAACAGCGCTTCGGCGCGTGCCTTGATCTGGGCTCAAAAAAACTTTAAAAATAAGTTGACAGATAAGACGATTTCGGCCTATGAGTCTTACATTTCGGAACTTCGCCCAGCGTCTGGAGTAAGGAACAATACGGGAGGGAGCAAGCAAACTCCGGCCCGTGTTGTCCCTCTACCCCAACGCGAAAAGCAAAATAAGAAAAGATCAAGGCAAAGCACTTCTCCCTCTTCTTTTCCTTCTACTTCTTCTTTCTCTCAGAGTAAGCGCCTCAATTTGCAAACATCTCCGGTCCATATTGTGACTGAAGATGCTCGCAAATTGAGTAACGCTGTCTCGCCTCGTCTTATTCCTCTGCCTCCTACTCCTCCTCAGCCTTTCTTCTCTGGTTCTCCTAGTGCTCTCACTAGAACTCCTCCTCCTCCTTCTGTTTCCTCTCCTCCTTCTGTTTCCTCTCCTGCTTCTGTTTCCTCTCCTGCTTCTGTTTCTTCTTCCCCTTCCCCTTCCCCCCACACTGCCTCTAGTGTGGTTCAACCAGGTATATCGTACTCAGAGAAAGTCAAATCACCGAGCCGCAACTCGGGCCGCTCATTTGATTCTAAATTCTCCCAGTTTCGGCATAAAAGCGGAGTTAATTTTGACAAAAGGAATTGGCGCCTCCCCGATGTTTGTAAAAACATCCTTATGATTGGAAGTTCAAATTTAGGACGCATTGATCGAAATCCCCATCCGGACATCCAGGTGGAGTGTTACCCCGGCGCCAAATTCAATCATCTGCGCTCTATGTTTAAAGGGCACAGGGGTCAGTCCAGTCCCCAAAAATATTATTAAATATTGGCGTGAATTCTCGAAACGATAATTCTGATCTCGTAGTTAAGCAGTTGCGGAATATGCTTAGCGATATCAGGGTCAAGTTTAGATCAGCAAAAATTTATTTCGCTGAACTAAACTTTTCGCAAAAACTCCCTCAGGCTGAGAGGAGAACCCTGAGCATCATCAACGAAACCATTCGGAAAGTGAAGGACGTTAACGTTATACCTAAAATTGATGACGCGAAGTTTGATGTTGCTCAGGATTTAATCCATTGGACCACGAGAACCGCCAATATTATGTACGATCACTGGTTGAACCACCTAAATTTAAACTAAGTAAAGGCAAAGGTAACAGCCGCCTAACAGATGTGGGATTAGGAACTAATGTGGTTAACCTGTCTGGCACCAATGACCTAACAACCCAAGAGAAATCTCTTTTAGATCGCGGTTTAACTTTTGTACCAGCACCAAAGCCTAAAACTGATAACCAAACAAATTTACCATCATACAACTGTAATTTTCTTAGGCAAATGAAATTAGCCGACCGCTTCAGAAACTCCAGCGGTCGGAAACTTCCTTTTACAGAATCATCTGGTTGGTCACCTCCAGATAGTGAAGTAGATCCCGAAATTATTGAGGCTAGCAAACGAATCATCCAAAAGGTGTTCAGCATGAACATACTCTCCGATAAAGACAATTTAACAGTAGGTGAACGGAGAGCCCTCACGAAACTTCGAAAAAATAAGAAATTAGTAATTAAACCAGCCGACAGGGGTCGGTAGTTGTTCTATCTCGGGATAATTATATAAAGGAAGCCATGAGACAACTCAGCAATACTAAACATTATAAGAAAATAGATTCACTTATTTGGCCTAGTAATATCGAAAAATTCAATAAGATCTTAAAATTTCTCCTCGACGAAGGTCACATTACCAAAAAACAATTGAAATATTTAACAGCTAAGCTCAGTGCTCAAACAAGACAATTTTATATCCTACCAAAGATCCACAAGGACCGTTCTTCATGGACGGATGACTTAACTCCACCCGGGAGGCCAATTGTATCAGATTGTAATTCGGAATCTTATGCGATCTCGGAATTAATTGATTATCATCTGAAACCTATAGCAAATAGACATCCGAGCTATCTAAAAAATACACAGGATTTCCTGTCAAAAATTTCGAAATTGAAAATATCGAAAAATGCAATTCTGGCTACTTTGGATATCGACAGTATGTATACCAACATTGATATTGATAAAGGTGTTAAATCAGTTAAAAATGCATTTGAAAAATATCCGGATGCGAAACGCCCGGATGAACAAATTTTGGATCTTTTAGAGCTGAGCTTAAAAGGTAATGACTTTCAATTCAATGGAGAATATTTTCTACAAATAATGGGTTGTCCTATGGGCAAAAGATTCAGTCCTAATTTTGCAAGCATTTATGTAGCGGAATGGGAGGAAAATGCCTTAAGCAAATGTGCAAAGCATCCTCTCGTATATCTCAGGTATTTAGATGACATTTTTATTATTTGGGAACATTCAAAAGAAGATTTTGATGAATTTTTAGAAATTTTGAACAATCACGATCCAAATATTAAATTGAAAGCTACTATCAGTGAAAATTCTGTTGATTTTCTCGATGTGACCGTGTATAAAGGCAAGCAATTTCAGGCGTCCGGTCATTTAGATTATAAAGTGTATTTTAAACCAACTGATTCACATCAATTGTTGCACACAAAATCATTTCATCCTCAACATACATTTAAAGGTATCATCAAATCACAACTCATTCGTTTCCACCGCAATTCAAGTGATAAGGTAAATTTCAATGAGGCTTGTTCTACTCTATTTGGCGCCCTCAGATCGAGAGGGTACTCGCTGCGTCTCTTGCGTAGCCTGAAATCCCAAACCCTGAAAAAGCTCGAAAGTCCAGCTGAAACTACCGATTTCGAACCACTGAAGATTGAACACAACAGACCGTTGCAGAATGGTAGTGGCGCGGTATTTAATTGCAAAAAGCCTCGTTGTAGACTGCATACTTTTATGCCTGATCAGAAAGAGGAATTTTCCTCTGAACAAACGAAAAATCATTATCAGATCCGTAACCCCCTCCATTGTGATTCACCAAACATTATTTACCTTATCACCTGTAAGCGATGTCGGAAACAGTATGTTGGTCAAAGTCAAAATCCTTTTCGAGAACGTGCTACTAGACACAAACAGGATATAAAACATAATGCTGATGCCCCAGTAGCACAACATTTTAACCTTCCTGGCCATTCTTTGGACGATTTCGAAATCCATCCTATTGAACAACCACCAATTAAAGACACATTAGAAGAAACGGATGAATTTAGAAAAAAACGTGAAGCTTTTTGGATCAATACGCTTCAAACTCTCTGGCCATTGGGTATGAACATATCAGAGGGCGAATGCGAAAGGAGGTCCATCATTCCTTTCACTTTAACGTACAACAGAATGAATATCGAAATAGCAAAAATGTTAAAAGATGAATTCAATTTTACCAATGCTAAATTAAATGAACCTTTGAATCTTCGACCTGTCATCGCCTATAAGAAAAACAAAAGCTTGCGTAACATCCTTGTAAGGACTAAATTAGAGCCCATCAATGAATAACACCAATTTCTGCCAGTCAGTTTAACCAGTTCCTAAGCTCATCACTTAGTTTAAATCAATTTTGTGTACTTTTTTGTCATGTTTGAAACCCATCAGGGTTCAGTAAATGAAAACAATTTTTCGGCGGCATATTAAAAGGAAAAAAAACGTTTCAGTATGAAATGTCTGTGCCAGTGCGATTTTTTAACCTCAAACACACACAGGCGAGTGCCAGAGTTCATATATGCCCAAAAACAAAATAGGTTCTAATTTCAATCATGTGTATGTATTTCCTAAATAAAATTATTATTTATATATTTATTTATTGATTATTTAAAATTTTTTATTAATTTTTATTTATTTATTTATTTATTTATTTATTTATTTATTTATTTATTTATTTGGTTGATTCATTTATTTAAATTATTATTTTTATTTTTATTTTTAATTTTTCATACCTTTCACACAATGTAGAGGTTCAGAAGGTAAAACACACAATTTCTACGTGGTGTAAAATATTTTCCGTCATAAACCTCCGTCGGGGGATTTTCATTCCAACTGATAACATTCGTGCGGCATCATGATCTTTGGCGTTATTTTTTCATTTATTTCTTTAGTCTCAATATATTTTATCAAACCATTTTTTCATATTATTTTCACATACTTCTGAAGCCAGTAAAGCAAACCGCTCCCGATTGGTTTTACTTAAATCAAAGCCAACCAATAGGGCTTCATGGGGTCAGTAAAGCAAACCACTCACTGACTGATTAAAATTCAATGGAAGCCAATCAATAGAGCTTCATCTAATTTGTTTGGACGACACAAACTGAGTTGTGAAAAACAAACTTGGGACATCTCAGATTGAAAAGAATTAACTAGATGAGTGACATTTGTCAGCTTGTTACCGAGTTTAATTATATACTGAGCTATGAAAAACACCCCCAGCCCACATATGGATATATACCATGCATGCCCTCCCAAAGTTGGATTCATTTTCCTCAAAGTCTCTTTGAAAAAGCCAAACCAAGCGAAACGCGTCGAGACAGACGGATTATTTTCTACCTTTGCTGAAGACTACAACCAATCCAGGTATCTTCTCTAATAGGTAATATCTAGATTTCATTTTAATTTATTTCATTTCTTCATTTTAATTTCATTTTAAATTCATCTACCTATTCTTCAAATGGCTCAAAAAAGACAGAAGCATCAGGGAAAGAGAGTTGCCAAGTCTGGAAGAGGCCAGGAACAATCGTTCCAGGCCTATTCTAGATTGGTCAAGGCCCTTTTCCAGGTGATTCAGTGTATGCACCATATTGGGCTCCTAGAGCAGCATTTGGCCAACCGGGATTTCCCGAAACAGTTGGAGAAGAAAGTAGATGAGTTAGGTGGCTTTCTAAAGCCGGCTCTTCCCACCCCACACATTTTTTCTGTTTTTCGACAGATTAGTGTGGGATGGGCCAACCAAACGTTAAATGCTTTAGTTGAGCATTACAAGATAAATTTAAACCAGTTGAAGTCTAAGATAACTTTGGCTATGCGACCACCTCCTGGACTCGAAAAAATAGACTTCAACAGCGCTTCGGCGCGTGCCTTGATCTGGGCTCAAAAAAACTTTAAAAATAAGTTGACAGATAAGACGATTTCGGCCTATGAGTCTTACATTTCGGAACTTCGCCCAGCGTCTGGAGTAAGGAACAATACGGGAGGGAGCAAGCAAACTCCGGCCCGTGTTGTCCCTCTACCCCAACGCGAAAAGCAAAATAAGAAAAGATCAAGGCAAAGCACTTCTCCCTCTTCTTTTCCTTCTACTTCTTCTTTCTCTCAGAGTAAGCGCCTCAATTTGCAAACATCTCCGGTCCATATTGTGACTGAAGATGCTCGCAAATTGAGTAACGCTGTCTCGCCTCGTCTTATTCCTCTGCCTCCTACTCCTCCTCAGCCTTTCTTCTCTGGTTCTCCTAGTGCTCTCACTAGAACTCCTCCTCCTCCTTCTGTTTCCTCTCCTCCTTCTGTTTCCTCTCCTGCTTCTGTTTCCTCTCCTGCTTCTGTTTCTTCTTCCCCTTCCCCTTCCCCCCACACTGCCTCTAGTGTGGTTCAACCAGGTATATCGTACTCAGAGAAAGTCAAATCACCGAGCCGCAACTCGGGCCGCTCATTTGATTCTAAATTCTCCCAGTTTCGGCATAAAAGCGGAGTTAATTTTGACAAAAGGAATTGGCGCCTCCCCGATGTTTGTAAAAACATCCTTATGATTGGAAGTTCAAATTTAGGACGCATTGATCGAAATCCCCATCCGGACATCCAGGTGGAGTGTTACCCCGGCGCCAAATTCAATCATCTGCGCTCTATGTTTAAAGGGCACAGGGGTCAGTCCAGTCCCCAAAAATATTATTAAATATTGGCGTGAATTCTCGAAACGATAATTCTGATCTCGTAGTTAAGCAGTTGCGGAATATGCTTAGCGATATCAGGGTCAAGTTTAGATCAGCAAAAATTTATTTCGCTGAACTAAACTTTTCGCAAAAACTCCCTCAGGCTGAGAGGAGAACCCTGAGCATCATCAACGAAACCATTCGGAAAGTGAAGGACGTTAACGTTATACCTAAAATTGATGACGCGAAGTTTGATGTTGCTCAGGATTTAATCCATTGGACCACGAGAACCGCCAATATTATGTACGATCACTGGTTGAACCACCTAAATTTAAACTAAGTAAAGGCAAAGGTAACAGCCGCCTAACAGATGTGGGATTAGGAACTAATGTGGTTAACCTGTCTGGCACCAATGACCTAACAACCCAAGAGAAATCTCTTTTAGATCGCGGTTTAACTTTTGTACCAGCACCAAAGCCTAAAACTGATAACCAAACAAATTTACCATCATACAACTGTAATTTTCTTAGGCAAATGAAATTAGCCGACCGCTTCAGAAACTCCAGCGGTCGGAAACTTCCTTTTACAGAATCATCTGGTTGGTCACCTCCAGATAGTGAAGTAGATCCCGAAATTATTGAGGCTAGCAAACGAATCATCCAAAAGGTGTTCAGCATGAACATACTCTCCGATAAAGACAATTTAACAGTAGGTGAACGGAGAGCCCTCACGAAACTTCGAAAAAATAAGAAATTAGTAATTAAACCAGCCGACAGGGGTCGGTAGTTGTTCTATCTCGGGATAATTATATAAAGGAAGCCATGAGACAACTCAGCAATACTAAACATTATAAGAAAATAGATTCACTTATTTGGCCTAGTAATATCGAAAAATTCAATAAGATCTTAAAATTTCTCCTCGACGAAGGTCACATTACCAAAAAACAATTGAAATATTTAACAGCTAAGCTCAGTGCTCAAACAAGACAATTTTATATCCTACCAAAGATCCACAAGGACCGTTCTTCATGGACGGATGACTTAACTCCACCCGGGAGGCCAATTGTATCAGATTGTAATTCGGAATCTTATGCGATCTCGGAATTAATTGATTATCATCTGAAACCTATAGCAAATAGACATCCGAGCTATCTAAAAAATACACAGGATTTCCTGTCAAAAATTTCGAAATTGAAAATATCGAAAAATGCAATTCTGGCTACTTTGGATATCGACAGTATGTATACCAACATTGATATTGATAAAGGTGTTAAATCAGTTAAAAATGCATTTGAAAAATATCCGGATGCGAAACGCCCGGATGAACAAATTTTGGATCTTTTAGAGCTGAGCTTAAAAGGTAATGACTTTCAATTCAATGGAGAATATTTTCTACAAATAATGGGTTGTCCTATGGGCAAAAGATTCAGTCCTAATTTTGCAAGCATTTATGTAGCGGAATGGGAGGAAAATGCCTTAAGCAAATGTGCAAAGCATCCTCTCGTATATCTCAGGTATTTAGATGACATTTTTATTATTTGGGAACATTCAAAAGAAGATTTTGATGAATTTTTAGAAATTTTGAACAATCACGATCCAAATATTAAATTGAAAGCTACTATCAGTGAAAATTCTGTTGATTTTCTCGATGTGACCGTGTATAAAGGCAAGCAATTTCAGGCGTCCGGTCATTTAGATTATAAAGTGTATTTTAAACCAACTGATTCACATCAATTGTTGCACACAAAATCATTTCATCCTCAACATACATTTAAAGGTATCATCAAATCACAACTCATTCGTTTCCACCGCAATTCAAGTGATAAGGTAAATTTCAATGAGGCTTGTTCTACTCTATTTGGCGCCCTCAGATCGAGAGGGTACTCGCTGCGTCTCTTGCGTAGCCTGAAATCCCAAACCCTGAAAAAGCTCGAAAGTCCAGCTGAAACTACCGATTTCGAACCACTGAAGATTGAACACAACAGACCGTTGCAGAATGGTAGTGGCGCGGTATTTAATTGCAAAAAGCCTCGTTGTAGACTGCATACTTTTATGCCTGATCAGAAAGAGGAATTTTCCTCTGAACAAACGAAAAATCATTATCAGATCCGTAACCCCCTCCATTGTGATTCACCAAACATTATTTACCTTATCACTTGTAAGCGATGTCGGAAACAGTATGTTGGTCAAAGTCAAAATCCTTTTCGAGAACGTGCTACTAGACACAAACAGGATATAAAACATAATGCTGATGCCCCAGTAGCACAACATTTTAACCTTCCTGGCCATTCTTTGGACGATTTCGAAATCCATCCTATTGAACAACCACCAATTAAAGACACATTAGAAGAAACGGATGAATTTAGAAAAAAACGTGAAGCTTTTTGGATCAATACGCTTCAAACCCTCTGGCCATTTGGTATGAACATATCAGAGGGCGAATGCGAAAGGAGGTCCATCATTCCTTTCACTTTAACGTACAACAGAATGAATATCGAAATAGCAAAAATGTTAAAAGATGAATTCAATTTTACCAATGCTAAATTAAATGAACCTTTGAATCTTCGACCTGTCATCGCATATAAGAAAAACAAAAGCTTGCGTAACATCCTTGTAAGGACTAAATTAGAGCCCATCAATGAATAACATCAATTATTGCCAGTCAGTTTAACCAGTTCCTAAGCTCATCACTTAGTTTAAATCAAATTTGGTGTAATTTTTTGTCATGTTTGAAACCCATCTGGGTTCAGTAAATGAAAACAATTTTTCGGCGGCATATTTAAAGAAAAAAACGTTTCAGTATGAAATGTCTGTGCCAGTGCGATTTTTTAACCTCAAACACACACACACACACACACACACACACACACACACACACACACACACACACACAAATTAGCCACTTAGTATGACTTTTTAACCCATCATCTAACTTGAGTTGCAGACGGCACTTGGGAAAAACATCCTCATATAACTAAAATTTTTCATTTTTTGCTTCCAAAACATAGGTAATGATCCCTCATTGGAACGAGTGCGACACGCTCGTTCCAATGCGGGGTGATAACCTATGTTTTGGAAGCAAAAATGTACAAAATGTTGCACCAGAATCTCGCTCTTGCTTGTAAGGCTATCTCTCGACTCGTCTTTGACTCGTGGAGATATGACCTTAGATTCAAGAGCTCGACAATGACAGACGGTCCTCATTCTCTCTATTCCTCTGTCTCCAACTAAGATACAGTACAGCCGCCCTGGACTGGTCACTTTCCTCTGGTGGGCAATATTTCCACCGACGCAATAATATTAGATTCCAAACACAAATTATAGGAATAATCATCAAAAATTTATTTAACGAAGTACTGGGTACAGCCCGGCGCTTCCTTGATTAAACTTTTGCTGATGGTGTTTCTCATTACCTGATAAACGAATGCGTGGGCATCACTGCCCAGGTGTGCCGCTCATTTGATTCTAAATTCTCACAGTTTCGGCATAAAAGCGGAGTTAATTTTGACAAAAGGAATTGGCGCCTCCCCGATGTTTGTAAAAACATCCTTATGATTGGAAGTTCAAATTTAGGACGCATTGATCGAAATCCCCATCCGGACATCCAGGTGGAGTGTTACCTCGGCGCCAAATTCAATCATCTGCGCTCTATGTTTAAAGGGCACAGGGGCCAGTCCAGTCCCCAAAAAATATTATTAAATATTGGCGTGAATTCTCGAAACGATAATTCTGATCTCGTAGTTAAGCAGTTGCGGAATATGCTTAGCGATATCAGGGTCAAGTTTAGATCAGCAAAAATTTATTTCGCTGAACTAAACTTTTCGCAAAAACTCCCTCAGGCTGAGAGGAGAACCCTGAGCATCATCAACGAAACCATTCGGAAAGTGAAGGACGTTAACGTGATACCAAAAATTGAGGACGCCAAGTTTGATGTTGCTCAGGATTTAATCCATTGGACCACGAGAACCGCCAATATTATGTACGATCACTGGTTGAACCACCTAAATTTAAACTAAGTAAAGGCAAAGGTAACAGCCGCCTAACAGATGTGGGATTAGGAACTAATGTGGTTAACCTGCCTGGCACCAATGACCTAACAACCCAAGAGAAATCTCTTTAAGATCGCGGTTTAACTTTTGTACCAGCACCAAAGCGTAAAACTGATAACCAAACAAATTTACCATCATACAACTGTAATTTTCATAGGCAAATGAAATTAGCCGACCGCTTTAGAAACTCCAGTGGTCGGAAACTTCCTTTTACAGAATCATCTGGTTGGTCACCTCCAGATAGTGAAGTAGATCCCGAAATTATTGAGGCTAGCAAACGAATCATCAAAAAGGTGTTCAGCATGAACATACTCTCCGATAAAGACAATTTAACAGCTGGTGAACGGAGAGCCCTCACGAAACTTCGAAAAAATAAGAAATTAGTAATTAAACCAGCCGACAAAGGTGGGTCGGTAGTTGTTCTATCTCGGGATAATTATATAAAGGAAGCCATGAGACAACTCAGCAATACTAAACATTATAAGAAAATAGATTCACTTATTTGGCCTAGTAATATCGAAAAATTCAATAAGATCTTAAAATTTCTCCTCGACGAAGGTCACATTACCAAAAAACAATTGAAATATTTAACAGCTAAGCTCAGTGCTCAAACAAGACAATTTTATATCCTACCAAAGATCCACAAGGACCGTTCTTCATGGACGGATGACTTAACTCCACCCGGGAGGCCAATTGTATCAGATTGTAATTCGGAATCTTATGCGATCTCGGAATTAATTGATTATCATCTGAAACCTATAGCAAATAGACATCCGAGCTATCTAAAAAATACACAGGATTTCCTGTCAAAAATTTCGAAATTGAAAATATCGAAAAATGCAATTCTGGCTACTTTGGATATCGACAGTATGTATACCAACATTGATATTGATAAAGGTGTTAAATCAGTTAAAAATGCATTTGAAAAATATCCGGATGCGAAACGCCCGGATGAACAAATTTTGGATCTTTTAGAGCTGAGCTTAAAAGGTAATGACTTTCAATTCAATGGAGAATATTTTCTACAAATAATGGGTTGTCCTATGGGTAAAAGATTCAGTCCTAATTTTGCAAGCATTTATGTAGCGGAATGGGAGGAAAATGCCTTAAGCAAATGTGCAAAGCATCCTCTCGTATTTCTCAGATATTTAGATGACATTTTTATTATTTGGGAACATTCAAAAGAAGATTTTGATGATTTTTTAGAAATTTTGAACAATCACGATCCAAATATTAAATTGAAAGCTACTATCAGTGAAAATTCTGTTGATTTTCTCGATGTGACCGTGTATAAAGGCAAGCAGTTTCAGGCGTCCGGTCATTTAGATTATAAAGTATATTTTAAACCAACTGATTCACATCAATTGTTGCACACAAAATCATTTCATCCTCAACATACATTTAAAGGTATCATCAAATCACAACTCATTCGTTTCCACCGCAATTCAAGCGATAAGGTAAATTTCAATGAGGCTTGTTCTACTCTATTTGGCGCCCTCAGATCGAGAGGGTACTCGCTGCGCCTTTTGCGTAGCCTGAAATCCCAAACCCTGAAAAAGCTCGAAAGTCCAGCTGAAACTACCGATTTCGAACCACTGAAGATTGAACACAACAGACCGTTGCAGAATGGTAGTGGCGCGGTATTTAATTGCAAAAAGCCTCGTTGTAGACTGCATACTTTTATGCCTGATCAGAAAGAGGAATTTTCCTCCGAACAAACGAAAAATCATTATCAGATCCGTAACCCCCTCCATTGTGATTCACCAAACATTATTTACCTTATCACTTGTAAGCGATGTCGGAAACAGTATGTTGGTCAAAGTCAAAATCCTTTCCGAGAACGTGCTACTAGACACAAACAGGATATAAAACATAATGCTGATGCCCCAGTAGCACAACATTTTAACCTTCCTGGCCATTCTTTGGACGATTTCGAAATCCACCCAATTGAACAACCACCAATTAAAGACACATTAGAAGAAACGGATGAATTTAGAAAAAAACGTGAAGCTTTTTGGATCAATACGCTTCAAACCCTCTGGTCATTTGGTATGAACATATCAGAGGGCGAATGCGAAAGGAGGTCCATCATTCCTTTCACTTTAACGTACAACAGAATGAATATCGAAATAGCAAAAATATTAAAAGATGAATTCAATTTTACCAATGCTAAATTAAATGAACCTTTGAATCTTCGACCTGTCATCGCCTATAAGAAAAACAAAAGCTTGCGTAACATCCTTGTAAGGACTAAATTAGAGCCCATCAATGAGTAACATCAATTATTGCCAGTCAGTTTAACCAGTTCCTAAGCTCATCACTTAGTTTAAATCAATTTTGTGTAATTTTTTGTCATGTTTGAAACTCATCAGGGTTCAGTAAATGAAAACAATTTTTCGGCGGCATATTAAAAGAAAAAAACGTTTCAGTATGAAATGTCTGTGCCAGTGCGATTTTTTAACCTCAAACACACACACACACACACACAGAGTCTTGTCTACCCTACATACCGAGGTACCCCATTGTTTGTCCTTTGTGTGGACTAACGGTTTCTACCGCGTTTTGCCGGTACAGTTCTGGGAAAACAACCGAGGTAAAGGGTTTCTTTTGTCTTTTGTACCTCGGTAAGGCGAAACACGCAAACTCTTTTGTCTAGTTACCTCGTCAAGTTGGTAAGACAAACGCACACACACACACACACACACACACACACACACACACACACACACACACACACACACACACACACACACACACACACACACACACACACACACACACACACACACACACACACACACACACAAATTAGCCACTTAATATGACTTTTTAACCCATCATCTAACTTGAGTTGCAGACGGCACTTGGGAAAAACATCCTCATATAACTAAAATTTTTCATTTTTTGCTTCCAAAACATAGGTAATGATCCCTCATTGGAACGAGTGCGACACGCTCGTTCCAATGAGGGGTCATAACCTATGTTTTGGAAGCAAAAATGTACAAAATGTTGCACCAGAATCTCGCTCTTGCTTGTAAGGCTATCTCTCGACTCGTCTTTGACTCGTGGAGATATGACCTTAGATTCAAGAGCTCGACAATGACAGACGGTCCTCATTCTCTCTATTCCTCTGTCTCCAACTAAGATACAGTACAGCCGCCCTGGACTGGTCACTTTCCTCTGGTGGGCAATATTTCCACGGACGCAATAATATTAGATTCCAAACACAAATTATAGGAATAATCATCAAAAATTTATTTAACGAAGTACTGGGTACAGCCCGGCGCTTCCTTGATTAAACTTTTGCTGATGGTGTTTCTCATTACCTGATAAACGAATGCGTGGGCATCACTGCCCAGGTGTGGATTACGACCAGCCCACGGCGACTGTACTGTACTTTCTAATACATTATGCTACACTCGTCAAGACCTGACAATCAACGAAATGTCCCTTGTGGGTGTAAGTTGGATGCAATGAGTACAACACCAATTTTCCAATGGAGAAGGGATGCGCCCTTTAGGCTGTTGTATTGGTACTAATGTGGCGTTACTATAACGATGATGGCATTAAATGGCCGGTATTATCACGGCCGCGTTGCTATAACATTGATAATGTCGAATCTCCCATGCAACATCAAAATGAAATCACCGTCTGTGGAGAGTGTAGTGTACATTAATTATTTTAAGGTGTGACATAGTTTGGTCGCGTGTTTCAGAATGAGCCCAAGTTTTGTTGCGGCAGTGCTTCACACATACCGAATGCTCGATTTAACTCCTCTTATGACTGCAGTTAATGTGGTCACTCAGCAGAATATGTTCCTACAGTTAAAACTAGAAGTCCTGTCATGAAATGCGCTCAAATAGCACGTCGATCTGCGCGTTAATCTACGAGTTATGACCATAGTAACGCTATCGAAGTCTGTTCATATGACCTAAGCACAAGCGATGATTCAGCCACCAATGGACCTCCGGGTAACCCGGAGGTCCATTGGCAGAACAATTGCCTGTGGTTACTATGAGTAACCAGGTGAATCTGCCGTGCGTTGGATGCCATTCGATATGGCAACTGCGCGCAATTCCTAAGCGCAATTAAGCCTAGACAAGCGCATAGTTCATGACAGGACTTCTAGCTTTATCTGTAGAAGCTATGGTTTATATAGGAACCGAAGAAAATGGAGATATGGAGTCTAGGAGCTTTGGAGCTTTGGACCGTTAGGAGTCAGGGACAATATTGGGGCCTATTGAGCTAAGTGTACATGTACACGGACGCCCAACACTTAGGGACTATGTTTGGGCATCGGAGACAAGGGCTACAATGATTCATTAGAGCCGCAGAGAAATCAATGCTGCGTGTTACGCGGAGCGACTACTGCTCCAATGACTCGTTGGTTCATTTTTGATTTTATCGCTAAAAAAGTGTGGGAACCCTCGATCTTCCGGTTGGGCCGATGAGTTGTCAGGGAAGAACTCAAACGAGTAACTTCTCGAACCACTCTTGTGCTCATTCGACTAGTCGGGAATCACACTGATTTTGATTTAGATAAGTTGGTCATCTCTGTATGGACAAGTAAGGTTGATGATTGCGATGAAAGAAATCTCTGCGGGGAAAAAAGGGATGAGTATTGTGATGAGAGACAATAGAGTTAGTTAACTGTTCCTGTTCTGGTCGGTCGAGGCATGCCTAAGGAAAACGAGACCAGTGATGTAAGAAGTGGTGGGATCCTGCGGTACTAACATTGACATTGCAGTGGTACAACCAGGGAATATGGGCCTGGTAGTATTGGCAAATAATGATAGAGAACTATGATCATATAGTAGTATTTATTTCAAATCAAATAAATTTATAAAGATTAACATTAAATTAAAATTTTGCTCAGGATTTAATCCATTGGACCACGAGAACCGCCAATATTATGTACGATCACTGGTTGAACCACCTAAATTTAAACTAAGTAAAGGCAAAGGTAACAGCCGCCTAACAGATGTGGGATTAGGAACTAATGTGGTTAACCTGTCTGGCACCAATGACCTAACAACCCAAGAGAAATCTCTTTTAGATCGCGGTTTAACTTTTGTACCAGCACCAAAGCCCAAAACTGATAACCAAACAAATTTACCATCATACAACTGTAATTTTCTTAGGCAAATGAAATTAGCAGACCGCTTTAGAAACTCCAGCGGTCGGAAACTTCCTTTTACAGAATCATCTGGTTGGTCACCTCCAGATAGTGAAGTAGATCCCGAAATTATTGAGGCTAGCAAACGAATCATCAAAAAGGTGTTCAGCATGAACATACTCTCCGATAAAGACAATTTAACAGCTGGTGAACGGAGAGCCCTCACGAAACTTCGAAAAAATAAGAAATTAGTAATTAAACCAGCCGACAAAGGTGGGTCGGTAGTTGTTCTATCTCGGGATAATTATATAAAGGAAGCCATGAGACAACTCAGCAATACTAAACATTATAAGAAAATAGATTCACTTATTTGGCCTAGTAATATCGAAAAATTCAATAAGATCTTAAAATTTCTCCTCGACGAAGGTCACATTACCAAAAAACAATTGAAATATTTAACGGCTAAGCTCAGTGCTCAAACAAGACAATTTTATATCCTACCAAAGATCCACAAGGACCGTTCTTCATGGACGGATGACTTAACTCCGCCCGGGAGGCCAATTGTATCAGATTGTAATTCGGAATCTTATGCGATCTCGGAATTAATTGATTATCATCTGAAACCTATAGCAAATAGACATCCGAGCTATCTAAAAAATACACAGGATTTCCTGTCAAAAATTTCGAAATTGAAAATATCGAAAAATGCAATTCTGGCTACTTTGGATATCGACAGTATGTATACGAATATTGATATTGATAAAGGTGTTAAATCAGTTAAAAATGCATTTGAAAAATATCCGGATGCGAAACGCCCGGATGAACAAATTTTGGATCTTTTAGAGCTGAGCTTAAAAGGTAATGACTTTCAATTCAATGGAGAATATTTTCTACAAATAATGGGTTGTCCTATGGGCAAAAGATTCAGTCCTAATTTTGCAAGCATTTATGTAGCGGAATGGGAGGAAAATGCCTTAAGCAAATGTGCAAAGCATCCTCTCGTATTCGTATATCTCAGGTATTTAGATGACATTTTTATTATTTGGGAACATTCAAAAGAAGATTTTGATGAATTTTTAGAAATTTTGAACAATCACGATCCAAATATTAAATTGAAAGCTACTATCAGTGAAAATTCTGTTGATTTTCTCGATGTGACCGTGTATAAAGGCAAGCAATTTCAGGCGTCCGGTCATTTAGATTATAAAGTGTATTTTAAACCAACTGATTCACATCAATTGTTGCACACAAAATCATTTCATCCTCAACATACATTTAAAGGTATCATCAAATCACAACTCATTCGTTTCCACCGCAATTCAAGTGATAAGGCAAATTTCAATGAGGCTTGTTCTACTCTATTTGGCGCCCTCAGATCGAGAGGGTACTCTCTGCGCCTCTTGCGTAGCCTGAAATCCCAAACCCTGAAAAAGCTCGGAAGTCCAGCTGAAACTGCCGATTTCGAACCACTGAAGATTGAACACAACAGACCGTTGCAGAATGGTAGTGGCGCGGTATTTAATTGCAAAAAGCCTCGTTGTAGACTGCATACTTTTATGCCTGATCAGAAAGAGGAATTTTTCTCCGAACAAACGAAAAATCATTATCAGATCCGTAACCCCCTCCATTGTGATTCACCAAACATTATTTACCTTATCACTTGTAAGCGATGTAGGAAACAGTATGTTGGTCAAAGTCAAAATCCTTTTCGAGAACGTGCTACTAGACACAAACAGGATATAAAACATAATGCTGATGCCCCAGTAGCACAACATTTTAACCTTCCTGGCCATTCTTTGGACGATTTCGAAATCCATCCTATTGAACAACCACCAATTAAAGACACATTAGAAGAAACGGATGAATTTAGAAAAAAACGTGAAGCTTTTTGGATCAATACGCTTCAAACCCTCTGGCCATTTGGTATGAACATATCAGAGGGCGAATGCGAAAGGAGGTCCATCATTCCTTACACTTTAACGTACAACAGAATGAATATCGAAATAGCAAAAATGTTAAAAGATGAATTCAATTTTACCAATGCTAAATTAAATGAACCTTTGAATCTTCGACCTGTCATCGCCTATAAGAAAAACAAAAGCTTGCGTAACATCCTTGTAAGGACTAAATTAGAGCCCATCAATGAATAACATCAATTATTGCCAGTCAGTTTAACCAGTTCCTAAGCTCATCACTTAGTTTAAAGCAATTTTGTGTAATTTTTTGTCATCTTTGAAACCCATCTGGGTTCAGTAAATGGAAACAATTTTTCGGCGGCATATTATAAGGAAAAAAACGTTTCAGTATGAAATGTCTGTGCCAGTGCGATTTTTTAACCTCAAACACACACACACACACACCACAGTCTTGTTTTCCCTACATACCGAGGTACCCCATTGTCTGTCCTTTGTGTGGACTAACGGTTTCAACCTCGTTTTGCCGGTACAGTTCTGGGAAAACAACCGAGGTAAAGGGTTTCTTTTGTCTTTTGTACCTCGGTAAGGCGAAACACGCAAACTCTTTTGTCTAGTTACCTCGTCAAGTTGGTAAGACAAACGCACACACACACACACACACACACACACACACACAAACACACACACACACACACACACACACACACACACACACACACACACACACACACACACACACACACACACACACACACACACACACACACACACACACACACACACACAAATTAGCCACTTAGTATGACTTTTTAACCCATCATCTAACTTGAGTTGCAGACGGCACTTGGGAAAAACATCCTCATATAACTAAAATTTTTCATTTTTTGCTTCCAAAACATAGGTAATGATCCCTCATTGGAACGAGTGCGACACGCTCGTTCCAATGAGGGGTCATAACCTATGTTTTGGAAGCAAAAATGTACAAAATGTTGCACCAGAATCTCGCTCTTGCTTGTAAGGCTATCTCTCGACTCGTCTTTGACTCGTGGAGATATGACCTTAGATTCAAGAGCTCGACAATGACAGACGGTCCTCATTCTCTCTATTCCTCTGTCTCCAACTAAGATACAGTACAGCCGCCCTGGACTGGTCACTTTCCTCTGGTGGGCAATATTTCCACGGACGCAATAATATTAGATTCCAAACACAAATTATAGGAATAATCATCAAAAATTTATTTAACGAAGTACTGGGTACAGCCCGGCGCTTCCTTGATTAAACTTTTGCTGATGGTGTTTCTCATTACCTGATAAACGAATGCGTGGGCATCACTGCCCAGGTGTGGATTACGACCAGCCCACGGCGACTGTACTGTACTTTCTAATACATTATGCTACACTCGTCAAGACCTGACAATCAACGAAATGTCCCTTGTGGGTGTAAGTTGGATGCAATGAGTACAACACCAATTTTCCAATGGAGAAGGGATGCGCCCTTTAGGCTGTTGTATTGGTACTAATGTGGCGTTACTATAACGATGATGGCATTAAATGGCCGGTATTATCACGGCCGCGTTGCTATAACATTGATAATGTCGAATCTCCCATGCAACATCAAAATGAAATCACCGTCTGTGGAGAGTGTAGTGTACATTAATTATTTTAAGGTGTGACATAGTTTGGTCGCGTGTTTCAGAATGAGCCCAAGTTTTGTTGCGGCAGTGCTTCACACATACCGAATGCTCGATTTAACTCCTCTTATGACTGCAGTTAATGTGGTCACTCAGCAGAATATGTTCCTACAGTTAAAACTAGAAGTCCTGTCATGAAATGCGCTCAAATAGCACGTCGATCTGCGCGTTAATCTACGAGTTATGACCATAGTAACGCTATCGAAGTCTGTTCATATGACCTAAGCACAAGCGATGATTCAGCCACCAATGGACCTCCGGGTAACCCGGAGGTCCATTGGCAGAACAATTGCCTGTGGTTACTATGAGTAACCAGGTGAATCTGCCGTGCGTTGGATGCCATTCGATATGGCAACTGCGCGCAATTCCTTAGCGCAATTAAGCCTAGACAAGCGCATAGTTCATGACAGGACTTCTAGCTTTATCTGTAGAAGCTAGGGTTTATATAGGAACCGAAGAAAATGGAGATATGGAGTCTAGGAGCTTTGGAGCTTTGGACCGTTAGGAGTCAGGGACAATATTGGGGCCTATTGAGCTAAGTGTACATGTACACGGACGCCCAACACTTAGGGACTATGTTTGGGCATCGGAGACAAGGGCTACAATGATTCATTAGAGCCGCAGAGAAATCAATGCTGCGTGTTACGCGGAGCGACTACTGCTCCAATGACTCGTTGGTTCATTTTTGATTTTATCGCTAAAAAAGTGTGGGAACCCTCGATCTTCCGGTTGGGCCGATGAGTTGTCAGGGAAGAACTCAAACGAGTAACTTCTCGAACCACTCTTGTGCTCATTCGACTAGTCGGGAATCACACTGATTTTGATTTAGATAAGTTGGTCATCTCTGTATGGACAAGTAAGGTTGATGATTGCGATGAAAGAAATCTCTGCGGGGAAAAAAGGGATGAGTATTGTGATGAGAGACAATAGAGTTAGTTAACTGTTCCTGTTCTGGTCGGTCGAGGCATGCCTAAGGAAAACGAGACCAGTGATGTAAGAAGTGGTGGGATCCTGCGGTACTAACATTGACATTGCAGTGGTACAACCAGGGAATATGGGCCTGGTAGTATTGGCAAATAATGATAGAGAACTATGATCATATAGTAGTATTTATTTCAAATCAAATATATTTATAAAGATTAGCATTAAATTAAAATTTTGCTCAGGATTTAATCCATTGGACCACGAGAACCGCCAATATTATGTACGATCACTGGTTGAACCACCTAAATTTAAACTAAGTAAAGGCAAAGGTAACAGCCGCCTAACAGATGTGGGATTAGGAACTAATGTGGTTAACCTGTCTGGCACCAATGACCTAACAACCCAAGAGAAATCTCTTTTAGATCGCGGTTTAACTTTTGTACCAGCACCAAAGCCAAAAACTGATAACCAAACAAATGAACCTTTGAATCTTCGACCTGTCATCGCCTATAAGAAAAAGAAAAGCTTGCGTAACATCCTTGTAAGGACTAAATTATAGCCCATCAGTGAATAACATCAATTTTTGCCAGTCAGTTTAACCAGTTCCTAAACTCATCACTTAGTTTAAATCAATTTTGTGTAATTTTTTGTCATGTTTGAAACCCATCAGGGTTCAGTAAATGAAAACAATTTTTCGGCGGCATATTAAAAGAAAAAAACGTTTCAGTAGGAAATGTCTGTGCCAGTGCGATTTTTTAACCTCAAACACACACAGGCGAGTGCCAGAGTTCATATATGCCCAAAAACAAAATAGGTTCCAAATTCAATCATGTGTATGTAATTCCTAAATAAAATTATTATTTATTTATATATTTATTTATTGATTATTATTATTTTTATTTTCAATTTTTTATTAATTTTTATTTATTTATTTATTTATTTATTTATTTGGTTGATTCATTTATTTAAATTATTATTTTTATTTTTATTTTTCATTTTTCATACCTTTCACACAATGTAGAGGTTCAGAAGGTAAAACACACAATTTCTACGTGGTGTAAAATATTTTCCGTCATAAACCTCCGTCGGGGGATATTCATTCCAACTGATAACATTCGTGAGGCATCATGATCTTTGGCGTTATTTTTTCATTTATTTCTTTAGTCTCAATATATTTTATCAAACCATTTTTTCATATTATTTTCACATACTTCTGAAGCCAGTAAAGCAAACCGCTCCCGATTGGTTTTACTTAAATCAAAGCCAACCAATAGGACTTCATGGGGTCAGTAAAGCAAACCACTCACTGATTGATTAAAATTCAATGGAAGCCAATCAATAGGGCTTCATCTAATTTGTTTGGACGACACAAACTGAGTTGTGAAAAACAAACTTGGGACATCTCAGATTGAAAAGAATTAATTAGAAGAGTGACATTTGTCAGCTTGTTACCGAGTTTAATTATGTACTGAGCTGTGAAAAACACCCCCAGCCCACATATGGATATATACCATGCATGCCCTCCCAAAGTTGGAATCATTTTCCTCAAAGTCTCTTTGAAAAAGCCAAACCAAGCGAAACGCGTCGAGACAGACGGATTATTTTCTACCTTTGCTGAAGACGACAACCAATCCAGGTATCTTCTCTAATAGGTAATATCTAGATTTCATTTTAATTTATTTCATTTCTTCATTTTAAATTCATCTACCAATTCTTCAAATGGCTCAAAAAAGACAGAAGCATCAGGGAAAGAGAGTTGCCCAGTCTGGAAGAGGCCAGGAACAATCGTTCCAGGCCTATTCTAGATTGGTCAAGGCCCTTTTCCAGGTGATTCAGTGTATGCACCATATTGGGCTCCTAGAGCAGCATTTGGCCAACCGGGATTTCCCGAAACAGTTGGAGAGGAAAGTAGATGAGTTAGGTGGCTTTCTAAAGCCGGCTCTTCCCACCCCACACATTTTTTCTGTTTTTCGGCAGATTAGTGTGGATTGGGCCAACCAAACGTTAAATGCTTTAGTTGAGCATTACAAGATAAATTTAAACCAGTTGAAGTCTAAGATAACTTTGGCCATGCGACCACCTCCTGGACTCGAAAAAATAGACTTCAACAGCGCTTCGGCGCGTGCCTTGATCTGGGCTCAAAAAAACTTTAAAAATAAGTTGACAGATAAGACGATTTCGGCCTATGAGTCTTACATTTCGGAACTTCGCCCAGCGTCTGGAGTAAGGAACAATACGGGAGGGAGCAAGCAAACTCCGGCCCGTGTTGTCCCTCTACCCCAACGTGAAAAGCAAAACAAGAAAAGATCAAGGCAAAGCACTTCTCCCTCTTCTTTTCCTTCTACTTCTTCTTTCTCTCAGAGTAAGCGCCTCAATTTGCAAACATCTCCGGTCCATATTGTGACTGAAGATGCTCGCAAATTGAGTAACGCTGTCTCGCCTCGTCTTGCTCCTCTACCTCCTACTCCTCCTCAGCCTTTCTTCTCTGGTTCTCCTACTGCTCTCACTAGAACTCCTCCTCCTGTTGCTTCTCCTGCTTCTGTTTCCTCTCCTGCTTCTGTTTCTTCTCCCCCTTCTCCTGCCTCTAGTGTGGTTCAACCAGGTATATCGTACTCAGAGAAAGTCAAATCACCGAGCCGCAACTCGGGCCGCTCATTTGATTCTAAATTCTCCCAGTTTCGGCATAAAAGCGGAGTTAATTTTGACAAAAGGAATTGACGCCTCCCCGATGTTTGTAAAAACATCCTTATGATTGGAAGTTCAAATTTAGGACGCATTGATCGAAATCCCCATCCGGACATCCAGGTGGAGTGTTACCCCGGCGCCAAATTCAATCATCTGCGCTCTATGTTTAAAGGGCACAGGGGCCAGTCCAGTCCCCAAAAAATATTATTAAATATTGGCGTGAATTCTCGAAACGATAATTCTGATCTCGTAGTTAAGCAGTTGCGGAATATGCTTAGCGATATCAGGGTCAAGTTTAGATCAGCAAAAATTTATTTCGCTGAACTAAACTTTTCGCAAAAACTCCCTCAGGCTGAGAGGAGAACCCTGAGCATCATCAACGAAACCATTCGGAAAGTGAAGGACGTTAACGTGATACCAAAAATTGATGACGCGAAGTTTGATGTTGCTCAGGATTTAATCCATTGGACCACGAGAACCGCCAATATTATGTACGATCACTGGTTGAACCACCTGAATTTAAACTAAGTAAAGGCAAAGGTAACAGCCGCCTAACAGATGTGGGATTAGGAACTAATGTGGTTAACCTGTCTGGCACCAATGACCTAACAACCCAAGAGAAATCTCTTTTAGATCGCGGTTTAACTTTTGTACCAGCACCAAAGCCTAAAACTGATAACCAAACAAATTTACCATCATACAACTGTAATTTTCTTAGGCAAATGAAATTAGCCGACCGCTTTAGAAACTCCAGCGGTCGGAAACTTCCTTTCACAGAATCATCTGGTTGGTCACCTCCAGATAGTGAAGTAGATCCCGAAATTATTGAGGCTAGCAAACGAATCATCAAAAAGGTGTTCAGCATGAACATACTCTCCGATAAAGACAATTTAACAGCTGGTGAACGGAGAGCCCTCACGAAACTTCGAAAAAATAAGAAATAAGTAATTAAACCAGCCGACAAAGGTGGGTCGGTAGTTGTTCTATCTCGGGATAATTATATAAAGGAAGCCATGAGACAACTCAGTAATACTAAACATTATAAGAAAATAGATTCACTTATTTGGCCTAGTAATATCGAAAAATTCAATAAAATCTTAAAATTTCTCCTCGACGAAGGTCACATTTCCAAAAAACAATTGAAATATTTAACAGCTAAGCTCAGTGCTCAAACAAGACAATTTTATATCCTACCAAAGATCCACAAGGACCGTTCTTCATGGACGGATGACTTAACTCCACCCGGGAGGCCAATTGTATCAGATTGTAATTCGGAATCATATGCGATCTCGGAATTAATTGATTATCATCTGAAACCTATAGCAAATAGACATCCGAGCTATCTAAAAAACACACAGGATTTCCTGTCAAAAATTTCGAAATTGAAAATATCGAAAAATGCAATTCTGGCTACTTTGGATATCGACAGTATGTATACGAACATTGATATTGATAAAGGTGTTAAATCAGTTAAAAATGCATTTGAAAAATATCCGGATGCGAAACGCCCGGATGAACAAATTTTGGATCTTTTAGAGCTGAGCTTAAAAGGTAATGACTTTCAATTCAATGGAGAATATTTTCTACAAATAATGGGTTGTCCTATGGGCAAAAGATTCAGTCCTAATTTTGCAAGCATTTATGTAGCGGAATGGGAGGAAAATGCCTTAAGCAAATGTGCAAAGCATCCTCTCGTATATCTCAGGTATTTAGATGACATTTTTATTATTTGGGAACATTCAAAAGAAGATTTTGATGAATTTTTTGAAATTTTGAACAATCACGATCCAAATATTAAATTGAAAGCTACTATCAGTGAAAATTCTGTTGATTTTCTCGATGTGACCGTGTATAAAGGCAAGCAATTTCAGGCGTCCGGTCATTTAGATTATAAAGTGTATTTTAAACCAACTGATTCACATCAATTGTTGCACACAAAATCATTTCATCCTCAACATACATTTAAAGGTATCATCAAATCACAACTCATTCGTTTCCACCGCAATTCAAGTGGTAAGGTAAATTTCAATGAGGCTTGTTCTACTCTATTTGGCGCCCTCAGATCGAGAGGGTACTCGCTGCGCCTCTTGCGTAGCCTGAAATCCCAAACCCTGAAAAAGCTCGAAAGTCCAGCTGAAACTACCGATTTCGAACCACTGAAGATTGAACACAACAGACCGTTGCAGAATGGTAGTGGCGCGGTATTTAATTGCAAAAAGCCTCGTTGTAGACTGCATACTTTTATGCCTGACCAGAAAGAGGAATTTTCCTCCGAACAAACGAAAAATCATTATCAGATCCGTAACCCCCTCCATTGTGATTCACCAAACATTATTTACCTTATCACTTGTAAGCGATGTCGGAAACAGTATGTTGGTCAAGGTCAAAATCCCTTTCGAGAACGTGCTACTAGACACAAACAGGATATAAAACATAATGCTGATGCCCCAGTAGCACAACATTTTAACCTTCCTGGCCATTCTGTGGACGATTTCGAAATCCATCCTATTGAACAACCACCAATTAAAGACACATTAGAAGAAACGGATGAATTTAGAAAAAAACGTGAAGCTTTTTGGATCAATACGCTTCAAACCCTCTGGCCATTTGGTATGAACATATCAGAGGGCGAATGCGAAAGGAGGTCCATCATTCCTTTCACTTTAACGTACAACAGAATGAATATCGAAATAGCAAAAATGTTAAAAGATGAATTCAATTTTACCAATGCTAAATTAAATGAACCTTTGAATCTTCGACCTGTCATCGCCTATAAGAAAAACAAAAGCTTGCGTAACATCCTTGTAAGGACTAAATTAGAGCCCATCAGTGAATAACATCAATTTTTGCCAGTCAGTTTAACCAGTTCCTAAACTCATCACTTAGTTTAAATCAATTTTGTGTAATTTTTTGTCATGTTTGAAACCCATCAGGGTTCAGTAAATGAAAACAATTTTTCGGCGGCATATTAAAAGAAAAAAACGTTTCAGTAGGAAATGTCTGTGCCAGTGCGATTTTTTAACCTCAAACACACACAGGCGAGTGCCAGAGTTCATATATGCCCAAAAACAAAATAGGTTCCAAATTCAATCATGTGTATGTAATTCCTAAATAAAATTATTATTTATTTATTTATATATTTATTTATTGATTATTATTATTTTTATTTTCAATTTTTTATTAATTTTTATTTATTTATTTATTTATTTATTTATTTGGTTGATTCATTTATTTAAATTATTATTTTTATTTTTATTTTTCATTTTTCATACCTTTCACACAATGTAGAGGTTCAGAAGGTAAAACACACAATTTCTACGTGGTGTAAAATATTTTCCGTCATAAACCTCCGTCGGGGGATATTCATTCCAACTGATAACATTCGTGAGGCATCATGATCTTTGGCGTTATTTTTTCATTTATTTCTTTAGTCTCAATATATTTTATCAAACCATTTTTTCATATTATTTTCACATACTTCTGAAGCCAGTAAAGCAAACCGCTCCCGATTGGTTTTACTTAAATCAAAGCCAACCAATAGGACTTCATGGGGTCAGTAAAGCAAACCACTCACTGACTGATTAAAATTCAATGGAAGCCAATCAATAGGGCTTCATCTAATTTGTTTGGACGACACAAACTGAGTTGTGAAAAACAAACTTGGGACATCTCAGATTGAAAAGAATTAATTAGAAGAGTGACATTTGTCAGCTTGTTACCGAGTTTAATTATGTACTGAGCTGTGAAAAACACCCCCAGCCCACATATGGATATATACCATGCATGCCCTCCCAAAGTTGGAATCATTTTCCTCAAAGTCTCTTTGAAAAAGCCAAACCAAGCGAAACGCGTCGAGACAGACGGATTATTTTCTACCTTTGCTGAAGACGACAACCAATCCAGGTATCTTCTCTAATAGGTAATATCTAGATTTCATTTTAATTTATTTCATTTCTTCATTTTAAATTCATCTACCAATTCTTCAAATGGCTCAAAAAAGACAGAAGCATCAGGGAAAGAGAGTTGCCCAGTCTGGAAGAGGCCAGGAACAATCGTTCCAGGCCTATTCTAGATTGGTCAAGGCCCTTTTCCAGGTGATTCAGTGTATGCACCATATTGGGCTCCTAGAGCAGCATTTGGCCAACCGGGATTTCCCGAAACAGTTGGAGAAGAAAGTAGATGAGTTAGGTGGCTTTCTAAAGCCGGCTCTTCCCACCCCACACATTTTTTCTGTTTTTCGGCAGATTAGTGTGGGTTGGGCCAACCAAACGTTAAATGCTTTAGTTGAGCATTACAAGATAAATTTAAACCAGTTGAAGTCTAAGATAACTTTGGCCATGCGACCACCTCCTGGACTCGAAAAAATAGACTTCAACAGCGCTTCGGCGCGTGCCTTGATCTGGGCTCAAAAAAACTTTAAAAATAAGTTGACAGATAAGACGATTTCGGCCTATGAGTCTTACATTTCGGAACTTCGCCCAGCGTCTGGAGTAAGGAACAATACGGGAGGGAGCAAGCAAACTCCGGCCCGTGTTGTCCCTCTACCCCAACGTGAAAAGCAAAACAAGAAAAGATCAAGGCAAAGCACTTCTCCCTCTTCTTTTCCTTCTACTTCTTCTTTCTCTCAGAGTAAGCGCCTCAATTTGCAAACATCTCCGGTTCATATTGTGACTGAAGATGCTCGCAAATTGAGTAACGCTGTCTCGCCTCGTCTTGCTCCTCTACCTCCTACTCCTCCTCAGCCTTTCTTCTCTGGTTCTCCTACTGCTCTCACTAGAACTCCTCCTCCTGTTGCTTCTCCTGCTTCTGTTTCCTCTCCTGCTTCTGTTTCTTCTCCCCCTTCTCCTGCCTCTAGTGTGGTTCAACCAGGTATATCGTACTCAGAGAAAGTCAAATCACCGAGCCGCAACTCGGGCCGCTCATTTGATTCTAAATTCTCCCAGTTTCGGCATAAAAGCGGAGTTAATTTTGACAAAAGGAATTGGCGCCTCCCCGATGTTTGTAAAAACATCCTTATGGTTGGAAGTTCAAATTTAGGACGCATTGATCGAAATCCCCATCCGGACATCCCGGTGGAGTGTTACCCCGGCGCCAAATTCAATCATCTGCGCTCTATGTTTAGTTTAAACAATATTTAATCAGAATAGCTTGGATGTTACATTAGTAGATAATTGAAACACTTCGTACAGAGCAATAAAATACATAATACATTAGTATACATCCTTACTAAGTTACAATTAAGTATATTGAGTTAAAATGTATGAACAGGATACGGCAGTAAGCCAAAGGCTTATTAAGTACCGTCTCCTTGCCAGAAAGAGTAATTACGAGTTTGATTGGCGGTAACAGGCTTACTACATTGTTTAAACAATGAAACATTTATACAAAATTGAATAAGGATTTATAGAATAACAAGAAGAAGTTATAGAAACAAGAGAAGAATAGATGTGTAAAGACCTGCAAAGAGTCAGCGACCTATTTGACTTCGACGGTATTACAGGTAGCTCGTAAGTGGCCAGGCTCGTGCACAAGACATACCCTGTGCTCCAAATTATCACAAGGGGAGCAATATATTATACCAATTGAGACAGCATGGAGCCCAGGTTTAGGAACACACGAAGGACGAGTGGGTAGGTGTAGTAAATCTGAGTGATTATCTCAGGTATTTCGATGACCCTCTTTGAGACTCAGCAGTGCCCCTAAGCATTACAGAATAGAGTGGACACGAGCACTTAAGGAGAATAATTAAAACGCTTACTTTGGATGATATATTCCTGCACACATTTAAAAACTAGCTTGTTTTCCTCGTTGCCTAGTCGTTCAGATCCAAACAAAAGAATAGATAAATTGGTGATAAAGGGAAGTGTATTTATTGTTAGAGAACGTTCTCGTGTGTAGATTGGGCAATATAAGAGATAATGCTCTTCCGATTCAACTTCTCCACAAGAACAAAGGGGCGATGTAGTCAGATAGTTGGCAAACAGGTGGCTATTAAGACTGCTACACCGAAGGCGGAGCCTGCAATGGTATATTTGAGCTGCGCGAGATTGAGCTCCGACATAGTATTTTGGAGGACGTAATTTGTTACCTTTCAAGAACCTTCTAAAGTTTGCAATACTGGGGTTATTTCTTATAGCTAGAGGAATTTTATTCCATTGATATGTCGTGTCGGGGATAAAGGATGACTGATAAAGGTTTGTATTGCAGAACGGCACACGATGATTCCTTGACGTTCTGATGTTATGGCCATGGGACACAGAAGACACCAGGGGTGGGACTTTGGCAGAAATATAGGAGGGTGTTAATTTGTGGTACATTTTAAAGAACTGAGTGAGTCTGTGATTGCGGCGACGTTCCTGAAGGGTGTCCCATTGGGTCTCAATATACAGCGAGCCTTTATTGGCACTCAATGTTGCACCTGTGACTATCCTGGCAGCGGCTATTTGTATTTTCTCTAATTCCCCGGCTTGTGCTGCCGTGCAGTTATCCCAAATACAATCAGCATATTCTAAAATAGGCCTGATATATGCAAAATATATCTTTTCAAGTACTCCACGGTCGAGTATAAACTTCTGAGATCTAAGCAAGTCAACCCGAGCCCATGCCTTTGAGCATATCAGTTCGATATGATCATTCCATGTGCAAGTTTTGTTTAACATAACACCTAAATGTTTATGGCTATCCACCTCTGTAATGCAGGTTCCATTGAGGTATAAATTGGGATGGGCTATAGAATTATTTTTTCTCGATATCAGCATGGCCTCAGTTTTCTGAGAATTAAATTCAACAAGCCAAGTGGCAGCCCAGTTTTCAATCATTGACAAATCACGGTTTATTAATACAGCTGCTTGGTCTGGGTTCTCAACTATGAGGTATAACGACGTATCGTCTGCAAATAGTCTAATACTGCTCATTAGGTTTTCAGTTATATCGTTTATATATATCAGAAATAAAAGAGGACCAAGTATCGAGCCCTGAGGAACTCCAGACGAGATGGTTTTCCACGAAGACTCTTCAGAAGACACTACAACCCTTTGACGACGGTCGGAAAGGTATGATTTTAAGAAGCTAAGTAGATCACCAGATATGCCTAATTTTTCGAGCTTGTGAATAAGACCAACATGCCAGACCTTATCAAATGCTTTACTGACGTCGCAAAAGACCACTCTTACTTCTTTCCCTTCATCCAAGGCGTGACAAAACTCGTCATATATATCTGACAACTGTAGGGCAGTTGAATCACCTGGAGTGAAACCCGACTGAAATTGGCTAAGTATGTTATTATCAGTTAGAAAACGCCACAATCTCACAAATATACATTTTTCAAATAATTTGCCAACGCAACTAAGCAATGATATTGGTCGGTAGTTCGTTACTACATTAGCTGGAGACTTCTTTAATATTGGGGTCACATTAGCCTCTTTCCATAATTTAGGAAAATAGCTATTTTTCAATAAGATGTTGAATAAAGTGGTTAATGGTTCACATAATGAGGAACTGCATTCCTTAAGAAGTCGAGGACTAATCAGGTCCGGACCTGATGCTTTAGATACTTTTAAGGTTTTAATGGCAGCCAATACTTCGCTTTGCTGTAGTATTATGCTGCTGAGTGAATAGGATGGGGTGGGTGGTGTGGGTGGTCGAGATGCATTAGAGTCATCCAATGTTGAAATAGAGCAAAAGTACTCATTCAGTACTTCTGCTTTTTCGGCATTGTTTGAATAAAGTTTGTTTTGATAGTTCAAGGTGGGAATTCCTGGCGCCGTTTTGAAAATGTGGGACTTCAAAGTTTTCCACCAATCAGAGGGAGGTGTGTGCGAACATTCAAGTTTTTCTTGGACTTTGCTGATATACGCTAATTTTGCTTTTCTGACCGCTGAGACGACTTCATTGCGTTTACTTTTGTATTTTGCCCAATCTATCTCGCGACCAGAACGTTTTGCTATACGATACAGCCTTTTTCGTTGTCTTAGTAACTGTCGAATGTGATTGTGCATCCATTTCGGTTGGTTAGCCCTGATAGTGGCAGTTTTATTCGGAATGAATTTTGATGCAGTGTCGAGCACATAATTGGTTAGCCTAGAAACTACAGTGTCTAGGGAAGTGTCGCCAAGAGTGCATGTCCAATCTGTGTTACTGTAAGCATTATTTAAAGCTTCGTAATTTCCTTTGGCATAAAGCCATATGCGCCTTGTAATATTTTTTACTAGTATTTGTTTTGTTTCGAATTCAACCAATACCGGACAGTGGTAGCGAGTCAAATCCGACACCAGTGGTTCTAAGATTTCACAGCTACGCACCTGCACTGTACTGCTTATGCCGATAAGATCGAGCAACGTAGCAGACGATTCGGTGAAGCACGTTGGTCCACTCACAAGTTGACAAAGATTGAATTGTTTGCAGAGGTCGTGAAAACAGCCTCTGGGTGACCCAAGTTGGTTGTCATTGAAATCACCTGTAATAATTAGATCGGGAATCTGTGCATCCCGTGCTTTTTCAACAGATGTAGCAATAAGGTCCCAAATATCTGGCGGACTATTGGGTGGGCGATAAAATACTCCGAGAAGTGTTGGTTTGTTTCCGGGCATTAGAAGCTCAACCCAAACACTTTCTATGTGATTCATCTCCAGGTCTGATCTACGTCGGAAGCACAAACCTTCCTTAACATAAATAGCAACCCCACCACCCCTAGTTTGACGGTTATGACACTGGGGTTCCTGAAATCCATTGATAGTTATATCACACGTTAGGTCTGAGTCCTGTAACCAGGTTTCGGATAAGGCAATTATATCATAGGCCATCGATTCATACTCCAAGATTTCTAGTTTTGGTTTGAGACTCTGTATATTCATATGAACTAATTTCAAGCCGCGCAGGGTGTCCTCTGTTGTCGAAGAGCTGGGTCCGGGGTTCAATTCTATGTCGCCAGAAATCAATAATAAAATACAAATGACATACTCAAATAGGACAATAAAGATCCAGTCGAGATCTAAGTATTTAGCATACATCGCTGTCGAGTTTTCAGGACATCCCATATTAATTTCAGTGTACCCATTCGCTTCGATCGTCTGCGCTTCTTGTTTAAAGTTATGAAAAATGAAAAATAATGCTGATATAACGGAGAGACTCTTCAATGTGCCTACTCCACTACTTCGTAACTTAAGGAAAGTGAAAACACACAGTATTTGGGTTCTGTTTAGTGCCTTATTCAATCCACGAGCATACCTAATAGCATTATAAATACCAATCCGGGCACGGTACGCATCAAGGGTACACATCAGGTAATTGCCGAGAAATAACAGTGAAAGCGTACCCGGGCGATTTCAGATTTCGTTACGAGTGGGTTAACTAATTCTAGTCCACTGACGTCGTTCAGTTTTCTGGGAAGTTTTGAGGTGCGTTGACTGTTTCTTTGACAGGTCTTATAGGCAAAAGAGAAGAAGATAGTTTGTGAAATAAAAAATATAGGAGAAATATTTACAAGAAATAAAGTGAATAACATCGTAGGCAAAAAGTGAAGGGGTGGTAGTATGTGAAACTTTTTCATGTACAACTGGATTTGATTTGCGGATGGGGCGATATGTTAGGCTACTGGGACAATCAATTCCGGGATCAGATTGGGTGAGGGAAGGTTACAGCTTATATCAATAATAATTCGAACCTATACTGGCTAATTTGTCACAAGAGAGTAGTCGAGATAAATCTAGCCACATGCTGATTTCAGAGACGAGGAGACGCTAATCCTCGTTTTGTTGGAAGGAGACTATAAAAAGCAAATGAAAGACAAGTACTCTCATTGAATTCATTGGCAGCAATACAGCAATTAATATTTTCAACCCACCATGAGGTATCAAATATTGACATTGTATCAAGTAAGATATGTTGTTACATTGTTGAGTGGCATGGCTACCGATAGTAGCGACGTTCGGACGGCGCAATATATTCTGGCGGTACTCACCAAGAGGTGGAGTGAGTGGGTTCCACATCTCAAGGTGAGATCTCAAGTTTTAGGGTATAATGTTATAAAGAACACAAGGGAAGGGGAGGGAGACATGCCGGCTGGGGCTCACCTCTGGAATACGTTGTTCTGTCAGACAAATGAGTATCGAATGGTTATCTGTGTCTCGAAAAGCGAAAAAATGACACAGATGAAGAACAATTTATTTCTTGAAAATTCATTTGGAATTATGGAGCCTTAGTGCGCTATTCCCCTGCTAGAAGATCTTCGTTTCTAAACGATAGGTCATGATTGGACAGGTAACATTCTGGAAGGATCTCTCATAATGACATAAAAGTAAGCCTATTACCAAAAAACATGAAGAATATCTGCAAGGGTGGCGCAGATTAACCGACATGTGAAAGATCATAATATACTTACAAATTGAGAACTAACTCATCAGTTCCCAGCTGGTCGTAGGACAGCACCTTAAGGTACAAGCATTAATTCACTACACTGAAGAAAACAGCATGTACATGTGTCAAGTTTAGTCAACAAACAAGATAATTCGTGTTTACCCTGATAAACAGACGACGATTTACTCCACTCCGGTATGGGTTGCTTGTTGGTGTGGGGTTGTTATATGATACTCTATGCACTTGCAGATTGTGGGTAATTAAATTTACAGCTAGGGTCAGCAAGCGAGGCAGGCCCTGTATCACTTAGTAGACAGGCAATAACTTATTTCACAGAGTTCAAGGTTCAGATGCAGTTATTGCATGGTAAGCAGATACGACAATACTCTGGGTTGTTGACTTATCAACACAAATCGATTGATGTGACAATTCATTGTTTGGCTTACTAGTTTATAGGTGCTTTATTTGTTTTATTACAATCAAAACACCTACAAATAGTAAATAACTGGCTAGACAGCATAGATCCACAGGCAAATGCGGTCTTGTTCGTCATAATAAACAGGCACCGGCCAATTCAAAAATTTGTAAGATAACGCTAGGGTAGGGCTAAAACACATAATATTGGGAGGGCGCTATTATTAAAAACACACTACCAATTAACAAATATGTGTCTAATCAGCAAAAGCCTGTTCTTGTCTACCATAATAGACAGGCACAGACCGACTTTAAAGAACTGTTGATTGGTCACTGAACCAGAGCTAAAGCACATATACTTCCCAATAGTAGATAACTGGCTTATCAATACAAATATGTTACGGAGTCATATCTCATGTACCATAACAAACAAGCACTCACTAGCTTTACGGTTTGTAGGTTAAATGATAGGAAAAAGATTGATCGGGTAATACACTTCTGATCAGTAGGTAAACTGCTTAACTGTCCAAATCAAGAGACAAATCGGGTCGTGTTTACCTTAATAATCAGGCACCGTCTAACACGATTGTGACAAGAACATTTATGAATGAATTACGCAACAGATAGTTCAGTCACAAACAACGTGAGAGATATTCTGCAACAAACAGTATGTGGTATGCAAAGAGAGGACGTAAATAATTAATCTAGCAGTAAGTGGTCAATGAAATCGAAAGTGAACGAATAGACAAGCAATGACCCGTTCAAGACAAGAACATCCCAACAACAAATGATTTTTATTTATTGTCAAGATGCTCCCGCCCTAAAAGCGCCATTGCTTGGACAAGAACATCTGTGGATGATTTGCGCGATAAATAAATGGTTCAGTCATAAGGAGCGTAGGAGTTATTCTCATATTGTTTTGACCGAGATTTGCTTGACAGAATTAGCCACTAATAATTTACGTTTGCTCAGTCACGTGTCTGTAAACGATTCAATAAACTGTGTACCAAGATTACAACTCGGTCACTTGTAGTGAACAAAGCATTGTAAGCTAACGACCCGTGAAGTGAAGTGAATGGACAGGTCACTGGGCAGACAAAGGCGCATTTTAGACAAGAGAGACTATTTAAAGAATTACACAACAAATGGTTCAGACTCAGATAGCGTGGGATACGGTGGGAAATAGTCTCTTAATATTGTTGGCTGGGATTTGTATGACAGAAATAACTACTAATAATTTTTGTCTACTAAGTCACGTGACCATGGACGATTTAGCAGTGTATAACGAAATTACAACTATGTGTTTGAGGATTATTAGCTCAATTCGCCAGGCTAGTCAGGTCTATCTTACCTTGTCAAACAAGCACCGACCTATCTCGCTGAGCTGTCGGTTCAACATTGGGAGTGAGATTGATCTCTGACAGGTACTTCAGATTGTGATAAATAATACATCTATTCAAATCATGTACACATGAGGTCTTGTTTACCTTGATAGACAAGCACCGACATCCTCTTTGATTAACTTCATTCAAAGAAAGGTTTGGTGTTGGGATGAAGCTTCTGCAACAGGCAAGAGGTGGTAATGAGTAGGGGGGTAATGCGTAATCTAACTAGGAGTGTGTGTCTTGAGAAACCGAGAGTGAACAAATGGACAAGCAATGGCGCGTCAAGGACAATAGCATCCCGATAGCAAGCGATAAAGAGCATTATCGTTTATCGTTTATCGTTTATCAAGACGCTCCCGTCCCAAACGCGTCGCTGCTTGGACAAGGATATCCACAGACGAATTGCGCAATAACTAGGTCAACTATGAGGAGCGTGGGAGATGTTCACTTGTTGTTATTTTCTAGGATTTGCATGACAGTAATAATCACTTTTTTTGTCAAGTCAGTCACGTGGCCGTGAAAGGGTCAGCAGGATATGTTACCAGTGATATGTCGGTCACATATGGTAAGCACCCCATTGTAAACTAACGATAAGTGAAGTGAACTGAACGGACAAACAACACGTTTGTGGCAAGAACATTTATGAATGAATTACGCAACAGATAGTTCAGTCACAAGCAACGTGGGAGATATTCTGTAACAAATAGTATGTGGTATGCAAAGTGAGGACATGAATAATTAAACTAAGAGTGTGTGGTCAGTGAAATCGAAAGTGAACGAATAGACAAGCAATGACCCGTTCAAGACAAGAACATCCCGACAACAAATGTTTTTTTTTTTTTTATTCTTATGATGCTTCCGCCCTAAACGCGCCATTGCTTCGACAAGAACATCTGTGGATGATTTGCGCTGTGAATGAATGGTTCGGTCATAAGGAGCGTGGGAGTTATTCTCATATTGTTTTGACCGAGATTTGCTTGACAGAATTAGCCACTAATAATTTACTTCTAATCAGTCACTTATCTATAAACGATTCAATGGGCTGTGTAACGAAATTACAACTCGACCACTCGTAGTAAACAAAGCATTGTAAACTAATGACCCGTGAAGTAAAGTGAATGGGCAGGTCACTGGGCAGACAAAGGCGCATTATGGACAAGAGAGACTGTAAATGAATTACACAATAGATAGTTCAGTCCCAAATAGCGTGGGAATTATTCTCTTAATATTATTGGCTTGGATTTGTATGCGCTCTATGTTTAAAGGGCACAGGGGCCAGTCCAGTCCCCAAAAAATATTATTAAATATTGGCGTGAATTCTCGAAACGATAATTCTGATCTCGTAGTTAAGCAGTTGCGGAATATGCTTAGCGATATCAGGGTCAAGTTTAGATCAGCAAAAATTTATTTCGCTGAACTAAACTTTTCGCAAAAACTCCCTCAGGCTGAGAGGAGAACCCTGAGCATCATCAACGAAACCATTCGGAAAGTGAAGGACGTTAACGTGATACCAAAAATTGATGACGCGAAGTTTGATGTTGCTCAGGATTTAATCCATTGGACCACGAGAACCGCCAATATTATGTACGATCACTGGTTGAACCACCTGAATTTAAACTAAGTAAAGGCAAAGGTAACAGCCGCCTAACAGATGTGGGATTAGGAACTAATGTGGTTAACCTGTCTGGCACCAATGACCTAACAACCCAAGAGAAATCTCTTTTAGATCGCGGTTTAACTTTTGTACCAGCACCAAAGCCTAAAACTGATAACCAAACAAATTTACCATCACACAACTGTAATTTTCTTAGGCAAATGAAATTAGCCGACCGCTTTAGAAACTCCAGCGGTCGGAAACTTCCTTTCACAGAATCATCTGGTTGGTCACCTCCAGATAGTGAAGTAGATCCCGAAATTATTGAGGCTAGCAAACGAATCATCAAAAAGGTGTTCAGCATGAACATACTCTCCGATAAAGACAATTTAACAGCTGGTGAACGGAGAGCCCTCACGAAACTTCGAAAAACTAAGAAATTAGTAATTAAACCAGACGACAAAGGAGGGTCGGTAGTTGTTCTATCTCGGGATAATTATATAAAGGAAGCCATGAGACAACTCAGTAATACTAAACATTATAAGAAAATAGATTCACTTATTTGGCCTAGTAATATCGAAAAATTCAATAAAATCTTAAAATTTCTCCTCGACGAAGGTCACATTTCCAAAAAACAATTGAAATATTTAACAGCTAAGCTCAGTGCTCAAACAAGACAATTTTATATCCTACCAAAGATCCACAAGGACCGTTCTTCATGGACGGATGACTTAACTCCACCCGGGAGGCCAATTGTATCAGATTGTAATTCGGAATCATATGCGATCTCGGAATTAATTGATTATCATCTGAAACCTATAGCAAATAGACATCCGAGCTATCTAAAAAACACACAGGATTTCCTGTCAAAAATTTCGAAATTGAAAATATCGAAAAATGCAATTCTGGCTACTTTGGATATCGACAGTATGTATACGAACATTGATATTGATAAAGGTGTTAAATCAGTTAAAAATGCATTTGAAAAATATCCGGATGCGAAACGCCCGGATGAACAAATTTTGGATCTTTTAGAGCTGAGCTTAAAAGGTAATGACTTTCAATTCAATGGAGAATATTTTCTACAAATAATGGGTTGTCCTATGGGCAAAAGATTCAGTCCTAATTTTGCAAGCATTTATGTAGCGGAATGGGAGGAAAATGCCTTAAGCAAATGTGCAAAGCATCCTCTCGTATATCTCAGGTATTTAGATTACATTTTTATTATTTGGGAACATTCAAAAGAAGATTTTGATGAATTTTTAGAAATTTTGAACAATCACGATCCAAATATTAAATTGAAAGCTACTATCAGTGAAAATTCTGTTGATTTTCTCGATGTGACCGTGTATAAAGGCAAGCAATTTCAGGCGTCCGGTCATTTAGATTATAAAGTGTATTTTAAACCAACTGATTCACATCAATTGTTGCACACAAAATCATTTCATCCTCAACATACATTTAAAGGTATCATCAAATCACAACTCATTCGTTTCCACCGCAATTCAAGTGATAAGGTAAATTTCAATGAGGCTTGTTCTACTCTATTTGGCGCCCTCAGATCGAGAGGGTACTCGCTGCGCCTCTTGCGTAGCCTGAAATCCCAAACCCTGAAAAAGCTCGAAAGTCCAGCTGAAACTACCGATTTCGAACCACTGAAGATTGAAGACAACAGACCGTTGCAGAATGGTAGTGGCGCGGTATTTAATTGCAAAAAGCCTCGTTGTAGACTGCATACTTTTATGCCTGACCAGAAAGAGGAATTTTTCTCCGAACAAACGAAAAATCATTATCAGATCCGTAACCCCCTCCATTGTGATTCACCAAACATTATTTACCTTATCACTTGTAAGCGATGTCGGAAACAGTATGTTGGTCAAAGTCAAAATCCCTTTCGAGAACGTGCTACTAGACACAAACAGGATATAAAACATAATGCTGATGCCCCAGTAGCACAACATTTTAACCTTCCTGGCCATTCTTTGGACTATTTCGAAATCCATCCTATTGAACAACCACCAATTAAAGACACATTAGAAGAAACGGATGAATTTAGAAAAAAACGTGAAGCTTTTTGGATCAATACGCTTCAAACCCTCTGGCCATTTGGTATGAACATATCAGAGGGCGAATGCGAAAGGAGGTCCATCATTCCTTTCACTTTAACGTACAACAGAATGAATATCGAAATAGCAAAAATGTTAAAAGATGAATTCAATTTTACCAATGCTAAATTAAATGAACCTTTGAATCTTCGACCTGTCATCGCCTATAAGAAAAACAAAAGCTTGCGTAACATCCTTGTAAGGACTAAATTAGAGCCCATCAGTGAATAACATCAATTTTTGCCAGTCAGTTTAACCAGTTCCTAAACTCATCACTTAGTTTAAATCAATTTTGTGTAATTTTTTGTCATGTTTGAAACCCATCAGGGTTCAGTAAATGAAAACAATTTTTCGGCGGCATATTAAAAGAAAAAAACGTTTCAGTAGGAAATGTCTGTGCCAGTGCGATTTTTTAACCTCAAACACACACACACACAGTCTTGTCTACCCTACATACCGAGGTACCCCATTGTTTGTCGTTTGTGTGGACTAACGGTTTCAACCTCGTTTTGCCGGTACAGTTCTGGGAAAACAACCGAGGTAAAGGGTTTCTTTTGTCTTTTGTACCTCGGTAAGGCGAAACACGCAAACTCTTTTGTCTAGTTACCTCGTCAAGTTGGTAAGACAAACGCACACACACACACACACACACACACAAATTAGCCACTTAGTATGACTTTTTAACCCATCATCTAACTTGAGTTGCAGACGGCACTTGGGAAAAACATCCTCATATAACTAAAATTTTTCATTTTTTGCTTCCAAAACATAGGTAATGATCCCTCATTGGAACGAGTGCGACACGCTCGTTCCAATGAGGGGTCATAACCTATGTTTTGGAAGCAAAAATGTACAAAATGTTGCACCAGAATCTCGCTCTTGCTTGTAAGGCTATCTCTCGACTCGTCTTTGACTCGTGGAGATATGACCTTAGATTCAAGAGCTCGACAATGACAGACGGTCCTCATTCTCTCTATTCCTCTGTCTCCAACAAAGATACAGTACAGCCGCCCTGGACTGGTCACTTTCCTCTGGTGGGCAATATTTCCACGGACGCAATAATATTAGATTCCAAACACAAATTATAGGAATAATCATCAAAAATTTATTTAACGAAGTACTGGGTACAGCCCGGCGCTTCCTTGATTAAACTTTTGCTGATGGTGTTTCTCATTACCTGATAAACGAATGCGTGGGCATCACTGCCCAGGTGTGGATTACGACCAGCCCACGGCGACTGTACTGTACTTTCTAATACATTCTGCTACACTCGTCAAGACCTGACAATCAACGAAATGTCCCTTGTGGGTGTAAGTTGGATGCAATGAGTACAACACCAATTTTCCAATGGAGAAGGGATGCGCCCTTTAGGCTGTTGTATTGGTACTAATGTGGCGTTACTATAACGATGATGGCATTAAATGGCCGGTATTATCACGGCCGCGTTGCTATAACATTGATAATGTCGAATCTCCCATGCAACATCAAAATGAAATCACCGTCTGTGGAGAGTGTAGTGTACATTAATTATTTTAAGGTGTGACATAGTTTGGTCGCGTGTTTCAGAATGAGCCCAAGTTTTGTTGCGGCAGTGCTTCACACATACCGAATGCTCGATTTAACTCCTCTTATGACTGCAGTTAATGTGGTCACTCAGCAGAATATGTTCCTACAGTTAAAACTAGAAGTCCTGTCATGAAATGCGCTCAAATAGCACGTCGATCTGCGCGTTAATCTACGAGTTATGACCATAGTAACGCTATCGAAGTCTGTTCATATGACCAAAGCACAAGCGATGATTCAGCCACCAATGGACCTCCGGGTAACCCGGAGGTCCATTGGCAGAACAATTGCCTGTGGTTACTATGAGTAACCAGGTGAATCTGCCGTGCGTTGGATGCCATTCGATATGGCAACTGCGCGCAATTCCTAAGCGCAATTAAGCCTAGACAAGCGCATAGTTCATGACAGGACTTCTAGCTTTATCTGTAGAAGCTAGGGTTTATATAGGAACCGAAGAAAATGGAGATATGGAGTCTAGGAGCTTTGGAGCTTTGGACCGTTAGGAGTCAGGGACTATATTGGGGTCTATTGAGCTAAGTGTACATGTACACGGACGCCCAACACTTAGGGACTATGTTTGGGCATCGGAGACAAGGGCTACAATGATTCATTAGAGCCGCAGAGAAATCAATGCTGCGTGTTACGCGGAGCGACTACTGCTCCAATGACTCGTTGGTTCATTTTTGATTTTATCGCTAAAAAAGTGTGGGAACCCTCGATCTTCCGGTTGGGCCGATGAGTTGTCAGGGAAGAACTCAATCGAGTAACTTCTCGAACCACTCTTGTGCTCATTCGACAAGTCGGGAATCACACTGATTTTGATTTAGATAAGTTGGTCATCTCTGTATGGACAAGTAAGGTTGATGATTGCGATGAAAGAAATCTCTGCGGGGAAAAAAGGGATGAGTATTGTGATGAGAGACAATAGAGTTAGTTAACTGTTCCTGTTCTGGTCGGTCGAGGCATGCCTAAGGAAAACGAGACCAGTGATGTAAGAAGTGGTGGGATCCTGCGGTACTAACATTGACATTGCAGTGGTACAACCAGGGAATATGGGCCTGGTAGTATTGGCAAATAATGATAGAGAACTATGATCATATAGTAGTATTTATTTCAAATCAAATAAATTTATAAAGATTAACATTAAATTAAAATTTTTCTCAGGATTTAATCCATTGGACCACGAGAACCGCCAATATTATGTACGATCACTGGTTGAACCACCTAAATTTAAACTAAGTAAAGGCAAAGGTAACAGCCGCCTAACAGATGTGGGATTAGGAACTAATGTGGTTAACCTGTCTGGCACCAATGACCTAACAACCCAAGAGAAATCTCTTTAAGATCGCGGTTTAACTTTTGTACCAGCACCAAAGCGTAAAACTGATAACCAAACAAATTTACCATCATACAACTGTAATTTTCTTAGGCAAATGAAATTAGCCGACCGCTTTAGAAACTCCAGCGGTCGGAAACTTCCTTTTACAGAATCATCTGGTTGGTCACCTCCAGATAGTGAAGTAGATCCCGAAATTATTGAGGCTAGCAAACGAATCATCAAAAAGGTGTTCAGCATGAACATACTCTCCGATAAAGACAATTTAACAGCTGGTGAACGGAGAGCCCTCACGAAACTTCGAAAAAATAAGAAATTAGTAATTAAACCAGCCGACAAAGGTGGGTCGGTAGTTGTTCTATCTCGGGATAATTATATAAAGGAAGCCATGAGACAACTCAGCAATACAAAACATTATAAGAAAGTAGATTCACTTATTTGGCCTAGTAATATCGAAAAATTCAATAAGATCTTAAAATTTCTCCTCGACGAAGGTCACATTACCAAAAAACAATTGAAATATTTAACAGCTAAGCTCAGTGCTCAAACAAGACAATTTTATATCCTACCAAAGATCCACAAAGACCGTTCTTCATGGACGGATGACTTAACTCCACCCGGGAGGCCAATTGTATCAGATTGTAATTCGGAATCTTATGCGATCTCGGAATTAATTGATTATCATCTGAAACCTATAGCAAATAGACATCCGAGCTATCTAAAAAATACACAGGATTTCCTGTCAAAAATTTCGAAATTGAAAATATCGAAAAATGCAATTCTGGCTACTTTGGATATCGACAGTATGTATACGAACATTGATATTGATAAAGGTGTTAAATCAGTTAAAAATGCATTTGAAAAATATCCGGATGCGAAACGCCCGGATGAACAAATTTTGGATCTTTTAGAGCTGAGCTTAAAAGGTAATGACTTTCAATTCAATGGAGAATATTTTCTACAAATAATGGGTTGTCCTATGGGCAAAAGATTCAGTCCTAATTTTGCAAGCATTTATGTAGCGGAATGGGAGGAAAATGCCTTAAGCAAATGTGCAAAGCATCCTCTCGTATATCTCAGGTATTTAGATGACATTTTTATTATTTGGGAACATTCAAAAGAAGATTTTGATGAATTTTTTGAAATTTTGAACAATCACGATCCAAATATTAAATTGAAAGCTACTATCAGTGAAAATTCTGTTGATTTTCTCGATGTGACCGTGTATAAAGGCAAGCAATTTCAGGCGTCCGGTCATTTAGATTATAAAGTGTATTTTAAACCAACTGATTCACATCAATTGTTGCACACAAAATCATTTCATCCTCAACATACATTTAAAGGTATCATCAAATCACAACTCATTCGTTTCCACCGCAATTCAAGTGATAAGGTAAATTTCAATGAGGCTTGTTCCACTCTATTTGGCGCCCTCAGATCGAGAGGGTACTCGCTGCGCCTTCTGCGTAGCCTGAAATCCCAAACCCTGAAAAAGCTCGAAAGTCCAGCTGAAACTACCGATTTCGAACCACTGAAGATTGAACACAACAGACCGTTGCAAAATAGTAGTGGCGCGGTATTTAATTGCAAAAAGCCTCGTTGTAGACTGCATACTTTTATGCCTGATCAGAAAGAGGAATTTTCCTCCGAACAAACGAAAAATCATTATCAGATCCGTAACCCCCTCCATTGTGATTCACCAAACATTATTTACCTTATCACTTGTAAGCGATGTAGGAAACAGTATGTTGGTCAAAGTCAAAATCCTTTCCGAGAACGTGCTACTAGACACAAACAGGATATAAAACATAATTCTGATGCCCCAGTAGCACAACATTTTAACCTTCCTGGCCATTCTTTGGACGATTTCGAAATCCATCCTATTGAACAACCACCAATTAAAGACACATTAGAAGAAACGGATGAATTTAGAAAAAAACGTGAAGCTTTTTGGATCAATACGCTTCAAACCCTCTGGCCATTTGGTATGAACATATCAGAGGGCGAATGCGAAAGGAGGTCCATCATTCCTTTCACTTTAACGTACAACAGAATGAATATCGAAATAGCAAAATGTTAAAAGATGAATTCAATTTTACCAATGCTAAATTAAATGAACCTTTGAATCTTCGACCTGTCATCGCCTATAAGAAGAACAAAAGCTTGCGTAACATCCTTGTAAGGACTAAATTAGAGCCCATCAATGAATAACATCAATTATTGCCAGTCAGTTTAACCAGGTCCTAAGCTCATCACTTAGTTTAAATCAATTTTATGTACCTTTTTGTTACGTTTGAAACCCATCAGGGTTCAGTAAATGAAAACAATTTTTCAGCGGCATATTAAAAGAAAAAGACGTTTCAGTAGGAAATGTCTGTGCCAGTGCGATTTTTTAACCTCAAACACACACAGGCGAGTGCCAGAGTTCATATATGCCCCAAAACAAAATAGGTTCCAATTTCAATCATGTGTATGTATTTCCTAAATAAAATTATTATTTATTTATTTATATATTTATTTATTGATTATTTTTTATTTTTTAGTAATGTTTATTTATTTATTTATTTATTTATTTATTTATTTATTTATTTATTTATTTATTTACTTATTTACTTATTTGGTTGATTCATTTATTTAAATTATTATTTTTATTTTTATTTTTAATTTTTCATACCTTTCACACAATGTAGAGGTTCACAAGGTAAAAAACACAATTTCTACGTGGTGTAAAATATTTTCCGTCATAAACCTCCGTCGGGGGATATTCATTCCAACTGATAACATTCGTGAGGCATCATGATCTTTGGCGTTATTTTTTCATTTATTTCTTTAGTCTCAATATATTTTATCAAACCATTTTTTCATATTATTTTCACATACTTCTGAAGCCAGTAAAGCAAACCGCTCCCGATTGGTTTTACTTAAATCAAAGCCAACCAATGGGGCTTCATGGGGTCAGTAAAGCAAACCACTCACTGACTGATTAAAATTCAATGGAAGCCAATCAATAGGGCTTCATCTAATTTGTTTGGACCACACAAACTGAGTTGTGAAAAACAAACTTGGGACATCTCAGATTGAAAAGAATTAAATAGATGAGTGACATTTGTCAGCTTGTTACTGAGTTTAATTATGTACTGAGCTGTGAAAAACACCCCCAGCCCACATTTGGATATATACCATGCATGCCCTCCCAAAGTTGGATTCATTTTCCTCAAAGTCTCTTTGAAAAAGCCAAACCAAGCGAAACGCGTCGAGACAGACGGATTATTTTCTACCTTTGCTGAAGACTGCAACCAATCCAGGTATCTTCTTTAATAGGTAATATTTAATTTTCTAATTTTATTTATTTCATCACTTTTATATTTTATTTATACTTAATTCAGCTACTTTCTTTAAAAATGGCAAGAAAAGGGCAGATGCATCAGAGGCAGAGAGTTGCCCAGTCCGGAACTGGCCAGGAACTATCGTTCCAGGCTTATTCTAGGCTGGTCAAGGCTTTGTTTCAGGTGCTTCAATGTTTGTACCACATTGGGCTATTAGAGCACCATTTGGCAAATCGGGATTTCCCGAAACAGCTGGAGAAGAAAGTAGATGAGTTAGGTGGCTTTCTAAAGCCAGCTCTTCCCACCCCACACATTTTTTCTGTTTTTCGACAGATTAGTGTGGGATGGGCCAATCAAACGTTAAATGCTTTAGTTGAGCATTATAAGGTAAATTTAAACCAGTTGAAGTCTAAGATAACTTTGGCTATGCGACCACCTCCTGGACTCGAAAAAATAGACTTCAACAGCGCTTCGGCGCGTGCCTTGATCTGCGTAGCCTGAAATCCCAAACCCTGAAAAAGCTCGAAAGTCCAGCTGAAACTACCGATTTCGAACCACTGAAGATTGAACACAACAGACCGTTGCAAAATAGTAGTGGCGCGGTATTTAATTGCAAAAAGCCTCGTTGTAGACTGCATACTTTTATGCCTGATCAGAAAGAGGAATTTTCCTCCGAACAAACGAAAAATCATTATCAGATCCGTAACCCCCTCCATTGTGATTCACCAAACATTATTTACCTTATCACTTGTAAGCGATGTCGGAAACAGTATGTTGGTCAAAGTCAAAATCCTTTCCGAGAACGTGCTACTAGACACAAACAGGATATAAAACATAATTCTGATGCCCCAGTAGCACAACATTTTAACCTTCCTGGCCATTCTTTGGACGATTTCGAAATCCATCCTATTGAACAACCACCAATTAAAGACACATTAGAAGAAACGGATGAATTTAGAAAAAAACGTGAAGCTTTTTGGATCAATACGCTTCAAACCCTCTGGCCATTTGGTATGAACGTATCAGAGGGCGAATGCGAAAGGAGGTCCATCATTCCTTTCACTTTAACGTACAACAGAATGAATATCGAAATAGCAAAAATGTTAAAAGATGAATTCAATTTTACCAATGCTAAATTAAATGAACCTTTGAATCTTCGACCTGTCATCGCCTATAAGAAAAACAAAAGCTTGCGTAACATCCTTGTAAGGACTAAATTAGAGCCCATCAATGAATAACATCAATTATTGCCAGTCAGTTTAACCAGGTCCTAAGCTCATCACTTAGTTTAAATCAATTTTATGTACCTTTTTGTTACGTTTGAAACCCATCAGGGTTCAGTAAACGAAAACAATTTTTCAGCGGCATATTAAAAGAAAAAAACGTTTCAGTAGGAAATGTCTGTGCCAGTGCGATTTTTTAACCTCAAACACACACACACACACACACACACACACACACACACACACACACACACACACACACACACACACACACACACACACACACACACACACACACACACACAACACACACACACACACACACACACACACACACACACACACACACACACACACACACACACACAGAGTCTTGTCTACCCTACATACCGAGGTACCCCATTGTTTGTCCTTTGTGTGGACTAACGGTTTCAACCTCGTTTTGCCGGTGCAGTTCTGGGAAAACAACCGAGGTAAAGGGTTTCTTTTGTCTTTTGTACCTCGGTAAGGCGAAACACGCAAACTCTTTTGTCTAGTTACCTCGTCAAGTTGGTAAGACAAACGCACACACACACACACACACAAATTAGCCACTTAGTATGACTTTTTAACCCATCATCTAACTTGAGTTGCAGACGGCACTTGGGAAAAACATCCTCATATAACTAAAATTTTTCATTTTTTGCTTCCAAAACATAGGTAATGATCCCTCATTGGAACGAGTGCGACACGCTCGTTCCAATGAGGGGTCATAACCTATGTTTTGGAAGCAAAAATGTACAAAATGTTGCACCAGAATCTCGCTCTTGCTTGTAAGGCTATCTCTCGACTCGTCTTTGACTCGTGGAGATATGACCTTAGATTCAAGAGCTCGACAATGACAGACGGTCCTCATTCTCTCTATTCCTCTGTCTCCAACAAAGATACAGTACAGCCGCCCTGGACTGGTCACTTTCCTCTGGTGGACAATATTTCCACGGACGCAATAATATTAGATTCCAAACACAAATTATAGGAATAATCATCAAAAATTTATTTAACGAAGTACTGGGTACAGCCCGGCGCTTCCTTGATTAAACTTTTGCTGATGGTGTTTCTCATTACCTGATAAACCAATGCGTGGGCATCACTGCCCAGGTGTGGATTACGACCAGCCCACGGCGACTGTACTGTACTTTCTAATACATTCTGCTACACTCGTCAAGACCTGACAATCAACGAAATGTCCCTTGTGGGTGTAAGTTGGATGCAATGAGTACAACACCAATTTTCCAATGGAGAAGGGATGCGCCCTTTAGGCTGTTGTATTGGTACTAATGTGGCGTTACTATAACGATGATGGCATTAAATGGCCGGTATTATCACGGCCGCGTTGCTATAACATTGATAATGTCGAATCTCCCATGCAACATCAAAATGAAATCACCGTCTGTGGAGAGTGTAGTGTACATTAATTATTTTAAGGTGTGACATAGTTTGGTCGCGTGTTTCAGAATGAGCCCAAGTTTTGTTGCGGCAGTGCTTCACACATACCGAATGCTCGATTTAACTCCTCTTATGACTGCAGTTAATGTGGTCACTCAGCAGAATATGTTCCTACAGTTAAAACTAGAAGTCCTGTCATGAAATGCGCTCAAATAGCACGTCGATCTGCGCGTTAATCTACGAGTTATGACCATAGTAACGCTATCGAAGTCTGTTCATATGACCTAAGCACAAGCGATGATTCAGCCACCAATGGACCTCCGGGTAACCCGGAGGTCCATTGGCAGAACAATTGCCTGTGGTTACTATGAGTAACCAGGTGAATCTGCCGTGCGTTGGATGCCATTCGATATGGCAACTGCGCGCAATTCCTAAGCGCAATTAAGCCTAGACAAGCGCATAGTTCATGACAGGACTTCTAGCTTTATCTGTAGAAGCTAGGGTTTATATAGGAACCGAAGAAAATGGAGATATGGAGTCTAGGAGCTTTGGAGCTTTGGACCGTTAGGAGTCAGGGACAATATTGGGGCCTATTGAGCTAAGTGTACATGTACACGGACGCCCAACACTTAGGGACTATGTTTGGGCATCGGAGACAAGGGCTACAATGATTCATTAGAGCCGCAGAGAAATCAATGCTGCGTGTTACGCGGAGCGACTACTGCTCCAATGACTCGTTGGTTCATTTTTGATTTTATCGCTAAAAAAGTGTGGGAACCCTCGATCTTCCGGTTGGGCCGATGAGTTGTCAGGGAAGAACTCAAACGAGTAACTTCTCGAACCACTCTTGTGCTCATTCGACTAGTCGGGAATCACACTGATTTTGATTTAGATAAGTTGGTCATCTCTGTATGGACAAGTAAGGTTGATGATTGCGATGAAAGAAATCTCTGCGGGGAAAAAAGGGATGAGTATTGTGATGAGAGACAATAGAGTTAGTTAACTGTTCCTGTTCTGGTCGGTCGAGGCATGCCTAAGGAAAACGAGACCAGTGATGTAAGAAGTGGTGGGATCCTGCGGTACTAACATTGACATTGCAGTGGTACAACCAGGGAATATGGGCCTGGTAGTATTGGCAAATAATGATAGAGAACTATGATCATATAGTAGTATTTATTTCAAATCAAATAAATTTATAAAGATTAACATTAAATTAAAATTTTGCTCAGGATTTAATCCATTGGACCACGAGAACCGCCAATATTATGTACGATCACTGGTTGAACCACCTAAATTTAAACTAAGTAAAGGCAAAGGTAACAGCCGCCTAACAGATGTGGGATTAGGAACTAATGTGGTTAACCTGTCTGGCACCAATGACCTAACAACCCAAGAGAAATCTCTTTTAGATCGCGGTTTAACTTTTGTACCAGCACCAAAGCCAAAAACTGATAACCAAACAAATTTACCATCATACAACTGTAATTTTCTTAGGCAAATGAAATTAGCCGACCGCTTTAGAAACTCCAGCGGTCGGAAACTTCCTTTTACAGAATCATCTGGTTGGTCACCTCCAGATAGTGAAGTAGATCCCGAAATTATTGAGGCTAGCAAACGAATCATCAAAAAGGTGTTCAGCATGAACATACTCTCCGATAAAGACAATTTAACAGCTGGTGAACGGAGAGCCCTCACGAAACTTCGAAAAAATAAGAAATTAGTAATTAAACCAGCCGACAAAGGTGGGTCGGTAGTTGTTCTATCTCGGGATAATTATATAAAGGAAGCCATGAGACAACTCAGCAATACAAAACATTATAAGAAAGTAGATTCACTTATTTGGCCTAGTAATATCGAAAAATTCAATAAGATCTTAAAATTTCTCCTCGACGAAGGTCACATTACCAAAAAACAATTGAAATATTTAACAGCTAAGCTCAGTGCTCAAACAAGACAATTTTATATCCTACCAAAGATCCACAAAGACCGTTCTTCATGGACGGATGACTTAACTCCACCCGGGAGGCCAATTGTATCAGATTGTAATTCGGAATCTTATGCGATCTCGGAATTAATTGATTATCATCTGAAACCTATAGCAAATAGACATCCGAGCTATCTAAAAAATACACAGGATTTCCTGTCAAAAATTTCGAAATTGAAAATATCGAAAAATGCAATTCTGGCTACTTTGGATATCGACAGTATGTATACGAACATTGATATTGATAAAGGTGTTAAATCAGTTAAAAATGCATTTGAAAAATATCCGGATGCGAAACGCCCGGATGAACAAATTTTGGATCTTTTAGAGCTGAGCTTAAAAGGTAATGACTTTCAATTCAATGGAGAATATTTTCTACAAATAATGGGTTGTCCTATGGGCAAAAGATTCAGTCCTAATTTTGCAAGCATTTATGTAGCGGAATGGGAGGAAAATGCCTTAAGCAAATGTGCAAAGCATCCTCTCGTATATCTCAGGTATTTAGATGACATTTTTATTATTTGGGAACATTCAAAAGAAGATTTTGATGAATTTTTTGAAATTTTGAACAATCACGATCCAAATATTAAATTGAAAGCTACTATCAGTGAAAATTCTGTTGATTTTCTCGATGTGACCGTGTATAAAGGCAAGCAATTTCAGGCGTCCGGTCATTTAGATTATAAAGTGTATTTTAAACCAACTGATTCACATCAATTGTTGCACACAAAATCATTTCATCCTCAACATACATTTAAAGGTATCATCAAATCACAACTCATTCGTTTCCACCGCAATTCAAGTGATAAGGTAAATTTCAATGAGGCTTGTTCCACTCTATTTGGCGCCCTCAGATCGAGAGGGTACTCGCTGCGCCTTCTGCGTAGCCTGAAATCCCAAACCCTGAAAAAGCTCGAAAGTCCAGCTGAAACTACCGATTTCGAACCACTGAAGATTGAACACAACAGACCGTTGCAAAATAGTAGTGGCGCGGTATTTAATTGCAAAAAGCCTCGTTGTAGACTGCATACTTTTATGCCTGATCAGAAAGAGGAATTTTCCTCCGAACAAACGAAAAATCATTATCAGATCCGTAACCCCCTCCATTGTGATTCACCAAACATTATTTACCTTATCACTTGTAAGCGATGTAGGAAACAGTATGTTGGTCAAAGTCAAAATCCTTTCCGAGAACGTGCTACTAGACACAAACAGGATATAAAACATAATTCTGATGCCCCAGTAGCACAACATTTTAACCTTCCTGGCCATTCTTTGGACGATTTCGAAATCCATCCTATTGAACAACCACCAATTAAAGACACATTAGAAGAAACGGATGAATTTAGAAAAAAACGTGAAGCTTTTTGGATCAATACGCTTCAAACCCTCTGGCCATTTGGTATGAACATATCAGAGGGCGAATGCGAAAGGAGGTCCATCATTCCTTTCACTTTAACGTACAACAGAATGAATATCGAAATAGCAAAATGTTAAAAGATGAATTCAATTTTACCAATGCTAAATTAAATGAACCTTTGAATCTTCGACCTGTCATCGCCTATAAGAAAAACAAAAGCTTGCGTAACATCCTTGTAAGGACTAAATTAGAGCCCATCAATGAATAACATCAATTATTGCCAGTCAGTTTAACCAGGTCCTAAGCTCATCACTTAGTTTAAATCAATTTTATGTACCTTTTTGTTACGTTTGAAACCCATCAGGGTTCAGTAAATGAAAACAATTTTTCAGCGGCATATTAAAAGAAAAAGACGTTTCAGTAGGAAATGTCTGTGCCAGTGCGATTTTTTAACCTCAAACACACACAGGCGAGTGCCAGAGTTCATATATGCCCCAAAACAAAATAGGTTCCAATTTCAATCATGTGTATGTATTTCCTAAATAAAATTATTATTTATTTATTTATATATTTATTTATTGATTATTTTTTATTTTTTAGTAATGTTTATTTATTTATTTATTTATTTATTTATTTATTTATTTATTTATTTATTTATTTATTTACTTATTTACTTATTTGGTTGATTCATTTATTTAAATTATTATTTTTATTTTTATTTTTAATTTTTCATACCTTTCACACAATGTAGAGGTTCACAAGGTAAAAAACACAATTTCTACGTGGTGTAAAATATTTTCCGTCATAAACCTCCGTCGGGGGATATTCATTCCAACTGATAACATTCGTGAGGCATCATGATCTTTGGCGTTATTTTTTCATTTATTTCTTTAGTCTCAATATATTTTATCAAACCATTTTTTCATATTATTTTCACATACTTCTGAAGCCAGTAAAGCAAACCGCTCCCGATTGGTTTTACTTAAATCAAAGCCAACCAATGGGGCTTCATGGGGTCAGTAAAGCAAACCACTCACTGACTGATTAAAATTCAATGGAAGCCAATCAATAGGGCTTCATCTAATTTGTTTGGACCACACAAACTGAGTTGTGAAAAACAAACTTGGGACATCTCAGATTGAAAAGAATTAAATAGATGAGTGACATTTGTCAGCTTGTTACTGAGTTTAATTATGTACTGAGCTGTGAAAAACACCCCCAGCCCACATTTGGATATATACCATGCATGCCCTCCCAAAGTTGGATTCATTTTCCTCAAAGTCTCTTTGAAAAAGCCAAACCAAGCGAAACGCGTCGAGACAGACGGATTATTTTCTACCTTTGCTGAAGACTGCAACCAATCCAGGTATCTTCTTTAATAGGTAATATTTAATTTTCTAATTTTATTTATTTCATCACTTTTATATTTTATTTATACTTAATTCAGCTACTTTCTTTAAAAATGGCAAGAAAAGGGCAGATGCATCAGAGGCAGAGAGTTGCCCAGTCCGGAACTGGCCAGGAACTATCGTTCCAGGCTTATTCTAGGCTGGTCAAGGCTTTGTTTCAGGTGCTTCAATGTTTGTACCACATTGGGCTATTAGAGCACCATTTGGCAAATCGGGATTTCCCGAAACAGCTGGAGAAGAAAGTAGATGAGTTAGGTGGCTTTCTAAAGCCAGCTCTTCCCACCCCACACATTTTTTCTGTTTTTCGACAGATTAGTGTGGGATGGGCCAATCAAACGTTAAATGCTTTAGTTGAGCATTATAAGGTAAATTTAAACCAGTTGAAGTCTAAGATAACTTTGGCTATGCGACCACCTCCTGGACTCGAAAAAATAGACTTCAACAGCGCTTCGGCGCGTGCCTTGATCTGCGTAGCCTGAAATCCCAAACCCTGAAAAAGCTCGAAAGTCCAGCTGAAACTACCGATTTCGAACCACTGAAGATTGAACACAACAGACCGTTGCAAAATAGTAGTGGCGCGGTATTTAATTGCAAAAAGCCTCGTTGTAGACTGCATACTTTTATGCCTGATCAGAAAGAGGAATTTTCCTCCGAACAAACGAAAAATCATTATCAGATCCGTAACCCCCTCCATTGTGATTCACCAAACATTATTTACCTTATCACTTGTAAGCGATGTCGGAAACAGTATGTTGGTCAAAGTCAAAATCCTTTCCGAGAACGTGCTACTAGACACAAACAGGATATAAAACATAATTCTGATGCCCCAGTAGCACAACATTTTAACCTTCCTGGCCATTCTTTGGACGATTTCGAAATCCATCCTATTGAACAACCACCAATTAAAGACACATTAGAAGAAACGGATGAATTTAGAAAAAAACGTGAAGCTTTTTGGATCAATACGCTTCAAACCCTCTGGCCATTTGGTAGGAACATATCAGAGGGCGAATGCGAAAGGAGGTCCATCATTCCTTTCACTTTAACGTACAACAGAATGAATATCGAAATAGCAAAAATGTTAAAAGATGAATTCAATTTTACCAATGCTAAATTAAATGAACCTTTGAATCTTCGACCTGTCATCGCCTATAAGAAAAACAAAAGCTTGCGTAACATCCTTGTAAGGACTAAATTAGAGCCCATCAATGAATAACATCAATTATTGCCAGTCAGTTTAACCAGGTCCTAAGCTCATCACTTAGTTTAAATCAATTTTATGTACCTTTTTGTTACGTTTGAAACCCATCAGGGTTCAGTAAATGAAAACAATTTTTCAGCGGCATATTAAAAGAAAAAAACGTTTCAGTAGGAAATGTCTGTGCCAGTGCGATTTTTTAACCTCAAACACACACACACACACACACACACACACACACACACACACACACACACACACACACACACACACACACACACACACACACACACACACACACACACACACACACACACAGAGTCTTGTCTACCCTACATACCGAGGTACCCCATTGTTTGTCCTTTGTGTGGACTAACGGTTTCAACCTCGTTTTGCCGGTGCAGTTCTGGGAAAACAACCGAGGTAAAGGGTTTCTTTTGTCTTTTGTACCTCGGTAAGGCGAAACACGCAAACTTTTTTGTCTAGTTACCTCGTCAAGTTGGTAAGACAAACGCACACACACACACACACACACAAATTAGCCACTTAGTATGACTTTTTAACCCATCATCTAACTTGAGTTGCAGACGGCACTTGGGAAAAACATCCTCATATAACTAAAATTTTTCATTTTTTGCTTCCAAAACATAGGTAATGATCCCTCATTGGAACGAGTGCGACACGCTCGTTCCAATGAGGGGTCATAACCTATGTTTTGGAAGCAAAAATGTACAAAATGTTGCACCAGAATCTCGCTCTTGCTTGTAAGGCTATCTCTCGACTCGTCTTTGACTCGTGGAGATATGACCTTAGATTCAAGAGCTCGACAATGACAGACGGTCCTCATTCTCTCTATTCCTCTGTCTCCAACAAAGATACAGTACAGCCGCCCTGGACTGGTCACTTTCCTCTGGTGGACAATATTTCCACGGACGCAATAATATTAGATTCCAAACACAAATTATAGGAATAATCATCAAAAATTTATTTAACGAAGTACTGGGTACAGCCCGGCGCTTCCTTGATTAAACTTTTGCTGATGGTGTTTCTCATTACCTGATAAACCAATGCGTGGGCATCACTGCCCAGGTGTGGATTACGACCAGCCCACGGCGACTGTACTGTACTTTCTAATACATTCTGCTACACTCGTCAAGACCTGACAATCAACGAAATGTCCCTTGTGGGTGTAAGTTGGATGCAATGAGTACAACACCAATTTTCCAATGGAGAAGGGATGCGCCCTTTAGGCTGTTGTATTGGTACTAATGTGGCGTTACTATAACGATGATGGCATTAAATGGCCGGTATTATCACGGCCGCGTTGCTATAACATTGATAATGTCGAATCTCCCATGCAACATCAAAATGAAATCACCGTCTGTGGAGAGTGTAGTGTACATTAATTATTTTAAGGTGTGACATAGTTTGGTCGCGTGTTTCAGAATGAGCCCAAGTTTTGTTGCGGCAGTGCTTCACACATACCGAATGCTCGATTTAACTCCTCTTATGACTGCAGTTAATGTGGTCACTCAGCAGAATATGTTCCTACAGTTAAAACTAGAAGTCCTGTCATGAAATGCGCTCAAATAGCACGTCGATCTGCGCGTTAATCTACGAGTTATGACCATAGTAACGCTATCGAAGTCTGTTCATATGACCTAAGCACAAGCGATGATTCAGCCACCAATGGACCTCCGGGTAACCCGGAGGTCCATTGGCAGAACAATTGCCTGTGGTTACTATGAGTAACCAGGTGAATCTGCCGTGCGTTGGATGCCATTCGATATGGCAACTGCGCGCAATTCCTAAGCGCAATTAAGCCTAGACAAGCGCATAGTTCATGACAGGACTTCTAGCTTTATCTGTAGAAGCTAGGGTTTATATAGGAACCGAAGAAAATGGAGATATGGAGTCTAGGAGCTTTGGAGCTTTGGACCGTTAGGAGTCAGGGACAATATTGGGGCCTATTGAGCTAAGTGTACATGTACACGGACGCCCAACACTTAGGGACTATGTTTGGGCATCGGAGACAAGGGCTACAATGATTCATTAGAGCCGCAGAGAAATCAATGCTGCGTGTTACGCGGAGCGACTACTGCTCCAATGACTCGTTGGTTCATTTTTGATTTTATCGCTAAAAAAGTGTGGGAACCCTCGATCTTCCGGTTGGGCCGATGAGTTGTCAGGGAAGAACTCAAACGAGTAACTTCTCGAACCACTCTTGTGCTCATTCGACTAGTCGGGAATCACACTGATTTTGATTTAGATAAGTTGGTCATCTCTGTATGGACAAGTAAGGTTGATGATTGCGATGAAAGAAATCTCTGCGGGGAAAAAAGGGATGAGTATTGTGATGAGAGACAATAGAGTTAGTTAACTGTTCCTGTTCTGGTCGGTCGAGGCATGCCTAAGGAAAACGAGACCAGTGATGTAAGAAGTGGTGGGATCCTGCGGTACTAACATTGACATTGCAGTGGTACAACCAGGGAATATGGGCCTGGTAGTATTGGCAAATAATGATAGAGAACTATGATCATATAGTAGTATTTATTTCAAATCAAATAAATTTATAAAGATTAACATTAAATTAAAATTTTGCTCAGGATTTAATCCATTGGACCACGAGAACCGCCAATATTATGTACGATCACTGGTTGAACCACCTAAATTTAAACTAAGTAAAGGCAAAGGTAACAGCCGCCTAACAGATGTGGGATTAGGAACTAATGTGGTTAACCTGTCTGGCACCAATGACCTAACAACCCAAGAGAAATCTCTTTTAGATCGCGGTTTAACTTTTGTACCAGCACCAAAGCCAAAAACTGATAACCAAACAAATTTACCATCATACAACTGTAATTTTCTTAGGCAAATGAAATTAGCCGACCGCTTTAGAAACTCCAGCGGTCGGAAACTTCCTTTTACAGAATCATCTGGTTGGTCACCTCCAGATAGTGAAGTAGATCCCGAAATTATTGAGGCTAGCAAACGAATCATCAAAAAGGTGTTCAGCATGAACATACTCTCCGATAAAGACAATTTAACAGCTGGTGAACGGAGAGCCCTCACGAAACTTCGAAAAAATAAGAAATTAGTAATTAAACCAGCCGACAAAGGTGGGTCGGTAGTTGTTCTATCTCGGGATAATTATATAAAGGAAGCCATGAGACAACTCAGCAATACAAAACATTATAAGAAAGTAGATTCACTTATTTGGCCTAGTAATATCGAAAAATTCAATAAGATCTTAAAATTTCTCCTCGACGAAGGTCACATTACCAAAAAACAATTGAAATATTTAACAGCTAAGCTCAGTGCTCAAACAAGACAATTTTATATCCTACCAAAGATCCACAAAGACCGTTCTTCAAGGACGGATGACTTAACTCCACCCGGGAGGCCAATTGTATCAGATTGTAATTCGGAATCTTATGCGATCTCGGAATTAATTGATTATCATCTGAAACCTATAGCAAATAGACATCCGAGCTATCTAAAAAATACACAGGATTTCCTGTCAAAAATTTCGAAATTGAAAATATCGAAAAATGCAATTCTGGCTACTTTGGATATCGACAGTATGTATACGAACATTGATATTGATAAAGGTGTTAAATCAGTTAAAAATGCATTTGAAAAATATCCGGATGCGAAACGCCCGGATGAACAAATTTTGGATCTTTTAGAGCTGAGCTTAAAAGGTAATGACTTTCAATTCAATGGAGAATATTTTCTACAAATAATGGGTTGTCCTATGGGCAAAAGATTCAGTCCTAATTTTGCAAGCATTTATGTAGCGGAATGGGAGGAAAATGCCTTAAGCAAATGTGCAAAGCATCCTCTCGTATATCTCAGGTATTTAGATGACATTTTTATTATTTGGGAACATTCAAAAGAAGATTTTGATGAATTTTTTGAAATTTTGAACAATCACGATCCAAATATTAAATTGAAAGCTACTATCAGTGAAAATTCTGTTGATTTTCTCGATGTGACCGTGTATAAAGGCAAGCAATTTCAGGCGTCCGGTCATTTAGATTATAAAGTGTATTTTAAACCAACTGATTCACATCAATTGTTGCACACAAAATCATTTCATCCTCAACATACATTTAAAGGTATCATCAAATCACAACTCATTCGTTTCCACCGCAATTCAAGTGATAAGGTAAATTTCAATGAGGCTTGTTCCACTCTATTTGGCGCCCTCAGATCGAGAGGGTACTCGCTGCGCCTTCTTCGTAGCCTGAAATCCCAAACCCTGAAAAAGCTCGAAAGTCCAGCTGAAACTACCGATTTCGAACCACTGAAGATTGAACACAACAGACCGTTGCAAAATAGTAGTGGCGCGGTATTTAATTGCAAAAAGCCTCGTTGTAGACTGCATACTTTTATGCCTGATCAGAAAGAGGAATTTTCCTCCGAACAAACGAAAAATCATTATCAGATCCGTAACCCCCTCCATTGTGATTCACCAAACATTATTTACCTTATCACTTGTAAGCGATGTAGGAAACAGTATGTTGGTCAAAGTCAAAATCCTTTCCGAGAACGTGCTACTAGACACAAACAGGATATAAAACATAATTCTGATGCCCCAGTAGCACAACATTTTAACCTTCCTGGCCATTCTTTGGACGATTTCGAAATCCATCCTATTGAACAACCACCAATTAAAGACACATTAGAAGAAACGGATGAATTTAGAAAAAAACGTGAAGCTTTTTGGATCAATACGCTTCAAACCCTCTGGCCATTTGGTATGAACATATCAGAGGGCGAATGCGAAAGGAGGTCCATCATTCCTTTCACTTTAACGTACAACAGAATGAATATCGAAATAGCAAAATGTTAAAAGATGAATTCAATTTTACCAATGCTAAATTAAATGAACCTTTGAATCTTCGACCTGTCATCGCCTATAAGAAAAACAAAAGCTTGCGTAACATCCTTGTAAGGACTAAATTAGAGCCCATCAATGAATAACATCAATTATTGCCAGTCAGTTTAACCAGGTCCTAAGCTCATCACTTAGTTTAAATCAATTTTATGTACCTTTTTGTTACGTTTGAAACCCATCAGGGTTCAGTAAATGAAAACAATTTTTCAGCGGCATATTAAAAGAAAAAGACGTTTCAGTAGGAAATGTCTGTGCCAGTGCGATTTTTTAACCTCAAACACACACAGGCGAGTGCCAGAGTTCATATATGCCCCAAAACAAAATAGGTTCCAATTTCAATCATGTGTATGTATTTCCTAAATAAAATTATTATTTATTTATTAATATATTTATTTATTGATTATTTTTTATTTTTTAGTAATGTTTATTTATTTATTTATTTATTTATTTATTTATTTATTTATTTATTTATTTATTTATTTATTTATTTATTTACTTATTTACTTATTTGGTTGATTCATTTATTTAAATTATTATTTTTATTTTTATTTTTAATTTTTCATACCTTTCACACAATGTAGAGGTTCACAAGGTAAAAAACACAATTTCTACGTGGTGTAAAATATTTTCCGTCATAAACCTCCGTCGGGGGATATTCATTCCAACTGATAACATTCGTGAGGCATCATGATCTTTGGCGTTATTTTTTCATTTATTTCTTTAGTCTCAATATATTTTATCAAACCATTTTTTCATATTATTTTCACATACTTCTGAAGCCAGTAAAGCAAACCGCTCCCGATTGGTTTTACTTAAATCAAAGCCAACCAATGGGGCTTCATGGGGTCAGTAAAGCAAACCACTCACTGACTGATTAAAATTCAATGGAAGCCAATCAATAGGGCTTCATCTAATTTGTTTGGACCACACAAACTGAGTTGTGAAAAACAAACTTGGGACATCTCAAATTGAAAAGAATTAAATAGATGAGTGACATTTGTCAGCTTGTTACTGAGTTTAATTATGTACTGAGCTGTGAAAAACACCCCCAGCCCACATTTGGATATATACCATGCATGCCCTCCCAAAGTTGGATTCATTTTCCTCAAAGTCTCTTTGAAAAAGCCAAACCAAGCGAAACGCGTCGAGACAGACGGATTATTTTCTACCTTTGCTGAAGACTGCAACCAATCCAGGTATCTTCTTTAATAGGTAATATTTAATTTTCTAATTTTATTTATTTCATCACTTTTATATTTTATTTATACTTAATTCAGCTACTTTCTTTAAAAATGGCAAGAAAAGGGCAGATGCATCAGAGGCAGAGAGTTGCCCAGTCCGGAACTGGCCAGGAACTATCGTTCCAGGCTTATTCTAGGCTGGTCAAGGCTTTGTTTCAGGTGCTTCAATGTTTGTACCACATTGGGCTATTAGAGCACCATTTGGCAAATCGGGATTTCCCGAAACAGCTGGAGAAGAAAGTAGATGAGTTAGGTGGCTTTCTAAAGCCAGCTCTTCCCACCCCACACATTTTTTCTGTTTTTCGACAGATTAGTGTGGGATGGGCCAATCAAACGTTAAATGCTTTAGTTGAGCATTATAAGGTAAATTTAAACCAGTTGAAGTCTAAGATAACTTTGGCTATGCGACCACCTCCTGGACTCGAAAAAATAGACTTCAACAGCGCTTCGGCGCGTGCCTTGATCTGCGTAGCCTGAAATCCCAAACCCTGAAAAAGCTCGAAAGTCCAGCTGAAACTACCGATTTCGAACCACTGAAGATTGAACACAACAGACCGTTGCAAAATAGTAGTGGCGCGGTATTTAATTGCAAAAAGCCTCGTTGTAGACTGCATACTTTTATGCCTGATCAGAAAGAGGAATTTTCCTCCGAACAAACGAAAAATCATTATCAGATCCGTAACCCCCTCCATTGTGATTCACCAAACATTATTTACCTTATCACTTGTAAGCGATGTCGGAAACAGTATGTTGGTCAAAGTCAAAATCCTTTCCGAGAACGTGCTACTAGACACAAACAGGATATAAAACATAATTCTGATGCCCCAGTAGCACAACATTTTAACCTTCCTGGCCATTCTTTGGACGATTTCGAAATCCATCCTATTGAACAACCACCAATTAAAGACACATTAGAAGAAACGGATGAATTTAGAAAAAAACGTGAAGCTTTTTGGATCAATACGCTTCAAACCCTCTGGCCATTTGGTAGGAACATATCAGAGGGCGAATGCGAAAGGAGGTCCATCATTCCTTTCACTTTAACGTACAACAGAATGAATATCGAAATAGCAAAAATGTTAAAAGATGAATTCAATTTTACCAATGCTAAATTAAATGAACCTTTGAATCTTCGACCTGTCATCGCCTATAAGAAAAACAAAAGCTTGCGTAACATCCTTGTAAGGACTAAATTAGAGCCCATCAATGAATAACATCAATTATTGCCAGTCAGTTTAACCAGGTCCTAAGCTCATCACTTAGTTTAAATCAATTTTATGTACCTTTTTGTTACGTTTGAAACCCATCAGGGTTCAGTAAATGAAAACAATTTTTCAGCGGCATATTAAAAGAAAAAAACGTTTCAGTAGGAAATGTCTGTGCCAGTGCGATTTTTTAACCTCAAACACACACACACACACACACACACACACACACACACACACACACACACACACACACACACACACACACACACACACACACACACACACAGAGTCTTGTCTACCCTACATACCGAGGTACCCCATTGTTTGTCCTTTGTGTGGACTAACGGTTTCAACCTCGTTTTGCCGGTGCAGTTCTGGGAAAACAACCGAGGTAAAGGGTTTCTTTTGTCTTTTGTACCTCGGTAAGGCGAAACACGCAAACTCTTTTGTCTAGTTACCTCGTCAAGTTGGTAAGACAAACGCACACACACACACACACACACAAATTAGCCACTTAGTATGACTTTTTAACCCATCATCTAACTTGAGTTGCAGACGGCACTTGGGAAAAACATCCTCATATAACTAAAATTTTTCATTTTTTGCTTCCAAAACATAGGTAATGATCCCTCATTGGAACGAGTGCGACACGCTCGTTCCAATGAGGGGTCATAACCTATGTTTTGGAAGCAAAAATGTACAAAATGTTGCACCAGAATCTCGCTCTTGCTTGTAAGGCTATCTCTCGACTCGTCTTTGACTCGTGGAGATATGACCTTAGATTCAAGAGCTCGACAATGACAGACGGTCCTCATTCTCTCTATTCCTCTGTCTCCAACAAAGATACAGTACAGCCGCCCTGGACTGGTCACTTTCCTCTGGTGGACAATATTTCCACGGACGCAATAATATTAGATTCCAAACACAAATTATAGGAATAATCATCAAAAATTTATTTAACGAAGTACTGGGTACAGCCCGGCGCTTCCTTGATTAAACTTTTGCTGATGGTGTTTCTCATTACCTGATAAACCAATGCGTGGGCATCACTGCCCAGGTGTGGATTACGACCAGCCCACGGCGACTGTACTGTACTTTCTAATACATTCTGCTACACTCGTCAAGACCTGACAATCAACGAAATGTCCCTTGTGGGTGTAAGTTGGATGCAATGAGTACAACACCAATTTTCCAATGGAGAAGGGATGCGCCCTTTAGGCTGTTGTATTGGTACTAATGTGGCGTTACTATAACGATGATGGCATTAAATGGCCGGTATTATCACGGCCGCGTTGCTATAACATTGATAATGTCGAATCTCCCATGCAACATCAAAATGAAATCACCGTCTGTGGAGAGTGTAGTGTACATTAATTATTTTAAGGTGTGACATAGTTTGGTCGCGTGTTTCAGAATGAGCCCAAGTTTTGTTGCGGCAGTGCTTCACACATACCGAATGCTCGATTTAACTCCTCTTATGACTGCAGTTAATGTGGTCACTCAGCAGAATATGTTCCTACAGTTAAAACTAGAAGTCCTGTCATGAAATGCGCTCAAATAGCACGTCGATCTGCGCGTTAATCTACGAGTTATGACCATAGTAACGCTATCGAAGTCTGTTCATATGACCTAAGCACAAGCGATGATTCAGCCACCAATGGACCTCCGGGTAACCCGGAGGTCCATTGGCAGAACAATTGCCTGTGGTTACTATGAGTAACCAGGTGAATCTGCCGTGCGTTGGATGCCATTCGATATGGCAACTGCGCGCAATTCCTAAGCGCAATTAAGCCTAGACAAGCGCATAGTTCATGACAGGACTTCTAGCTTTATCTGTAGAAGCTAGGGTTTATATAGGAACCGAAGAAAATGGAGATATGGAGTCTAGGAGCTTTGGAGCTTTGGACCGTTAGGAGTCAGGGACAATATTGGGGCCTATTGAGCTAAGTGTACATGTACACGGACGCCCAACACTTAGGGACTATGTTTGGGCATCGGAGACAAGGGCTACAATGATTCATTAGAGCCGCAGAGAAATCAATGCTGCGTGTTACGCGGAGCGACTACTGCTCCAATGACTCGTTGGTTCATTTTTGATTTTATCGCTAAAAAAGTGTGGGAACCCTCGATCTTCCGGTTGGGCCGATGAGTTGTCAGGGAAGAACTCAAACGAGTAACTTCTCGAACCACTCTTGTGCTCATTCGACTAGTCGGGAATCACACTGATTTTGATTTAGATAAGTTGGTCATCTCTGTATGGACAAGTAAGGTTGATGATTGCGATGAAAGAAATCTCTGCGGGGAAAAAAGGGATGAGTATTGTGATGAGAGACAATAGAGTTAGTTAACTGTTCCTGTTCTGGTCGGTCGAGGCATGCCTAAGGAAAACGAGACCAGTGATGTAAGAAGTGGTGGGATCCTGCGGTACTAACATTGACATTGCAGTGGTACAACCAGGGAATATGGGCCTGGTAGTATTGGCAAATAATGATAGAGAACTATGATCATATAGTAGTATTTATTTCAAATCAAATAAATTTATAAAGATTAACATTAAATTAAAATTTTGCTCAGGATTTAATCCATTGGACCACGAGAACCGCCAATATTATGTACGATCACTGGTTGAACCACCTAAATTTAAACTAAGTAAAGGCAAAGGTAACAGCCGCCTAACAGATGTGGGATTAGGAACTAATGTGGTTAACCTGTCTGGCACCAATGACCTAACAACCCAAGAGAAATCTCTTTTAGATCGCGGTTTAACTTTTGTACCAGCACCAAAGCCAAAAACTGATAACCAAACAAATTTACCATCATACAACTGTAATTTTCTTAGGCAAATGAAATTAGCAGACCGCTTTAGAAACTCCAGCGGTCGGAAACTTCCTTTTACAGAATCATCTGGTTGGTCACCTCCAGATAGTGAAGTAGATCCCGAAATTATTGAGGCTAGCAAACGAATCATCAAAAAGGTGTTCAGCATGAACATACTCTCCGATAAAGACAATTTAACAGCTGGTGAACGGAGAGCCCTCACGAAACTTCGAAAAAATAAGAAATTAGTAATTAAACCAGCCGACAAAGGTGGGTCGGTAGTTGTTCTATCTCGGGATAATTATATAAAGGAAGCCATGAGACAACTCAGCAATACAAAACATTATAAGAAAGTAGATTCACTTATTTGGCCTAGTAATATCGAAAAATTCAATAAGATCTTAAAATTTCTCCTCGACGAAGGTCACATTACCAAAAAACAATTGAAATATTTAACAGCTAAGCTCAGTGCTCAAACAAGACAATTTTATATCCTACCAAAGATCCACAAAGACCGTTCTTCATGGACGGATGACTTAACTCCACCCGGGAGGCCAATTGTATCAGATTGTAATTCGGAATCTTATGCGATCTCGGAATTAATTGATTATCATCTGAAACCTATAGCAAATAGACATCCGAGCTATCTAAAAAATACACAGGATTTCCTGTCAAAAATTTCGAAATTGAAAATATCGAAAAATGCAATTCTGGCTACTTTGGATATCGACAGTATGTATACGAACATTGATATTGATAAAGGTGTTAAATCAGTTAAAAATGCATTTGAAAAATATCCGGATGCGAAACGCCCGGATGAACAAATTTTGGATCTTTTAGAGCTGAGCTTAAAAGGTAATGACTTTCAATTTAATGGAGAATATTTTCTACAAATAATGGGTTGTCCTATGGGCAAAAGATTCAGTCCTAATTTTGCAAGCATTTATGTAGCGGAATGGGAGGAAAATGCCTTAAGCAAATGTGCAAAGCATCCTCTCGTATATCTCAGGTATTTAGATGACATTTTTATTATTTGGGAACATTCAAAAGAAGATTTTGATGAATTTTTAGAAATTTTGAACAATCACGATCCAAATATTAAATTGAAAGCTACCATCAGTGAAAATTCTGTTGATTTTCTCGATGTGACCGTGTATAAAGGCAAGCAATTTCAGGCGTCCGGTCATTTAGATTATAAAGTGTATTTTAAACCAACTGATTCACATCAATTGTTGCACACAAAATCATTTCATCCTCAACATACATTTAAAGGTATCATCAAATCACAACTCATTCGTTTCCACCGCAATTCAAGTGATAAGGTAAATTTCAATGAGGCTTGTTCTACTCTATTTGGCGCCCTCAGATCGAGAGGGTACTCGCTGCGCCTCTTGCGTAGCCTGAAATCCCAAACCCTGAAAAAGCTCGAAAGTCCAGCTGAAACTACCGATTTCGAACCACTGAAGATTGAAGACAACAGACCGTTGCAGAATGGTAGTGGCGCGGTATTTAATTGCAAAAAGCCTCGTTGTAGACTGCATACTTTTATGCCTGATCAGAAAGAGGAATTTTCCTCCGAACAAACGAAAAATCATTATCAGATCCGTAACCTCCTCCATTGTGATTCACCAAACATTATTTACCTTATCACTTGTAAGCGATGTAGGAAACAGTATGTTGGTTAAAGTCAAAATCCTTTCCGAGAACGTGCTACTAGACACAAACAGGATATAAAACATAATGCTGATGCCCCAGTAGCACAACATTTTAACCTTCCTGGCCATTCTTTGGACGATTTCGAAATCCACCCAATTGAACAACCACCAATTAAAGACACATTAGAAGAAACGGATGAATTTAGAAAAAAACGTGAAGCTTTTTGGATCAATACGCTTCAAACCCTCTGGCCATTTGGTATGAACATATCAGAGGGCGAATGCGAAAGGAGGTCCATCATTCCTTTCACTTTAACGTACAACAGAATGAATATCGAAATAGCAAAAATGTTAAAAGATGAATTCAATTTTACCAATGCTAAATTAAATGAACCTTTGAATCTTCGACCTGTCATCGCCTATAAGAAAAACAAAAGCTTGCGTAACATCCTTGTAAGGACTAAATTAGAGCCCATCAATGAATAACATCAATTATTGCCAGTCAGTTTAACCAGTTCCTAAGCTCATCACTTAGTTTAAATCAATTTTATGTAATTTTTTGTCATGTTTGAAACCCATCAGGGTTCAGTAAATGAAAACAATTTTTCGGCGGCATATTAAAAGAAAAAAATGTTTCAGTAGGAAATGTCTGTGCCAGTGCGATTTTTTAACCTCAAACACACACAGAGTCTTTTTTTTCCCTACATACCGAGGTACCCCATTGTTTGTCCTTTGTGTGGACTAACGGTTTCAACCTCGTTTTGCCGGTACAGTTCTGGGAAAACAACCGAGGTAAAGGGTTTCTTTTGTCTTTTATACCTCGGTAAGGCGAAACACGCAAACTCTTTTGTCTAGTTACCTCGTCAAGTTGGTAAGACAAACGCACACACACACACACACACACACACACACACACACACACACACACACACACACACACACACACACACACACACACACACACACACACACACACACACACACACACACACACACACAAATTAGCCACTTAGTATGACTTTTTAACCCATCATCTTACTTGAGTTGCAGACGGCACTTGGGAAAAACATCCTCATATAACTAAATTTTTTCATTTTTTGCTTCCAAAACATAGGTAATGATCCCTCATTGGAACGAGTGCGACACGCTCGTTCCAATGAGGGGTCATAACCTATGTTTTGGAAGCAAAAATGTACAAAATGTTGCACCAGAATCTCGCTCTTGCTTGTAAGGCTATCTCTCGACTCGTCTTTGACTCGTGGAGATATGACCTTAGATTCAAGAGCTCGACAATGACAGCGGTCCTCATTCTCTCTATTCCTCTGTCTCCAACAAAGATACAGTACAGCCGCCCTGGACTGGTCACTTTCCTCTGGTGGGCAATATTTCCACGGACGCAATAATATTAGATTCCAAACACAAATTATAGGAATAATCATCAAAAATTTATTTAACGAAGTACTGGGTACAGCCCGGCGCTTCCTTGATTAAACTTTTGCTGATGGTGTTTCTCATTACCTGATAAACGAATGCGTGGGCATCACTGCCCAGGTGTGGATTACGACCAGCCCACGGCGACTGTACTGTACTTTCTAATACATTATGCTACACTCGTCAAGACCTGACAATCAACGAAATGTCCCTTGTGGGTGTCAGTTGGATGCAATGAGTACAACACCAATTTTCCAATGGAGAAGGGATGCGCCCTTTAGGCTGTTGTATTGGTACTAATGTGGCGTTACTATAACGATGATGGCATTAAATGGCCGGTATTATCACGGCCGCGTTGCTATAACATTGATAATGTCGAATCTCCCATGCAACATCAAAATGAAATCACCGTCTGTGGAGAGTGTAGTGTACATTATTATTTTAAGGTGTGACATAGTTTGGTCGCGTGTTTCAGAATGAGCCCAAGTTTTGTTGCGGCAGTGCTTCACACATACCGAATGCTCGATTTAACTCCTCTTATGACTGCAGTTAATGTGGTCACTCAGCAGAATATGTTCCTACAGTTAAAACTAGAAGTCCTGTCATGAAATGCGCTCAAATAGCACGTCGATCTGCGCGTTAATCTACGAGTTATGACCATAGTAACGCTATCGAAGTCTGTTCATATGACCTAAGCACAAGCGATGATTCAGCCACCAATGGACCTCCGGGTAACCCGGAGGTCCATTGGCAGAACAATTGCCTGTGGTTACTATGAGTAACCAGGTGAATCTGCCGTGCGTTGGATGCCATTCGATATGGCAACTGCGCGCAATTCCTAAGCGCAATTAAGCCTAGACAAGCGCATAGTTCATGACAGGACTTCTAGCTTTATCTGTAGAAGCTAGGGTTTATATAGGAACCGAAGAAAATGGAGATATGGAGTCTAGGAGCTTTGGAGCTTTGGACCGTTAGGAGTCAGGGACAATATTGGGGCCTATTGAGCTAAGTGTACATGTACACGGACGCCCAACACTTAGGGACTATGTTTGGGCATCGGAGACAAGGGCTACAATGATTCATTAGAGCCGCAGAGAAATCAATGCTGCGTGTTACGCGGAGCGACTACTGCTCCAATGACTCGTTGGTTCATTTTTGATTTTATCGCTAAAAAAGTGTGGGAACCCTCGATCTTCCGGTTGGGCCGATGAGTTGTCAGGGAAGAACTCAAACGAGTAACTTCTCGAACCACTCTTGTGCTCATTCGACTAGTCGGGAATCACACTGATTTTGATTTAGATAAGTTGGTCATCTCTGTATGGACAAGTAAGGTTGATGATTGCGATGAAAGAAATCTCTGCGGGGAAAAAAGGGATGAGTATTGTGATGAGAGACAATAGAGTTAGTTAACTGTTCCTGTTCTGGTCGGTCGAGGCATGCCTAAGGAAAACGAGACCAGTGATGTAAGAAGTGGTGGGATCCTGCGGTACTAACATTGACATTGCAGTGGTACAACCAGGGAATATGGGCCTGGTAGTATTGGCAAATAATGATAGAGAACTATGATCATATAGTAGTATTTATTTCAAATCAAATAAATTTATAAAGATTAACATTAAATATTGACAGAATTCAACATAAATTGAGGGGGTTTCAGCCGTAAGTTTAGATCTTATACGAGGTTGTCTCAAATCATTATTTAGCAAAGGAGATATGAACAGTTGGCATATCGAAGCAGTTTTGGTTCAATACAGAACCGAAACTGGTTCGATATGCCAACTGTTCATATCTCCTTTGTTTCAAAATGTTTGGCGACTGAGTTGAATAAGCACCAAGTTTACTGCTAAATCTACTTCAGTTCATGTAATATTCTGTTAAAACTGAATGCTGATCTTGATAAATTTATTTGATTTGAAATAAATACTGTTTAAACAGAAATAGTTCCATCTCAAGGACAAGATTAGAACCAGTTTTGGTTCTAAAGAGAACCTATATTTTTTGCAGTGTAGACCAATCAATATACAACTTGCCAGGTATTTCCTAATGATAGACACGAGAAAACCTGGTCGGGTCTATCACTATTTTTAATAAAATAACTGGATTAATAACTGACAAGTAAGTACTTGGACAGCATAGGCGTATGCAACTTATATAATTATTTACATTTTTAACACATGGAATAGGGTAATAATAAATAATGTACCATTAATTATTACCAGATAAAAATACTTAACTACACTGAACACTGGCTACGTTAGCTATGTGTTCCAATAAGCCTAACTGCTGAATACAAACATAAAGGGTGAAGGTATAAGACTAGTAAAATAAGGGGGGGGGGGGGGGGGTTGAGGGGGGATTTTATAAAAAAAACTATTTTAGCTTTAGTGTTTTGAAATTTAGTGGACACTGGCTACTTTAGATATGTGCTTCTCGTTCCAAAAATGAAAGATGGTGTGGGGTCCTACAAACCTCAGATCTAATACTACCAAATTAAAAATAATTCAATCTCAAGGGGTCAGGTGGAAACTTATAAAAGCTTTTGTATACAAATAATTGAAATATGCCGCTTAGCAGAAAAACAAAAATAAAATACGCCAAATATAACTAAAAAGAAATATTAAGCCACTGCCTCTGCCTCCATAGGCTTGGCCTTGGGCTATCACTATTTAACCTACATCATTAAAAATAAAAATAAAATATTATGAGTGCCTCTCAGACTTCATAATGCCAACAAAAGAAACTAAATGGAAGTTTGAATCCCACTCGCGGCTACCGCGTTGTGTCCTTGGGCAAGACACTTCAGCCCCATTGCCCACGTGGGGGCACGGTGACGCTGTGTACTAAGGCGTACTGCACGTCGACGGTGCACCTGTCTTCAACCAATGCTAACCCTGCTTGAGTGGAGTTAGTATGTTGGGGAGCTGACAGTTGCTCGCCGTTGCTCGGTGGTTCTCTCCGGGTACTCCGGCTTCCTCCACCCATAAAACTGTCGTGGTCATGATTGGCCATTGTGCAGAAATATGTGACCTTAAGGATTTAAGTTTAACTGGTGTGAATATGGACCAAACGGATTAAAATAGCGCAGTCACACATGTAGACACCTTGCCAGTAAGATTTTAGCGATTGCGGTGAATGACGAATTACCCAAAAGATACGGACACTTGGCATACACACCGAAATGCCTAACATTGAACATATACTTTACAGAGATGGGATGAATGACAGTCCCGACTGTCACAATATTTTAATATATGGCATACAGAATTCTTACAGGGGTGGAATCAAACTCAAGTTCATTGGTTAATAATTGGACTCTTTATGGACGGGCCAGAATTTTAACTTTGTGCAATATGGGAAATTTAACTTTATTTAGTCCTTGAACCAGGATCCAAATTTAGGCCAACGGTAGAATCTGGGAGAAAAAGTCTCGTGGTGATTTTTGACAAGATTGACATCTCTTGTGCTAGAAAATATGTGATAGCACCGCTTCAGTGATAGCGTTCTATCTTGTATGAATGCAATTTATAACCCCACATCAAAATACACTCGTCAAAACTATGAATAGCACAGAATAAAACATTCAACTTCAAACTGATGGTTCTCATTCTCTTTGGAAATTGATGCGGATACAGCTGAGACTAAATGTTTTTCAGAACATTTGTTGAAATTAGCACCTCTGCGAATGCTATCTATTTATGGCAGTGACGACGAAACTTTCACTGGAAAAGGTACATCACATAGAGTCAATGGCATAGTGGTACAATTCAATGTCTGTAGACCACATCTGTCAAGAACTGAGCTTCCATATATTTAGAAACTGAAGCAGAGATCAGTAACCATTGAGGAGCAAGAAGTGTAAGTATACGTAGCAGGAGCATGCGTGGGCACATAGCCTCTCCCAACAAGGGAACACTGTGTCCGGGGAACTCAGAAAGCTGCTCTTGTTGCCCGGACGAAAAACCTGGTGTGTGGGCACTTGCAAGGCAAACAGATCCAGAGAATCTGCACTGGGGACCAAGAAACAATGTTGGGTATTTGCCAACCATCAATTCTCCAGCCACAGTGTTGAACACAGTGCTTGAAATCCCGAACAGTCAGAACTAATCAGGAAAGAACTGTATCTAGAAGCAATCGTGGTAGTCATTGATCAGGCTCTCTATGCAAAAGCTACTAAAATTGACTGGAAACGCAAAGAGCGCTTCTCCAGCATTCTACTCAGGATGGGGACATTCCATATCATATTGAATGGCCATCCAAGGAAAGTACTTTGATCTGAGGACATCTGCTTAGAGGCTGGAATTGCTGTGGAGGGGCCCATTACGTGTTGTCAGGGTCCACAAGTACGTCTATGAAGCACGGATGAGGCTCGCATGGGCAGAGTTCACACCGTGGGTTGAAGGCAATGTTCCAGAGAGGAGTAGGATTATCCAATCATTCTTAAACCACGTGAAATACATGTCTAGTGCCCTGGACCAACAGAAGTTTAACAACCTGCTGCTAAGTCAACTCTTTGCTGAGCTAGTGACCTTGTGGATAGACTTTCTGGAACACCTCGGTCACAATAACGCAGCGCTCTCTTCATTTTGTATGTCATACATTGACATGGTAGAAAAGGTAGTACTTGGTCCTCTGCGTGCCTCCCTTGAAGGGGAATGGGATTTGCAGAGAAGAATCCTTCTGTGTCTGAAGCCTTCAAGGCAGTCAATTTTCAGTGCAGCTGTCAAGTAATAACCCCTTCGTTGATCAGGCTACTGATGTCACAGTTAACAAAGAGACACAGTCTCCTGGAGGTACAACACGGTTCAACATTCAGGCTGGAGCCATCAAGCTTTTCTACGTTAGCTGAGCATCGCAGTTCTTTTCTGGGACAGTTAAGGGAAATGGTACAAGGCAATAAATCACAGCTTTGCTACACTGAACTAAACCAGCAACGAATTGAGCAAGATCGGGAAACAGTTTCAGCAGTGGTTAGACTCATACATGAATGGATCAATCCTTTTGCTGAGAAGCGGGACCTCCTTAGCGTCTCTACGTCAAAAGTAGCCCCTAAGGACATTGTCTCCGACCTGATGAAGGCATACGAGATTAGTGAGCAGTGCCATGCAGCCTTCAGAAAGGAGAGACTAGAGGAAAACCCACCAATAAATAAATTCCATGACCCAATGGAAACCAACAAGCTAAAAACATTCAGTGGTAAGTATAAACAGAAAGAAGTGAAATCAAGAGGGCGGGGGGGGGGGGGGGGGTTGGTGGGGGAGCAATTATCTTGAAAGCTGACAAATATTTGCTTTGGACGCATCAAGTGATAGCACAAGGGTGGAGTCTTCTTTCTCATCACCGCGGACCACTGCCTTGGACCCTGTCCGCAAAAGATGGACTGTTGAGAAAGACAAATACGGTACGTGGAGAGTGTATTATCACTAAATCACCTGCTGAGTGGAGATTCCACCCGAGCAATAATTGCAAATTTGTTGCAAAGCATAACCAGCACAAGCAAAGTTTCAGCCAATGGACCTCCTGGTTAAACCCGGAGGTCCATTGGCTGAAACATTGCTTGTGTTTTTGAAGATATGTACAAAAAATGAATGTTATAGCTTGGCTGATAACTCCACCCTGCGGGTGATTTAGTTACAATCCACTCTCCAAGTACTTTAAAAGCTACTTTGGCCACAACTTTGCAAATGAATATAAGAGTTGAAGAGCAACTTCAAGAAACTCTACTACAGTGCTTGATGGAATGAACTTGGTCCAAACAGTGAAAGGTGATTAAGTTACTTTTAGAGATATGGCCACAACAATTTTGGGTATGGTTCGTAGGGAAGTCAGTAAGAGTAACAGAATGTGTGTTTGACATATACAAGGAGAACTCTATCAAGAATAGTGAATGATGTCTACGGGGTGAAGAGACTGGTCATGAGTTGCAAGGTACCACAGGCACTCAGATAGTGAGGCAGTGGAGGAGCTTCCTGAATGAAGGTAGTAACAAAACTAGCCTCATTGGCGTCGTAGTGCATGTATGGGGGAAAGCAGAGTTTCGAGCAAAGGTAGAGGAGAAGACTCCGCATGCAACTTTAGATGACAAATGTTACAGAATCACACCTCAAAACAGCGAGGAAGTGTCAGCTCTTCAGTGTCAATAAGAAGAAGTAGATGCTCGCCTACTTCTCCATGCTGCCCATTCCGAAAAAGAAGGATGCAAATCTGTATTGGATTGCTCAGAAGACACAGATGTCTTTATCACGTCTTTAGCCTTCTATAACAAGACTGAGGCCCTGCGGTTCCAGGAGTGTGGCACTAAAACTCATACAAGGCTTTTAGACACCAGGAAAGCTGTTTGAAAAGAGGATATGACGCTGTCAGCGCCTTTTTGTAAGAGAAGACAAGTGCTCTAAAGATTCTGACCTGCAATAGGGAAACTCAGGACACATTTTTAAAGTTAGGACAGGAATGGGACCTCTCCACAGAACTGATGGATGAACTAGAGGCTTTTAGATGTCTCCTGTATGCCCGAAAAACTTGATCACCGATGTCAGTGAGGTGAGGTATACCTGTTCTATGCCAAAAAGGTGGAATTAAAAGTCATGAACTCCCATTATGCAGGGATTCCACTTAATAAAACGATATTGGATAACTACCCACGAGTGGCAAGCCCTGTGGGCAAATACTGGAAGATGGAGAGGGAAGGGAAGGCTAACAGTTGGTGGTGACCTGAATGGAAGGCCAGTCAACACCCGATTCCATCCTGGATTTACTGGCCTGTGACTGTCTAAGAAAGTGTTCATTCCTCAAAAAGTATGTCTTGCAAATGGTCTCGGGTGCACTGATATGTGAAAGTGAATTGACTGTGGGAATAAGGCAACCATCTCAGAGAGTGTGAAAATTTCCGACGAAGATTGGGAAGACATGGAAGGCGGGGAGTGATTTAGGTTTGAAAGTATATTCATTCTACTGCTGGATGGAGTTCAGGTTATAGCCTGGTGGACCACACATTTGAATTGATGTACTGTAATTCTAAATGCTATGACAAAAGCTTAAGGTTAATATGCTACTAAGCACTAATAAACTAACCATCCAGTGCTTAAGTGAACAAGTTGTGGACTACTGGTTTTCGATACTGTAAAATGTGCTTTATCCTGTTCATTGAATCCATACAAATCTGAAGAGTTGACAAATTACCAAGATGAAGTACAGTACGTGGAGAGTGGATTGTAACTAAATCACCCGCGGGGGTGGGGGGGGGGGAGTTATCACCCAAGCTATAACTTTCAATTTTTGTACATATCTTCAAAACACAAGCAATGTTTCAGCCAATGGACCTCCGGGTTTAACCCGGAGGTCCATTGGCTGAAACTTTGCTTGTGCTGGTTATGCTTTGCAACAAATTTGCAATTATTGCTTGGGTGGAATGTCCACTCTGCGGGTGATTTAGTGATAATACACTCTCCACGTACTGTAATCATTTTGTTTTATTAACCTGATACTATACACTTATTCTTAATATTCTGGAAGTTTCTTCTTCAGTAACATCATGGGAAATATGGTGATTTCGATAAAACTTGAGAAATCTCTCCAAATGGATTTTGTATGTTTTGGGGGTGGGGTAACATTTTCGGATATACTGATATTACCATCGAATTTATACAAAACTAATTAATTATTCGAATTTAGGAATAATTTCTCTACAAATCTATATAAATGTATTCGTCCTAGGGTTTCTATTGACTTTTTCAAAATAAACAACATATAAATATTTTCTTTAAAATGAAACGATTCACTCTACTGAAATTGGTTACTGTACTTAGAGCACCACCGATGACAAAGTTTCCAATGTAAAATTTTATAACAAATTTAGTTGAAAGTGCTTGAACTCAGCTATCATTATGATAAGTTTCAATGTTGAGAGATCTCTGATGGAAAAATACCACTAGGTTAAATATATATGTTGTACATTCTATTATCCACTTTGCAGAAATGTTCATTTTAGTGTAGTATTATAAAATGCATAAAACAGACATCAAGTTACCACTGGTGCAATGCTATTACATATTTTGTAACTCCAGAGATGTACACCTTGCCAAATATCACTATGGACATTATTCCCCTCAGATGGGACCGACCAAGCCTACTGGATTACAGGCTACTTCTTCAGATCCACCAGTCAGCATCTTTTGATATTTGATATGCAGTATTGTTAGGGAGGTCAGATCTAAGTTTCCCTATTGGAGCCTGAATTATTACTTAGTGCAATATGAGGAATAATCTTTAGAACTCTTCTTCTCCAGAAGCACTGGTCAGAATTTTTTTATATATGGTATACAGAATCGTTTCAGGGGTCAGTATCAAGTTTGTTCAAGTCCACCGAATTTTATTTTAATGCAATATGGGAAATAATCTTTAAAATCTTCTTTTTCAGACTCCTTTGATATAGAGTATACAGTATCCTTACGGGGACAGATTCAAGTTTGTTAAAAGCAAGTCCCTCAGTTAATGTTTGGGCTCCCTACAGGGGCCAGGATTTTAACTAAGTGTAATATGGGGAATAATCTTTAAAAATCTTCTTCAGATCCACCGGCCAGAATCTTTTGATATTTGGTACACAACATCCATAGGGAGGTCAGATCTAAGATTGTTCAAATCAAATCTCTGGGTTAATATTTAGGCTCCATATTGGAACCGGAATTTTAACTTACTCCAGTATGAGGAATGATCTTTAATTCTGTTTCTTGAGATACAATCAGAATGTTTTGATATTTGTTATACAGCATCCTTAGAGGGTTCAAATTCAATTCGTTCAAATAAAGTCCCTGGGTTGATATTTGCGTTCCCTGTAACGGGAGGAGGGGGGGGGGGGGAATTTAACATTGGGCAAAATTTGTAGTATTCTCAAAATCTTCTTCTCCAGAACCACCAGTCAGAATCTTTTGATATTTGGAATACAATATCCTTCAAGTTTGTTCAAGTTAAGACTAGGTTGATATTTGGACTCCCTAGTTTTGCATTACATTATATCTGTGGTAGCATCCCAATACTAGAAAAAAAATCATCTGGCATTGACAACAAAGTTTTATATAATTAAACAACTTCATTCCTCTGTAGTGTTAACTAGCCATAAATGCTGACTGAATCCTTCTTTAAACAACTTTGGCCAGGTGAGATCATCATGCCCCCATGGGGCCGCTTGTTTGATTTGTGACAGTCAGAATGGTTCTCAGCTTTTTATGAGTGTAAGCATTGTTTGTGGCGCACTGGTGTCAAATATTTGAACCAGTGGAGTGAATTCGATAGCCATCCATATTACCACCGTACTACGAAGCTAATTGGTTGCCTGAAGGATTTTATAGTTTAATGAAGGCGAAAGATTTCAACATTCCTTGTGTGTGTCGATTTGTGTGAGTGAGAGCTCTCGGTGAATGGGAATGGAGGGGTTTTGGGAGGTTGGTGGTCTGTGTGTGATTGTGTATGTGTGTTCTAGTGTATCTCTGTGTATATGGTTGTGTATATATGCGTGCCTTCATAGTTGAAGTGAATGTATGCCACACGAAAAACACCAGACGTACACACAGCCTGAAACGAAAACGTCCTTGTTTAATCGAAGACGTTGTCGGTAGAACGTCACATGCCATGTGTCCTCTTTGTGTTGCAGTCGAACTAGGTCCGTGTTAATACACAAATATGCGACTTCCGTTTCTTAATAAATATTCATACATTTAATTCGTTTGGTACTACAAATTCAAATATTAAATTTTCAAAGATTTATTATAGATATGTTTACAATATTAAATCTGGATTGTTGCTTCCGATCAACTGATAGTTATTCCTACTCAAAAACCAAAACTAGGCAAGTCCCCATTTTGGTGGGTTAAATACGTAACTGCCTTGTAGTAGACGTTATGCACGTACCCCAAATTACCCTCGTTGGGTCTAATGGCCCGAATCCGGTACTGCATGCCTATATTTGTATCAACGATTGTGTGTGTTATCCTGTAATGAAATCTACTTTCTAAAACACCAATCCCGATGAAAATGTCCGATTGGAAAAAGATACTGGACCCCCTTCTCTCCCATTAGTTACACCTCTGTATACCAGGAATCTGCGAATCACAAATTTGTTTTCGAATCGAATCTCGAATCTAATCTTAAAAGACAAAAATAAAATAAAAATATGAGTCAAGGTCATAGGGGCCACCCAGGGGTCACTGAAAATAATTGCTGGAAATTGCATTTATAGCTCCCCAATGCATTCCCGAAGTTCATACAGGCATTTCATTATCCACTTTCAAAACATTTGGCCCCGTCCACTTTTTGAGCATGATATAATCTTAGGTTAAACAAAGACAGAAACCTTCATTTTGAAAGATGGTCTTGCTGATATCTCAAGCATAGTATGACATTGTCAACTCGGAACCTACGAAACTCAAGATGAAAATCATTGGAAGTTCACAATATGTGATCTTTCTAGTCAACCTGTAATTATTGTTTCATATGATATTGCAGAGATATTAGTAAACACAATTTACACCCTCTGATGCATCCCTAAAAGTTATATGTAAATTTAAATGCTCCAAAAGTGAACGGGGCCAAAAAGTTTGAAAGAGGATGGAGTCGAAATGTTGAAAGCAGAACACACTTGTATATCAGACATATTGACCTGGGAACAGTAATAGATTTGAGATATGAGGGGTATTTCAGGATTTTTTTTGCAATTTATTTGTGCTTTTGCATGAAACTCTTCAGATATAGTGCACAACATACACAGAACGACACACGCGTGTGAATGGGTTAATCGATACGGCACGAGTGCTAGTGCGGGAGGATAAAATGAGAGGCCTGTGACCTCGAGTTTTATCCTTCCAAGATGACACAAGTTCCATATCGATTAACTCATTCACCCGCGTGTGCCGTTCTGTGTTTATTACACGCCTTCTCGTCCATAAAAACAATTATTAGAAGGACACTCAGCAATTCATTTGACAACTATCAACAAAAAGAACACATTTTTATTGCCAAACAAATTTGTGAGGGGAACCCGTGTTACTATTTCGTACCCTGAGTTACAAGGTGTTCTATGCGCCTACTGACACATAGAACACCTTGGAACTCTGGGGACGATTTTCAGTTATCGCTAGGGATTCAAAATGTAATTGCGTTGCACGATTTGTAGAAAATTCCATTGAGATTTCGCTTCTATTTAAAAACCGTTCGTCAACGATTTCCGGAACAAATTTTCATTTTCCGCTAGGTTTAGTGTTGCTGTAGATGGGGATTACATAGAACAAGCGTGTGATAAAATACATTTCTATTGTTTTCAATATCCATTTCTGATTCCTCTGGAGAACACATTAGAACAGTGGGAAAAAAGAGTTCAAGAAAAACTTAATTGCAAAGTTTCTCTCCTCGTACACTAATAATATTTCCTGCTCAAATACCTACTACCCCGGTTGTGCTATTTAGAATGCTATTCGTTTCTAACTCATCCCCAGATGTGTCTCCCTGTGCTTTGGGCTGTTCTGATGTGCACAACTTGATTCAGTAATAGGTGTATCTTGTATTGATAAGCTTCCCCTATGTATGCTATTCATTTTCATTGTTTGGTATTCTCGTCCCTGCTGGCCCCCGGATTCGCCCTTCACCCCTGCATTCCGTATATTCATGGCATATCTGTTGTTACACTCTCACTTTGACACTTGAAGATAAAGAATGCAACAGTGAGGACCGAATTGGGATAGTCCAGCTGAAACAGGCCTCGACCACATTACACACCATCCGCTCAAGCAGAAGATGATCTATTTTCAGGGCGATTAAATGAATTCACGATGTTGCACTAGTATTTTTCTACTCTTTTCGACGTCTTTTTTTCTCTTCATTCTTTCCTCTTTCTTTTTTATCTGCATTTCTGTTTCTTTTCTTCTTTCTTACTAGGGAAAGGCAGGGAGACAGCCAATCCGGCTATGCCTTCCCCTGTCGGTATATACACATCTTTACACAGACACAGAAAACGAATTTTATGCTTTTGGACATGTACATGTATATTGTAAATATGTATGTTGTAAATATGTGCATTACATGTAAATTGTGTTGTGTTTATATATTCTGACAAATAAAATATATCTTTCCATCTAAAATGGTGTGCACAGAAGTTATTTCTGGTTTCCTGAATTTTTTGTTATCTAATTCCTGTATGAAAATCTTTAAATGATGTTTACAAAAACCCACTTCTGATTTCTTTTTTAATCTGTTTTTTTATGGTTTTTTTTATTCAGATGTTGTTAGTTGATTATTAACAGAGACAGAAAGCTTCAATATCACCGATTTTGAAAAATATATTTGGAGTCAACAAGACTATACTTTCAGTCCAAACTGTTAGGTTGCGAGCTTATGTATAGAATAGAAGTTTTTTGTTGCTTAGTCAAGCTACAAATAACAAAGGTATCTGATATCAGATAAGGATAATTTGTTACTTTGACATAAAAACACCAGTTCTTTAGTTAGGAATAGCTGAAAATGGCATTTTTCATTCACCTGTTCCAAATAATTCAGTAAAATAGTTTTTGCAATAAAGCAGTTACAAAATAAATGTGGTATTGTTTCCTTTATTTTGTTACAAAAGGTACTAAATTCAGTTTCGGAGAGTTTACACTGATAGAGTTTTGAATTTGTGTACAAGACTTTATGTAATATTTTATATTGTAAACTCTGCAAATATGTGTAAACTGTTAATGTGAAAAGGTTTCTGTAAAAAAACTTCCAGTCGATAAGCTGTAAGTTTATTTTCAGAATCTCATTCCATTTCTCTTGGGTATTGAGCGGAGATACAGAAAACTGTTCGAGAAATATAGGGTAATATTTTTGACAAACTTTTTTTTGTAGATTTCAACATGTCAATGTTTTTGTTTGTTACTTCGGAAATCTTCGCGTGTCCTTTTATCACAGCTTTCCAAGATTTGGGAATTGCGTTAATTACGCCCCGATAAAGTGACAATGGGGTTTTAATCCTATACTTATTTGAGAAGTCAGTAGAGCTTAGGAAGCCTTTATCCTCAGTCAAGGGTTCGTTAGCAAAATAAATACCCTTTCTGCACCATTGTTTCTTAAAAAGAGTTCATTATGAATTTTTATCTGGTCGTTGTAGAAGATAGTTTGTCCGAAAATTTTAGACGGGTTTGTGGTGTCTTTGTCATCTAAAAGAGGCCATGCCAACAGCACATCCTTCCAAAATTGATTAAATTGTTTTCCTATTTCCTGTATCCCCTCCATGTGCATATACCAAATTTCATAATATCCAACAATCTCTGAGTCATCTAGAATAGGTGTTTTCCAGGGAATCATTGCAGAGGGGTGGTCTGATCGTTTTTTACCGATATTGACTTAAGAGCATGACTAAATGTGGGGTTGTGGGGAAATTTGATTCCGTTGTTTTCTATTGAGGCAATAATTGTATCTAGCTCTATCTATTCATTTTTTCGGACCACGAAAAATTGAAAAAAACTTGTCTGAATTTTATTTATTTCTTTCGGTGGATCGGGCAACACCAATAAACAGAGTATTAAAATAGGTACTGCTAGAATTTGATGACAGTGGATTTTCCAAGTAATGTTAGGTCACGGAAAGATCAGTCCTTTAATAATTTTCAATTTTTTTCATCTTATTTAGATAATTATTTAACACATAGTCTGGGGTAAATAGGTTGTATTCTATTCCCCAAATCGCAAAAGAATTGGCATGTTTCCAGTAAACGTTTTCACATGTTGAAGCTTCTTCGTCGCAACCTCGTTTTGAACCAATCCAAATTACTGGAGTCTTGTCAAAGTTAACATTTAAACCTGATTTTGTTGAGAATAACTTTACTGTTTCCAACGGATTATTTAATGAATAACCATCGTCACTGATAAACAAAGTAGAGTCGTCTGCGTAGTCACTAATTAAATATTCCGATCCGTTTGTTTTGATGCCGTTAATAGTAGGGTTAAACTTTAGGGCTGCACTTAAGATTTCTGCTCTCAAAATAAAAGGTACGGTGATAAAGGGCCACCCTGTCTAACGCCTCGCTGTATACTGAATCTGTCAGAACAGTGACCATTATTCAACATACAGTTGAAAATATTACTTCAAAATGTTTGAAACCAGTGATACAGATATTGATATTGATATATTTTATTCACCAGTATATAGAAAATAAAACACAATTTACAAATCACAATATATATTTCAAACTATTAAGTTTGAGACTAACTAGTTTACTTATGTATACCAGCAGGGAGAGGCAACGCCAAACTGGCTGTCTTCCTGCCTTCCCCTAATTAAAGGAGAATGGGTAACAGGTGGACAGATAGAAACAGGTATGTAAAAGAAGAAAGTACAGAAAGAAAAGGAAGAAATATCTAGATTGAAAAGAGAAAAAAATAAAATTGTAATGAAACATCACGAAGTGCTATAGCTGTCTTTAGGATAGATCGACTATTGCATTTGCAAATGGTGTGTGTGTTGGAAAGAACCTATTGAACTGGACCCTTCTGGCTGGGTCCCATTCTTTCCATTTAATACCGTAAGGTGACGACGGAGCAAGAAGTAAACTGGTCATGTACAGCACATTTGTCAAATGCAATGACCAGGCGGAACCCGATGACCAGCCAGGACGAGATTACCAGACAAAGTTACATTGAAAATTAGTAATCTAAATATGCGAGGCTCGTCAGCAAACCTTGTCAGTTATTGCAATATCATGTTGGTGTTAGCTTTTACAAGATGGTGTGGCATGACGTGTAGGGGACTACAGGTCTGTGGATGACATGGAATGGAAGAATACTAGACATCTCAATCCGGGCAGTAAGGACTTGTGGAATGTATATCATTGCAGTACGCTGAAAGGAGCTTTGAAATTAACCTTTTCGTGAACTCTTTCCTATTGCTAATTGCTCTGATGCCCAGTTTTATTTCATTCCATAGTTTAGGGAATGCAACGACAGGTAGATTTTCCAACGTTTTTGTCCTAGTTTTATATCTGTGCAAGAATCCAGCTTGGCGTGTTATTTTATTAGTTTAATTATTTACAGTGGAAAAAAGTCGCAAAGGATGCCAGAAGATCCCATTATGCCAATCAAACAAGAACAAGTAAGCGTGCTAGTTATACAGATCTTTTATCTTCAGAGTACCATCTTTGATAAACAATGGGTCGGTATAAGCATTATATTTCTTATTATTAATGATTCGAATTGACCGTTTCTGAAATTTAAAAGTCGATTATATGCTTTTGAGGCTCGCCATATTGGAACTCCGTAGATGAAGTGACTCTGTATCAATGTGAAATATAGACTTTTTATGACTCTAATTGGGAGAATGTTCTTAACGCTATTGAGACTGAAGTTGACAAGAGCAACTATTCGAGCAAATTTGTGATAAGTGTCCATTATCAGATAGATTTTCATCAATATTTATGCCAAGACATTTTTACAGATTTCTCATTTTTTCCATTACCGACCTTGTCAATAATCTGATTAATTATATGTATATCCTCATAGGTGTAATAAGTGGGTTCTTTATGGGTTGGATTGATAAATATATATTTTGTTTTCTTGGGGTTCAGGACTAGGTAGTTGGCAGTGCACCAATCAAATATTTTTATACTCCCGGATTGAAAACTGAGACCAGCGGTTCCATCTCCGCATCGAATTTGTATCCTGTGGTGTCATCTGCATACGATAAGTGGTTTAGGGTTGTAGAATTTTGTACATCATTTATGTAAAGAAGGAACAATATGGGTCCCAATATCGACCCTTGTGATACACCACATGTTATTTCAGATAAATTGGATTTACTCTCGGCGAACGAAACATACGAAAGATCTGTTTTGAAGGTAGCTTTTGAATCAGTAATGAGCGTTACCTTTTATACCATAATATTCCAGTTTTTGAAGTAGTATCGCATGACTTATGGTACCAAAGGCTTTTGATAAGTCCAGAAATAACGCTAGGGTAATGACGTTAGTTAGTTTATTGTTTTCTGTGGCTGTGCAACAATTGCATAACAGGATGTAATGTACTATGATCTTTCCTGAATCCATATTGATGTGAAAAAGATATCAAATTTATTTAGAAACTTTATGAGTCTTACAAGCATAAGTTTCTCTAGACTTTTTGAGAAAAACAAGTAGAATACTGATTGGTCTATAGTTCGTGAAATTCTTTTCGTCACCTGATTTGAACACGGGTATTACCTTGGCAAATTTCACCCTGTCTGGAACTATTCCCTGGCTGAATGAGCTATTCATAATATGTGCGAGTGGGGTTGCAACTGAATTTATTGAATGCTTAAGGATGTTAAATGAAACGTTTTCACAGTCTTGGCTTAATTTGGATTTCATTGAATTTAAAATATCTGTTATTTCAAAAGGGGACGTAGGGGTGATGAACAAGTTTTCCTGTAATCTGTCATTCAGGAACTCGTAAAAATATTTCTGAGGTTTGGGTAGAAGTTTTGATGTTTGATTACCTATGTTTGCAAAGAAGTTATCGAATTCTTGCGCAATGTCCTTGGGTGCATGTATCTTTTTGTCACCAAAACTGAAAAACTGGGGTATGATACCTTTACTTTTTTTCCTATTTAGCGCGTTATTTAGTACTTGCCATGTTTCCCGCATGTCAATCTTGTTTTCTAGTAGGATGCTTTCATAATACGTAGCTTTGCTCTTTTTTCATTTCATTAACCCTTCACCCAACGAATCGCCCGCATCCGCCCGCGTAATATGCAAATTCAGCAGCTGAAAAATTATTATTTTTCGAAAAATTTCAACAAAACCATATCATGTGACCCCTCTTTGGAACGAGCTCGTCGAGCTCGTTCCAAAGAGGGGTCACATGATATGGTTTTGTTGAAATTTTTTGAAAAAATTTAAAAAATGATATTTAAAATAATAAATTTTGAAATCGTCTGCGTTGGGTAAAGGGTTAAATAGTCGGCAGTAATTTTTGAAATTCCTAACATTGACTTCTGTTAGGGGTCTTAGCTTATTGTTGAAGAATTTATTCTTATTGTTGGCTGAAATTAAAATTCCTTTTGTCATCCATGGCTGTAGTTTTATAAATTTATTATTTAGCTTGATGCTCTTCAGGGGTAAGGCTGTTTCAAAAGCATTCAAGAAGATATCGAGGACATTTTCGTAGGACATATTTGGACTGTTAGCTTCCATAACTGTGGAAAAGTCACACTGGGAAGTGTTCAATACTTGTAGAATTTAATTTTCTTGTAAAGTTCGGTTTCGAATATTCAGGCCGTTTATTTGATAATTCAATAAAAAACAGTCCCAAAGGGGTCCGATACGTCGGTAAAAATTATTCCAGATTTGAAACAATTAGGCTTACAAACAATGTTGAGAAAATGTGATCAGTGCGGTTAGCGGATCGATTCGTTACTCTGGTTGGTTTGGTAATGACAGGTACAACCCCTTCAGTGAACATAAAGTCAATACAAAGTATGTTTTGGAATGAGATCCTACTTTAGAAAGGTCGATGTTACGATGGCCCATAATTACGGCCGTTTTCTTTTCCTTTTTGATTATTTCAGTTATGTAATTAACTTTCGATAGAAATAGATCTATATCTGCTTTCCGGTGCTGTATTTGGTCTGTAGATTACGCCAACTTTCTCATAGAATGTGTAAAATTTAATTCAACAAATGGAGAGATTTTGAAGAACACTGAAGAAAATATCATTTTTTATGAACAGACCAACTCTTCCGCGCCCATCGTCGTCACTAGATCGCGTGTTTTTCAATAATGGACGACAACCTTCAAGAATATAACATGTGTTGGAAGGGATTTGAAAGACTTCCGTAAGACCGATAACATCGAACAAGTTCTCGTCGACATTTAGGTCTGAAAGCAAGTGGCGTTGAGGTTCCGAGTGCGCATTGAGACTTTGACAGTTAATATAAAATGCAGAGAAGGATCTAAGCACACCGCTGAGCTCAGTTCCAAGCTCACTAGGAAGAAGATATGTGCTTCCGGTATTGTAAAATATAAAAGGAATGACGTTCTCTTCTGCTATTACCCCTGTTTTATCATTTAGTAGATTACTAAAATTGTATTCAGAATTGGTCTGGATCTCATCCAGCGTGGTTCTACCCGCCATGATAACCAAATCGCCCGCCAGCACCACCATCGTAGAAACAGAGAAGATATATCACTACGGTAGGTACTTCATCATGTAGAACATATTTTATAGTCTACCTTGAATAATATAATAATACTCTGAACGTAATAACTCTGTTGTAGCAAATTAAAAAATTTTGGTACAATGTTTCATAATACAGAATACATAAGAGTAATAAGAAATGGTATGTACAAGGCATTTATAACATTTAGGAATGATGGGGGGAATTTATTAATCTCTGGTTCTGTTTTTAAAATTAAAAATACATTGCACCCATTAGGGTACTTCCAAGAAAGCCAATTAAGCACTTTAATCCGTGTGGGTCTACCTTTTCATTTTTAAATTTTCAAATTGACTATAAAGACTGTTGCTGCCTTAAGCAAAAGAGAACCAGTTAAAATGAACAAAAGCAGATTTCTTTAATTCATTTAAACTATTCCATTCCAGCCTTAATTATTGATAATGCCGGTTGGAAGCCACGCGCAGGTATCATGATTGTATAATCCACGCAAAGCATGGAGGCAACCCTGCACACAGCGGTAAAATGCATTCGTTTGGAACAGGGTGGTTGTTTTTTTTCACCGTATAACGGTGACCTTCAACAGGAGGTTGCGTCAGTGTACAACTTTAGCCAGTGGTACGACGAAGATCGTCAGCAAACATGTAGTCCAGAGGATCGATCTAGGGTTCAACCTGGAAAAAATTGCAACTAGCCATATTTGGTATCATTCGAAGAGGAATGTTGCCAGGAACAACATATCCAAAATCCTCCGAAATCCTTCGTGGGGAAAATGTTTTATGGCACTTTTTTGTTTTCATGATTTTTCAGCGGCAAAATTTACGATTTTGTTAATAAAAACGCTGAGACACCACTATAACGAGGAAATTTTGCGAGAATATACCATATTCTCCACACCAACATAGAAAGTGGACACTTCATCAATAATTGTGTTGTCCAGTTGAATGTTCGTCTTTAATTTATGACGAAAATACCCCAAAAAAGTCCCCCAATTTTTTTTTTTCAAAAACTCAAAAAAAAAAATGAGAATAACATTCTCAATACAAATAAGATGCAAGTTGAGCGCAAAAAATTGTTTAACACTCGATCTCGTCATCAAGTGTTACGTCTTCTGCGTTTTGGCAGCTCTCGCCGCGACAATTTCCGCAAGCAATAACGCACTTTAGACCATTTTTCCGGCATGAGCACAAGTTGTTTTTGCACGGACTCTTTGATGTCATTTTGCAGTTGCACCTTACAAACTTCAGCAGACTGTCCGGTGCTGCCTCAGTGTCAGTCATAATAGGAGCGAGCTCTGAACCGCGTAGCTTCCAACCCCACTTCCTAGGTTCAAGATCGACCTCCCCTAGATACATCCATGTCACTACCTGGTAATGGACACGAAGGCTGTGGAAATATGCCGCTCTCTCTGTCGGTGGGAGTTTCTGGGGCTCAACGGCGGTGGAAGCATTTCCATGAACCTAACATATCTCAGGTTGTTTAAGCTCTCTGCTTTACCTGAATACATTACAACAAAGAGCTTGATGCCCGCTGCACCAACTTCATCAGGGGATCAAACAACATTACTAAAAACCGAAGCTGCCTGTTGAATGTCAGAGGATTTGGCGATCTTCTTCATGAGAGAGGATTTACCGTGACCATATACTGCCGCCGACGTTGTGTCACAGCCACCCCAGGCGTGAAGGAACAGAATATTGGTCTTGATTAATATGCCGGCTTTTTTCACAAGGTCAGTAATTTTCCACGAATTCCCACCTTTGTGGGCATCTCGAGCACCAGACTTAAAATAAATCTACCCCATTTTTTCATTCCAATGATATATCAGAAGTACTAACACGTCTGTATCGTCACAAAAAACCTACCACCTCCTTCCCAACAGACGCAAGCTCGATAGCACGCAAAACAATGGAGGTATCTACGTCACCAGAACTGTTGTGTACTTCCTGTCCATCAGCCATGAGAGATTGACTGAGTAGCTTTATAAATTGATGCTTATTCTTTTCATTCGAGAGGAACGTTTGCTGGTTTGAAGAGATTGCCATTGTATCAACTAAGTGAATATCTGAACATGTCTTTCCAGTTCGACGTCTATGCTCTTGATCTTTAGTACTAGGACCTGCATGTAGCCATCAAAAACCATGCAACATTCGCCGTATTTTTGTCGAGCATGATCTACAGATCTGGAAGCTAAATCTTTGAATGTTCCACATTTTGGCCATTACATCCGATGAAGAAATGAACCGTCATCAACAACAATCAATGCATCACTTGGGACCTGAGTCAATTTTATACCTGTTGCTAAATCGTTTGCTAGATTTGTTTTTACGGGCTTTCGGGGTGCATTGTCCTTGAATAAGGATGTTGGTATAACTGTCAGCTCGTAACTGAAATAACTAGCGATATCTTCTTCCCTCTGAGCGATGGCAAGTTGTCGAGAAAAAAGAATGTTCGGATCTATCTGAACCCTGTAGTTGTCTATTTTGACGCCTGGTTGCAATTCGTCTAACGTTTTAACCTGTTCTTGATTGATGCATCGGGGATACAAAGATTATCAAGTTTCTTCTGTATAGCAGCACCAACAAGTTCTGCCTGCTCACAGTTGATATTATCGACCGTCCCCGCTGTTAAACCCGAGGATAAGGAACGCAAAAATGGCTCATTTGGATCAAATGGTTCATGTATGTTAAACCAATTCGCAATACTCTCTAAATCCACAGAATCACGGTTGCACCTTGCACGGCTTAATTCGGCATGTTGTTTGCTATCTTGGTGGTATCCGTGAAGCGCGTCATTGCGTCATGAACCCCTACACACTTGTGCATGCTATATACCCACTTGATGCGAACAGATTCCGTGATACCCCTACCCCTGGTCATTCCACCACGACTTTTGAGTGATCGCATGAGGACCTGTTCGATAACAAGGTCACTGGAGAGACCAGCCCAAAATCTCTCACTTCTTCTAATAACGTGTAGGCCATTTATGAAACCGTTATACAAATGGGGGGTGCTTGTCGGGTAGTTCCAGCATCATTTGAAGATAAAGAAGGCAGCTTTTGGCATAATTAATATGCCCCGTTGCCGCGAATAAATTCAGCATATTTTGAATTGCAAAGAGGTGCAGATTCCAATCCCCAGATCTCTCAGCTTGAATGAACATTTTGAGAATTTGCACATACTCATAATACTGCAATCACAGTTTAGCAGTTTAAAGATTTCTCGGCCAAATATGATCTATATTTGCAAAGCATTTCTTCCAACTTGACTAGCTCTTTGGATGTGTAAACATCCGAAAGAGATATGCGCTTATTAAGTTCCTGACTGCCTCCATGTCTGCGTTTGCCATTGTCTCGTCGAATAAAAATTGACCCCCATCACCTTCAATAGATTCTGCACTGTCTGATAAAGCTTGCGATTCTATTGGCACACAAATGAGCTTCAAATCGTCATTTGTGGACCCTGTGTTTCGGACATTGGATGGACCTGATACGTTGGCATTGTCTGCCTGGGTGCACATTTTGTCAACCTCATTGAGGACCTGGTCTGAACTACTTTCACTACTGAGCATATTAATATCTGTTCCTTTCGAACTGACAGCACTTTTGAGTTTGTTGGTTAATGCCGACTCTACAAGGAAATGCCCCCGGAGTGCCCTAGACAAGGCTTTACCTGACATCATCGCTGCTGCCGCATTCGGACCATATACAGTTTGTAATGCCTCCTTCTATCCAGAGCCTTTCATGATGGACCCAATACTACCCATGAAGCTCATTAATGTGTGAAAGCCAGCGAGGCGGCACACTATGTTAATCGATTTTGCTGCTATTATCTCAACGGCTTTTAACCACAAGGGCTACATTATTGGCAAAATAAGACTAAAGAAAACTGACGCAACATATCGATTTCCCAATCCTATAGAAATTTGTACAAAGTACTAGCCCTTTTTGAAACCTCCATAAAATATTTTCTCCAATGCGGATTTCTAAGGATTTTGGATATGTTGTTGGGCGAATTCTCCTCTTTCTAGCGATACCAAATTTCGCTTGTTGCAATTTTTTCCGGGTAGGTACCCTTTTTCGCATAGATCGACCGGACTAATGTGATTGAAGATGATTTCGTCCGGATTTGATGCAGGAGGAAGTTTAATTTCTCACCAGAAGATGGGTGTGTAGTTTTGCATACCCGTACGTGCAAATATGGTGCTTCCAGTTGTTATGGTTCTTAATTTCCAGTAGATGGATATTTAAGGGATGCCCAACCTAACTTTGATCAAATTTCAGGTAATTTTCTCCAAAGTGCAGAGAAGGTCAGAAGGTCACTTTGTTCGGAATGAAACATAGACTTTGTGGAAACTAATATTTTCCATGGAACCGTTACCATGTGGCAGAAAGCACTGCCTGAAAGTCTGTTATGGCATAAGTACGAGACCAGATTTTATACAATAAAATACCTTAAATTTACTGAATAGTTAAATTGCGCAATCCTTCTAGCACATACTCGGAGAAATATTTTTCTCATTCTTGTAAGGGGCGGACAGCAAGACTAATTGTAATTTAGAATGTCTAAATTTCAAAAGGGCTGCCATTTTTCTTGTGTGTTTGTTTACCTTTTATGAAGTTCAACAAAGGTCAAGTCCACAGAGTTCACAAGAACATGTATGTAGTCTTGAGAGAGTGCATCAATATAAAATGAAGAATATCCAGTGGGGCTTTTGATAGTCTGCTGTGACCATACCCCCCCCCCCCCCCACACACACACACATACACAATTCTGTGCCATTTTGCATGAGATGTGTGTCATAATGGTAAAAGAAATGAGACTGATACACCAAAAAAGGGAAAACTGTCCAACGTCCTCTTTTGGTATTATCTCCGTCCATTTCTGGGGTTGCTTGAGCAATGACAGTCGCCAAGAGTGCCGTTTGAATGCTCAAATGTAGCCAAAACAACAAACAATGACCTGCTCTGTGTGCAGAATACTTGCATCAATCGGCTTCGTTAAGTTAGATGACTTGGCTTCTAATTCATTTGTGTACATGGCTTGGTATGCTTTTGTTTTGAAACTATCGTCATTCTGTGGTTGCTGTTTTGGAAGGTGTGACTGTTGTTGCTTATTCTCGGCAGATTCAAGAACATTAATAACTGATCTGCTTACCAATGCTAATGTTATAGGTAGTGGGTTACCGGCCTGAACAATATCGGAATTATGTTGGTTATTAACTTCATTTATCTAAACACTTATGAGACGTTGTGGCCTCATTTCGGTAATTCGTGTGCTTTTTGTCGTATAAAAAGATTGTCAACACACATAGATTTTTGCAACCTTTTGGTTCCAAAAGCGACCAAAATCGCCGTTGATCCATCTTACACACAATGCGTTTGTGCGAGGAAGACCTTTCAGTTTACGGTAGAACTAAATTTCGCTGAATTTGGTGAACAGAAAAAAAAGCAATTCTGAAAATTCTCCTGGACAATGGTGTTATTTTTTCCAAGCAGACTTCACCAAGCCTTCTTTACGTGACAGTAAAGAGAGACAGTAAAATTATTATTTCGTAAATATACAATAATTGTAAGGACTGCAATGTATGTTGATGTGAATATATTTTTGTTTTCAAATATAATTTTCCACTTTTAGGTTTTGATCATCGACACCAACCAAATAATTGGAGCTCGAATCGGTGGCGTATTAATATCTTGTTGAGACTTGCGTAACATTCTGCAGTTTCCGAATTCAACATAGCAACTAAGGACAGTATCTCGCAATTATCACACTGTGAGTTGAATATTGTCCTATGAAAGTATCGTGTGTTGTACACTACATCGCCTCTCAGATTCGAAAACAGCATCGAAAATGTTTGAAAATATCAAATCTTGGGGAATCAAATCGTTTCCCAACTTTGCCCGAAAACCACGTGATCATAACCAACATGTCATCCGATCACAATCTATAGTTTGTAGTCATCCATTTTCCTCTGAGTGTTCTCACCACGTTGGTGATGAAATGATAAATATGCTTTCTCTGAGTATGGAGTGTGAAGTCATTTTTTACAACTCTGACATTCGAATTAACGACCTATGCCTTGTTATTCTTGTCGGTTACTTAAGCGTCTGGCAATTTCTTTTGTCATCAAAAGCAAAATAATAAAAAACTTTTTTGAAAAAGTGGATAAACTCAGGTTTTGTCATTATATTGATATATAATATGTCGTTATGCATCACTTTAATTTGTATTAAAGGGTCGTCCAACATAACTTTTGACCTTTTCCAAAAAATGTCCAAAGTTATATTGCACGACCCCTTAATGTGATACATAAGTAACGGGAAAGTTAGCCCGAAAAAATGTGACATGGCGTTAAAAATAGAAAAAAGAGAATTTACCATTTGTCTGTTGTTTATAGTTGTGAGTTGTTGAAAAGTTTATTATTGATGGGCCAACATTTAAAAACCTCAGTGTTTCTTTCCATGAACGACCATTCTGAGGAATCAAAAGCTTTTTCAAAATCTAATAGTGCAAGTATCCCTGGAATATTTTCTATACTTCAGATTTCTTTAAAGATATTTTCACTCCCGAAAATAAATATCTATGAGTTTTCTTTCAGTATAGTTTAGTTCTGTGGATTTCTCTATTTTGCCCCATTGTTTAAGCCTTTACCTAACACGAAAGGCAGACGACACTAGCAAACAAAATGAGTAACTATTTTTTCAGTTTTGGCATAAAAAATACAGCTTATTACACCTCCTTGGAACGAGCTCGTTCCAATGAGAAGTCATACGCTTTGTTCTGAGACAAAATGTGAAAATAATAATAATAATTGATTTGTGATTTTTGTGCATAGCGCTGGCCGGTTTGGGCCGTTACGTTGGGGAAAGGGTTAATATCAGCTTCTGTATCAAACCACTCTGTTTGATATTTCGGATATATAATCTCCACCAAAAAACATAGCTGTAAATGTGGTATCGACTTGGTAAATTTTCGGATGACGCAATTCACGCCAACATCACAAAAAATTAAATGTCGGCCGATTTCCATTATCTCAGTATCTGTATCTTACACAGCTATGAAACTTCACACACCGTTTTATGGGCATTTGAAAATGTGCACACCCATTATTGGAATTGAACCGTTGCGATTGATGCCAGCGATGCCAATTTTTCGTTACAACCATGGTATAAATTGTATTAAACGGGCCGCCGTTTGGTGAAATGGACGTGGCACTACTGGGATTATCAGGTTTAATGGCGTCATGAACCAAGACGTATTTCAAGTACTAGGGACGGTAAACATCGAACGTTTGATGAACCGAAAACATATTTACATTGATTTGGAGAAAGCAAAACAAAAGACGTCTTTCAAAAAAAAAGACTCCGAGCTTACACAAGGAGTTTCCCTTCTATCGTCTCAAACGTCATCCGTCAAAAGCATTTGTTAGCACAGAGTGGGACAAATGAGAAAGCATATTCTAAAGTGTTCTATATTATAATTCTTGGAGACAAAGCCTTCCAGTTGAGAAAGTTCACCTTCGCACCAATTAAAATCCAATAAAGGTCTTCATGTGACGTATTTTTATTGTATGGTATTAAAAGAGGTTTTCTAAATATATCTTCTACGCAGTAAGCTCCATGACTCGATACTGATATAAAAGCTTTTTTTTTCAAAACATAATTGGAATCAATACAGCCACGACGTCATTCTAATACTTTCAATGGTAAGTGTTGTCGACCAGACAAAAGGTAAGATGCGTACGAGATAACAAGATAGCACAAGTAGATTTCAAACAGGTGGAATAAAAGAGTAAAAATGCGAGCGAGGTGAGAAGAGGAACCGGTACAGAACGTGGAGAGTGGATTGTAACTAAATCACTCGGGGAGTGGAGCTGACATCCAAAGTATTATTTTCAAATGCTGTACATGTGGACAAAGACACAAGCAATGTTTCAGTCAATGGACCTCCGGGTACAACCCGGATGTCCATTGGCTGGAACTTTGCTTGTGCTTCTTATGCTTTGCAACATATTTGCAATTATTACTCGAGTGGAATCTCCACTCTGCGGGTGATATAATACACTCTCCACGTACTGTACATGCTCCCGTTGCTAGTTCAAATGCGGCCGGATCGAATGTGTCGGATTAACCGTTTACCAACCTTAGCTTTCTGCCATAGCTTTCGGTTAACCCTTTACCCAACGTAACGGCCAAAGCCGGCCAGCGCTATTCTAAAAAATCGCATATTAATTTTCAAAATATTTTCATTTTTTGTCTCAAAAACATAGGTTATGACCCCTCGTTGGAACGAGCTCGTCGAGCTCGTTCCAACGAGGGGTCATAACCTATGTTTTTGAGACAAAAAATGAAAAAAATTAGTTATTCAAGAATTTTTTTTTGCAAGTGTCGTCTGCTTTTCATGTTAGGTAAAGGGTTAAAATACCGATCCGAATCGAATTTGCTCCTCACCGAACGGGTGAAGGGAGAATATGATACACTCGATCCGGTCCGTATTTACGCACAGCACTAAAATCAAAATAGCCATTGACGTTTTCCAATTTTTCATTTGTTTGCTCCTAACACCACCCCAAATATGTACTTTCATCTCACTTTCGGAACGAGCTAGACGAGCTCGCTCAAGTGAGGAGCCAGAAGTTATGATTTGGAGAAGAAATATGAAAATACTTAGTCGTTTAGGAATAGAATTTAATATTGAAAGTGTTGACTATTGGGCGTGTGATGTTGTGTAAGGTAAAGTTTAATTATGCACCTCAAACAATTCTCCAGTGAAATATAGATAATGTCTCTACACTTGAATAAGCTACACGAGCTTTCACAATGAGAGATCATAAACAAAGGTCAAAAGTAAAAAAAAAATACAGTACGATTTTACATCTATTACAGAGCGTGTTTTTTCTTCAAGTTCAAAACTAAAAATTTGAACAGTGCGTATGGAGCCGTATCGTAGACATAGGTGAGATGCTAGGGGTACCATTTCAACGACGAAACAAATTCTGTCGGAAATTTCGAGTTCTGTGTATTCACCCTAGAGTTCAAGATCTCAGGCCACCAGCCGAATTCTATAAGGTATTCGATGCTGTTATGGTCTGTTTGTTCATCCACTTTTCGTGAAGTTTATGCACAGACTACTGTTAATGTAATGTTATGTTCCATCACTCACAGAGATATACAGCTATTCTTTCGTTCCCCAGTTATATATATTCCAATCAATAAGTGTTTAATTCAATTTGAAACCATTAAGATATTAACGCAATTTGTGGAACAACGCGACGAAATCATAAAACTACGGCTGTGTCGAGTCTTTATTCCAAATGGTAATGTCATCCAACATTAGGTCAAATCAACATTTCGTACATTGATGCATAGTATATTATAAGTTCAATGGAGTGTAGCTGTCTGATTCATTTCCACACAAGTCGATGAGAGTTCATATCAGGTGAGATGAAGCCGAACTTGATATGAACTCTCAGAGTCCTGTATGAAAATGTATCAGCCAGCTGCACGTCATGTAATATATTTATCATGTCAAAGTCCATGTAAATCAAGGAATTAATAAAGTTTCACGAGAAACAAAGAACAACCGGAAGTTTATTCTTTAGATATTGCTATTGATAGTATCGCGCAGAATCACCAACAGTAACAGGCACCGGTATATAGTAAACAATCGTCGCTTTATTTACAAAATAAAACGTATGGCTACAAACTTATCTGAAATCCCATTACATACATTTACAATCATTACAACCTGAAAATGGTTCACAAGGCACTTTTAAATGTTAAAAAATCACTTTTAATCTGTTGAGTAAACTATTCATCAGATAGTTGCATCTAAGCACTTAATTCTACGAACTGCACCTCAGAAGAAATCAGCGACAGTACTTGTCTTTTTCAAATTTCGCGGATGCCATAGAATTAAGAAAGGACGCTGGTTTTGTTTACATTGGCATGGCGCGGGTTCGAACCCACGCCGAGAGAGTTTTCTTCGGCACCAACCGCCTAGCTAGGCGGTTGGTGCCAAAGGAAACTCTCTCGGCGTGGGTTCGAACCCCCGCCATGCCAATGTAAAGAAAATGTTTGCTTCAGCATAAAAAAATCGATAGACTATAGTCGGTATAGAGTCGTAAAACAACAAAGAACTTTTGGGACTACAAACAATATTTTAAGTTCTTTTTTAAGTCTATAATATTTTAAATCAATAAATACGTTACCTTGAAAATCTTTTTGATACTCAAATTCCCTTATTTTGTTTTAATTAAAATTTTGAAAATTCGAAGCGAGTGGAAATACATCAGTTTGATTAAAATAGTAATGGCTGCTACTCACCTGATATCAAATAATATCAGGAGGGTTACCTGAAACCACGGAACCCTTAGATGGTATTTCAGCGTTCTGATTGGACAAGCTAACTTTGAGGCATAATGAGAATGTTAAATGGTATTTGTGGATCCATTTGTCTGGAATATATCAGTTAGTGGGGAAATTGAATGGTAGGTTTTCTTTCCGACTAACTGAAATATTCCAGACGAGCGAATTTAAATACGAGAGATGAACTATTTAAGGGATAGACTGGTTCCACGCCATGACAGCATCAAATTCCTTACAGAATAAGACTGGTGGCCTGAGAGCTTGCATAAATGCATAAAGTGGTTGCCAGTTCCAATAAGAGTCGAAGAGATTGGCCTTTTGAACATTCGTGTTAAAAAACCTTACCAAGCTACACGAGAGAGCACAACACATTATGAGGAGGAATGGGAACAATAATATTTCCAGTACTTTACAGGGTTTTGTATCACCATGTGCCACATGTGTCGCAGTAATTTCCGAGAAATTAGTTACGCAAAGCTGATAACCATTCATTTAAGACAAGCGGGAATACAAGATAACTTAATTTCTAAAAAAAACCCTCCAAAACCCTCCAAAACACAAAAAGCCCACGGCCATGTCCAATTTTACACTCATAACGTTTTTAAGTTTGGAAGATACACAATATCATCAATCTTAAAAACAAATAAAAATAAAATAAGAAAAATAAAAAAAGGAATATAGTCTGCCTGGGACATTCAGGACTCCTGGTTATATGGTTTTGTTGACATTTTTTGAAAAATTTCAAAAAATGATATTTAAAATAATAAATTTTGATATTGTCTGCGTTGGGTAAAGGGTTAACCCTTTCGGGTATTGCGGTATTTTCCAAGACAGTCTACTAAACCACACCATGTAGGTCTAGAAGATTAGTAATAATTTCTATGATAATAGTTTTGCAAAAGTACCTCTTCAGAGACCGCAAAGTCGGACCCTTGGAAATTAACAGCTGCCAATAGATAGTATTGAAGGAAAGCCTATAGTACACTCTTACAAGTAACATGGCGACAGAATTTTAAATGTTTGAGACGTTACAGCCCTTTTATCTACTTATAAAATATTGCGTTTCTGTACAGAGATTATGCTTTGATATCACTAATATCTATGCAACTGGAATGCTGGAACAAATTACACTTCTGCCGCCGTGGACTGGTCACATCCCACGGGTGGGCAATATTTCCACATATGCAACAATAGTAGATTCCAAACACTAATTATAGGAATAATTATCAAAAATTTAATTAATGAAGCATCGGGTACAACCGGTGCTTCATTAATTAAAATTTTGTTGTTGGTGATTTTTATTACCTCGTAAACGCATTCGTGGACTTCGCTGCCCACGCGTGGATTACGGCCAGACCACGTCGACTGTACTGCATTACCAACAAATTGATGATGTGAAACATGTATATAGTTGACGAGATTCTTTAAAATGTTATGAGGTTTTACTCTTGATCACTTAGGAAATTTAGCATTTATGAACTTGGGCACACTCATGGTGAAATCATCTCCTATGTCTCAGTGTTTCCGTTGATGAAACAATTTAATGGTGATTCGGAAATGTGAACATGCTGTCCCTACAAAAACCACAACAAGCTCTGAGACCATCAATCAGATTGTGTAAGGAATCCGACGCTTTGATGGGCTGTTTGTTTACACACTTTTCATGGAGGTAGCACACACACACTTCCGTTTCAGCACTAATAATTTTGTAAATTTGTGCCAGATTTGTTTGGATTTGGGCCAGTAATTCTCAAGAAGTCTGAAATGCAAAATACTTAATGTGATGCCCTTTTACGCACAAAAATATAGAAATATCTTTTCGTGTTCCAGTTACTGATATCCCAATCAATAAGTTCTTAATTTTTCTCAACACATCAAGATATCAACCCAATTAGTGGAACTACGCGGCGAATTCGTAAAACTACAACTTTGGTGAATCTTCGTTCATCATTATTTAGTAAAGAAAACTTGTCCAATAAATAGCATTGGTAATGTCGGCAAAAATTCTATCAAGGCAATTCTCGATTGGGAAACATTTCTTGCATGGCTTTAACCCTTTACCTAACGTATCAACCGCCCGCGTAATTTGCAAATTGAGTAGTTGAAAAAAATAAATTTTTCCAAATATTTCAACAAAACCATATCATGTGACCCATCATTGGAACGAGCTCATCGAGCTCGTTCCAATGAGGGGGCCACATGATATGGTTTTGTTGATTTTTTTTAAAAATAATAAATTTTGACATCGTCTGCGTTGGGTAAAGAAAATGAATTTTAATGGCATTTTAGATTCAATCCGCTGAAATAAATCAGTTGTCTGAAAAGCGAATCCACTGAATTTTTCAGCAGATTGAATCTAAAAATAGGCGATGGATTTAAAGCTAGACTGGTTCCAGGCCATAAAAGCGTCACATTCGTTTATCTGCTCACTGGTACATACACACACTGTGTGCCAAAGTCAACAAGAGGTATATTAAAGACTCTGAAAACCACACGGCTTCTTTAAGTTTAAGTGTAAAACTCCATGACAAAAGTGATGGCACATTGTTTTCCAGGAATAATCACAAATGTTATATCGATGAATAACGAAACATAAAAACCCGAATATATTTTAATTCTATATTTTTTCAAAATATTTAAAATATGTTTGTAACGAAGATGGACCAAAGACCAGTTACGCAGATAGTTTGTCGGGACGTGGCTATCTTTAGGGAAAGACGATGATCTCCCGGACACATTTTGATAAGTGTTCGTTCTTCTCGTCTCACAAGTATTTAGTTTCCATTCTCTCTTTCTCACATCACGAACATTTAGTTACTTGAAGTTGAGTTTCCCGCCTTGAAAAGTTGCAATCAGAAATGATATAATCTCCGAAACAAAGTGGCCTTGGAAAAAATATATTGATTTAAAAAAAAAAAAACGTTTGAAGCAGTGTACTGATATCTTGCATCATTTCCGGATAGAGAAAAGGGTGCGATTTGATGAATTTTGGAACCTAAAAAATACAGTTAACTGTTGGTGTGTTTTTATTGCGAACTCTCAGATAAATGTTCACGTGGCATGTAGATTCCTTCTTGTCAGTCTTTCTGTTTTCACCGCGATCATATTTTTTTCACACGAACGTTCTAATGGCTATGGGAAAACATTTAGTACAGGCATACCTCCATCACATCTTTTATAAATCGCCCCTTGGGTGGAGCAAGGCCCCATTTGCAATGCTGAAGCAATGCAGATGTCGCCTTGTTCCACGTAAGGAACGAAATGTTCATCACTGAGTACCTGAAAATATTGTATGATTCTTCCGATAGTTTTCCGTATTGTTTTAGACCCAATAAAGTCACATTTCTATAACTGACCACCAAGAGGAATTACTGGGCTCGTGCATCGATAAATCGGCTGAAATTTACATTATATTTTTGGAATCCCAGATCCACTAATTTTCGCGCATCCAGATATTATAAACACAACAGATATTTTCTTAACATTGCGTGTTTTTGAACATTCGAAAAATGAAGCAACGGTTTGAGTAAGCCAGTGTAACTCCATTCCGAAATAAACCCGTGACTAAATCCTTCGTAAAGACGAACATTGATTTCCATCACATGCAGTTATGTTTATTTTTGTTACACGAATCTGAAACATCGCCGTAGTTTTGTTTCGAAAGTCTTATTTTTTAACATTATTATGAAAATCTGCTTGTATTTTTTCTATTTGAATTTGGAGCGCCTTTTTTGGAAGATAGTGATTGTTTTCATAACTTGATGATTTAACCCTTTGCCTAACGTGAAAAGCAGACGACACTTGCAAAAAAAATTCTTGAACAACTACTTTTTTCATTTTTTGTCTCAAAAACATAGGTTATGACGCCTCATTGGAACGAGCTCGACGAGCTCGTTCCAATGGGGAGTCATAACCTATGTATTTGAGACAAAAAAATGAAAAAAAATAATTGGTGATTGATGAGAATAGCGCTGGACGGTTTTGGTCTTTACGTTGGGTAAAGGGTTAATGAAATAAATGTATATGCTTGCCTAAACTCCGTTAGGCATCAGACGTTTATTCATTTATTGTGAAAAAGTACAATATGCTTCAATATACTGTCAGTTTGGCATGGGGCTGTGTAATTGTGTTCATAGAAAAATGCGACCTATTATTGGTTTGCATAGTCGCAATGTATAAATTCTCAAGTGTTTCCAAATGTATCGTTGCGTATGCAAGCACGCAGTTTTTAACCGCTTTTTAGGGAACTTCTTTTTTCTTTTTCTTTTCTCAGTGACAAACAAGTCCACACAAAATCGGGAAAAAAACACTAACCCATTGTTTTTTTGTGAGGATTCTGGAAAAACCAGGAAAATTTTGTGGCAACCCAAACACTGCTGTCTAGATTCTCAAAAAATTGGCAAGTCACACACACACACAGGCCCGTACCAGTGTTCGTCTGAGACCAACCACAGCACTTTTGTAGTACTGTAGCCAGAGCATTTCACACTTCCATGTAGCTGCCGTAAGGAAAGTAAACATCATCTGAAAAGTTAGATTCCAGCCATCGTTTTCTAACAGTGCGCAGTGGTCTAGTGGTTTAGGTGTTTGACTTCTGATTGCCAGGTGGGATTGCCGGTGGTTCTATTCTCGGCCGGGCATCAGAAATCAGCATTTCAAACTCCTCGAAAACATGATTGTGTCCTTCAACACACACACACACACAAGCCCGTGCCAGTCTTCGTCTGAAGCCAACCACAGCACTTTCGTCGTACTGTAGCCAGTGCGTTTCACACTTTCATGCAGCTGCCGTAAAGAAAGTGAACCAAATAATCACGAGAAACACCTTCTGAAAAAAGCTAGATTCCAGCCGTTGTTTTTGACGGTGGTTGATGGTCTAGTGGTTTAGGTGTTGAACTCCTGATTGCCAGACGGGATTGTCGACTGTCCGATTCCTGGCCGGGGATTAGAAATCAACATTCCAAATTCTTTGAAAACATGACTGTGCTCTTCAAATCACACCCCCCCCCACACACACACATACATATATAGACTCTATAGACACTCATTTCCAAGAACGATTTTCTATGAATTTAAATTATAATGCTAAATGTCAAATATTCCAATCGCAGCATCAGCGAAGGTATGCCTGGATGAGGTAGTTGAAATATTAATTAGTTGGAATGATAGTTCAAAACTGGGAGTTGGCGAAGACATATCTTGATGATGCAAATAGAATATTTTATCAGTCGGGTCTCGAGCCATCACACTCGGGATAAATCAGAATTACACCTCCTCAAATCGGTCATCTTTGCAACACACCTGTATGTACATACTGAAGCAAGAAATTGCGATGAAACAAACTATACTGCATAGTTGAAGATGTTCTAGAATGTATATGTTATAACATTAGACTTGATACTCTGACTTATGTCACACACACAGTCGGTTATATCAGGGGCGGCGGAACGATTTTCAAAGTGGTGGTGGGGGGAGGGGGGGGGGGGACGATGGATGATCGTCGGTATGAAAATTTGAAATTCCAGGGGTCCCAAAACCCCCATATCCTATGCATCTGAGTAGATATTTTGAGATTTTTCAGAAGATGTATTTGAAAGATTTCACACTTCGAGAGCCGTTAAAAAACGTCGGTAAAGCATTCGGGTGAGGTCTATTTATCAGCTTTGGTCGTAACGACCAAAGCTGATAAATAGACCTCACCTGTATGCTTTACCAGACATTTACAGCAATTATACTGTGTGTGGATTATCTTGTCTCGGGTGGATTTGCTACTTGCATGTCTGTAAGATTACGATCTATTTCAGTTAACCAATTTATTAACAGACTGTATACATTTTAGCGTTTGCTGCCACTTACTGCAAAAGATGATCCGAAATCCATTGAAACTGAACCAGAACGAGAAAAAACATAGCTGGCGAAAATATGGGGAGGCTCTGGATCCACCCTTGTTTCACCAGTCATTGGTTATGTTAAAATATATGCATACAAAAAAACATGGTCCGGCAAAAAAGCACCCCGGTTCCGCCGCCCCTGTATATGAAGGACGGTGGTGGTGTCCGAGATGGAAAGTTGGGCCCAACATGACCAGTTTGGAGTAAGGTATGTTGTAATTAAACAGGAAGTTGCATCACGAATAATACATATATGCTTCATTTATTAACAAATAAATTTCCTCGAAACATTGAAACGATATTTCCGACTAAGTAATATTTCTGCTGCAACATCGAGGTACACCTCTGACCAAGTCATGCCTTGAGTAGACCCTTTGTATATTTTATCAGTCGGGACTTGACACTTCAAAATCAGGAGAGATCAGGTTTACTCCTCATCTCATCCCACCCCACGATCCATCCCACCCACTCTACCCATCCCCCCCCCCCCCCCACCCACCACACAAAAGCAGTCATCTGCGCGACTCCCTTGCGTGCCTGAAATTACGACCCACCCACCTCTGGCAGAGAAATACAATCCTAGTAGATCAAGGCTGCACCGAACGAAGGACAAGATTTCAAAATTCTTTTGGGAATCATGATACAGGCAAAACTCCCAAGTTTTTTCTGGATCGGTTCAAGCCTTTCGTACGTTCGTTCCTTCATCTTACCATTATCATGATATATACTCAAGTGGAGTAACTAAGCAAAAATCAAAAATGCACTATTTTGAGTGGGCCTTTAATATCGTCTTCATCACTGAAATAGTAATAAAAAATCATTACTTCAGAGGAAACCACACACACACAAATGCATGTTAAGGATATCGATTGGCTGAAGGAACGAATAAATAAACGAACAAAATAAATTAACAAACGAACAAATAAAACCGACATTCGTTCATTAAATGTTTGCTGAACTGGTTCTTAGAAGATAATACAACCTGACATAACATTATCATGCACATTCTTGTTTTCAAATCAGTTTAGAATGGAAAAGAAAATATTAGGTAATAATTTACTGTACTTTTCCATTAGCCACTAATGGATTGTGGGTTGTTTTATAGTCAACAAAACTCTTTTCCTGAACAATGAAACACTTACCTGTAGAGCTAATTGCAATTTGTGTACACAAGTGCTTTGAACCTTTACCTAACGGCCACACCCGCCTATCGTTATTAACGTTATTCGCGAAAAAGCTTTATTAAAATTGTATTATGTTTTCATTCCCCCCAAATGACAGCTTTTGGCCCCTCATTGGAACAAGCTCATTGAGCTTGTTCCTATGAGGGTACATAAGCTTTGTTTTTGATGCAAAATAAAAACAAGTTGTCATTCAACTCAAGAAGTGTTGTCCCCTAGTCGTGTTGGTAGTGGCGTAAATATGGAAATAAGCGGGCGGGAGTGGGACGGAGACGGCTTCCCTATCAAAAGAATTGCCTGAAAATTTTCGACTCTGGTGTAATTTCGAGGCTTTTTTTAAAGAAAAATTGCAAGATTGGGGGGAAAACTATTGACATTTCCAGCAAATCATATGTTTTTAGATTTAATTTTTGATGACAACTAAACCGTTTGGGGTTCCAAAACGGTTGACATTTTGTTGTCCAATCTGAAATATGTCGAAAAATGCTATTAGTCTGTTGGAAAATTTTGCACCTGCCACCTCCCCTACCCCTACCGGTGAATAACTGTGTAAGAGCCTGCGTGTTGGGTAAAACGGTTGATCCTTCTTGAACACGTTAGCAAAATGGAGTTTTAAAGTAACACATTGTGGTTATTGATTAAACCATTGCATTGCGACGGAGTGGTGTAAGAAGTCGAAAACATGCTTTGATAACATTTTTGATCGATTCAATAGTGCATTCGCAATAATATTAAACAAAATTAACAAAGCCTTCTTTTGTATATCTGATTCTTGAGGCACTGCAGAACCCATCAAAAATGTTACGAAAAATCATTTTTCAATTAAGTTGTTATGTGAACCTCGACTTTCAAAAATGGGATGCGTTCAGTTTGAAAAACAATGGACTTTTCACGCACGTCAACGCTTATCAGTACGCATTATCGCAATTTAAAACAGTGTTTATTGGTCCGAGAAGTATGCTTTTGTAAAACTCAGTACGTTTTAAGCGTCTTATAATAAGCTCTGAGTAAAGGCAGCATATAAATATTGCTTCTTTTAATCTTTACCTAACCAAACGACTATAGCAGATCAACGCAATTTCCAAAAAAGCGCCATTCAAGTTTTATTGATTTTTTCTCAATTTTTCCCTCCATACCATAGCGTTTGACACCTCATTGGAACGAGCTCGTTGAGCTCGTCCCCATGAGGTGTCCAAAACAATATTTTTGATGCGATAAATAAAATTGTTTGGTTATTCAAATATTTTTGTTTAAGTGTCACGCGTTGTGATAGGCAAAGGGTTAACAAATTGAAATAATTTAGTTTAAACAATATTTTTATTTCAAGCAATCATGTTACATATACGCATCATATGGAACAAAAATATGAATAAATAAACACGATCCAAGTAAATTAATTGTGCACAATGTAACAAGGACAACGGACAGAGACACAGAATTTTAGGGTGGGATTCGACAGGAAGATTGGAGCTTTTCAGAGTCGTCTCCTTTTTATAAATGATGGATTTACTCGAAGTGGAGGCTTTGTCAGTTTTGAACATTGTGGAAAATTGTTGAAACTAGAATGGGGATAAGAGAAGTTAAGGCAGTCAGGGACTTGGGATGCAATTGGGTGGGCACAAAGAGTCAGGTTTCGTGCTTATCCAAGTGCTGAGGAAATCCTAACAGAAGAGAAGTGTCCCTTACATGGTGCTTTTTCTTGCCAAGAATATTGCAATAAGTTCTGGACTTGTGCTCAAAGTGTCTGCTGGAGTGCACTGTACCTTACGATTTCGACGATTTTTCGCTAGAGATTAGTCTACCGTATTTGAAATTCTTCTATTCTAAGTAGATATATAGACAATGGAATTGGTTAACGAATGACAGAGGAACGGTAAAAGACTGACAATTGATTTCTTGAAACTTCTGCTTGGCAAATCCGTATAGCCCACACTCTCCTACGTCCCAGTTTAGAATTGGATGAAAGAGGAAAAGTGAAACAGTAAAGACAAGGAAGAGAGAGAGAGAGAGAGAGAGAGAGAGAGAGAGAGAGAGAGAGAGAGAGAGAGAGAGAGAGAGAGAGAGAGAGCGAGGGAGGGTTGAGAGAGAGAGAGAGAGGATAATAATGAGCCATTTGAACAACAGATAGTGGATCCTTCGAACAATACAGTTACCAGAAAGCAGCGTTTTACACATAGCAGACATGATTTCGTTCAAATGCTAACTGAAATATAAGAACAGTAAGACAAGGAGAGCGATAGAGAGAGGGGGAGGGAGAGAAAGAGAGAACAGTTAGAGAGAGAGAGAGAGAGAGAGAGAGAGAGTGAGAGAGAATATGGTGGAGACTATGATTACACTAATGGCCACTAAACAGAGAAGGCTCCGGTCCCGTGGGTTTCGTAGCAACCGGCGCGCTCGTACAGCATGATAAACTTCTGCACAGCCTCAAAAACATTACGACTCTCCATATTATTCAATAATTCTGAACCAAACATTAATAATTACTGCAACTCAGTTGCCGATAGTTTTCTTCTATAGAATAGCGGCGACCTTTCGTTGCCATTTTAAAGAAAATTTCTGGAATTGTTAATAGATAAATTCTCGAGGACAGATAAAGATATGACACTCCACCAGTTGATGACGCTGGGGATGAATGAACTCTGATACAACTGGACAGAATGGAAATGAATGCCTTTGATTTGTGTTGTTTGGTCGACGACACAAGTGGCGGCACTTTGTTGGCAATATATGGAGGAGTTATATTGTGATACATTTTGAAAAACAAATTGTATTAATATTCTTGGAGCAGGTCCCGAATGGTCTCGGGATAGAGCGGAGACATACTCACGCTAGTGGTTGCACCAGTTACGATCCTTGATTTTCTGAAGATCTGCAGACCTAGATGCTAAGTACTTATCCCATACTCCATCCGAGTACTTAAGAAGGGGCCCAGTAATATTAAGCTCAAACAGCAGATTAAAATATTGACAAAGCTTTCGGTCTTCCGAAGACCTTCTTCGGGATACAGTCACAACAACAAGAACAAAATTGACAGAAAAAGGTAAAAATACAGTTGGACAAACTTCATAACCCCAGTAGCCATCCAAGGCACATTGTCAAAAAACATTCCAAACAGTCTCGGTATCAGAACCAAGATGACCTGTTCCCAGCTCGCTGACAAGGAAACTGTTTTGAATGATCTTCGGTCTCAACTTGTAAGCCGTAGCTACAAGCGAGAACGGGATGACAGTGCCATCAATAAAGCTGTTACGCTACCACGAGACGATCTGTTGCGATATCGACCACCAGTACAGAACCATTTGTGACAACATTTCACCCAGATCTTTCGAATCTTTCCAGAATACTTCGAAAATATTGGACGCTTATTGAGAATGATCCGCCTTATCCAATACATTTTCCAAGCCTCCTGTCGTGGCTTTTAGGCGTCAAGAAACATTTGCCACATCCTTTTTCGTGCCATCCTCAGCCAAGTCAGTTGAGAACTTGGGGTCAGCTAAACCTGTGGAAAGTTGTAAAACGTGCACCGTGATGCCTATAACCGATTCGTACATTTATAATTGTTTGCCGTGGTGGCACCTGCAAAATTGCAAATGTGATTTACTTACTTCAATGAGGTGTTTGTCAAATCTAGTGTGTTGGCGAAACTTGTATCCCTTTTCAAAAAACGCGTGAGCAACAACCGGCCATCCAACAAATTGGAGCATAACACTGCATGTCGACTGGTCAACTGTATACGTCATTCCAGGACTTCATCATTGACTCCAAGTCCGACAGGACCAAAACTGAGCGCGAGAAATATTCTGGATCGAACAGCTATGCACTTACATACTTCTCGGCTCAAACAGAACGTCAAGTAATTCTTAATACCTTTAAAGTTTTTGAAGGTATGTTGCCATTAGGTAAAGTTATTCTTGGAGTTAAGAGTTATAAGAACCTTTCTCAAAGCTCGGCCAACAGTATTTTTTACTTTTTTTCGATTTTTGCAATGTTTTTTATTCCATTTCGGTTTGCTGTTCACATCTGTTAAGTCAGAACCTTGCTTTCGAGAGTTTTTATCGATATATTTCGTTTCTTTCATAGTTTATGTGCATTGTTTCTTGTTGTTTTGTGTCTGTACCCCGAATAAGGTCTTTGAAAGACCACCAACCTGGTCAAAATGTTCTCTTCCTGTGTTCTTTGAACTTATATAGACGAGAATTTTTCACTTTATGCATATCCCAGATCCAGCGTTACTTCGTAAAAGAAACAGCAGAGGTCCAAGTATGGAACCTTGACGAAAACCTGAGTCAATAAATCCTCAGGAGGATGCTTCAGAAGCTATATCTACTCGTTGGGACCTGTCCGAGAGATAAGATTTTAAAAATAGAAGAAGGTCGTCAGAAACTCCGGCTCGTTTCTGCTTGTGAATAAAACCAGCATGCCATGTCTTGAAATAAAGTTTTTCTTTTCAATCACAGCTAATGATTACTCACTGGTACGAGTATGATAACACCATTCCATTGAAAATATATAGCTGGGCATAACAGACACACTGAATGGTCTTTTGTGTTGAGTACTAAACGGACGATAATTCTATCATGCAAAAGGATTCTTGAAAAAAGTTTTTTTCCACGTCCCTAACTTGGTAAATTTGGTAAATTTCTGAGAGTATTTAATGTTTAAGGGAATCGAAGCGGTAACAATATGGGGAAATCACTAAATACCACACTGGTCAAAAATGTTATTAATTCCAGTTTGTGGTGTATTTTTAGTTTATTTGCATTCTACATAGTATAATGTATCCCGAGAGCTACAGTTTTGTTTTTAACAATTTAAATATTTAATAAATTCACTTTAAAAAATATCTTTTCTAAGCACACATTCTCATTGTGGTGAGATTTCAACACCGAAAAAACCATCATCGACGGTTCTGTCTTTTTGTGGTGTATGTGAGCTGAGGCCTGAAAATTCGATATGTTGTGCCACAACGAAATAATTAGTCTGTGTGAAACACACAGCCTATTGTTTTTGTATGGTTTCTTTTCTTCTTCTTCTTCTTCTTCTTCTTCTTCTTCTTCTTCTTCTTCTTCTGTCTCTTCTTCTTCTTCTTCTTCTTCTTCTTCTGTCTTCTGTCTTCTATGCGCTTCGATAACTCGAAAACGAATGGTCCTATCTCGCTGATTTTTGGCATACTGATAGACAGTCACAAGTTCTCGGCCACCCATGTTTCTTCTGATTCACAGGGCTTTAGAGGTGTCCGTAGGGTGTTTTGAAAGTGGGTCACGCCCATATCTCAGGCATGGTATGACGTGTGGACCTGGGACCAGCACCAAGTGAGTCGACACTCGGTGGAGGTTCAAAATATGGGTCAAGGTCACTGGGGTCACCCAGAGGTCATTGAGTGTATTTTCCGAATTCATGGAAATCACATTTTTTTTACCTTCTCATGCATTCCCAAAGTTCATACATGCATTTTTATATTGAAAAAAGTGGGCGTGGCCGAAATGTGTCATGCTCATATCTCATGCACGGTATGATGTATGGACCTGGCACCAACAGGAAATAAGTCAAAACTCCATGGAGGTTCAAAACATAGGCCAAGGTCACTAAGGTCACCCGGAGGGGGGGGATGAGTGTATTTTGCTGAATTGCTGGAAATCACACTTTTTAACTCTCTAATGCATTCCCAAAGTACAAACATCCATTTTTACATTAAAAAAGTGGGCGTGGCCAATTTTTTTTAAAGTGGGTCATGCTCAAATCTCAAGCATGGTGTAATGTATGGATCTGGGACCAACAACAAATGAGTCGACACTTAATAGAGGGTAAAAATATTGATCAAGATCACTGAGATCACTCAAAAACGTGAGTGTGGCCAAAATATTTTGAAAGTGCGTCATGCTCATATCTCAAGCATAGTATGGCCTATGTACCCAGGACCAACACTAAATGACTCGGTGGAGGTTCAAATTATGAGTCCAGGTCACTGCAGTCACCCAGGAGTCATTGCGTGCATTTTTTAGAATTGCTGCAATGACATTTTGACCCCCCTCCCCACCAATGCATTCCCGAAGTTCATACGTACATTTGTACACGAAAAATAATGAAAAATATCCTTTGCTGATTCCTTTACATATCACCTAGCTATACACAGAAGTTATTTCCAGTTTCTTGAAAAAATCTATCTGAATCCTGTTTGAAAATCTTTAAATGCTGTTTACAAAAACCTATTTCTGAATTCTTTAAAGATATTTTAGTCCGGAAAATAAGTCTCCATAAATTCTTTTTCTATAAAATTTAGTTCTAATGTCTTCACTATCTTCACAAAGACTCAAATGTACTGGATGCAGTAATTCTGTTTCTCTTGTTTTAAAAATATGTTAGTGAAGCTGCTGCAAACAAAATATTCAATGCTGGTGAGGCGAACAGTTTTTGTCTAGAAAGTATGGTGGGTCATTTCAGTGACTGTGTTTAACTCAGTACAAGTGCTGTCATGTTGAAAACGATTCGACCCAAGGAAATCTAGCTCGATTTGACCCAGGAATGTGATCCGTATAAACATTATTTTCAAGCTGCATGGTTTAAGTGTACAAACAAATACTATTTAAATGCAGCAGTTGCATTGAAAGGGAAATGTTACCTAACATTTTGATATGTATAACTCATCAGATTAAAGCATTATGTACTCTACAGTTAAAACTAGAAGTTCTGTCACGAACTGTGCGCTTATCTAGGCTCAATTGCGCGAAGGAATTTCGCCATATCGAATGGCATCCAAAGCACGGCAGGTTCTCCTGGTTACTCATAGAAAACACAGGCAAAAATGTTTCTGCCAATGGACCTCCTGGTCACCCGGAGGTCCATTGGCTGAAACATTGCTTGTGTACGAGCCATATGTACAGAATTTGATAGCCGTACTATGGTCATAACACATAGATTAACGCGCAGGTCGACGTGCTATTTGTGCGCATTTCATGACAGGACTTCTAATTTTAACTGTAGATGATACTTCTTTTTAATGTGACCACAACTGTATGATTTGCATCACATACAGATACGAAGAGTCTTGTCTGAAAACAGTCACTCAAATATCTCAAACAACAAAGACCCATGAAATTGCTGTGTTTCTGCAGTAGTTTTCTCCGTCTATTAAGGCCAAACACACACTGGATTACATCTCTGATCGGTACTACCTGCCATACTTATCAAGCAAATCCTTCATCCCAACATGCAACAAGATGGTTGCTTTCTGTTTCTATCAATAGCATTACCGGTAACATATTTATCAAACTTCCACTCTTATTTTTTATGACACAATATATCCTTATTCCCTGCTGATATATGCCCTGAAAAGAGGAAACTTTTGACTTTGGTTTTTTAGAGGTTGTACCTCACAACAGTGAGAATAATCACCCGGAAAATATTCTTTAAACGTGAGTTGATTAAATATTTAAATCTTAAAACAAGTTTTTGAGACATCAGCATATCCTATATATAATACAGAATGAAACTGCATCAAGGGTGCATCATAAAAGATAAATACAAAACAAAATTGAACACAACAATATGGCCAAATTGCTTCTCTTTACATTCTTCTTAACCCTTTGAACACTGTTGGTATCTTCCATGTGAGTTCATATGCAGCAACTAGAAGAGTCCATATTTATTATTTGGGGGTAGACCAATCAATATTTTCAACGTGCAGCCTTAGGGCTGCACGTTGAAAATATTAATTGGTCTACCCCACCCTTAACTTAGCTGGCATCCTACTTAATGAAAGTATGACGTACCATGTCCCTGGGCCCGTAACGCAGCCTCTGGTGTTCAAAGGGTTAAGTGCATGGCGATTTTACAGGCAACTTGGATTGAGGATTAGTAGTAATCTGTGTTCAATATATGCGTCTCGTTCGTATTGTTGTCTAGGATCAGCACAAAAACATTATGTATTGGTAAGGCCTCTTTTGGGTGTGCAAAAGGTTTAGCAGGAAGTGACGTCATACCGAAATGCATTTTGGGCGCTACGTGTGTTAAAATGGTAGCATACGTGAACGGCTATATGGTAACGTCATTGTCACATATGTGGTGAAGATGCGCAAACGCAACATAATTATGTTGTCAAAGTGACGAGCGTTTCCGTTGTCCATTTTGTTAGACAAGTTCACCATTTTGGATGTTATGGTGGCATGTAATTACAATTGGCCGGAAAGGCATCAACAGAGTGGGGATGTGTTCTTGCGGTCACGGTGACCCGATTCGTCGTCTATTTTTATAATTTTGCACACTTGCATTAGCAATATCAATGGATATGCGCTAATGTGACGTCACGTGCTACGCTTGCACAATCTGGTAATTTCTCTCTCACCTTCGCTTCTTTTCGATTGGTATTCACTTCCAATGCTTCCAACTGGTGTCTGAAGTTCTATCTGACGTGCATAGAGTCTTTATTAATCGCGAACTTGATACCACATTACATCTTCTCTGATGCTAAGTATCAAACCTGACAATACTAGGTCAGAACATAAGACTTTATAAACTTTTAGAATCTTCAGTGCCAACCAAAAATTTGGACGAGAGAGAGAGAGAGAGAGAGAGAAAGAGCGAGAGGGAGAGAGAGAGAGGGAGAGAGAGAGAGAGAGCGAGAGAGAGAGGAAGAGAGAGAGAGAGAGAGAGAGAGAGAGAGAGAGAGAGAGAGGGGGGGATTAGTTCAGTATTATTTTTACCAATACATTTTTACATCATAAATATCCCCACCAGCGAATCAGTATTGGGAGGGAGTCTCTCACGACACAAAGCCAGTCAACGGAAACTTTTCTTTCTCTTTTCGGCTTTAAAAGCATTGCAAAACCTTGCTGCACTCGAGGAACAAATTTATCAATTTTATTAACTTGGGTAAAATATCAGACATAAACCATTTCATTTTTATTTTTTTAAGTTTGCACTGGCTATAAAAAGAGCTATGGCAGCCAAAATGCCCCTGCGAGAGGAACAGAGAAACAGATTCTGAACTTTCTAAGGCCTTATTATTGCTATTACTTCCTTAACGTTGATTGGTTGGATATATCCCTGAACTTTCAACCGAGAGAACCGCGGTTCGATCACCGCCAGGGGTAGCTGCGTTGTGTCCTTCGGTAGTGCACTTAATCCCGAATGCCCACGTGGGGGCACGGTGGCGATGTGTACTGTGGCGTACTGCACGTCGATGATGCACCTGTCTTCAACCAATGCTAACCCTGCCTGTGTGGAGTCAGTACGTTGGGGAGTCTGACAGTTGCTCGCCGCTGCTCGGCTGGTTATATTCGGGTACTCCGGTTTCCTCCACCCGTAAAACTGTCCAACTCGTGGTGACTCTGACTGTCGAAAGTGTAGCTAAACTCGAATAATTACATATGCCATCATAGTCTCAATACTTGAGCTTTAATTGTTCAAGGTGTCCAGTTGGCAGAAATTAAAAAAAAAATAAATACGGGACGAGACCGAGGAATGCATCGCATGGTGAGACCATCAGAAAAAAATCTATGAGGTAACCAAATTAACCAAATTAATAAAACAATCAAACACCTCATGTCTACTCGACCCAAAGCCAACATCTATTATCAAATCGTGTGTAGAATCTTTGGCTCCTGTAATCACAAAAATGATAAATATGTCTCTGCTAGAAGGATATGTGCCTGTGTGTGGAAAATCGCGATTGTGGACCCTCTTCTGAAGAAACAGGGTGCAGAACTTATGTTTAAAAACTTCCAGCCAGTGAGTAACTTACCATTCGTTTCTAAGCTCTGTGATAAAGCTGTCATTGACCAGCTAATGGTACATAGTGATATGCATGCTCCATTACCGGCCAACACATCTGGATTCAGAAAACTTCACTCATCTGAAACGGCATTAATCAAGGTTTAGAATGACATCCTGATTAATATGGAGTCAGTAGGGGTAATCTTGCTTGTTCGTTGAGACCTTAGTGCTGCTTTTGGCACCGTTTGTCATAAAACTCTGCTAGACAAAATGGACTCCGATTTTGGACTTGGTGGTGTAGCCGATAGCTGGCTATCAACATACCCTAAGAACAGACAGTAGCGTGTATCAATAAACCGTAATCTGTCAATAGACTTTCATCTGGAATGTGGAGTCCCACATGGCAATTAGCTGCCTTGGTCCTGTTCTGTTTCTATTCTATATTTCAAACAATGTTCGCCATCATTGAATCGCACCTGCCTGACGTTCATGGTCATGCTAATGAAACACACGTCTCTTTTCGACCATCAACCAAGGATCAAACTAAAGCTCAAGATATTATTGAATCATTCATTTCGGACATTTGCACTTTCAAACAAATTAATGATAAATGATGGTAAGACTGAAATCATAATAATTGGTTCACGTCAGCAACTCACTAAAATTGACATCAACTCAGTGAAGGTAAGAGATTCTACCATCAGGGCAAGTGACAGTGTACGTAATTTTGGTGCCTTCTTCGACTCAAACATGTCTATGAACAAACATGTTACAAATATGTGCAACAAGACTTTCTATACAAAATTAAACAGATAAGACAGTTCCTTACAAAAGACTTCACAAAAACTCTAGTTCATGCTTTGTAACTTCACATTTGGAATAATGTAATGCTTTAGTGTTCAACCTTCCACAATACCAGTACTCCCGCCTGTAGAAAGTATTAAATGCATCAGCCCAAGTGGTAGGTAGAGTACCACGATCTCAACTCATCACTCCTGGTTTGATGGATCTGCACAGGCTGCCAGTAACGTACAGAATAATTTTCATTACTTTATTATTTGTTTTCAAGGCACACAATAACATGTCACCAGAAGAACTCATCAATGTCAATAATGTGTGTCATTACAACCTGAGGTCTGAGTGTAAAATGCTACTACATGTTCCATAAAATAGGTGTAAGACATTTGGAGATAAGTCATGCTCATTTGCTGGTCCTCACTTGTGGAATAATTTACCTAATCATCTAAAAAGACTGTCAAATGTCAACACTTTCAAGAAAGATCTCAAAACATATATATTTCAAAAAGCCTATAAGTGATGTTCTGAACTGTAAAATACTGTATATATTCTGTTTGTCTATTTTGCACGAGCTCAGTAACTTGTACAGCGCCTTAGAATATGGTTCTTTATCCACTGACCTGTAAGTTTGGCGCTATATAAATGGGTATATTATTGTTATTATTATTATGGTGGGAGTGAATATTAACTCTCCCGAGACAAACTGAATGGGGTAACAGAAATATTTTCAGCTGCATTGGTAGCAGGAATATATTTTATTCCCACCAACCATTATACTTCATTTGGCCTGTCACGTCCCTTAAATAAAAGGTTTAAATACTTTGCTATTCTCAAGTACTACATACTCTATTTTATAAAGCCACATGTAACCTTGTTTCGAAATTTGTAAAGCCATATTGACCAAAACGATCACCAATGGATTTTTAAAAAGCTCCTATTGTGTATATAAGAGGTTTAGAAGTGCACCTCCAGTGAAAGCCTTTTCACTTCTGACATGTTCACAAAGCGTCATCAAATTTTCCATCGATAAATCTAGGATCTGAAGACACCTTCAGCCCGAATTGTGTTCTCAGTATTACACTGGTGAGGCTAAGATTGCCTTTCGACACAGAAAAGAGATTGATCAATATCACTAAGTCTCTGTTAACCCCTTGAACCCTAACGGCCGCTTTTCCGGCCAAGAACATGATACATCATAACGTCATTAAATAGGATGGCTGTTCAGTAAATGTGTGGGGTAGACCAATCAATATTTTCAACGTGCAGCCCCAAGGCTGCACGTTGAAAATGTTGATTGGTCTCCCCAAATAATGAATATGGACTCTTCTAATTCCTGCTATTGAACTGGCATGGAATATACCACTAGAGTCCAAAGGGTTAAGTACACATGCGCTACCCGCACAAAACACGCAACTGAGTCATAAAATGAAAGTTTTGATGACAGATTTTCAGCTGTCACCGAAAGTCATAGGCTAAGTAGAATAAGGCGTCTTAAGAAATCAATGAAATAATGGGATGAAAACAGTTAACGAGGGATGACATGTGGGAAAGGACCGATATTCTTGTTGGGGGCCACCTCGTTAGGGCAAATCAGCGGAAGACACAAGAATTGCTATAATATTTTTAGGTAGTTTCAATGTTAGTACTACAATGTATTTTTGTCATAAAAAATAATAGAGATGAAAAAGTAAAATGCCACACTGCAACATTGCCGGTTTGGATTTGCAAAACTATACGGGTGATACTTCAGTTCAACACCACCGCGACTCCGACCGAGTCCCATACCACTGCTGTAACCAGGACTGACAGGACAGACATGCGGAAAGCAGCAAGCCATGCGTGAAGTAAACACAGATGACCATTGGTTTTATAAGTCAACAGCTTAAGAGTAAGTTGTTTTAACCATCTACCCAATATAACGATCCAAAGCTGTCAGCGCTGTTAACAGGAATCGCCATTCAATTTTTTTATTTTTTCATTCTCTTGTCTCAAAAACACAGCTCACGCCCCTCGCCGGAGCGTACTCGATGAGCTCACATCGACGAGGGATCAGTGGCTATTTTTTAGAGGCAAGAGTTGAAAAAGTCAAGTTATTCAATAAGTTCTGCCAGTGTTATCTCCTATCCGCATTGGCCAGATGATTGGGACTTATCCTCTTGACGTGCGGTCCAGTTTTAAAAACGCTTCGTTGCTTTAATGAATTTTTGTACAGTGCAAAAATGGCGTATGTTGACGGGATCCGGTAGGTTGGGGATAAAATAAAGAAGATCACTGGCCGATCTTATTTTGAGATGCGGGAGATTTCTTCGGATGACTTGTCTTTCATCTGCTTAGTCACTACAGTCGAAGAAATAGTGCTTAGCGTCTTCAGACACGTAGCCACAAAGACAGTTTGGCATGTTGTGGATGTGGTTAGTCTATTTATCAAAACTTAAATCGCTGCAAGAGTTCCGCAGCCTGCAATGTATTATATTGACGGTCATATCACCATTGTTAAAGTACTTGGGCGGTCTACACGCGCCTCTGTTACAATATTTAACAAATTATTCAGTAAACTCGACTGCCTAACTTCTATGGGTAGTGCCTTTCATTCCGAGATACACGAGGGTATAAATGAGCTCTTAAATATTTCCGTATGGGTAAGTGGCAACTGGAAGTTGGAACGGGACCGAGTGCTCTACGGGGAAATATCCTCAAACGTTGTAGGTAATAATTCAGAGAGATATGTGGGGGCCTGGTTGTTCACAATTTTGAAAAACGTAATAATTTTGTGTAGATGGCGTCTCTGTCTGAAGGTTTCGCAAACAAGTTCTGCAAGTAAAGCAGATAACGGAGTTGATCTCGGGAGACCGGATATTATTCAAGCTGCATCGACGTGAATTCTATCCAATTCGGAAAGCAAGTAATCCGGTGCGGCGGCCATTCAACATTAGCATATTCTAAGTTAGGGAGTATGAATGACTTGTACAAAGTTTTCAGGCTTTTTCTTTCATGGACATACTTAAGTTACCTTAGTTGAGAAAGTCTGGAGTTAGCCTTTCTACATAACCTATTAATTTGGGTATGCCGGTTTAAATCTCCCTGCAAGTACAAACCGAGTTGGGTGTGTGACATTGTCAGTTCAAGTGGTATCTCACCTAACATTACAGAATTACGTGGGTTAATATTTTGCTTAGTGAATAAAACGATTTAGGTTTTTGAGGGGTTAAATGTGACTAGCCGTGTATTTGCCCATTCGGAGACGACCCTAATGTTTTCGTTAGACTTTGCCGCAATGTTATCTAGTTCATATCCAGTTTTTATTACACTGGTATCATCCGCAAATAACCTACACACACTAGTCCAAGTTTTCAGAAATGTCATTGATGTGTATAACAAAAAACGGTCCCAATACAGATCCCTGAGGAACACCACAATTAATAGGTAGGTACTCTGAGCGAGCTGAGTTAACAGTTACCCTTTGTTTACGATCGGTCAAGTAGCTGCTGGTCCACTCAATGAGTGGTCCAGATATACCATACTATTGTCTTAGTTTATAAATTAAACCTTTGTGCCAAACCCTATAAAAAGGCTTTTGATACATCACAGAATACACCAAAAGAAAATTGGTTCCTATCAAACACTAACAAAGATTATGATATATTTCAATGAGCTGATAAACTGTGCTATGTTGTGGTAGGCAGTCGGACTGGCATTTAAAAAACACAAATTATTAACACAGCAATGTTCATACATTTGGTTAAAGACAATCCTCCCCATAACTTTGCTGACACAACTGAGAAGAGAAACTGGTCTGTAGTTATTGGGATCGTGTGCATCTCTCTTTTTATGAATTGGCACGACTTTTACCATCTTCCATTCTTATGTGAAGGCGCGCGAGGTGAAGGAGTGCCGAAATAATTGAACCAATGGCTTGCATATTGTAGTTTTCGTTTGTTTGGGCATACGGTTGCTGATACCGTCGTAGTCAGTTGCTTGTTTGGTTTGTAGGTTGCCGAGGATCTCTTAATCACTTTGTCTTCAGAGAAGGCGGTCTCAGACAGGATCTCCATACACTTAGGTCTGAAATCAGGTAAGCTGTGCCCAACATCATCCATCTTACCATTTGATAAAATGGTTTTGCTGAGTAAGTTGACTTTGTCTACGTCGTCTGTTACCATAACTATGCCGTTTGGCATCATCCTTGTGACTAGGAAAGACGGCAGGTGGCTTACTTTCGAGATTATTCAGTACAGTTAAAACTAGAAGTCCTGTCATGAATGCGCACAAATAGCACGTCGATCGGCGCGTTAATCTACGCGTTATGACCATAGTAAGGCTATCAAATTCTGTAGATATGGCCTTTGGACAAGCAATGTTTCGGCAAATGGACCTCCGGGTAACCCGGAGGTCCATTGGCAGAAACATTGCCTATGTTTGCTATGAGTAACCAGGAGAACCAGCCGTGCTTTTGATGCCATGCCATATTGCAATTGCGCGCAATTCCTATGCGCTATTAAGCCTAGATAAGCACACAGTTCGTTACAAGACTAGTTTTAACTGTAACAGTGTGCCAGAAAGAAGACATTTGCGTTTTTACTCACCGCAAGTGGAATGTCTAAATTTGAATAATAAATAGATTTAACTTTCTTTTTCATGATATTTACCGTGTTTCGGGTATGTCTATATTTTCCTATTATTTGTGGGTTTCGGTATTTCAAGCTCGATTCCGTAGACGATCTCTGTGACGAATTTCGCTGCGAAGAGCCGAGTCGAACCGGGGTTTGTCAGAAAGACGGATTACTACCTATGAGAAGGAATACATTCTTTGGCAATATCAAGAAATTTGGTTGATATATCAGGCGAAGTAGTATCAGAAATGAAAGACCAATCTGTTTCGGAGATCAGGTTGTTCATTTTGATGAAATCAGCCCTGTTTTAATTCCATATCTGTCGAATTTTCGTTTCGTGCTGTCTGGTTCTAGTCTCTATAACCGCTGATGCAGCCTTGCGATCGGAAACAACAAGTTCCTGAACTTTCGAATTTAAAACTACAACTCTATCACTAGCTGTTATTGGGTCCAATAAAGTTCGTGAACTTGACGTTATACATTTGGTTCTTTAATGACGTTATGTAAGTTGTAACAGTTTATAATTTCGTTTAACCGGCTAGACGGGTTAAGCAGGTCGCTATTATCATGGACGGGTTTATGCTGGCTGAATCCTCAATGGCGCCTTCGAGCTTCTCCAAGTTGTCATAACTAGAGAAATGAACTAATCGATGTTAAACAGAGCAAACGTTTACGTTTGTTTGAGGTAATCTCAAACCAATCTCAACCATAAAATCGTCTGATCAAATCCTAATTCTGGTACACGTTTGGCAAAGATTTTCTTTGAGAAATAAACCGCGATTCCGCAACTATGCTGGTCCCTGTCCTCTCTAAATGGTGGGAAGTAACCGGTGATCAGCACATTGTCAGAATTTAAAACTAAATTCGAGGTGCGTTTCAGTTAAGCAAATAATATCAAAATCATCAATGTCGTCTGTACTGTGGCCAAGCTTGTTCCTGATGCTTCTGATGTTGTAATGAAGTATATATTCTTAATTCTATGAGTAGAATAAGTTTTTTACTTGAAAACACTATACGTTTATTTTGTTTATCCCATAAATCTTCTGCAGGGCAGTCGCGGAAAATCGTGCTATTATTCGCAACAAAACGCAGCGAGAAGTGAGGAGCACATTGGTCCAATTCGATCGACCAGCAAAATTGGCAAAAATAAACAAGGCGTAGAAATACATTTCTGTCTAACAATAATTCCCCTACAAACTTGAGCTAAACTTGCAAAAATACTTTATTATATGAGCAGTGGGTGGTGTTTTCTATTGGCATTGTGTAATACTTTCAACAAGGTTTAAAGAAATCAACAATCGAACTATTAATTATGCTAGACAAATGTGGTAAAGGCCAGAGGTCAACAAGTCCGTCGCTACTAGGGGAATAAATTCTTCGAGTGTTAAACCTATGGGGAAAATTTATCACCCTACCAGTGAATAAACCAGAAATATATCCAACTCTTTTGTTGTACAATTAAACGGCAATTTATGGAATAAATATCGGTTACACCCACAGTGCCAGTTTGGTATGACTTGGGATAACTTCAATGTCCACCAGATAGAAGAATAATACCAAGGATGACACACAGAGCTAGTGAGAAAGGGATTTTTACTGTACGAATCGTCACAGAATGCTGGACACCAGTCTGTTGACTCGTCGCTCAATAACATCTCGAGAGGAAATTATTGTGTAATCCGACCGTCCTGTGTTGCTCTATGCTAATACCCATGTTTATGGCCTAAGTAACAAGTGGTAATGGGACCCACCGACGAACCATGGAATGCGGTTAATGTTTTGAATGTTTATGTGACAGTAAAAGTGTGTGGCAGTGTCTAAAGAAAATGAAATAAAAAAAACAGGAGTTATAAGGTAACAAGTATATGCAGTTTGTAACAGAATCAAATATCAGGGACCGACCTGGGCATGCGCCAGTGCGCATTTGGTTCTGAAACATCAGGACCTGGCTCTTAAATCTCAGAAATAGGCTTCTCGGTTGGCGCGTAACTTCTCAGATCATATTTTGATATTCTTTCGATGGATAATCGAGAGAGACACTCTTACATGTATTATATATATGATTATCATTTATCATTGTTGTAGAGTGCTTAAGTTAATACTTCAAGTCTTAATTACCAAGCATTAATCTTCACTGTGGTTTCTGATCAAGTCTTGGCTGCCTAAATAGGCAGCCAAGACTTGATCAGAAACCACAGTGAAGATTAATGTTTGCTACAGTGTACTAAATGAAAATGATGAGAGCTATTACGTACTTGCAGTGTGTGTTACAAACAGCAGTGTGACTCCGTAAATTGAAATCTGGCGCATGAATTGAAAAAAATAGGCTCCGAGGCTGGAGCGTATTTTAAATAGTCCTGATCGGTCCCTGCTAATGATAGGAATAATCATCAAATATTTAATTAATGAAGCACCGGGTTCAACCCGGTGCTTTATTAATTAAAATTTTGCTGATGATAATTTTTATTACCTGATAAAGGCATGCGTGGACATCACTGCCCACGCGTGGTTTACGACTACTCCACGGCGACTGTATACATGTCATGCTGGATAGGCTGAAAAGTGAAATAGGTTTGCAATTAAGAGTAGCTGGAATTTTCCTTAACCCTCTGCTCAACTCAAATTATAGTCGACATTACAAATTAATTTATCAAATCACTATCTGTTTTTTCACTTCTTTTCTACAGATCATAAATATCAACAAACATCTGTTCGTGAGAATTAGTTTGTTTGCACGTGATAAAACGTGTGCGACCGTCGCGGAATCCTGACATTCGCGGTTGCACTATAAGTCTCCGGTTAGCTATCATTTCGTACTATTTTTCAATGTATTTCAGTAGTATTAGACAGTCAGGGGCGACATTTCATATCTTTTGGGGTGTACGATGCGTTATCAGGGCTCATATTTGGAGACAAAAACTCAAGTCTGAATTAAGCCCTAATGTGTACTCAGGTTTGAGTTTCAGTGAAGTCAGATATTTTGAAAATAGCTTAAGTTCAAAATTGCACTCAGATTCAAGTCGTTACTCAACCCTTTTAGTCATCAAACAACAATATTACCTGTAGCAAATAGATGAATGGAATTTTCATTTGTAGGAGGCGGGGGCAATAAAAACTTTATTCTACAGCCCGATAGGGCTGTGGGACTGAACGTTTACTGATCCTCTTCAGCTATTTCTTGTCTACTATCAATGTTGACGCGAGGCTTTTTTTTTGTATTCCCCGACGTGGAGTCTATGTTATTCCCCGACAAGCACACAATAATGGGGGCAGTTTCTCCGTTGGTGGGTGGGGGGGGGGGGAGGGGGGTTCTAAGCCACTACGAAAGGGTGGCATAATTCTCCTGCCCCCCCCCCCCCCCCCGCCGCCTCCCTGTACATTATTATGTTCGATAACCGACTGAAGAACATTCTTAGCGCAAAAATTTATACGTACCAAATGAGAGAACATGAATGTGAAGTAAACTTTGAACTCAGCCAACTTTTTACGTCTTTTTTCAAAATATCCATTCCATTCAAAATCTCAATCTCAGTTAAGTTCAGATTTTAACTCAAGTCAGAAAACTCGAGACTGAACAGTTTTGTTCGAAAAGGGGTGCAGATTCCTGAAATCTCTTAACGCAAATAAATCACAGGTAGTGTAGAATAAACTCACCCCGGAAGCAAAGAATGGGAATGTTTATAAATACTTATTCACACTGATGCCGAAATATTATAATTTCAACCTGCAGATTTTTTCTTATAATTCAACGAGGAATTTAACCACTTTAGTCTTGTTTGATTGAGCTCCGTTCAACAAGATTGAATTGGTTAAATTTGCTGCCTGAAATTCCGTCATTTTGACAACAGTGTGAAGAGGGTTAAGTTCCTGAAAGTGATGACTACATACAATACTGGTTATTGTGATCTGGTGAATCCATTTTGTAATTTCAGGGAGGTTCGGTAATAATTTAATACCAACATCCCTGGAATTCCGGTAGATTAAATTTTTACTGAACCTGTTTAAACAATGGTTGTCTTTTATTGTCCCGGACGTTCCGGAGGATGACTGTAGAAATCACTTTCGTCTGTCAGGCCGCCGGGCATTCCTATTTATGGTACATCCATGGTGTAATAATCTCCTACATTTTCGAATGTAAATATTTGAACATTTTAGACATTATTAGTCACATGTTAAAGATATGAAACATGCATATGGATGACCGAAGAAACTCATTTTTGAGAGAGTTATTATAAGTTATCTCCGCCAACATGAATGGTATATGGAGATTTAATACCTGGATGTCGGTTTTTAAACACCGAGCCGCAGGCGAGGTGTTTAAATGGGACGCCCAGGGATTAAATCTCCATATGCCATACATGTCGGCGAAGATAGCGTTTTTGTCTCGTTTGAAACACAATACAACTTAGTGAAATACATTTGTGGGCGCATTTCTCAGCTCCACAATTATTTGGACCGAATTCGTGATAATAATTTTGTTTTTATAATCGCAGAAGACAACAGATAGAGTTACATCCCTTGGGTCGTTAAGGAAACGAGTAAACAGTATTTTGTTGACATATCGTCCCCTGAGTTCCAATAGCTCCATGTGCCTACTGGCACATAGGACACATTGGTACTCAGCGGACGAATTAATTGCTCTTATTTTATTTTTATGATTGCGTTGTCGGAAATCTGATAATATTTGTGACTATTTTCGTTTTTTTTGGTTCAAGTTTTATAATGAGGCGAGCGGAAGAGAAAAGCTTTCATTGAAATCATATACACCCCCCCCCCCCCCATGTTTCGCGTGCGCTTATACCCTGGATGTTGCACGCTCTAATATACCTTGGATGTTGGGTACGCCCTTTGCCATGGCTATTTGTCCAAGGCATTCCGACCAATCAAAAGACAGAATTTATGGGTAGGCAAGCTGGATTCTTTCATGGTGTAATCGACTCTCGCCACAATTTCTATTGTAGATAAAGGGGGCTTGAAAGCATGGTTACACACACACCCTAAAGATGTGTAACATGTATACAGATCATGTAAAAAATAATTTGTGACTGACTATAAACGTCTAGTTTCCTTGTCTTGAAATCCTGAGTATCTTTATGATGATTTTTATTACCTGGTAAACGCATGCTAAGACATCACTACATATGCGTGTATTACGACCAATCCACGGCGACTGTACTGCATGTTGTTTGATAACGGGCATAGAATATCTTTTAACTTAAAAAATGTACCGGATTGAAAGAGTTAAAGTGGAACATTCTGTCAGAAAAGTTTATTAGATGATGAGAAACTAAATTTGAGATGAATGAAAAGTTATGAATATTGGTATACATGTGTATTTGGTAAATTATTTCACAGTTCAGCAACCTAAATGTAGTGACCATCCACCATTTGGTGGTCAAATCTGCATCCAGACTAATAAATACACAGTCCGTCGCGATATGTAAATGCGATCGTCAATACAGCATGAAGGATAGAACAAGTGGCACATCACACAGGCGCATTCTCACATTTTGGAGTTCTGTGTTTATTACTCACTACCATGTCATAGAAACCATTAATTAAAAATTTAAACATCACACACAGAAAATGTCAAACTTTAAAACTCTTTGTTGTTTATTGACTGAAGCATTCGATTTAACGGGTGTCACCTCAGCTTCCGAGTTGGTCTGGGCATGCAATATGCAACCATATCATATAAATCGTTTAGCATGATATGTGTGAAAAATATCGGATATTTGGGCCGTGAGCAAAGAAAAGGGTTCTTAGGGGTAAAAAAAGTTGTAATTGAGATAAAAACATCTGAAATATCTCTGAAATGCAAGGTTTCCCCCAAAACTGGTATTTTCATCGTCATGCGACCTGGATAAGTATATCTAAATGGCGTTCAAAGGTAACTGACGCATTAGTCACTAAAATAAAATTGACAGTTTGACGTTGAAATGTCCAGAAGTTACGGTTATAAACTAAGTTTTATTTAAATAAACCGAAACACATTTTCAAATGGAATGAGTATGATTAAAACACAAAACACACAGTACAAATGGCTTGTAAGATCAAAAAGAAAGTAGGACAATTTTATTCAACAATATGTGGTGCTATCCAGCGGCGTAGTCACAGGGGACTTACTTCTATCATGTTTCCACTAACGATTTTCATTTTGTCCCTCACACCGTTTTTTTTGTAAATCAGCAATGGCCATTTTACGTGTTCACGACGCATTTTCACAACTGGATTCATTAGGGAAGGAAGTAATTGTTCATTGAAATGTCTTTCAGAATAGGTAACGACAATAAGTGCACCATTCAACATGATTTATAATCATTTGTGAGTGACAATTAGTCACCAATTTGAAAATATAGCCTCTCAGATTTTGCTTGTATGCAGTGGCGTTGACATGGAGGGATGTCTGATAAAACTGGTTCATGTACTCGCCTCGTTATTTCTTGGGGTAATTTACAATAGTTATTCCTCCACGTTATGAGTACCCAATCCTTCAAAAAAACCCAAGTGTACTCCAGTTGGAATAATAAGTTAATTTTGTTCCCACAGAGAAGAAACGGGACCTTCAAAGAAGTGAAATACTTAATTTTGACCCAGAACGAGGTCAAATGAAGTGTGGTAGGGGGGATATTTTGCCGCCTCCCCCTCTATTCCATTGTTCAAGTGACAACATTCTTACAGAAAGCAGCTTTCAATGAATCGAATTAATGCGTTCCCAGTTTTTCTCTATCCATCGATAAGTAGACGTGATGCAAATTCATTGGTTCAAGCCATTGTGTTTTCCCGCGTGATTCCTTATACGCCGTGAGCTCGTTAAGTATATGGCGATCATGCCCAGAGAAACATCAAGTCAGTGATACACGAGAGTAGTAGGAGAGCGATGGAAGAGACCCTATTGGCCGGACTTCCCTCTGGACCTCGGAACTGACGCCACAGTTACATGATCTAGCTGCTTCATGTTTAGTTGTGATGGTATTCCACGTAAACGGCCATTTTGTGACGTCATTCCAAAAGTGATTCGTGGTGTCAATGCACATGCACTTCTCGTGCTGTTAGGGTGCCACGTGTTTCATCGTCTATGTTTACTGGAGGCCACCATCTTGGTTTCTCTGGTGGCATGGTTAGCTATGTGACCCATTGTCCTATATTACGTGCTACTCTTATGGGGAGGATTCTCCAGAAATCGAACAAAATAAAGTCAGTTGCGGCAGTTTTGGGTCGTTGTCAGGTCTATTTGGGCAATTATATTTACTCCAGTTTAATCCAACACACCCTCCGAATACAACCCCATCCTATAGTAGATCAGTGGGCCCACAGCAACCACGTGCATCATGGGAACTAAGATGGCGGCCTCCAGTGTTTTAAACACACTGGGTGACAGAAACACAGGTCACCCTAACAAGCGCTTTGCATGCGCACTGCGCATCATAAAAATGGCATCACAAGATAGCCGCTTACGCGGTCTACCATGATAAACCCACATAACGCAGCTGGGTCGCGTGACTATGATGTCATTTCCGAGATCTGGCCAAGAAGGTCCGTTTCATCGCTCTCCTACCACTCACGAGGCAGCTCGTAGAAGCAAGTTCTTTCCCCATCTCAAGATACTATGTAGTCTGAGTGTTCTTCTATCCACATCCTTGTCCACAGAGATGTTCTTATCTCGCCGCTTTTGGGCATAGACACTAGTGCTCGGCAACCTATGTTTTCAAGGCCCATTGGGCATTGGATGTGTTTTGTAAGTGAGTTATGCTCATATCTCAAGCATGGCATGACCTGTGGAACGTGGAACAATATAACTTATTCTGTTTGTAGACAGAGGACATGGTCTCACGTTCCCTGGATGAAACAAATATTCAACCTCGGCTTTATATTTCCCGTTCTTACACAAGTAAAATTGAATTGGAAAAGAAAATGATAAAAGTTAACACCTTACCGAAACAACGTCTGCTTTCTAATATTCGCTGTACAACAACAAATTTTAAAATGATTCGAATGAAGCGATTTCAGTTTATATTACAGTAAATTAATGAAAAGAGACCTTATAATCTAATCGGTTTCATAAATAATTACCCATGTTTACATAACTAATCTTTCTGTACTTAATAACGGTACTTTTGTGTGCATTTTACTTCAGTTAGCTGTATTTGTCTCAGTTGATTTCAGGTGAAAAAAGACACTGCGATGAACCGTTGCTCGTGGCAACGAGACGCTTTCCTTGACAGTGGACATAAGAATAGCTGACAGTAGACATATGCGCGTGCCCGGCGACATAAAATAAAATCAACGAGGCATTGACCAATCACTGCAAGGTATTGCGGTTGGTATCGGGACATCACCAAATGAGTCGAAAAGCGCTGGAGGTTCAATATATGGGTCATGGTCACTGGGTTAACCCTGAAGTCATTGAGCGCATTGTTCGTAATTTCTGGAAATTGCATTTATGACCTCCTTTTGCATTCCCGAAGTTCACATATGTATTTCACCACCCACTTTCAAAAGGTTTGGCTCCCGCCCATTTTTAGTGCATGGTATAATCTTAGGCTAAAAACAGACAGAGCCATACATTTTGAAAGATGGCCATGCTGATATCGCAAGCATAGTATGACATTCGGAACCTTTGAAAATGAAGATGAACCTTATTTGAGGTTCAAAATATGTGCCAAGATCTTTCGAGTGACCCTGTGGTTATTGACAGCATATTCCGGAGATAATGGTAATCACAATTTTAACTCTTTTGGCGCGGATTATCCCGGGAAACAGAATTCCCAGCGCGTAAAAAGTATAAGGCATTTCACTAAAATAGGTTCATTAGGTTAAAATTCTAAAAAACGCTCCAGGGATCTCATAGAGTGTTTTTTTTTTCAGAATTGGATCATGATTTGTTTTATATATATATATATATATATATATTGTCGTACATTTTAGTAGGATTTTGTGGGGCCATTCTCCACTGATTTCTGTATTTCTGCAATCCAAATAACACAGTAGGATCTACATTTTATTAGAGACAATGTGATATAGTCATTGCAAAGCGTAAAGGTGCCAACTGCAACGCAGATGCGTTGCAGTTGGCACCTTTATGTTTTCCAGTCACAACATAACTGTTCTTAGATAAAATAAAAATCGTGCACGAAACATTGGAATGCGTTGATGTTTGATTGAGAGCACTTGGAGATGGACACACACAGTTGTCTAAAATGTCGACTATAGTTGCCTACCGCGGGTTGGCGTGCTGTCGACTTTAGCTGCCTGTCGCGCCAAAAGTGTTAAACCCTCTAATGCATTCCTAAAGTTCATGTGTAAATTTAAATGCCAAAAGAGTGGATGGGGCCAAGAAAATATGAAATGGATGGAGACAAACTTTTGAAAGCAGGACACACTCGTATGTCAATACAAGTTTTGATACATGAGAGGGAGGGGGTTCCACTGGGTGCAAAATTCTAGTATTTTGCAACGTATTTAAGTTTTTGTTGCACGAAACTTCAAATTCAATGTACAGTACACAACAATGTATGTCTCATTTCTTCAATATTCGTTTCTCATTCGAACACCTTAAATAGTGTGCACTGAAGTTGTTTCTGTTTTTTTGAAAAACTGCATCTGATTCCTGCATGAAAATCTTTAAAGGCCGTTTGCACAAAAACATTTATGATTTCTTTAAAATATTTTTTTACTGCTCAAAATAAAATCCTCTTTCTCTGTAGTTCAGAAGCATCCGCCATTTTCACACAGACTCGAATTTACTGATCACAGTTCAAATCTATATCTTGCTGCTTTTTGCCACACTGATATACAGTCAGTAGTACTCGTCCATCTATATTTTCCAGACCCCTGGGGCATTGGGTGCGGGCAAAATATCCCCAGGGCTCTTACATCCCCTAAATCTCTGATAACATTAAATCACACAGAAACAATGACCTTTTTATGTATATATGCTCTGGAAATAATGTAAACAATTCTCTGGAAAATAATGTAAACAATCCAATTACAGATAGCTGGAGACAGCTGTCACATACTAAATGCTATCTATTGTTTTAATCTGTTTTAAGTCCCTCCTCAAACCAAGCTGAAAGAAACCCTTTGCTTTGGAGGCTGTTTTTATAATATTCAGGCCTGTCTTATAACACATGTTAACTTCCAATTCTAAGGGTTGGGGAGGCTTTCCCCACTGTGCCTTACACAATTATGAATTTATTTTATTAAAGTTGGGTATTCAAATCTTGTGTTTTTAACCCTCTCAAGACTTCAATATGGTCCACAAAGAGTTTATTTAATTCATAGCTATAATAATTTTAGAAGTCTTTCAGCACTCACGTTGCCGCTCTGAACACAGATAGGCATCAATGAGATTACCTATTTTTATCAGTTTCGGTGCACCGTCACGAGGGCTCAGGAGGCCTTTAAGACTTTTTAAAAAAATATCTGTATATCTATATTACTGAATTATTTCACTTAAGTATTTCACAGAGGTCACACATTCCATCAGGCATTCTTGCCAGTACTAAACGGTATTTGCTATCATCCCATGGCCTATGGACATGGGGCCAACACCAAATGAGTCAAAACTCACAGGAGGTTCAAAATGTGGGTAAAGATCACGAAGATCACCCAGAGGCATTGAGTGCAATTTTCAGAATTGCTCGAAATCGAATCTTATGACTCCCTAATGCATTCTCGAAGTTCATACATGTATTTTTAAACTCAAAAAGTGGGCGGGGGCCATGCATTTTGAATGTGTGCCACGCTCGTATTTGAATCATGGTATGACCTATTAATCTAGGACCAAGACCAAACGAGTCGAAACACAATGAAGGTTAAAAATAATGAGCTCAATGGTGTCACCCAGGGGTACTGAGTGCATTTTTCAAAATTGCTGGAAAGTGCATTTTATGACCCCAATGCATTCCCGAAGTTCATACATGTATTTAGCCCCCCCCCCCCCCCAACGCAAAACAAAAATAATAATAATAAAACAGGGCGGGTCCAAAAAAATTTAAAGTAGGTCATGCTCATATCTCAAGTACGGTATGACCCATGGACTTAATGCCAACACCAAATGAGTTGAAACGCAACAAAAGTTCAAAATATCGGTCAAGTCACTGAGGTCACCGTAGCGCCATTGAGTACAATTTTATAACCACAATGTATTCTTTATGATCATACATGTGTTTTTATTTCTCAAGCTTGGTATGAGCCATGGATGTTGGACCAACACCAAATGAGTCCAAACTCAATGGAGGTTCAAAATAAGAGCGAAGGTCACTGATATCACCCAGTTATTGAGTGCATTTTATGACCACTAATTCTTTCCCGAAGTTCATCCATATATTTCCGCAATCAAAAAGTGGGTGGGACAACAATTTTGAAATTGGGCCACGCTCTGTCTCAAGCATGTTATAAGCTTTGGACCTGGGACTAACGCCAAATGAGTCGAAACTCATTTCAAGTGCACAATGTTGGTCAAGGTCAATAAGGTCTCCCAGGGGCCATTTAGTACATTTTTAGAATTGCTGAAAATCGCACGTTATGACCATCTGATGCATTCCCAAGGTTCATTCACACATTTCTACACTCAAAAAAAGTGGGAGACGCCTAAAGTGGTTCAGGCTCATATCTCAATTGTGGTATGACCTGTGGGCCGTTTTCCAACACAAAATAAGCCGAATGCGTGGAGGTTCAAATTATGGGCCGAGATTACTGGTATCACCAGGTGTCACTGAGTGTATTTTCATAGTTGCTAGAAATTGGATTTAGAAACCTTCTAATATATTCACAAACTTCATACAGGCATTTAATCGCTCAAAAAAGTGGCCGGTGCCAACCAAAACGTTTGAAAATAATCCACTTTCAAAGATTTTGGCCCCAATCTACGTTTCAGAGTACGGTATAATATACTAAAAGGTGGACAGATCCATAAATTCTGAAAGAGGGCCGCATTGATATCTCAAGAAGAGGTCGGACATTATCAACTTGGAACCTTTGAAAATGAAATTGGAACTCATTGGAGGTTCAAAATATGTGCCAAGGTCTCACCTGTGGTGATTGATTGCATATTGCAGATGTTGGTAATCACTGAGTTCCTCTAGCGCGCTAGGCCCCGAGTCAAAATGTTGAAAGCAGAAAACTCTTGCATATTTGACATATTGATCGGGGTCTACTGCAATGTTTGAAATATAAGGGGGGTATTCATTCAGAGCAGAATACCACTTTTGTTTGAATATCATTTCAAGGTTTTCCAGACTTTTTCAATATAAATTTCTGATTCGTTTATAAAAACAAAGACTAATTGCGGTTCACAGAAGTTATTTCTGGTTTCTTGGAATATTTTATCCGATTCCTGTGTGAACATCTTTAAATGCTGTTTTAAAAAAGGACATTTCTGATTTCTTTAAATATATGTTACTCTCGATGATACGTCACTATAAATTCTCTTTCTATGTAGTTTAGTTCTGATACTTTCACCATTTTCAAACGCATTCGAATTTACTGATCATAGTAAATTCTGTTTCTCCTGTTCATTTACCAAGTTGCAATAATCGCATTCATTATTTGGGGCTAGACCAATTAATATTGAGGTTGCACTGTGAAATATTGATTGGTTTACCCCACACATTCACGTTGCAGTCATTTTACTGAATGGAATTATAAAGTATCACGTTTCTTAGCCTGGAAAGAGGACTCCAAACGTTCCGTCGCGTTCGCTGCCGTGAGGGACATTTAGGTGCATTTTCTAGTTTTGTTTTTATGAGGGGTGCGTAAAAAATAGTTTTAGTTCATCAGGTGATACACAGAACGACACACGCGTTTGAATGGGTTAAAACCCTTTACCCAACGCAGACGATATCAAAATTTATCATTTTAAATATAATTTTTAATTTTTTTCAAAAAATGTCAACAAAACCATATCATGTGACCCCTCGTTGGAACGAGCTCGACGAGCTCGTTCCAAAGAGGGGTCGCATGATATGGTTTTGTTTTCATTTTTCGAAAAATAATATTTTTTTCAGCTGCTGAATTTGCATATTACGCGGGCGGATGCGGACAATTCGTTGGGTAAAGGGTTAATCGATATGGCATGAGTGCCAGCGCGTAAGGATAAAAACGAGAGGCCGCATTTTCAAAATTCAGTTGACCACTCGTCCTCTGAATTCCAATGTGTTCTTTGTGTATATGCCAGGAGGCACATAGAACACATATTTGAACTCAGGGGACGAACTATCAACAAAAAGAACACATTTTATCGCCAACCAAATTTGCGACGGGAACCCGTGTTATTATTTTTTTGGCTATCGATTGCGATTTACATTGTAATTACGGTGCATCATTTGTAGAAAATTCCAGTGAATTTTCGCTTCTATTTAAAAATAGTCCGTCAGCGATTTCCGTTCCGCACATGTGTGCGGAACATATTTTAATTTTCTGCATGGTTTTAGTGTTGCTGCAGATGGGAATATCATAGAACAGGCGTGTAATAAAAAAAGTATGTGGGCATCTTCTGCAAGTAACGTTACGCAAGGGGTTAATTTTCCTGACACAAAATCTTCTATTTATCATCTTGAATATTACAGACCACTTTTGCTGACCTGCTACCCAGCGGGCCGTAATTTCTGAACACAGAATAGGAGAATATGAGTTCAAAAAAAAAAAATAGAAATAAAAAACCCCCCAAAACCACTGTACAGTTTACTAAAAAAATTGCTTCGTCTGCATGTGTGAGGCCTCGAATTGATTATTTGATCAACCCTAACATATTTAACACGAAGTCTCATAACAAAGTCATTAAACAGATTCGAGCGTGTGAAATCGCTGTTGGAGAGACTAGTAACTAAGTAAACATAGGATAACAGCAATGATATACCTTAACCATTCGTTCCCTAATGGGAAATTCCATGTCCGTTCATTTTCGTCACTTGGAAGAGTCTATATTAGTTATTTGGGGGTATATCGAGTAATATTTTCATCGTGAAGTCTGAGGGCTGTACGTTGAAAATATTGGTTGGTCTGCCTCACAAATGTAATGATCAGCCATTTACTTTACCGAATGACCCAGGGCCGAAAACGCGTGATCCTGGAAGGTAAACGGTCCTTAGGGTTTAAGTGGCTAATGCGATGCTAATGTGCAGATTTTTTCACTAAACACTTCACTTAAAAACGTTCAGTGAAGTCATGTGTATAACCAGGGAACAGTGTGGGTTTGAAATATCGATCATTTGTGTCGCCATCATATGTTGGAGACATAAACCCAGTCAACGGAATCAGAAGATCTTTACCCCCTTTGCCCCCGAACGTTCATCGTGCCATCCATTGTGGTTATGCAGGTCAGTCCACACTTCTAACCAGCACTTCTAAAATTATGTACTGACCGTACAGAAATAACGTAGTTTGGCCAAACTTTAGAGTGTACCGGCTATTAGACCCGTTAACTCCTTTCCTAACGTAGCGTCCCTGAAAAATTCCATTCAAGTTTTATTATTTTTCAAATTTCTCCAAGGAAATACAGCGTATGACCCCTCTGGAACGAGCTCAACAAGCTAGTACCAATGAAGAGTCAAAAGTTATGTTTAATGCTTTTGAAACAAAAAATGAAAAAACTCAGTTATTTTAGAAAAATACAAGCGTCATCTCCAATTTGACTTAGGTGAAGAGTTATGTTAGAAAGTCCGCTTAGCTTTAGTATTTTTCTGAAATTAATGTTACGTTCACGGTTACCCAATGACGGATACAGTGTGGCGCCTTCATCTTTTTAGCTCTTTGATTGGTTTTGCCACCATCTTTGTTTCTGTGGAAGCACTGTGACTCAGTCGTTATGCTATTTTAATGCACGCCTGTTCTTTGAAATCTTCATCTACAGCAACATCTACACCATGCGGGGAATGAGAATCTGTTCCACACACATGTGCGAACAAAAACTGTTGACGGACTACTTTTTAACTGAAGCGAAATTCTACAAATCGTGAGATCACAACTTGAGTTGTTAGCGATAGTTAGAAATCGTCCTCTGAGTTCCAATGTGTTCTATGTGCCATTAGGCACATAGAACACATTGGAGCTCAGTGGAAAAACTAGTAACACGGGTTCCCCTCGCAAATTTGGCTGGCGATAAAATGTGTTCTTTTTGTTGATAGTTGTCAAATAAATTGCTTAGTGTCCTTCAAAAAATCGTTTTTAAAGAAGTGGAGACGTGTAATAATCACAGAATGGCACGCGTGACTTCAAACCAAAAGGTTGACGGTTCGATGCCAACCAGCGATAAGCGCGTTGTGTCTTTGGGCAAGACATTTAATCCCGACTTCCCGCGTGGGGGCACAGTGGCGCTGTGTACTGAGGCGTACTGCGCTAAATCACACCTGTATCTTCTCCTTGCAATGTACACAACTTTCCTTTTTTGTTATATTTGCTGTCAAGTTACATTATATTCAATATGCAGAGGTACCATATTCCTTGTATTTACTTGTGTATTTTTCAAAATAAAACATTCGTTCGTTCGTTCGTTCGTTCGTTCGTCTATGCCCCTGCTATATTTTGTTAACAAGCGTCAATAACCTAGACTCAAAAGATGAGTTAAAAAACTAACCCAAATCAACTGGGTTGAATCAATTTGAACCCAACTGGGTTCATATTCACTCAACCATGTTGACTTGGGTTGATATTTAACCCAACTGATTTTAGAGTGAACTGTACTAAACAACCAGAGTATGTCTGTTCAGAACAGGAAATCCTGCTGTACAAGGTAGAGAGCCAACAGCACAAACGAGCTAAAGCATACTGATAACCCAACGCAAGGGATCCTTAACACACAAACAGACATACACTGCCATTTTAATATTACTTTTAAAAAGTTGCCCGAAAAGTATTCTTCACTGGGAACTCAGCAGGGAAGGAAAATGTTTTACATCACTTTGGGTTACCTCAATAGGCAGCCAACAGGGTGTAGACACACGAGGCAGTGACTATCGTTAAAATTAATCTGAGGTTTTAAACCTTTCAACCCGATGTGCATAATTGTTTGGGTGAAGAAAAAAATTGTAGTGGACGAGCAGACGATATAAAGAGCAAAATATCTGAAGCGAGGCTCGGTAATAGCTTAATTCAACAGCCCGATAGAGCTGTTTGATTAAATTATTACTGAACCTCCCAACAAACCAGAATGGTTTCGCCCATTTCGCCGTTGACAGTATTGACTGGAATGATACCTTCCAGGGCGCCAGTGTTGAAAGGGTGGTTTATGGGTTGAGCAAACTTCGGCTTATCCATAACAGATGGAGATTGGGGAACACATCATTTTGTATTAGTGTTTATATCCCTGGGCAAAAAGCATTGTTTATTCAACCTTAGATTTTAACCCTTTACCCAACGCAGACGATATCAAAATTTATTATTTTAAATATCATTTTTTAAATTTTTTCAAAAAATTTCAACAAAACCATATCATATGACCCCTCTTTGGAACGAGCTCGACCAGCTCGTTCCAAAGAGGGGTCACATGATATGGTTTTGTTGAAATTTTTCGAAAAATAATATTTTTTCGGCTGCTGAATTTGCATATTACGCGGGCGGATGCGGGCGATTCGTTGGGTAAAGGGTTAAAATTGTTTTTGACTCAGCATGCAAAAGATCCCCTTAACTGGTAATTTTGTACTTATTTCGGGAGAGCAGGTACAGATTCCGTGAGTTAAGCTGGCTCTCCACACGATATTGTGTACAGCACCAATGAAAATTAATTCTTATTTGCATTATTATATGTATGCACTATCATATATTTATTATTTACTTTATAAATAACCACATTTCTATTGGCATGACATTATGCACGTGACTGGTACTCAAAAATCCATGTACACCGGTTTTCCAGTAAATATCAACTTTCAAAATATAATTTTGGAAAATCCCCTCTCTCGTTCTATTTCAATCGACGTGCATGCGCAGTTAACCTGACTTCCGTCTCATTTTTTATGTTATTCTGCAGATGATAGCTATTTTATTGTTAAATAAAAGTATTTCTGGTTGATATAATGGAACTTTTAATTGACAACTAGAAGATTGTTTTTTAGGATGAAAAATGCAATAAAACAGTTATGGACTTTGGTGGTGGTAAATATGATGTGATATGAACTTAAAAAACTTATACTGACCTCGGCTAACGCCTCGATCAATATAAGTTTTTCAGGTTCATATCACATCATATTCACCACCACAAAGGTCCATAATTGTATAATGTAGTTACTTTTGATTAGATTAATTTGTAACACAAAGATTTATTAAGTCATAAAAAGAGATTTTCCCCGAGAACGCTGCTTTAATGATAAACGTCACATCTCTGAATTGTTTTGGAACAGTTACAATTATGTTCCTGTCAATAATGATGTATATACAACTATAATTGTTCAGAACCAACAAATAAAGGGAGTACTAGAACAAAGAAGCGTATGTTCTAAAGGGAACTTTTTTTATTGTACATCTCAGAATCCCACGTCGCAATGCAACACGATAATCACAGCTGTCCCAGACACATTGCAATTATCTCAACTTATTTCTTGGTTGTCTCTGACACCTTAATTAAACACAGTATCAAACTATTAAAGGATTATTAGATACAATTAGATTTTTCCTTGGAAATCATTTGCAGAGCAACATCTTCTATATTGACGAATCCAGAGAGAGGGGGACAGGTGGTTTCAGCCTCCCTCCCTCCACTGGAAATAAAACAATTAAGTGCTTCGGGATAGGCACCTGCGAATTTCCAATTTCCGGTCGAATTGAATTTCGAATCGAATCAAGCAGATGATATCGAATCGAATCGAATTTTGAATGGAATCTCAACGCTTTCTAAATTAACTTACATCTTCTTACAACCATAAATATTTCCAGTCTCACCTCGAGTATTTTATTACATGTCTGTTCCATGAAATCCACGTCTGCCGCAACACTAAGCCATGCGGAAAATGAAAATCCGTTCCACACACATGTGCCGAGCGGAAATCGTTGACGTACTATTTTTAAATAGAAGCGAAAATTCATTGGAACTCTTTACAAATCGTGCACCGCAATTACAATTTAAATCGCAAGCGATAGCTAAGAATAGTAACACGGGTTCCATCGCAATTTGGTTGGTGATAAAATGTGGGTTTTTTTGTTGATAGTTCGTCCCCGAGTTCAAATGTGTTCTCTGCGCCTAATGGGTCATAGAACACGTGGGAACTCAGAGGACGAGTTGTCAAATGTTTTGCTGAGTGTCCTTCTAACAATAATTATTGCTTTTATTACACGCAAAACGATAGATTATAGAATAAATTACGGAAAGATAGAAATCGTATCCCCCACTGTGAAGATATAAAACTTTTCACTTTCATGGTATCAATCAAAATGGCTGCTTTCAAAGCATCACTTCAAGGTGAATACGAATCAAATTATCACTGGAAATGATCACTGCCATATCGATTAACCCATTCACACGCGTGTGTCGTTCTGTGTATCTATGCAACGGCAACTCGCATGTTTCGGTGAATCAATCAAAAACTGCAGAATTTTTCACAACGGGAGCAAAGTTGTGTTCGGAAGCGGAACCTCCTTGAAGCATTCTTCTATCATCAGGATCATCAGGATGAAACTTTTAGTTGGATTTTTCAGAAATGTATTATTTTTTTTTCTTTATGGAAATAACTAATTGAAATGGACCATTAACATTTTCAAAGATGAAACATATCTGCGAACAAACACATATCACTTCCGGTGTACCCAGGGGCCAATACTCCAAAACTTTTACAGTTGTATTTTTCAGAACTGCATTTTCTATTTATGGAAATATCTAATTAAAATGAAACACTAGCATTTTCAAAGATGTGGCAATTTGCCAGTTGGCAAATTGCCACATCTTTTGATATGCTAATGATTCATTTCCATCATTTATATTCACTTGTAAAAAATACAATTCGGGAAAATACAATTGTAAAAGGTTTACAGTTTTGGCCCCAGGTCTGCTGGTTTAAATACATGAGCCCTGATGACAGAAGAAGAGTTGAAGGGAGACAATTGGTAGTATTTTGAGAACACCTCGACGATTAGAAAATTTCCGAATCGGTGCGACTGGAATCGAATCGAATCATCAGGGCGAATTCAAATCGAATCGAAATGAATTTCGAAGCTTCGCAGGCACGTACTTTGATGTGAAAGGAAAACATTTCACCATTAAACCTGTTATGGCTAATAATTTATATGATAAATTATTCCAAACGAATCACAATATGCTGTTTTAGGCCCCACAAAGTAGATCTTCTGTTTCTCAGGCCATGTTTTGTAAAATTGCATGTTGGCGGGCAGTTTTTTATTTTACTTTTTATTTTTGTAATTATTTTATTGCCATGCATCAAAAGTTCATGTTCTTGGTATGTTTAAATTTTTAGGCCTCTAATATAAAAAATAGTACGGGTGGTATTGTGTTTCGTCCCTTGAGTGCAAGAAGACTTTGCAATGCTACAGCATTGCAAAGACTTCTTGCACTCACGGGACAAATTTATCAATTTTAATAACTTGGGTAAAATATCAGACATAAACCATTTAATTTTTATTTTTTAAGTTTGCATTGGTTATAAAAAGAGAGCATGCGGTAGCCAAAAGAACAACGTGTGACGGCCTGAGAAACATATTTTAAACTTTTGTAGGCGTTATATCAGGCTTTTAGATTAGTCTAATTTGGACACAACCTATAATCATTAGGATAGCCAATGTTCAATCCATTGGTGAAGGAAAACTGATATTTGAAATCTAAGAAATACTATTATTACATAATCACCATCAAATAGCTTATTACGGAAAATATCGTTCCCGACACGACTAATACGGAAATGGCGCCAGAGGTCAACGTCAACGTCGTGACGTTGTGGGTGAGTTGGTTTCGGGAGTAGAATTGATTTAATCTTCTCTTTTTGATCATTTATCCATTGGTGTTTAAGGTCACATACTTATGCACAATGGCTAATCGTGACCGTGACAGTTTTGCGGGTGGAGGAAGCCGGAGTACCGGAGAGAACCTCCGAGCATCGACGATCAACTGTCAGCTCCTCAACATTCTAACTCTGTTCAAGCTCCGCTCAAGCAGGGTTACAGCGGTTAAAAACATGTGCACCATCGACGTGCAGTACGCCTTAGTACATGGCGTCATCGTGACCCCATGTAGGCAACCGGGATAAAGCGCCTTGCCCAAGGATTTTTTATCATTACCTGTCTACCGAATACAAATAGAAGCCGACACGAACAGAAATCACTTCCTGAATACATTAATATTTTTATTTTTTGTCTTGAAAACAGTTTATGACCTCATCATTGGAACCAGCACGACGAGCTCGTTCAACACATGGATTATAGGCTATGTTTTTGAAGCAAAATTTGAACAAAGATAAAAATTGAATAGCGACTTTTGTGAACAGCTCTGGCGTGCTTTAGTCGTTTCGTTAGCTGAAAGGTTACATTAAACATTGTGCGATAAAAAAGAATTCGTCATAGTTTGACAGAAAATCGGGACTCATTAGAGATCTTCTATTTTTCTTGCATCATAGAGCTTCATTAGCCCCCCAACCCCCAGAAAAAAGGGGCTGTCTTTTTTATATTAAACTACTTTCTGATGAAAGTGGATAGGAAAGTATGAAAAAAACATGCTATTTTATTACACATCCATTAAACTTTAAACCCTTGTATTCAACGGATTCGCCGCTATGATATAAATGTTTCTGTATTCAACGGGTGATATAAAAGCCGGAAATTTTTTACCGCACCGTTTAGTTACGCTTCGAAAAGTTTCCAAATTTCGTTATACAATCATCGGCCATCTGTCGCATAGAGTGAAAATGAAAACGTCTAAAGCAAAATAAAGTCGGTTCACAAAAAATTAGTTAGCCAAAAATGAGACAATATTTTTAAAAAATCCAATCATTTCCAACCAGAACATTAACCCAGTCCCGTGTCCGTATCGTTTTGTGGATCCTATTATATCTAAATTGGTCAACTTTATTTCGGTAAATCTTCGTACATTTCGTACATCTTGACATGCTTCGAACTTCTTTTAAAAACATTTCTCTCAGCTGTTTTGCAAATCTGCACATATTTGTACTTACATTTTTACTAACAGTAATAGCCACCAAATGGTTAGGCGTGAATGGGCACCAGCCCATTCACGCCTAACAATTTGGTGGCTATTACTGTTAGTAAACAGCGATACGAATTTCAACAAACACTGGTTCCGAAAAGGTTGTTTTGATTTTTTATCGATCCATATGATCAGTACAGTTTCAGTCTAAACAAACTCTTCACCTTTGGGTTTAAACATCGGGATTAAAATTTGTTTATTTAAATGGATTTTAATGCATGGACTGTGTAATAAACACAGAACGCGGTGTATGTTTGAATCGGTGCATGTTTTACATAACTCGTTGAAATAGCGTAATCATATTTTGCTCGAGCCTACGGCTCTCGCGAAATGTGACTACGCCATTCCAACTCGTTATGTAAAACACCCACCGATTCAAACACACATCGCGTTCTATCTATTTATCTGTCATGTCTCTAATTTGGATCTTCCCTGTAAGTTGTGCCCAGTCTTTACCTATGACTGGGAGAATTTGAATGTTTTTAGGTATCGATACGTTCACATCCTCCTTTAGTGTAACAATTGGGAATCAAAAATGATTTCCAATTGTTACATTAAATATAACGAGGATGTAATAATTCTTAAAAACTTTATTTGGCACGGCCTACAGTTAAAACTAGAAGTCCCGTCATGAAATGCGCACAAATAGCACGTCCATCTGCGCGCTAATATACGCGTTATGACCATAGTAAGGTTATCAAATTCTGTACATATGGCCTGTGCACAAGCAATGTTTCTGCCAATGGACATCCGGGTAACCCGGAGGTCCATTTGCAGAAACATTGCCTGCGTTTCCTATACGTAACCAGGAGAACCTGCCGTGCTTTGGATGCCATTCGATATGGCAATTGCGCGCAATTCCTACGCGCAAGTAAAACTAGATAAGCGTACAGTTCGTGACAGGACTTCTAGTTTTAACTGTAAGTCGACGCATACAAAACAGTTCTCGAATATAAATTGATGCATTTTTGCCCACAAAAGATAGTTTATGACACCTCATGGTAATGAGCTATTCGACAACAATAGACAAAATGACATAATTTACAATGCAAGTTTTGAAATCCTACCAAATGTCCAGAAGACAAGGTGACAGAAGAAAAGTTCAAGAAGGTTCCGCTTCCGAAAATGTATTGAATTATTCCGCTCTGGAATATTCCGCTTTCGATTGATCTTCCCGAATACCAATACTTGAGGGGAGACTCACGATATTTACGATTGTAAGATTGTGAAATATGTACAATGTGAAGAGCAACGAGAGGTCATTCGATTTAAACTTCTCTTCCTGGTTCGATTCGACCAGAAATTTGAGATTTCGAAGACCCAACTACCGGAGTTTTCAACTGGACATTATACAACGATTGCTGTATGTATTCAACGTTTCCAGACACAATACAAACATTTTGAAATGTGCTAGGTACGTCACATATGGAATTTGGTCTACATGTGAGAACGTCATGTAAGAACGCATCTGGTTGATCGTTATGCATCCGAGTGTCGTTATGACGTGACTGAAATGCTTAGACACAAAACAGTGTCAAACAAGAATGTAAACAGACCGCCCAGGGTAATGTTTTTCAGTGATAAAAGTTTCATTCACTCAATTTAAGTTTAATCGTAGTAAAAATACAAAACAAAGCTCGTGTACAGTACGTGGGACAGGAATCAACAACCCTGTTGGAGTTTTTCAGTATTATACGGCGCTTGTAAAATACAGAAAAAACTCTAACTCAGTTCGTTGATTCCTGTTCCCGTACTCCACCCGAGTTGTACTCTGTAGTAATAACACGCTTTCTGTCAGAAATCACAAGACTTGTAAGCAATATGTGAGCTACTAGACACCCCTTTCAACCCAGTGGTAAATCGGCGGAATCATTGCATGTATTTCTTATGCCTTGTCGCAGAATTTGAGACTGATTTTCAAGATGTTAACTCCACCACATGGGCGATAAAAAATTACTCTCAGCGTATAGACATTTTTGTAGGGTACCAGAACTGCGTTATGTGCCTTTATCCAACAGACTATAAGCTTCGATGGGAGGGGGGGGGGGGGGGTGGAGGGGCGCGGGTGTAGATTCATTCCTACATATTTCCTGAAATATGTCAGTCGTATATACATTCATGTTTGAGATCCCTAAAACCAGTTAGTGTACTCTCCCCACGATGCATTTGGAGCTATTTTGCTACACTTATTCCTGAGCAGTTTGGCCTGCAAAATGTACACAGTTTCCTGCAAATGTAATGGACAGTTAATTCTTCCCCTGGGGAAGACCCTGGACTTTCACATATGATGGGAGTACACTCTTATAATGGAGCACAAGCTGAAATGAAGTGGGAGTAAAAAATGCTTTTCTGCTGCCATTTATCCTGGCTACGCCCCAGACTACATGTATAAGTATTGAATATTTATGAATCTAAAATCTTAACAATCTATCACCCCCTTTCAGCCATGATAAACTGTTTTGCCAGCAGTGAAGGCAGCCACCTACGATTGCACCTGGTCAGTTCCAGTATTAGTCATGTGGGAGAGGGTGGCATGGGGGGGGGGGGGGGGGCTGGGCAAGTATGATTAACCCTTTACCCAACGTACACGATCTCAAAATTTCTTATGTTCATTATTTTTTCCCATATTTTATTGAAACTTTTTGAAAAATATTTTTTTCCATCAGTACAATTTGTATATTACACGGGCGGATGCAGCTGATTCATTACGTAAAGAGTTTTAACCCTTTACCTAACATGGAAAGCAGACGACACTTGCAAAAAAAAAAGTCTTGCAAAACTAATTTTTTTCATTTTTTGTCTCAAAAACATAGGTTATGACCCTTCGTTGGAACGAGCTCGACGAACTCGTTCCAATGAGGTGTCATAATCTATGTTTTTGAGACAAAAAAAAAAATGAAAAAATAATGAAAATTAATTGGCGATATTTGAGAATAGCGCTGTTCTTTTTTGGCCGTTACGTTTGGCAAAGGGTTAACACTGAAAATTAGGGTTAACCCAAGAGACGCTCAGAGCTGAGTTTTTTTTCCTAAGTCTGTCTGGTAATTTCTCTGTTGTCATAGTCGCTGCTGAGGTTTTCACACTCGGAAGTCAGAGGTGCGAATAATGTAGATGAAATGATTTCGCGCGCCAAAGGCGCGGAGTGACGTTGTGAGGCAAACCCCTTTCGACCCTCTTTAACTGTAGAATATAGACTCGAACAACATGTTCAGGCGCGGCAAAGGAGGGTGCGAATAATGCGTGTATGTACGTTATTTATATAGTATATCGCTTTAAAAACCATTAGTGATTCAATACATTATACTTGTTATACCGGATATCAAACAAAACAACATAAGCATTATAGGCGTAACATATCCCCATCGGCCAGCTGGATTAAATTCGTTATCAATGACCTTAATTAACTGCATACTCTATCACAACAAGTGTACATAATTGTATGCGTAACTTTATCCCTCTGGACCAGCTGGATTAAGTAACGTTAACTTAATACGGTACCGATACATCTGAACTTCATAAATTTAAAAAAGAATTTAGAAAATTTGGGGGGCACCCGTGCCCCCCTGTGCCACCCCCCGAGCCCCCCTGGTTACGTCCTTGGGCAGATACACCAAGAATGGCGCTCATTGCCCAGCGACTCTTTTGATCATATGTACTTCCGAGTTGCTTCCCAGTCTCTGTGAAACTAACCACTTATTATGTGTATTCCGAGTGGTTATTCTCACCCATATTTCCACTGAAAATCTTATCATAACGGAAAGGGGTTAACCCAACGGAAAGAGTTCGGTGGGTTTAGTATTGCACATTATAAAAGACAGATACTTTCTCAGTTGCGTACATACACAGGACGAGGATGGGGGAAAACAATGGACCATGCCTTGCAAGAATGTTCTCAACTGCTGCACAAAACATTTTCCAGTATCTTTGAAGTTTTGATATCCGCATATGATGGAAAAAAGTATCAATTTTGATTTCGCATATAGATTTTTCATCCCTTGCAATGCAGTGAAAGGAAATACGTCAGGTGTTGGTGCCACAAAGGTCGTACTTATTATCGCGATAAATTGGAGTTGGAGTACAATAAATCGTATGTCAATAACTCCAGTGACAATATCTTATAGTGTTCTTGTCATCAGAGGAAGACAGTTCGACATTGCTGTTCATTTATAGTCTTATCGAGTCGAGGCATGTCAGACGTGGACAAACATTGGGACATTTATATAGGGAAAATACCTTTGTGTACTACATTATTTTCACTAAACATTAATTTGCATGAGATATTTGGAGTTCCGGCTCTTAATATGTAGGATATCGTTTATTAAATTCGGACATCTATTAAAATTCAACAAAAGGAACGCTTATTATGATTTGCTCAGTGGAAACTCTGTTTATGAATCTCCTTGTTTGATTCTTTCTGGAAGATTTTTGAAATTCGCAAATCAACGGAATTAAAATGTTACCAAGTGAGTATTCCAACACCAAAATATATACTGTACTGCACGAAAAGGTTTTAAACCACCCCTGTTTTCTCAACTCTTCCGAAAGAATATCTGACCGAATGTTTTATGAAATGTAAGACGAGATTTCTAATAGTTTCACACTCTAAAAATTAACCTAGGTTGAATGAATATGAACCCATTTGGGTTCATATTCACTCAACCCAGTTGATTTTGGTGGCTTTTTAACCAAACTGATTTTAGAGTGCAGGAGAAAATGTTAATTTTGAAGCTGATCGATGTGCACCCTCAATCTCCATAGCGGCCAATATGCAGGCCATTTGTGGTGTTTATAAATTTACAAATTGACTAGCATCGTGTATTACATAAGAACTCTGTGCATTTCATCGTCAGATCTGTTTATTATGTGACTTTTATACACTTTAAACAATGCCCCGTGGTAAAATATTATCTGAAAATGACAGATCCCGTGCCCACCGGCATTATCAAACTGATATGTGCGCTGGTATGTGCGCTAGTATGTGGGTTCGTGTAACATTTTTGGTGTAGGAGTTTTGTCCTGGAATGTGATCAAATTGGTCAGGATCAAGTTCGCACTCTCGTTGATAATATGAAGCGGAGGCGTCTTTCGTGTTTACAAGTCTGAGGTGAACAACACCATTAATGACCCAGCGTCCCCCATGTCTGCTGTAAAACAAATACCACAAGACCAGTTTCGTCAGCGGTGGTGGTTGGAGGGTTCCGATTCAAATATGTTTTGTAATTACAGATTACTAGTTCATAACCATGCCACAGAAGACTATCCACTAAAACTCCCTCAATATGATAGGTTTAGAATGGTAAAATTTAGAACCTCCAACCGGTTCTCGTCAGATCACAGAAGTTAAGCAACGTCGAGCCCGGTTAGTCGTCGGATGGGTGACCGTCTAAGCGATCGACTCGGACTCCCGCGTTGTGTCCTTGGGCAAGGCACTTAACCCCGAATGTCCACATGGGAGCACGATGACGCCGTGTACTGAAACGTACTGCACGTCGATGGTGCGTATGTCTTCAACCAACCTAACCCTGCCTGTGCTGCAGTGCGGAGTTACGACGCTCATCGTCGTTGCTCGGTGTTTCTCTCCGGGTTCTCCGGCTTCCTCCACCCGTGAAACTGTCACGGTCATGATTGGCCATTGTGCATAAGTATGTGACCTTAAACACCAATGAATAAATAAATAATAAATAGAACCTCCAACCACCGCTTACCTGTGGAAACTGGCCGTTGGGTAGATAAACGAAGGCTGGAGAGGCAATGCAGTCTCTGTCAAATTTGCGCAGTGGGGGATGAATTTCATTATATTATGGAAAGCCACAATTTTTCCAAACCCAGGAAGCGCAACCTACCCACTTTTGCACATTCAGATCCAAATGTCCATAAATATAAAAAACTATTCTGTAGCACAATGATTGTTGTTCTTTGAAACTTGTGTAAGAATACAGAATTCGGCACTTCTGTTATGCACACTTCTGTGGCACCAATCCCGGGCACGTAAGCAGTATTTCTATGCCTCCACACGCTCATGTGACCATCTGTGACGTGAAGCAGGAACCTACTCTCGTCTGACCAATGGACTCCACGTCCTTAGATTCCAATGTTGTCGTGCTATACACCACTCCAAACTACGCCTTTGATGCTGATAGGACAGAGATGGACGCTTGATGACCCTTCTGGACCTCATACCCAGCGCTTTGAGACGGTTTCGGACAGTTCTGTTGCACAAACGCCTGTTGGGGTGCCAAAGGCGTTTCAAACCCCCACTTGAATCAAAGGGAACACGCCTAACGAGGCATGCCTGACTCCGATCTTCCCGAGGAGAGGTCTTTGGGGTTGTTCCGGCCTTGGTCGGTTCTTGACATCGTTTGTTTGTTGATATTTTTGGACAAGTCTGCTGATGACAGATTGACTATAGCGAAGTTGCCTTCCAATAGATTTGAATGGCATGACTGTTGCATGCACGCCTGCGATTTGCCATCTTAGTGCATCTTACAGTCCCCGCCTTGCCATGTGAACAGAACATTTATTGATAAATGAAGTGACAAATTGTCTTGTTTTATACCCTGCATGCGGATGATAGTGTTTTTTGTGACATTCATGTGAAGCATGCTTCACGTGGACGAGGGGATGTGTTTTGGGTAAGCTATCAACCAGAAACATCATGTTTCACATGATGAAATGTACTGCAAGACATAGCAATCATTAAAACACAATAATCAGTGACAGCAACTTCACTGTCATGAAACAGTTCAGAGGGTGCTTAATTAAGCTCCAGGTGTATATATACATGTGTGTATGCGTGTGTGTGTGTGTTTGTGTGTGTGTGTGTGTGTGTGTAGGTGTATGTGTTTGCGTAAAATGAGAATATTCTGTTATTCAATTTTTTTTTTTTTAAAAGTGCCATTAACCAATGGTGTTAGGTAAAAGGATTAATGACCCTAGGTACAAGAGCTAGGGATGTCGGAACAGGGGTGAGGAGTGACACGCGCCCCACAACGTTTTCCAGGAATGATGTCACCGGATTCGACATCTGCCAAGTCTACCCCCGGTGTACTCAGATCCACTAGTAGGCACGCGGATACTAGGGGGTTCGGGGCATACCCTCTCCGAAAAAATTTTGAAATTTAGTATCAAATCGAGCTTTCTGGTGGCCTTTTGGGGATTTATTTGCATTCTCCGACCTTGAAAAAAATACGTGCAAGGGGGTTTGTTCGCAGCCCTCCACCCCCTCCCCGGCGGCGCCAATGATTACTGTCTTATTGGGAGTTAGCAGGAAGAGTGTGTACATACTCTTTTCTCTTAATATGTGAATGAAGATTCCCTCGTTTCATTTAGGTCTTCTACGGCATTAAAATCAAGACAAATACAGCTTTGTGGTTCCAGAGTGAACAAATTTCCATTCGGCCCGATGGAGAAGTTTGCTAAATATGGAGACCAAAATGTGCATACTTCTCAGTGTAGAGGTGCGTCCCTAAAATGCATTTGCATTTTGTATTCCTACCATTACACTAAAGCACATGGACTATCACTAAAATTTATCATTGTATGCTCTTGTATGACTGTACCCACCTCCCTCCCATCAAGTTGGAAAAGTCTCCTACGTCCCTGATAAGAGCTGAATTTCTAAGAGGAAGGGGGGTGGGGGTCTTATGTTAATGGGGTGGGCCAGAATAATCTTGCCGAATAGCAGATATGAAAAAAAATGCGTATCGTGTCAAAAACTGGAATCTGATAGAATCTCCCATTCTACCAGTAGAAATTGGAATATCTTCTGTTTGGAGAAATCCAGCTAGCTATTTTAATATCTCATTTTCTACCAGAAGATATTGGAATTCCCACTTCTACTGGTAGAAATTAAAATTCTAATCTTTGTTGATAACAGTTTGCAGGAGCAGCTGTCCTTGATGAAAATGATGGTGATTTAATATTTGTTTTCTCAGTGTAATCTTGCATGATCACGCTTTTGAAATTTGGAAATATTGCCTCTGATGTTAGATGCCTTCACGTGCTTGCCTCACACAAGCAAAATATTGACAACGGACGATTGAAAAACCACTAACAACCCCTCCGACCAAAGAAGTCCACCCCCCCCCGAAAAAAGACAAAAAACAAAACAAAACAAAAGCAATATAACAAAAAAAAAAAAAACAACCCCCCCCCCCCCCCAAAAAAAAAACAAACAAAAAAAAACAAAACAAAACATGGCGTTGACCTTCTGGGATACAGACTTTGTGATGTTTGTGACCCTCCTATCCTATATGAAATACATATTTTAGTTATCAAATACTTAACCCTCTATCTAACGAATAGGAAACATCCGTCCACGTAAAATGCAAACTGAGCAGTTGAAAAAAATTATCTATCAAAATGTCAACAAAAAAAACAAAACATATCATGTGGTCCCCTCATTGGAACGAGCTCATCGACCGCGTACCAGTGTGGGGTTACATGATATGGTTTTGTTAACTGGTTAAAGGCTACATTATTTTTGAGGATCTGAATTTATTAATCAAAATTTGTTTTATTACAAATTGTTGAAGAGTACCCACAGGCACTCTTCAATAATTTGTGATAAAACAAGTTCATATAAATAAAATATGATTTGCATTTAACTGTATATGAAACATGAGCAAGGAATATGTAGGCTTTTGCTCTGCCCCCCCCCCCTCCCCACCCCCCACCCGCCATTTTGTTGAAAGCCCCGATAGTGGCTTCTAGCACTCAACCAGTTAAACATATTTGAAATGTCGTGATCTCGAACGAAGTAGGGACGGAATGGAGAAGATAGACAAAAGAAACAAAAATGAAGAAAGAAAAAAAACTTCATTTTCCATATGTCATTTTAGTTGAGGTCGCGATCGCTGGTGCTTTGGAGAAAAATTGGGAAAGACAGCGAATTTGGGTGCCTGGTGTGTAGTTTAGATTCGGAGGAGACCCTGGAACATTTTCAAGTAGAATGTCCAAAATATCAGTCTAACGGGATAAGATTAACTGAGAGTATATTGGGGAAATTGGAGGGAGAATGAAATACACGTGGGTATTGGGTGACACAAAGCCGAGAGTTACAATACTTATCGGTGAGATTGGAAAGAATGAGGTACCGGATATAATCAAACAGTTCGTTTGTGGGTGTTGGGATGAGAGACGAGGTGTAGGGATAGGGAGACAATTGGGAGCACAGGGTTAAGTATGGCCTTCTCACCCGAGACTCACGACAAATCAGCTGCTGGCCAAATGTTGTTATTCAATTTCGTTGAATAACATAATTATGAACACAGTCGGTTAATCTGGGTTGTAAAATTCCGTCTGGTTGATGAGACCGGATCAGCCAAAGCAAACACGACGCCTACGGCGTCCTGTTTGATCGCATAAGCTCCCTGTCTCTCAACTAGATTGTGATATGGACGAGATACATTTGCACTAGATGGTAGACATTCAATAAATAAAATATCCCCCCCCCCCCCCCCCACCACGAAAAAAAAGAGAAGAAAAAAAGAATATCGATTGGTCGACGCCAAAATAATTTCAGCATACATCCGGGAGATGGTTGCTATGGACTTGATCCCACGTTTTGTCACTCTGTACATATTATTCGACACATCGGTTTGATATTTATTATTTACAACTCTCTTTCATCGTCTATATATGTCTTCATTGAAGAAAAGTGAATAGACCTTAACACGAAAGTGTGTATTCATATAATTTTTATTCTGATCGATAGAAATCGAAAACAACGCAGTGTCAGAGAGCACAAACGTTTTTCAGCAACATTTTCACGGAAATTAGATTGACCGGGTATTTTGCAATGAAAACGAATCATGCCATGACACGCAACCTTGCAAACTATATGTTGTAACCCATAATTTCAAATCCTCCTACTTCTGTTATAACCAGCTGACACGCATTACTGAAAGGACTGTGTTACGGGCCTTGTCCACTCTCTACAATTGATCAAAGAATACAAATAAAAAGAAACTTGGCTTGGCTTTCTCTCTTATTTGACGATTCGTTAAAGCCTCAGTCACACCAGGGCTTACGACAAGAAAAGACAAGATAAGATTATCTCCGACCACAAAGTCGTGAGCAATCTTTAACCAGTAGCGCGACAAGTCATGGATAATCGTCAGTAATCTCTGGAAGTTTTGGAAAATCTTTTGCAGTCGTATGAGTGATTTTAGTCATGGCCAGGTTTTTGAGCATGCACAAAAACCTGGCTATGACTGATTTCGTCGTCAACAATCGTAACTTATCTAAACCCTTGGTCACAAATGGCCGTGCGTGTTTGGAGATCGTGCGTCCTCTGAGATATTTGACTGCAGTGGTTGCCACGGGTAGTCGTAGCGCTCGAGAACAGTTGAGAAGGTGTTGCAAGTGGATCGTAAGACAGGAGTAAGTCTGGCGTGCAAGTCGCAGGGGCCACGTGCGATGTTCTTGAGCATGCACAAAAACCTGGCTATGACTGATTTCGTCGTCAACAATCGTAACTTATCTAAAACCTTGGTCACAAATGGCCGTGCGTGTTTGGAGATCGTGCGTCCTCTGCGATATTTGACGGCAGTGGTTGCCACGGGTAGTCGTAGCGCTCGAGAACAGTTGAGAAGGTGTTGCAAGTGGATCGTAAGACAGGAGTAAGTCTGGCGTGTGAGTCGCAGGGGCCACGTGCGATGTTCTTAGGAACAGGCACTCCACTTGCAACGTGTGATGCCCGTGGGATTCGTACTCACTTCTTACGATTCTCTTGCAACCAGCGTACGGTGGCCGTGCGAATTGTACGATTAATGTACGGCTCGTGCGTCACTTGCAAGACACGCTCACGGACGTCCAACGTCGATTTAATGAAGGTCGCGCGAAAGTTGCACGAGCTATCGTCAATTTTTCCCTGGGTAAATATACCGATGAAGTGAAGGCCTCGTCATCATTGGACGTCATATAGGTCAAACAGTGAATTCGAAGTCATCATCAACTCCGCTCTTAATATGAAGATGGCAATACCAAGACGACTCCGTCTCCTTCAGCTACAAATGGAGTTTGAAGAGGAAGACCGTGATACCGTAGTCGCTGTTCTTGTTCGGTGCAAGCGAAATCCGTGCGACGCAAGTGTCACGCACGTACGCCGTGCGTGCACCGTGCGTGCGCCGTGCGTGCGCCGTGCGTTCGATTACATTCGTGAGCGGCAAGAACCAGCGACTTGCGGCCAACGTACGTCGGACGCAAAGGATAAGTGCCCTCTCCTTGCTTTCTTCTTACGTCTTAGACCCGCAGTTTTCTTATAACTTGCATTTCAAATCGTACGGTTAACCTGCGGACTCCTTGCGTGGTTCGCACGTCAAACGTGCATTCTCAGATTTCGCAAGGAAATCGCAGAGTTTGTTGTGGATGTCCAACAGCCTCCTTGTGTGCTTACGGGCGGCGTACGACCCCGAAAAATCGCAAAATGTCCCTGCGTGCCGCGCACGATTTTCACAAAAATGTCCGCAGACCACCCGCAGAAGCACGTACGGCCAGTTTTGACCAAGCCTGTATCTTGCGTTGGTCGAACGACAAGTCTCCACAAGTCTTTGTTAATCGCACGACAAGTCATAAGTAATCCTCGGAGGTTGTCGGAGGTCTTGCTATAATCGTGCGATAGTCTTACGACAGTCGTTCGATTACCACATACTTGTCGTACGATCATTGAAGCCCTTTCCGATAAACCGGAAAAACAAGTTCTCTGCTCAAACTCAGGATACTTCCTCAATTCATATAAATAAAAAGTACCTGTTCGATGAATTTGTGTGGAAGATCAATTAATGTTTTCAAGAATGTCGTAAAATATGGTGTCGTAAATTCCTCGTGGTAACTTTTTCTCGAACCCAACTATTTGCTGTTCAACAAGTACTGGGCTGTTATCCATGATGATGAAGTAGCAATGCGGCCAATGCCTATAATAACTATTCGGACTGGAAGATGTTCGGAGTCAATGGTGCGGATGACCAATTCGAAAATCAAACCAGCCGCCAGTTGCACACTTTATCTCCTTTTTATGTATGATATTGTTCTCTCGAGACTACATCAGCTTCCCTCAACGAGAACACTTAGTCACTAGTCTGAACTTGCTTGAAGACTAAACATTCAACTCTTCAGTGATTCTGGCTTCAAACGAAATCAGAATTGTCATATCCATGACGCTAAAATGTGCGAATCCCACCCAAAGGCCCTTTGCGTGTCTCGTTAGGGGAATCCAGCTCAGAAAATGCCAGAAAATACCCTAGAGTAAAGCCTCCATCCCTCCCCGATGTTATATTAGAGGTCATATGTAAGGTAGGTTATTTAACTTGACACGAGGAAATACGACGATGAACCATCCCACACGACACAACTTTTTCTCTCACAAAAGGGACCTGCAAATCGGAATCGAATCGAATCGAGCAGAAAATTCGCGAATTATTTTTCGAATCGATTTGGCTGAATAGTAATAAAGTTCGTGACTTCCTGTTTTCTTCGAGTTACGCAGGGGATGCGGAAACAGGCGGCTCAACGTTCAGAAATGAGCCAAATTGCAGCGGTTTGTTCCAAGAGTACTTCATTCACTCTCTCTTGCTCTAGGCATTGTCAGGAAAATTGCATGTCGACCCCTTAGTGCAACGAGGCGCCATCTGCAATGGGGAGATTTATACTCCACCTTCGAGACAATACGACAACTTCTTGTCGTGTTACAACACTCATATAATCTTACTAGCAAGCCCAAATGTGCAAGGACAGCAAAATAGCTGCCACGCCCACCCAAGCAGGAAAAAATAGACGCCCCGTCCGTGCAACCCTCCCCGTGCAACATCGCCCGTCTAAGGACGGGAAATAGCAGCCCCGTGCAAATACGGAATAGTACACGGACACTTCACATTTACATAATAGATACCAGCAAAACTACAAACACGTGATAGCCATCCTCGTTTGGATGTGTGTGCTATGCTCTGGTCAGGATTTGGTCTATTTCTTCTCCTAGGGGTGCGGTGGCTCAGTAGGTAGAGGGGCAGGCTGCACTCCGAGAGGTCCTCGGTCCTCGGTTCGAATCCCACCTACGGCAACCGCCTTGTGTCCTTAGGCAAGACCCCCATTGCCCACGTGGGGGCTCGGTGGCGTTGCGTGCTAAGGTGTACTACACGTCGATGGTGCACCTGTCTTCAGCCAATGCTAACGCTGATTGTGTGGAGTTGGTAAGTTGGGGAGCTGACACTTGCTCGCCGTTGCTCGGTGGTTCTCTCCGGTACCCCTTCTTCCGCCACCAGTATAACTGTCATGGTCATGATTATCCATTGTGTAGAAATATGTGACCTAAAACACCAATAAATAAAAATGAATAAATGAATAAATAAATAAATAAATAAATAAATAAATAAATAAATAAATAAATAAATAAATAAATAAATAAATAAATATTTCTTCTCCTTTAACAACGCGAGGAATGGCCTTCAAATTGAAAGATGGTTGAAGTCAGAAGTAACATAAAAAAACAGGCCGAACCTGCCGAATACAGAACTCAGCTTCCAAATACATAACTAAATTTGGTTAACGTTGCAAATAATGTATTACAGGAATACCTGAATATTGACACATTTGCATCCTCTTAAATTTGTTAACTTATTTTGAAACCATATATAATGCATGTGGTAAAATGTGTGTCAGGAGGGACCCCTGCGCTCTTGCGTTCCTCTCCCCCGCGGCTTCGCTATCTCTGGCCACTGTTTTGTCACCTTTTGTTACAGCCAAATGTTAGACCAATAACCGCTGCCTCGGGTTGATAATCATTTCCACTTGTCTGCATATAGTTCTCACTATTTTTAGCTTACATTTACACTAAGTTCATTTTAATCGAATTTTCAAGAGACCATTATGTCATTATTAAATGCGTTGTGCTTTATTGAGGTATGGTCATTGTGACCGCCGTATCGATGTTTGCTGCTGAAAATAGCTGCGAGTACCGATAGTTACTGTAACAAAAAATAAGTGTTTCTCTCACATTCGTTCACTGTTAATATCCGGCAATGACACATTGCTTCGATAGCTGGCTCAGAGCGTTTTCGAAGAATTTATTTCAGAGGCAATTTGTATCGTTCGAGGAAAAAATGAAATAAACATTTAACCCTTTGAATCCAGGTAATACCTTCCATATCAATTCCATGGAAGCAATTGGAAGTTCCACATTCATTATTCGGGAGTAGACCAATTAATATTTTCAACGTGCAGCCTTGGACTGTACGTTGAAAATATTCATTGGTCTACCCCCACCCATTCACTTAGCAGACATTCCACTTAATGAAATTATGACTTATCATGTTCCTAAGTCAGAAAAGCGGCCTCTCGTGTTCAAAGGGTTAAATGAATTACTTACAGTTATAGTTTCACTAGTACTGTGCATTACTGTGATGACAAAAGCTAACACAGAATTTCGTCTTGTGTCTCGACCTGTTAATATGCCCTGTACTCTTTCCTTCCAATAACACTGCAGAAGTTCAATTGTCGAAATTGAAACTCATATACTGTCTTTCGCTAAAATTTCTGATTTGTTCGTGATGTAGAAATATTTTATTATGAGCCCCCAACCCCCTTGTGGAAGTGTGTCGTTAGATCGGGAACTGATCAACCACAGAACTGCATAATGCCTCAAAGTTCGGGTCGAATCGCACCCGGAATCGAATCAGGCAGAAACTTTCGATTCAAATGTTGCCAATCTCCACTCAAGTATTGTGTTCATCGGCGACACGTTTGTTTGGTCAAGTCAGTCAAAAAGCGGAATGATCCAGAACCGAATTAAGTAGTTCCGGAAGCGGAACCTCCTTGAACTCTTTTTCTATCATCATGTCTCCTGTACAGGAGACCTAGTGATAGAAGAACAGTTCAAGAGGAGACACTTGGAAGGATTTTGAGAACATCTCGGCGATTCGAAAATTTACGAATCTGTGTGACTAAAATCGAATCGAATCATCGGGCGATTTCGAATAGAATCGAATTCCGAAACTCCACAGAGAGTTTACTCAAACGGGCGATAAGTTGAATATGTGTCTGTTCTTCCGGTAAGGTGGCAGATATATCGTCAGATAAAGATGAACTTTGTGCAATGTCTGTGAAGAAATGTCATCCTAAAAACTTAAAAAATTCAAATGTGAAATATTATCTTATCCAGCCACTCTATCTATCTGAGTGTTTGTTCTGCTATTTGAGAGCTTCAGTTAGGTGTCATTTGCTATGTTTTTTCAAACATTGAGAACATAATAAAATGCGAATTGCAATGGTGCGATATGATCGTTACTTTAGGTAAAGATTTAACCCTCTGTACCGAAAATTCGGAATTTCAAGCAGCAAGTTTTACGATGATGTAACTAGGAGTGTATATGACCAATTAAGTCTTGTCTGACAAGAGGTCAATGAGCCCTAATAAACAAGATCAAACTGGCTGTGTTGCATTGAGGGAAAAAATGCTCGTTTAAATATTGATCGGTGTACGGAGTGTTAAAGGGAGAATCTGCAATACATGTAATGAAAGGTGGTCCATCCGCTGACATTGACAAAATAAAATGCAAACAAACTGCGCCTAATGCCACGCCTCCATGTGAAGTGAAACGTTCCTATAAAAAGTATCAATTATATACTACAGTACTGTGCTGAAATAATTTTAGGTTATTACGACATATGGGTCGAGATATCAGCCCACAGTAACTTCATATCAGCATGATACCGAAGGTCATAGGTTGATGTGAAGTTACCAAGAGATGATATATCGGCCGATATGAAACTAACCAAGTAATAACATCTTTATTTACTGAACCAAAACAAATAAGCACAAAATGTTCTCAACTCTGTTACAGGTTTTTGACAGTGTTGTTGTTTCTCATTCTTTCCGCAATGCCCGAAGTTTCATCTTCTCCCAGTACTGCTATCCAAACGTATTCGGCTTCCTCACCGGGGAAGACGCGACTTCCGGATAGCTGAACTACCTCTTTCCCGAATCTTAGTTTGCGTTAAAGTTTCTGTACAACTCACTTCTTTCTTCTCTTCACCCACCTAATCTTTACTTATTGCAAACTTTAATTCTCCATCATACAAAAACTCAGCTTCAAGTCACCTCTTAATGATCGTTCACACCAATTTTCTTGATTGTGTTTGGCGAAAATGGTGAAAGGTTTCGATGTGAACAAACTAATATGCCAAGTAATTCATCAAGGGGGATAACTCTAGCTTAGTTCATATCAGCTGAGGTCGGCGTCATATCACACGAGTTTGATGTCGCATCTGCCGAGTTTAGTAATGGGTAGGTCTGGGAAAGAAAATCATATTTACACTCTAAAATCAATAGGGTTCATATTCACTCAGCCCAGTTGAATTGGGTTGAGTTTTAGCCGATTTTAGAGTGTAATAAATAGTCTGGTATATAGAGATTATTACCATTATGTGGATGTACAAAATATGTATCCGAGTCGAGCTCCGGGTTCTAAGGGCAGATCATGACTCGTCTTCGACTCGTCGTGATCTACCCTTAGAACCCGAAGCGAGACTCGGATACATATTTTGTACATCCACATTATGGTAATAATCATTTTATCTTACAATATATTGGGGGATAAGTCAAGAATGTTGACGAATAGAAAACGAACTATTTATTCGTACGGATGAACAAAAAGAAAAAAATGGAACTCACGCGAAAGGAACGTGCTTGTATCCGACCCCCTGATACAAACATCTGTATCAGGGGGTCGGATACACAGACAGAATGCATGTTGATTGTAAGATAAATCAGGGTATTGGGAGCGCGGTGGCTCAGTGGTTGAGGCATTGGACTTCAAACCAAAAGGTCCACGGTTCGAACTTTGGGTAACTGCGTTGTGTCCTTTAGCAAGGCACTAAATCCCAATTGCCCTCGTGGGGCACGGTGGCGCTGTATACTAAGAGTAGTGCACGTCGATGGTGCACATGCATTCAACCAATGCTAATCCTGCTTGTGTGCAGTTAGTACGTTGGGGAGTCTGACAGTTGGTCGCCGCTACTCGGTGGTTCTCTTCGGGTACTCTGGCTTGCTTTCGCCACCTACAAACCTACAAAACTGTGCAACACAAGGTGACCCTGGCTGTCCAAAATCGTTAAACCAAAATACATAAATAAATAAATAAATAAATAATGGTATTATCATCAGAATACGCAGGTATTATGCAGGCATGCCACTGTGTTTGGAACTACACCATGGGATACCATTGGTATGCACTTTCATTGTATGTCTCTTATGACGCATTCCGAAACTGAAAAAGAGAGCACCTTCTAAAAATGCCTCAGACTTTTTAACCGACAGATCTCATCAAAATATACTACATGTCTTTATAAGAAGTTATTCGCCCCTCTCAATCAGATTGTTGATCCCCACACCCTCACTCAAGACAAATCACTACCCCATAGCACGCATATTGTCCGTAAAATCGTAAAACAGTTATTCCCAGATCTACTAATACTTTTACTGAACACTCATTTACTTTTATGAAATCAAAACCCCAGTGATTAAAGTGTGAGCCGTCTCGCGTGGCACAGGGTGGTACAATTTTCATAAATGTTATCAATATTTCCACCACACCGGCCGAAAATAGCCTTTGTTCATCGCGAGTCGAAATTGCACAAACGCATGCTTGCGTGGTCAAAATGAATTTACCGTTAAGTTACGGTAGTGGTGACGATAACAAAAAACACTTTAACCCTTTACCCAACGAATCGCCCGCATAATATGCAAATTAAGCAACTGAAAAAATATTATTTTTTGAACAATTTCAACAAAACCATATCATGTGACCCCTCTTTGGAACGAGCTCGTTGAGCTCGTTCCAAAGAGGGGTCACATGATATGGTTTTGTTGACATTTTTTGAAAAAATTTAAGAAATGATATTTAAAATAATAAATTTTAAAATCGTCTGCGTTGATTAAAGGGTTAACAGCCTTTGAAACTATTGTTACCTTCTGGAGTCATTGAAAAGTGATCAAGAAAAGAAAAGCCATTCCGAGTTAATTCTTGCATTATTTATTACAATATGCACACAACATTTTATTTTCTGTTTCCCGATACTTTGTTTTCGTCTTTGAACAGTTCCCTTAATTTTCTTGTCAACTTTCACAGTCACAACGGAATTAATTGTCGGCGGAAGATGTAATACCATACAATTGTCATTTTCCATTTTGCTGCATGGGGGATGCTTCGGGGTTTTTTTTTGTCTGACAAGGGCTTTTTGCAATTCGTTCTGATTGTGGAAGAGGCGGATTAACGCATTTACGTATTGCGTCTTTCATTGGTTCAAACTGTCTCATGTAATTTTGTACGGTGCTACTCCTTTGACCACTCCTACTAACAACTGACCCTTCGTCAAAACCCCCATTGTACAGTGTCGTACAACACGTCACCTTGCCATAGTGAGTAGTAATGTTTCTGTCCTTCACGTCAATGTCACAAGATTGGAAAAGAGTTTTCATAATGTTCGGAAGCATATGAACTCCAATAGTTTGCTTGCTAAATCATGGTAATACTGCCCTGTGTTTTGGATCTAAATGCTTTCTATAAAAAGGGCCGGTATTAGGAACCAATGATAGATATTTTTCATAAATCGTAACTAAACACCGTGAGTTCTGTGGGTCTTCAATGTGTTCCACGTGCTTAACTTCTACATTCCTTTGTAATAATCCACCCTGACCATTTTCGATACACGCCCATCAAAAATCAACACTCTGCGCTTTAATCCTTTACCCAACAAATCGGCATAATATGCAAATTCAGTAGTTGAAAAAATATTATTATTCAGAAAATTTCAACAAAACCATATCACGTGACCTCTCGTTGGAACGCGCTCGTTCCAACGAGGGGTCACATGATATGGTTTTGTTGAAATTTTTTTGAAAAATTTGAAAAAATGATATTTAAAATAATAAATTTTGATATCGTCTACGTTGGGTAAATGTTAATGCAGGGCTAGAAGTTATTTTGAACTGTTCAGATTGCAATTTGCTGTGTCCGTCCATTCCAATAAAGCCGAATGCTTTACAATTATAGAAGAACACGATCTTTGTTAGTCCCACTGCAGTATTCGTGTTGAAAATATTTTTCCCCCAAAACTTTGTTCATCGGTGATCAAGACTGGATCGGTTCGGATTTTCACAATACCCACACCTAGGGCCATAAGCTCCTTCATCCTTGCATCAAGTGTTTTTAAACAGCGCGTCATCTTTTTGAAAAATGTTAACTTGCACAAGACCCAAATCATTGCGTAAATTACGCTGAAAACCGGAAAATAGTTGTTCTACGGTTTTTGGTGGGTGGGGGTTGGCGTCTGCTCGGCGTATCTCGTACGCAAATTTTGCCACTCAGTAGTCTAGTTTTCTATCGAAACGTCAGGGGTGAAATCCTCTGGAATTGGATAGTATGGGCCATCCTTTAGAACCGATTTTGAATTTCGGTGTACCGCCCAGTGCCCTACACCTTTAAACACCAAATATCTTGTTTCCGGGTTTTCTGTGGCACAGGCTGCAAATTACTCCTTTGTAATTGAGTGTCATTGATGGGCTCAGAATAACGAGGATTCGCTTTACTAGAATCTGTATCTGAGTCATTCGTACGCTGGGTCACATCTGTATCACAGAAATAATCTGAATATAAAACTTCCAACAGAAATATTCGCCAAGTCACTGTGACAGACTTTAAAATTACCCCTCTCTTCTTCGCGTAATTCTCTCTGGTCCATTATCAGATATAGTCGGAGCAATAATTTTGTTTTGTCGATGTGGCCTAAGTTAGATAGATGGTGACAGCTGGGATGAGATTCATCAACAAAGTCTAACGAAAATGCAAGGTAGACTGGCGTTGAGTGCTGCCGTAGTGAGGTCTAAGAGTTAAACAAAATTCATAACAGCTGTCTAACGCTAGACAATGTCTAAGCTTAGACGTAACAAAGCAGTTTTAGACTAAAACCCTAAACAAGCTTGGGGCATGTCCAAGCGGAAGTCTAACGTTATGCACGAATTTTTGTTGCACCTTCAATGCGATACTTTCAACACAGAGAGGCAAATGGATGTCCTGCGAGTTTTGGGAAATGGAGAAATGGAGCGGGAGGAGGATAACTACTGCATTCGACCACCACAATTATTTTCGGATAGGACTAAACCTCTCGAAATGTATAATGACAGGACATTTCTTAGGAGATTCCTCCTACTGACGAAGGAGACGACCGTAGGTCTCATATCGTATCTGGCTGACGATTTACAGAAACAAACTTCGCGGAATTACGGTGTACAAGTTACCCTTCAGGTTTGTGCTGGTTTGCGGTTTGTTGCAGACGGCATCGAGGCTATTTGTCGGAGGAAAAGATATCTTATACGATTTTCAAGGACACGAACAGAGATCCGCGGCTGTATGGATGGAATAGAAAGGATGGGCGGTATGCCTGGGATTTTTGGGTTGCTTTGATGGGACACATATACCCATATCGAATCCAGGTGGACCACATGCAGTGCGTGTTGTGAATCGGAAAGGGTGGCAAAGCCTGAATTGTCAAATGGTCTGTGATCACAAAATGCGATTAATGGATGTTGTTAGCAGGTGGTACGGTTATGCTCGTGACTCCAGTTATCATCATTATCAACTACTTGGACCATACCGATCGAAAATTGCCTTTGTTCAAATGTGAGAATATGTATATATAGAATATATCCATAGTAGCTTGGTGTACCAAATGTTCACCACGAGTGGTAAAGTGGTGTTAACCGCGAGCCTTTGTTGCGCATTTGGTACATTTGATACTTTGGATATATTTTATTTATTCCATGATCGTCAGATTAATGAGTTCAAATGTTAAATTAATCAATATTTACACGTGCGAATCTGTTTTGTTTACATGGGCACCGGTGGGCGGTACTTCCGCTGACAATTTTATCGCCGAAACGAAATAGAAAGCGAAACGCACAAATTACGTGATTGTCGTATGAAGCCATGGGGGCCATGAGAAAATCCCTCAATGAGGTCTAATATACTATCCCTCTTACCTCATTTCTTTTGAGGCCATGGGGGCCATGAAAAAATCCCTCAATGATGCCTAATTTACTATCCCTGTTAGCCTCATTTCGGTATTTGAAGATACCTATGGCCTGGTATTGTGTTATTTGAGGATACCTATCGAGGATATTTTCTGGGAATCCCTTTTTTGTCGTATGAGGCCATAAGGGCCATGAGAAAATCCTTCAATGATTTACTATCCCTCTTGACCTCATTTCTTTTGAGGCCATGAGGGCCATGAACAAATCCCTAAGACTAAGAGTCGTATATGCGAGTCACTTGTTCGAGTAAATACTCTATGGTTTATTTGCTCGGTGGCATTCGAGTAGTTCGCGCAATGACTTATCAGTAACTACTCGATAGATTCTTGGCATTAGGAATGATATAGGCTTTCATGGAGGTTGTCTATCAGTTGACTATAATCCAAAGGGCCCCTCAGTACTATTGCACTACGTGCTACTATTATAAGCCATGGTATGGCGGTCCTAAAAAGGATTCTGGAGGAAATCCGAACAAGAAAAACTACTCTAGTTCCATCGAACGTACCCGTGGAGGCCTTCTCGGTACCTAGGGGCCTCTCGGTACCATGGTATGGCGGTCCTAAATAGGATTCTGTGGGAAATCCCTATTAAATAAAGTCAATTTCGGTAGTTTGGTGTGGATTTTTGTAATTTGGAGGGCTTGTCGGGTTGTTTGTGGTAATTCTAAGAATCGGGAAATTGCTCCTGTTCAATCGAACACAGCCTCCGACCACACCCCTGTCCTATAAGAAGGTTTTAGGTCGTCACTTCCTAGGTCCTGCTGAATTTGGACGGTCGGGTACATCTTCTACTACTTGAATTTCCCGCTACTCTTCGGTAATGGTGATGATAACAAAAGAAGCACATTAACAGCTTGTGATACTATTGTTACCTTCTGGTGTCAGTGAAAAATGAACAAGAAACGAAGGACCATTTCGAGTAAATTCTTGCATTATTTATTGCAATATGTACACATTTTTTTTTCTGTTTCCCGATTCTTTGTTTTCGTTTTTGAATAATTCATTTTAAAAATGTCTGCCTTCATATTCTCATTGACGCTTTTCACAATCCCAAAGGAATTAATTGTCGATGGAATTAATTCCTTTGGGATTGTGAAAAGTGTGATACAGTGATCATTTTCGGCTTTGTTGCATGGGGGTGTTTCGGGTTTTATTTGTCTGATAAGGGTTTTTTTTACAATTGTTTCTGATGGTGGAAGAGGCGGATTGACGCATTTTTTTTATTGCTTCTTTCATTGGTTCTCTTGTAATGTTGTACGGCGCTACTCCTATGACCGCTTCTACTAACAACTGACATATCGTCAAAAGCCTCATTGTACAGTGTCGCGCAACACGTCACCTTGCGAGCGTGATTAGCAATGTTTCTGTCCTTCACGTCAATGTCACAAGATAAGAAAAGAGTTATTCTAACCTGTAACAAATGTCGAAGTGCAGTTTATGTTGGGAAAACGAGACACACATAAAGAGGGCGAGAACCTCATGGTGTTATTAGCGTAAAGGGCTTTAGGTTGAACAGAAGAGCAACATACCACAAAACAGAACTGGGATCGCCGTTTGGGAACAAGAGATCTTCGCCGTTTAACCCTCTACCTATCGCCGAGAGAAGACGACACATTCGAACGTTTTCTAGATTACTCAACATTTTTCTTTTTTGCCCCATCATGTAGCTCACGAGAACGCATTGAAATGAGCTCACTCAGCTGGTTTCATTGGGTGTGCATTTGTGTGTGGTGGTGAGAGGGTGCATAAACTATGTTTTTGAAGGAAAAATGGAAAAGACAAATAAACTTTCGAATGGTGATTCTTGTGAATAGTGTAGGTCGGATACTTCAGTAACATTAAATAAGGGTTTAATACAAACGAACAGTTGTGCTAGATCTGCCGCTACAATTTAAAATGCAGACGACGCTCCCGCTACAGGTGTGGAGACGGTAATGTTGCAAGAGCTCGATGGTGGGTGGTTCCGATTATGTTATGCGAGTAAGAATTTACTAGCTCGCGAGGAGTGATATTCGGTGACAGAGAGAGAGAAGAATTAGCGACAGTGCACAGTGTCAAAACATCCAGAAGTATATGAATGGAAGAGAGTTGGTTCTGCAAACTGACCATGCTACTTTGGCTTATATACAGCAAAAAGTCAGAAAGTGCACGCGCGTTGAGGTGGTCTTGGTTTTTACAGATTTATAAATTTAAGATTGAGTTTGTGCGTGGAAAGGACAATGTGGTGGCAGACTGTCTTAGTCGACAGGAATTAGAACATGTCTATTTAGTGTTCCGGAATCACAAAACCAGCTAAAAACTGTGCATCTAAAATGCGGATTACATGTTGGCTAGGAGTATTTGTTTGTGTTCTTCTTGATAATGCAAGAACATTATCTTAAACATGCGTATCAAGCAATAAAGGGATTTAATACTTCTATTAATACAGCATTCATATATTCGTGCCGTTTAATTTTGATTAAAGCACTGATCGACCAGACTGAGTTATTCTAGCGAGGGTACATTGCTGATTTACATCAGCATCAGAAATACAATTATATAAATAGCTGTTGTTACTTGCTGGGTGGGAAGTAAAAGAGGGCTTTTCTACACTCTTTCCTAATTTGATAAAAAATGACGTTCTTCGAAGAAGTCCGCTAGCAAATGTTGATACCCACTGAATCGTATAAATACCAAAACCACGCGATATCTCAGAGTACATTGCTGGGTGATAATAGACTAAACATAATCAAGACTTGTGACAGACTATATTTGTCAATGATAGTCCCCCTCCCTCACCCACAGCTGTAAAACGCAAGATACCAACATCAAGCCCCGCAGAAAACCCACCACACACTACAGGCAGACTATACTTGGCAATGATAGTGCACATGCCTCACAACGCGAATATGACTGATTGATTGAGGTAGACTATGCTATGCTTACCTATGATAGTTCCCCCAGTCCCAGGCCACTTCACATACCCCCGAACCGGAGGCAGACTATACTTGCCAAGGAAGGTTCTCCTCCCACAATGGTAACTCGACGATTGCGACACTCCTCAACACAAGCAGCCCTGATGGCGAATGGTAGCCTTCAGTACTCCAGAGATGACACCCTTAGCTGGCATGTGCTTGCTACCAAAACCCAAAAGGGGCCGCGCGGGGTTCGACGAACCCCACATCGTCTCGACGCGCATTCGACGCGCGAAACCTCTCTCATTGAAATTGATCTCAGAGACCCACATTTGTTTTAGAGGTTGTAAGATGGTGTGGTGTAACAGAAAATAATGTCTTGTTCGGCGGAATAAATCCGCAAGAGTAATACTCAACAATGTGTATTTGAGAATAAAGTGAAAGTGACTAAGAAATATTTAATTAAATACATGGACTTAACGTGAAGAAGGAAACGTCGCTTCTTTATTTATTTATTGGTGTTTTAAGGTCACATATTTCTGCACAATGGCTAATCATGACCACGACAGTTTTACGGGTGGTGGAGGAAGCCGTATTACCCGGAGAGAACCACCGAGCAACTGTCAGCTTCCCAACATACTAACTCCACACAAGCAGGATTAGCAGTGGTTGATGACACGTGCACCATCGACGTGCAGTATGCCTTAGTACACCGCGCCACCTTGCCCACAAGTGGGCAAGGGGTGAAGTGTCGTGCCCAAGGACACAACATGGTTGCTGCAGGTGGGATTCGAACCGAGGACCTCTCTGCTTACAGCCTGCACTTCTACCTACTGAGCCACCGCGCCCCTACACCGCTTCTTTAACAACGGCTGTCGCAACGTTACGAAATCTGATTACATGACATGTAGCTGGCTGATACATTTCCACACAAAGCGATGAGAGTTCATATCAGGTTCGGCTTCACCTCACCTGAATTGAACACTTTCATACCCGTCATGTAACATATTTATTATGTCGAAAGTCCATGTAAATCAAGGTATTAATAAATTTCCACGAGAAATAAAGAACGACCGGGCGCTTATTCATTAGAAACCGCTATTGACCGCACTGCGAAGAATATGCAAAAGTAACTAGCACAGGTACGTATCCATACGTAAACAGTTCGAAGTGCGATATTTGTTTACAAAATAAAACGTTTCGCAACAAGCATATCTGAAATAACGTTACATTCATTTACTGTCTTTACCACCTGAAAAGGGTTAACAAAGCATTTTTAAATGTTCAAAAAATCACTTTTAATCTTTTGAGTAAACTGTAAATAAAATGTTCGCTTCAGCATAAAAGATCGACAGAGTCGTAAAAACAACAAAGAACTTTTGGGACTACAAATAATATTTTCTATCCATTTTTTAAATATTTAATATTTTAAATCAATAAATACGGTTACCTTGAAAATGTTTCGGTATTTAATTTCTCTTGTTATGTTTTAATTCAAATTTTGAAAATTTGATCGGCGGCTTCTCACCCGATATCAAATAATATCAGGTGAGATACCTGATACGGCGGAACCCTTAGATGGTATTCCAGCGTTCTGATTGGACAAACTAACTTTGAGGCATAATAAGAAATTGCACGACGGTCAGATAAGAGACTACAGCCTCCGTAATCGGCAATCGACAATGTCGCGGTAAAAGTCCTGGTAGAATACCACGACTTTTACCACGTCCTTTTCTGTAGTCGTTTCTAATTTCTTGGGCTGGTCCTACCCACATGCTTATCATCAAACAAGTAAACTTGATAGTTATCAAAGACCCTGTTCCAAATTTTCTACACCCTATTTATCTGGAAGTATATGCTAAGGGCTACCAAATGGCGTTCTCTGCCATTTGATCGTTGAGGTGTTGGTCCGTTACGGCTACTTTATGTACCTTACCATTTTACACCTTTGCTGACAATACACTACAATATTGCTATATATAACAAAATGTAAGTAGAATTTTCCGGTTGCTAATCTCTGCCTCAGAAATAGAGAGTAGCAAAATTTGTATTCTTTCGTTCACTCACTGTGCGACTGTGAGGCACTACCATTGAGCCTAGCAGTATTATCATATTTAGTGTTTACACTAATCGTTGATAAATTTAATAACTGGCCCTAAACCAGAGAGAAACGCAAGGTTCTACATGTAACCATTACTTCTGATGTCAAACATCTCACTTTTAGTGATCATTCAATTCTCGTATTCAACGCTGTCTATCGTTGTTGTGTGAACAGGCGAAAGTGATAACAGCGTTGGTATGTCGTCAACCGAAATGGCACCTTTCGAAAATGCAACGCTATAAAAATACTGTCACACCTTGGGCGTTGCGTTGGCCAGTACGTTTTACCACCATAATGCCTCGCAGTTTTTTTTATTTTATCACAATAGGTGAGTCGTCATACCTCTCATAAATCTCTTGGAAAACCCATCACATGACATGTGTGAAGCATGAAATATTAGAAAACTTTCAACCCCATTCGCAACGCTCAACTACAACGCAGGGTCGACTCAACAGCACCTGATATAACTGTCTTTGTCTACTTTGATTCTATAGGACGGCGCGCGTCACGAGTGCTTCAGAAATCGTATGCGATAGCGTAGTAGGTATAGTCCAGTCTATCTCCTGGAAGACTGACAAAACTGACAAGAAATTTCTCCTGTTTCAACTCACCGATATAGTTGTGGGAAAGAACATATTCAAAAGACCATGGTCCCCAACATGCAAAGTGTGCCTTTGGGCGTTAAATGTCTGAGATGTTTACAAACATTGTGTGCATTGTTTTGAAAGCGAAGACGCTTCTGTTGTACACAATTACGCTCGCACGGAATCTCTATTTATTTATGGCATCGCAAGATCAAAATGCGATTTACCAGCCTTAACCCTATGGAGCTAAATGTAAGATTCACACCTTATTTGGCCCGAACTCAACCATGTTCCACAAAATCAACACATTCGTTAACATGATCCACACATCGAACCTGTGCGGTGTTATTAGTTACAAGGGGTCACGCCAATATTTTTCACTTTTCCTACGGATACCCGATTCGTCGTGGGATATGGTGTCTTGAAAATCGCTTGCGGTTGACTTACGTCAGTAGGTATAAAAGGAGAGTTTACTATCACTTTGTACATGTACGTGTACAACATACGTACACGATGCGTTCACCAACGTGGAATTCAGTGTTAAATCGCACGCTTGTTCACAAAAATGTACAGTGATGTTGAATCCCCCATGTTTTTTTGTGACTCCTAGATCGCAGTTTTAACGTTCAAATACTCGTGGTGAACGCGCGTTTTTTAAAAAAGGGTGAAATTGTACATCTTCACTTTTATCTTTTACTTTAAAAATTTTTGTCGACGTTCCCAACGCAGATCAGACCATCGATCCATCGTTGGTGAACGCGAGCAAAAAATTCTGGGCTATCATCAAAAAACGGTCTGCGGATTCTGCATCAGTGATCCAGAACTCTCCATTGTTTTGAGGCGGTGGGTTTTTCCCATTTATGACGTCATTAGAGGAATTCTCCACTATGGGAATTCCCAAACTCAGCTAATCGACCGATCGGATCGCTCGATTCTCATAAACTCGATCTGAACGAAGAGTGTTGTCGGTGTGTTAGAAATTCGCGAGCCCGCTGTCACGTCTTCCTGAAGTAAAACTAACACATGTTATCGTTATGATTGAATGAGGTTTTTTGTTCAAAAAGAGTCGATTATGAATATGGTCTGTATTATAGACATTCATGTTTTCTCTTGATGAGACGGAGGAAATTGAGTTTTCGAGGATATTGTTCGAAGAGGCAAACACTTAGTGGAATGTTTAAAACGCATTTTCCGCTCAATTAGGTTTTTGAGTGGTGAATTTTTAATATATTCATGATAGCAATCAGAGAGAGATGAAATAGGTTCTCAGCGTTAAAATTAGTTTTCAGTTGTGTGTTGAAACTGTTTAACAGTCATCAAAGGGATTCTCTCTTAATTCGACACTGAGTGAATGGTTGTTTGATGTGTGAATGGTGATCTTTTGACAAAATGTAAAAAACTACTGTCAAAATGCGTTAAATCAGAAACCGGTTTGTCATGTACTGTTTAAATGTATTCTTAAACTTCACCAATTCAATTAACAGTTGAGATGTGAATATTTTCAGATTATTATATTAAAGACGGAAAGAGTTTTATTACTTAAAACATAAAAATATAATTAAACATTTAATTTTGAAAATAATAAAAACAATTAAAACGAAAGATGTTTTTACAGATGGATCCTAGACACCGAGATCGAATTTTAGAAGAGTTTGAGCGTGCTAAGAAGGGGATTCAGTCAGCTGATAGGAGCAGACGTCTTGGTGAGATGGAACTCAAACGCGAAGCCACAAAAATATTTAAACCCGTGACGGAGGGTCAAGAGCGAAGCAGGAAGGAGATAGTCGAAGAATTGAGACCCATAAAGGAGAGTTCTTTGAGAATGGGTTCGTTGCCTCCTAGTTTTTGGAAATCGGTATTCCGTTCAATCTACACCGGATTACGTTCCCACGGGAATTCAAACAGAGAGCGAGTCTAATGATACAGCTTCGACTATCACCACTAGTAGCGTCGCATCGTCTGATGATGATGGTGGTAAGAGAGATCAGTTGTATGGATTTTATAAGGATTCGGAGGGAAGGATTTTTGTAGGAGACACAGAAGTAGATATTGGCGATGATGAATTGATCGTGGGTTCGAACAGATACGAATTGACTGATGGTCTGCGCAGATTGCTCCTTTACGACAAGCCTAGCGATTACACGGCTCAGGATTTCGATAATTACGGAGACATTCTGGTTCAGACCCACGCCATGAAGAGAAATAACGATGCCAGAGAGACGAGACCCAAAGCCAACAGAGGTTATAAGTAGACGAAAGTGGTGAAACCCATATGGGATATGAACAAGAAGTTCGTCGAATCGGTGACTGGCAAAGGGGTGAAAACCACTTTTCTTCCGAGCGATTCCGACGCTCTGTCTCAGAGATTGAGTTTGTTGATGGCGAGCAGACGGGCTGGTAACACAGGATTAGATAATCAGATAGTTGCTATATCTGACGAATTGTTAAAACAGAAGGTTTTGAATAAAAACCAGTATAAAAGGCTGATGAACGAATTGAAGGATTGATGTGTATATAATAAGTAGAGAGAAACAAACAAACAAACAAACAAAAAAATAAAACAGTAAATTCTTACACTAGAATAATAAAAAAAGTATTTAAACAACAAAACGATTTACCAGTGAAAAAACAAAATATATCATAAAAATAAAATATGTTGGTGATAAAGAACAGGGGATACGTCAGGACATACGTTCAAGGCGGTTCTGGCATCGTCGATTCTATAATGCGAGCGTTCACGAGCGATGCGGGTAGAAAACTCGCATCGACCGCGTTTGAGGTCGGTAAGAAGACGGCTTTGGATGCTGGTAAGAAAGCCGCTTCCGAAGCCAGTGGCAGGATAGCTTCTGTGGCTGGCAAGAGGGCAGCCGACGCGTTGATCGACAAGTTGATCAGTCCGCCGGCGAAGCGAGCTGCGTTAGAGCGAACGCCGAAAAGTTGGAAAGATTTTAAGGATGCTGTGGTGCCCATACAAGATTTAGCCAAAATGACGAGTGGATCTGGATTGAAGAAAACTCGCGACGGTGCGATATAAATAAATAATAACATTAAAAACAGAGTTTGAAAAACATAAAAAATTTGCGTTTGAAAAGAATCTAAAATAACAAAAAAAAATAAAAATAAAACAAAAATGAATATTAAAGAAATGTCTTGGAACGACGCCGCGACCAAGAGGTCGAATAACGAGTTCTTTCCCAAGAGCATGAGAGGTTTGATAGTGGGAAAATCGAATTGTGGAAAGACCACACTGTTGATGAATCTGTTGTCCCGACCCGACTGGTTGGATTACGACAGATTGTTCGTGTTTGGCAAGAGCTTGTTTCAACCCGAATACAGATTGCTTCGAGAGTGCATGGATCGTAGATTGCCCAAGGACGTCATAGCCAGAATCTTTGACAGTAGGGAGGAATTCGACAAGAGCGGAGCTCCACTTTCGTCCATTTTGGACGGTGCGGCGATGGAGCTGAAGAAGAGAAATGCATCTTCGAACGTCGAGTGTCGATTTTATGAGAACGCTAGCGACGTTCCGGATCCTAGAGAACTGAAATCGGAAGATAAGAATCTCATGATTTTCGACGATCTGCTTTTGGAGAGACAGAACCGATGCGAACCGTATTACGTTAGGGGTCGACACAGCAACGTGGACTGTTTCTACCTGTCGCAGAATTATTTTCGATTGCCCAGACAGACGATAAGGGAGAACGCTAATTTTCTAAGAATCCAAGATCTCAAGAATCTCAATCACATCTACGGTGATCACGTCGCAAACGACATGAGCGCTGCGGAATTCAGGAGATTCTGCAAGAGGGTTTGGGATGGTGGACTTTACAATTTCGTCGTGATCGATTTGACAAGCGAATTTAATCGCGGAAAATATCGGTGCGGATTCGACAAGTTTTATGTTTCTGATGATAATAAGATAGAGCGTGAAAATAAAAAAAATTAGAAAAATAATAAATCTTCAAATAATTAGTTTTTGAAAAAATAAAAATAAAATTAAATATAATGTTCGAACATGGAGAGTTGTTAAGACGGATAGCCGAGAATACGGCTGCAAAACAATCCATTCAAATCGTGGTGAGTGGCGATTCGACTCGATTCGCTACGAAATTCGAACCTTCCATCGAATTGAATAGAGAGAAAAGTTACGAGATGGCGTTGGTGAATCTGGAGACTTATTAGTCCTTTCCCAACGTCACTGAAAAGAATAACTCGTTCAAGTATTCTGACGGAACGGATTGGTTAGAGATTCGAATTCCCAAAGGGAGTTACGACATAGACGATTTGAACGATTACATTCAGACGCGAATGAAGACGGATGGAAAGGGAAGCAACAAGATCAGACTCGCTCCCAATCCTAATACCTTACAGACGATGTTGGATTTGGAAGATAATTTTCGTGTGGATTTCAACACGGACGATTTTATAGGCAAGATGTTGGGATTCAATCGAAAGATGTATCGAGGCCACGCTGCATCTTAAAATACGGTCGACATTCTCGCAGCCAATAGCATTCTGGTGAATGTGGACGTGATTGCTGGAAGCTACGTGAATGGTAGCGCTCAACCGACGATCTATTCCTTCTTTCCAAACGTGTCGTCGGGTTATAAGATCGTGGAGCGACCTCGAAATTTAGTTTATCTACCAGTGATTTTAGACACGTTGTATAGTCTCAAAACCACGTTGACGGATCAAAATGGTGAACTGTTAGATCTTCGCGGAGAGAGAGTGACGATACGATTTCACATTAGAGAAATATAAAAGCAAAAAAAAAAAAATATTATATATATAGATAACAAAAATAAAATAAACGCAATATTAATTTTACAAAATTATTTTAATATAATTATTAAACAAGAAACAATTGAAGTAAATAATTTAAAAAAAAAACAGAATTATGACAGAATACGTGGTTAAAAACGTGAACATATCCGCAGGACAGAGGAAGAAACTTAAGAGAACGTTAACAACTCGAGGCGAGGCGGTGAGATTCAAATTCACTCACGAAGATCTGATGAGAGGCGGTCAGGATTCGATCGCCTGGACCAGAAGTCAAATCAAAAGGATGGAGAAAGCGATTCGCGATGGAAGAGGATTGACGGTGAGAATGAGTCCCACTCAATTGAGATACAATTTGAGAATGAAAGGTGGTTTCCTACCGCTATTGGCAGGAATCGCTGCAAAAGCATTACCCTTCGCCACAAAGGCACTACCCTTTCTCGGAAAGACTCTCGGCGTGGGAGCTCTCACGGGACTCGCTAGTTTGGCAGTTGAGAAATTAATGGGTGGCATCGGACTGTTCTTGAAGAAGGGAGGAGCCGTGTGTCGCGTCCACGTAGATGACAGCGTAAAGGATTGTATCTAGAACCCGTTAGAGGTGGCAACTCTCTGAGAGGAAACGGTCTCTATCTGAAGAGTGGACGGAATGTTGAACGACTCGGCAAGGGTTTGTTGCTCGGTGAGAATTCGCCATTTAAGAATATACCGATTTTGAATATGTTATTATAATATAAAATTATATAAAAAATAAATCATAGAAAGTATAAAATAATATATTTAAAATGGATAAAAAGGTGGAGAAACAATTAGATGATAATGATGAATATCGCAAGACAGAGTGCGAAGAAACAAAAAAAAAATGAGATCGAAAGATGATCTCATTACTTTTTTTTTTTTTCATTTTTCTTCGCTAAAAATCAATCTCTCTATTGTTTATATTTCCAAGTCCGTTATTAGTATGTTAACACTCGTGTCTTCTCCTTTTTCGAAAACGTGTTGAATGTTTATCTTTACTCTTTTGAGTTTTTTTACATCGGTCAACTCACTCTCACCACCCAATTTCTTCATGAGAGTTCGAATGAGATGTTTGGAAATATGTAATTTCCATAGGGCAACGACAAATCGTCCTTGTCGAATTCTCTATCTTCGGTGATGACGATGTTCTGCAGATCGCTTTGGTACTCGTAAATCAAATCGAGCGTGGCTTAGTCCAACTTCAAAGGCATCTTATATTTGTCGTATTTGTGCTCTAAGCCCTTCATCTTGACCTCGTTCAATTTGATGGGATCGTGTCGTTGTAATCTATAGATTTTATGACCGAATTTCTTTTTCGTTTTGACTTGTTTCAATTTCAATTCACATCTTTTAGGTGTTGTTGTCCTCATGATCGATTATTTGGTTTTTTGTTTTTACGAATTCTTGCAAATAATGTATATTTTAAATTTTGTATTTAAATAATAATTTGTTTAAAAAGTTTTTTTTTTTTTGCTCTTTATATATATATAAAAAAGTTGTTTTTTTTAATTTTTAATTTTTTTAATGTCAAATTTTTTAGTAAAATTTTTTTTCTCTTTATATATATATAAAAAGTTAAATTTTAAATTTCAATCTCTCTATTGTTTATATTTCCAAGTCCGTTATTAGCAAGTTGACATTCGTCATTTTTCCACTTACGAAAATGGTGTAAATGTTTATCTTTACTCTTTTGAGTTTTTTTTCATAGGCGAATGCGCTCTCACCACCCGATTTGTTCACGAGTTCGAGTGAGATTATTGCATATATGTAACCTCCATAGGACAACAATAAATCACCCCTGTCGAATTCTCTGTCTTCGGCGACGATGATATTATTCAGCAGTTCGCTTTGGTACTCGTAAAACAAATCGAGCGCGGCTTTATCCAATTTCAAACATATTCGATATTTGTGATAGTAGCGCTCTAAGTCCACCATCTCGACCTCATTCAATTCGATGGGATCGTGTGGTTGTAATGTATAGATATTAAAACCGAATTTCTCATACGCTTCATCTCATTTCAATTTCAATTCGGATCTTTAAGGTGTTGTTGTCATGATCGATTATTTGGTTTTATGAATTCTTGCAAATAATTTATATTTTAAATTTTGTATTTAAATAATAATTTGTTAAAAAAGTTTCTCTTTATTTCTCTTTATATATAAATAAAAGTTAAAAAAAATATTCTTACAAACTCAATTTTGAGGTAAAAACAATGATCAAGTCCAAACATCCAAATTATAGTCTAGAACGTGCAAGACTTCAAACATTTAAAAATTGGCCTTCGCATCTCGCTCAAAAACCCGAAGATTTAGCCGCCGCGGGTTTCGTTTACGTGGGTAGAGGCGACAAAGTCAAATGTTTTTGTTGTAACGTACATTTGATGAATTGGGAACCTCACAACAGACCTTTACTAGAACACATAAGTAATATTAAAAAAAGCAAATGTGATTATTTGAACAAGATCCTAACGTTGGGATTGATCAAAATCCAAGACGAAAAAAGGGATAGAGATAAAAACCAAAAATTATTGATGGATATGTTACAACTCGGACACACCAAGGAACAATTGTACAATGCGTTAAACAACGCAAACAAGACCCTGTCTCAATTCAAAACTTTAGAACATCTTCTCAAATTCATGGCGGAAGCGGACGAGTTATTGTCACTCATCGAAAACGAACCGAGTAAAACGTCCACCACCAAGTGTCTGCTCTGTGAAGGTGTCGGAAATGTCTTGTTTCTACCGTGCGCACACCTGCGTTAACAAATTATTTAATACAAAATTCCAAAAAAAAATATTCTTACAAATGAAGCAAACAGATAAAACAATGGGAGAGTGCGATCAAAGGCGTTTTTAAAACTTTCGACGTGATTCCCTCGTTGAAGAAAATCGATCTGAAATTGTTCATGGAACGGGTGAAGAAAGAAGTATTGGATTTGTTTCGCGAATACATGAACGTGGGATTAAAAATTAAGATGATACTCCATTGCATAATGAATAAAATCAATGTGAAGTCCAGCGAGAGCATCGTGAAAAAGGCATATTTCAGATCTAACGTCGAACATGTATTTCGAGGTTCAGATCTATCAGACGCTTTCGAAAAGATGAAAGACAAGATGTTGACGTCTCTCGTGAATTATCAACATGAAGGTAGTAATTGGACGTTCGATGAGGTGTTGAAACTCGAAATTCACATGAATAAAAACGATCCGTTGAAAGGATCTTCCTACTTGGAACTACCATATTTCTTGACTAAGAAACACGCTGTGGTCAACGTGAGAAATAAAGATGATCAGTGTTTTAAATGGGCAGTCACCTCCGCTTTATACCCTGTCGAAATAAACTCCGATAGAGTTTCTCGTTACGAGGAAACTTCTAAAAATCTCGATTGGACCGGAGTGACTTTTCCAACAGAGTTAAAACATATCGAACGTTTCGTGGCTCAAAATCCCACCGTAGCGGTGAACGTCCTTGGATACGACGATGAAAAACGAACGATCTATCCTCTTAGACAGACTTCGTATCTCAGAAGAGAAAAGACGATTATTTTATTATTGATTTCGAATGGTGACAATCGTCATTATTGTTGGGTTAAACATCCGACCCGATTACTGTCGAAACAAAATAATAATCATAACGGAAAGATATCTTTATGTTACAATTGCATGAACATATTTAAGACCGAAAAATCATTAGCAAAACATCAGGAATATTGCAACGAAAATCCAGGTGTTGCCGTCGAAATGCCAAAACCCAACACCATCGTGAAGTTTGAAAATCACAATAGAAGATTAAAAGTACCATTCGTCGTGTACGCCGATTTCGAATGTTTCACCACAAAAATGAGTTCCTGTCAACCCAACGATCTTCGAAGTTACGTTGAAAGATATCAAAAACAGAAACCTTCGGGCTATTGCATTTATGTAAAATGCGCTTTCGACTTGCAACACGACATGGGTTCCATCACCTACACGAAACAGTGCGAAGACGACGACGTGGCTCAAAGGTTCGTGGAAGAGTTAGAATCGAAAATTCAAACATTATACGACAAATTCAAAACTCTGGCAAAAATGATCATCACGCAAGAGCAGCAGGACGAAAATAACAGAGCCACCGAATGTCACATATGCAGACAATCGTTCGACGAGAATTCGGAGGAAAATAAGAAGGTCAGAGACCATGATCATTACACGGGTCTGTATCGCGGTCCGGCTCACAGCAAGTGTAATTTAAAATATCGAGACGCCGCTTTCTATCTGGTGATGTTTCACAATCTCTCGGGTTACGACAGTCTTTAATTCACCTCACACGAAGAATTAAATTGCATCACGAACAGCGAAGAAAGATACATTTCCTTCACGAAATGGAAGCTCATGGATAGGAAAAGAGTAATCGACGGAAATACGTTGAAAGAAAAAACGAAATCCATTCGTAGATGCATACATTTCATCGACAGTTTTAAATTCATGTCGACCGCTCTGGAAAAATTAGTCGATAACATGAGCAAGGATAAATTTAAAATCACGAGCGAACATTTCGGAGAACGAGTAGATGTCATGTTGAGGAAAGGAGTCTATCCTTACGATAACATGAACGATCTAAAGAGATTCGAAGACACTGCACTACCTTAGAAAGAAGATTTTATTTGAAATTATACGAATCCGACATTTCCGATGAGAATTACGAACACGCCAAAAACGTGTGGAAATTATTTGATATGAAAACCATGAGAGATTATCACGATCTCTATCTGAAGACCGACGTTCTGCTCTTGGCAGACGTGTTCGAAAATTTTCGAGACGTCTGTCGTCAAAATTACGATCTGGATCCCGCTTGGTATTTCACCGCACTCGGTCTGGCATGGGACGCTCTGTTGAAGACCACCGAAGTCCAATTGGAATTATTATCCGACGTGGACATGTTGCTCATGTTCGAAAGGGCTGCGAGAGGTGGCATCTTGAAGATCTCTCACAGATATTCTGAGGCTAACAATCCCTACATGAAAGAAGGTTTTGATTCGAAACGGTCCACTAAATACATACAGTATTGGGATGCTAATAATCTGTATGGTTGGGCTATGAGTCATCCTTTACCGATTGGAAATTTCAAATGGGTAACGGAACCGGAAGAGATGCAAAAATGGAGAGACTATCCTTGCATTTTAGAAGTCGATTTGAACTATCCGGAAGAATTACACGATCCACACAATGATTATCCACTGGCTCCCGAACGAATGGAACCGAACGAAGGAGACGAGGAAAAACTCATTCCCAATTTATTTAACAAACGTAACTACGTCGTCTACAGCGAGAATTTGAAACAGTACGTCGATTACGGGATGAAATTAGTCTGATTAACCACCGATGCCGCGACCAAGAAATACGCGGACGACTCTCATGAGAGATTCAGTGAACACCTGAGAAATAGATACGTTCTGAAAACGATGCACTCGGAATTGAACGCCAATTCTAACAAGATAACGAATGTGGCCACTCCCACGAATCCCAAGGATGTGGCGACCAAACACTACATAGATCTGGAACAGAGAAAGTCTGACAGACGAGAAATGAAATCGGATCTGAATGTGGGATTCCACAAAATATTGAATCTGTCGAAGAATATGTAGAATCGCAAGTGGATGATCTCTACCTGAACAAACAATCTGGTGGAACCATGGAGGGTGGCATCAACATGAACGGTGAGAATTTATTCGGTCTCGGTCATGATCGCGAATTCGATTCCAGCGCGGTAAGCAGGAAGTATGTGGACGACAACTTGGTCTGGAGAAAGGGCGACATCATGGAAGGTAAACTAGACATGGGTGGACACGCGCTCACGAATCTACCAGATCCCGTGAACATGACGGATGCCTGCACCCTGATTTTGGTGGTGGAGAAAGTCAAATATGCTAGACAATTGATCACTGTGTGGGCCGAAGAGGCCGGCACCTTAGATGAGGGAAAAGCTGAGTGGTCTTTCAGAAATGGAGGTAGCGGATCGAAACATGGTCAGGTGGGATATCCCATGCCGTTGGGAGGTGAAATCCTTCGAATGAGTCTGGCTTCCTCGGATTTGAATAACAGAGCGGTCGTCAATCTCATGGTGAATGGTGTAGAGAGCGATAAGAGATACAGTGTCGAAAAGACTGAGAATCAACACGCGAATGTTAGCACGTTCGGCACGCCTATCAAAGTGAACGCCGAAGACAGGATTAATTTCGTTACGAAAACCAATAATCCTGAAGCCGCCACTTCCGTGGTGAGTCTACTGATCGAACTAGTTCCTTTGAACAAACAGTGAATGCGTGGAACATAATGAATTAAAAAAAAAATAATGTGTGATTATTAAAAACAAAAAAAAAAACAAAAAAAAAAAAGTAATGAGATCATCTTTAGATCTCATTTTTTTTTTGTTTTCCTTCTTCTTCACTATCACCATATATTATAATAACGTTTCCTTTTTTCTCAATTTTCAGCGTCGATTCTTCTTTTTCTTTTTTTCGTTTTCTATGTGATATGATACGTTTATAACAACACTTTTGTTGATCCGAATCATAATTATGAACGAATGTTGTGCATTTCTTGGTAACACTTGCATCATTACCATTCTCTTTAGAAGGTAGTGGTGATGGTGGAAAGCATCTCATTCTTTTCATTTCCAACTGTCTATCCCGCTGTTTACCTAACCATTTTTCCACATCTTTTTTTTTGTTTTTTGGCTTGCAACACAGGATGGAACATCTGACGGAAACGGAGAGACGATCGCACAGGATCGAACAATCTAAAATCTCATCGAGTTTTAATATCTTCGTCATGAAATATCCTTTTTGTTTCTCTCAAGTGAATAGCACGCAATCTTTTAAATAATTCAGAACGTAATCGTAAAAATCTTTTTTTTTCAAACGCGAAAATGGAACGTGTATTTCGTTTTCTACGTGACTACTTATGAATTGTAACATTTTGTACATCGAGAATGTTGAAAAAAGACAATTTTTTCTCGGATGAAACTTTTTTTTTTTGTTAAAAAAATATCATTAAAAACGAATTTATTTTTTTAGTTTTTTTTTTAATAATTACTCATTACTTTTTAGTTTTTTTTTTGTTTTTTATTTTTTTCACACACTCGTCTCTCATCGAATGATCGACATCTTATTTCCGTCCGATTCGAATTGTAATTCTCTATCTGACAGGATCAGGGCGAAGGCTTCAGTTTTTCTCGGAACATTCCTATCGAATTGCATCTTGATCTGAATGTCTAAGACGCTACTCTTGAGTCATTCACTCTGTTTACTGACGTCGAATACGAACATGGGATACATCAACTTGTATTCGCTGGGAGATATGTTAGGATTGCTCATCAATTCGTCTAGACCGTGATACTTCTTTCTAAAATCAGCGGCGTCGCCGTACAGTCTGCAGAAATCGTTCTTTTCGAATGACGTGTTGTAATCGATTGCTGGATATCTCGTGGCATTCAGAAACACTTGCATGTTTCTCAAACTGCAGTGATCGAACAGTGACACATTCTTTTCCTGAGACCCGTCCCTATTGGTCTGAAACTCAACCACGATGAAACGCGGTCTCTTGGAAGCAGATTTCACCATCAATCTCCAATCGAAGTGATTTGTGGAGGGAGGAATGCTAGCCGTGTCGCACTGTCTCATTCTAAATCCCACGGGTAATTTACTCTTGGATTCTATGATCTTGTAGAGACGCACTTTCTCCACAATCGAAGGCTCCACGTGCGGAGCGAACCACAATATCTTGTGTAGAGTTATTTTACCCGCATCGGTCGCAGTGAGTCTCACTATTGCATCATCGTTTCCTTTTTGAATCAACGTCAGATTGTGTTTGAATCCGTACATGATCTTGTTGTAATCATCTGCAAATCCGAAGATGTGTTTCAAAGGTATCCTGAACGAAAACATTCCTTTAGGTCTGGGCGTCTTGACGACGTAGTCGAATATCGCGGCGGCGCCTGCGCTAGCCGGGCCTACGGTGTCTTTCACCCACAACTGATTAGGTCCTCTGGATTTCGAAAAATCAACAGGATACATCAAGAGTCCGAACATCGTGGTGGCCTGACCGGGATGAAACACAGATTCTATCTCTTGTCCGGATAGCATGTATTTTATGTTACTGAATAGATGCATGATGCCATTATTGGCAAGAGTAACCGTGTCGTCGTCGGCGTAGTCGCTCCCATCTTCCTTGGTGAGACGTCCCTGCACCACTATGTAACTCTCGCTAGGATGTACAAATAGATCTTGAGTTTCGACGTTGATTCTTATCTCTCCCGCATTGTTCAAACTCGTTCCGGTTACCGGTTCGTATTCGTGAACCTAATATTCTTGAATACTTTCATCTTTCACTATGCTTTGTGCTATATCTAGTATATTTGTCATTTTAAAGGATTTTTAATTTTTTGTTTATTAATTAACTTGCTTTTTTTATCTAAAAATAGTTTTTAATTATTTTTTATTATTATTTTTTTCTCTCTTATATATATGTGTGTGTATACAAGAAAATGTTAAAGAGAGTAAATAAAAAAAATTTTGTCTTCTTCATCAAAACTTCGTCTTCTGTAATTGTTGTTCGTAAAACTTTCCGATGATCTCTTCTCCATCCAAAGCTTCGATTTCGTAAGTCACCGGATCGGTGTGAAATATTTTGATTATCACGAAGATTTCCGAGGTCCATCGAGGAGTATAACCCTTTTCGAAGTGCTTCTTATAAGCGTAAATTCTCACTCGATCACTGACTGCAAATTTCGGCGTTCTAGACTTCTTCCTGATCTTAGATCTCTCAGGATATAGATTCACGTAGACCCGTTTTTTGTTTCGAGGATTGCTAACTTCCGCGGGAGTCATCTTGATCGATCTGTGTCGCGTGTTGTTGTAATCTTTAACTAGACCAGGTCGAATTCGCCGGTGAAGTATCTGTGCACCTTTTCCTTCATCGTTCGATTCCAACGTTCCACCACGCTGGCTTTCTCTTCGTTTTCGATCGAGCAGAGGTCTACCAATCGACGAACGTGCTTGTTGTAGAATTCCTTTCCCTTATCCAACCACAATTTACTCGGTTTTCGAGAAGACGAGTCGAACACGCTCTTCAGAGCCTCGGCGATGCAAGGTCCCGATTTATTCTTCTTCGATGACCGTCAATAGATATTTGACGCCCTCGTTCCACCTCGAAAACGATCTCATGTCAACCAAGTCGGCAGACCAAATATCATCCTGACCCTTCACGAACACCCTTCTCTTTCGAAATTTACACACTATGGGTTTGTGTAACTCCTCGGCCAATTCGCTCATCAATAATCGTTTCTTCTTCTTTTGAGATGCGCTTTTTTTTTTGAATGCCCCATCCGAATCGACGTTTCGCACTGATCAGATTGCCGACCAGCGAACGTTCCATCTTCTCTCTCCTGGTCGGATTCGATATACCTCTCAATTTCCCCAACATGTTTTTATCGCAGATGTCGTTGCGAGTCTTGGTGTCGGGATGTCCGGCGTAGCACAGATCATGATCATATGTGGCCGCGTCCACCCTATTCACAGGCTTGCTCCAAGATTTGGGTGTCAGATCGGCGTTGAGTCTCTTGTTCAATTTCGTTCCGGGTCCAGTGAAACTGTGACCGGGCAGATGCATTTCGAAAGGTAGATTATTGATCATTTTATTCACGATGCCTTTACCTTTGCTCGCGTTCTTTTTTTGACGAATCGTGTCTTGAACCACACACGTCGCAAATTCCGCAAAGCATCTATCTGTCGTTTTTAGTTCGCACTTCTCTAGAATTACTCATCTCGGTAACTCTCTTACACTTTACGCAATACATTTTTAAGAGTTATTTAAATTAATTTCGTTTTTTTATTTTATATATAAATTTAGTTTTTTTTTTTAAAAATTCTGTTCTAATATATATATTTTTTTTTTTTCAATCGCTGCTCTTGAGTTCTATCATCTTACTGAATTCCTCCCTGGCCTCTTTCCTCCCCTTTTCCACGAGAGAATCCTTCATCTCTTCCTTGATGATCTGACGAGTCTTGATTCTCACGGCTTCTTTCATGGCATCGTATTTCGTTTTCTCGCTCAATATCGCGAAGTATTCTCCGTCCGATATCCTACCATCTTTCAACGCCATAGAGATCATTTTGGATATCGTGTCGATCTTGGAGTCGGCCAAGACGCAAATCTTGTCGTGTTTCCTCGCCTTCAGATATAATTTCCTACTCAAAAAGTTTCCGAGAGTGCTAAACAATCCGGCGGCGAGGGCCACTCCTTCTACGGTCAACACGATCGGAATGCCGACCGCGGTCGACAAAAATCCGATGCCGGCCGCGTGTAAACCCAGGGAAATCGTGATGAGTGTCGTGTCGATCGCGTTGACGAATGTCACGAAACGCGAATACTTCTTCTTGAGGGAACGACGAGAATCTCTCTCTCGAGTTAGATACTCTTGGATTCTATTGATTTGATCGATGCGATACCTCTCTCCTCTTTCTTTTTCTTCTAGCGACGGTGCCGTCGGCAAAACGTCGATCGGCTTCTCGTCCTCCTCGTCCACTAACGTCGGATACAATTTATTTCTAGTTCTCATTTTTTTGTGTTTTTTTTCTTTCTAATATTAGATAAAAAAAATTTATGTGTGTATTTATTTTTTTTATTTTCTATTCTCCCTTATTTTATATCAACGAAAAAAACTTAGACGAATGCTTCGTTCAGCAATAATTTCTTGATGCATCCCTTGTCTTCTAAAGTCAGACTTCTACGCGCCAATTTCAGTTCTTCCGAAACTGTGGGCTTGTCTTGATTCTTACAGAAGACTAATCTCTTCCAAAACGTGATCACATCGTCGAATCTAACGCGTTCGAACGCCGGTTCGAAATACATGATGACCATATCTTCCCTTTCCATCGTCAGACACGAATGATTCTTGTGATCGAAGTCTAGATGATCCCGACATCCGACGCATCGTTCTAACAAGATGGATCGTAGCTCATCGTTCACGCAGATTGCATGTTTAAAAGAATCCTCGCTCTAATAGTCTGGGAAGCGCACATGATTTACGTATTTTTTTTTTTATTATTATCTATTCGATTTGATATATTTATTTTTCTAAATAACTATTATTTATATATTTTTTTTCTCTCCTATATATATCGATCACTTTTATTTATTTCCTAGAATATTCCCCCACCTCACGACGAGGGGAGATAACTCCGTATGATCGAGTTTATGAGAATCGAGCGATCCGATCGCTCGATTGGCGGAGAATCGAGCGATCCGATCGCTCGATTAGCTGAGTTTGGGAATTCCCATTGTGGGCAATTCCCCTAATGACGTCATAAATGGGAAAAACCCACCGCCTCAAAACAATGGAGAGTTCTGGATCACTGATGCAGAATCCGCAGACCGTTTTTTGATGATAGCCCAGAATTTTTTGCTCGCGTTCACCAACGATGGATCGATGGTCTGATCTGCGATGGGAACGTCGACAAAAATTTTTAAAGTGAAAGATAAAAGTGAAGATGTACAATTTCACCCTTTTTTTAAAAACGCGCGTTCACCACGAGTATTTGAACGTTAAAAGTGCGATCTAGGAGTCACAAAAAAAACACGGCGGATTCAACATCACTGTACATTTTTGTGAACAAGCGTGCGATTTAACACTGAATTCCACGTTGGTGAGCGCATCGTGTACGTATGTTGTACACGTACATGTACAAAGTGATAGTAAACTCTCCTTTTATACCTACTTACGTCATACGTTTTCGTGGTTATAGAAGTATCACTGAACACTTTCAGATGTTATCGAGGTTACAGAAGTACCAATGGACACTTTCAGTGTTAAGAAAGATAACCTGTTTTTTGAGTTGCACATATGTGCTCATCGCGATTTTTACAGTTGTAACTTGCAAATACGGTTAAAACTAGAAGTCCTGTCATGTACTGTGGCTTATCTAGGCTTAATTGATCGTAGGTTCTCCTGTTTACGCATAGCAAACACAGGCAATGTTTCTGCCATTGGCTGAAACATTGCTTGTGCACAGGCCATATGTACAGTATTTGATTGCCTTACTATGGTCATAACGCGTAGATTAACGCACAGATCGACGTGCTATTTGTGCGCATTTCGTGAGAGGACTTCTAGGTTTAACTGTAGTCCAGACCTTGCTGGGCATGTTTTATTTTGTGGAGATATAACAGTTAGGCTTTTACATGCATGGCATTTTGACTTGTCAAAAATGTTCAGGTGACGCTTGTACCATTGCCATTCATTTCAATAGCTGGTTTAGTAGTAAGTAGAGACATACCAGCAACAAACCTCGCATTGATGTTTGTAGGGCGGACATCTGTGCTATTGCGATTCAAACGTTGCCTCGGTGGATTCCTAGTTATAATTGTGGTGGAATTGATTTGTCATTGGATGCTACTGGCCCCGGCATTGGTGGCCCAAGTACTGTAAGTGGGCGCACGAAAACCAAAGTGTGTCCCTAGGAGGGAGCGACGTGGTAACAACACTCTTGGTGCGGCATTGGGATACTTAGTATACACGTGGGAGTACGGTTTATAAGGCAGCTGTATACTGCTACCTTCTTCATCCTTTTAGGGGATGGCCGGAAGACAGCCAATCTGACTATGCTTTCCCCTGTCGGTATATAAAGGCGTCGAAGTGAATTGTTATTACTGGAGGGATCCATATTACAAAACATGTGTTATATATATATATATATATATATGTACCATGTATATTTTCTTAAACTGGCAAATAAAATATTAAAAAGCTATTTTCAAAATGGTGGCTTCGCGCTCGGTGGGTGTAGTAAGACATGGTCAAGCGGCCTGTTGATTAACCCTTTACCTAACACAGTATTTAAAAAAAATCAAATAAGTTTCACATTTTTCGATAACAAATTTCACAAGTGTTCTATAAAACCACACAAATATGGATATAATTAGAACCAGCTCGACGAGCTGGTTCTAATGATATCCATATCTATGTGGTTCTATTATAATCGGTACCTTTCTCTATTCATGCATTTCTTCTGCTATAAAATACAACATGGAATTAACTGTATTCCGAAAACAATTATCTTCAAATGGCCACTAGCTCACTCCTGTTGATTGCGATTCATCAGACAACTGACATCTCGTGATGTCTCGTAACGAACCAATAACTTTCAGCTGAAGAGAAAAAGTCTATGCGTGGATACGAGGAAGAAATTCAGATATGGGGAAATACTCCATATGATGGAACTTAATGAGGTTGTGCCCACGGGTCAGTCTTTGGGGTGGAATAATAATAATAATGAAGATTGGTCAAGCAAGTATTAACATTTTTTTATTATCAACAGTCATTTACATATGAACAATATTTTCTCCAATTAATCAATCTAACCCTAACATGCTCGACTACCGATAACATTGAACATCGCATTATAAAATAATAAAATTAAATTTCCTCTCAGATTGCATTAATCGAATAATGGCATAGCTTCGAAGTGTACTGAGATAATTAGTCTTTCATTCATTCATTCAGTCAGTCGTCATTAATTTGTAGGTTATTATTTATCCATTCAATTACTCATTCGTCCATATACTTATCCGTGCAATCGTCTGTTTATTTATTCGATTCTTCTCACATACTAAGTTCGTTCCTTTATTTATTCTATTTCTCAAACCATCTTCTGACTATCCATTGACACTTACTAGATGAACATAGTAATCGGCCTCCTGAATCGTTTATTAATGCGCGCCTATTTGGGCATTAATAATAACTCCCGCTTCGATCTATACTTGATAAATCTGTACCTTATAACAATTTACTCATTCACCGAGTCGGATATCTATTATAAATTACACTGCGTACCGACCTTTTCCTCTTCGACCATATGGTCGTAGATCCCACGCTCAATAGCAAAACGAAACCCATCCCACATTTTACTTCATTATTAACCCTTTGAACTCTAGTGGTATCTCCCACGCCAGATCAATAACAGCAATTAGAAGACTCCATATTCATTATTTGGGGTAGACCAATCAATATTTTCAACGTGCAGCCTCGAATTTTTTCTTGAATTTTTTCTCCTTATCCTAATTATCCGAAATATCGCTTATATATCTTTAACTGTTTACATTGGTTACCTAGACGGTGACAGCGAGCGAGTTCCAAGTTAACTCAAGACAATGCTGTACAATTAGTTGTCGGCACTCTATACAAACAACTCCATTTTATGTATGCTTGTCAATTTGAAACACTTACTAATTAAACAAATTCATCCAGCCTCTTAATAATGTACCTGTTAATTTAAAACGGTGACGTGCTCTTAATTATAATAAACTTTATTTGCTACAGTTAAAACTAGAAGTCCTGTCACGAACTGTGCGCTTATCTAGGCTGAATTGTGCGTAGGAATTGCGCGCAATTGCCCTGTCGATTAGCATCCAAAGCATGGCAGGTTCTCCTCCTAGTTACTCATAGCAAACACAGTCATAACGTGTATATTAACGGCGCCGATCGACGTGTTATTTGTGCGCATTTCATGACATGACTTCTAGTTTTATCTGTAGCTTTAGGTGAGAATCCCTTTGAACAATCTTCATCATTTATGACGTTATTTGTTAAAACGGATTTCCACTTGAGCTGAGCACTTAAGAATTTTATCTGCTGTGGTGTGCATTTCTAAATATTTTTGACATTACGAAATGCACTCCTGTCATACTATAACAGGACGTAATTTAAGATCTACTATAAATTAACAAATCCAATTAGCAGAAGCGTAATCAGCTGTAGGGGACAGATGGAGTTTATTACCTTCAGTCCAATTAACAGTGAAAAGTAATTTAATTTTATTATCTAATTTACTAAGGTAAAGCTAAGGGCATCCTTTAGTTACATAAGAGGCGAATGGAAGTCCGTTGCCTCCACTGCACATAAATGATATCCATTCATTTATATCAACTATAAACAACTGGGAAAATAGAGATAACGTGATCATTAATTCTTAACAGAAAAATAGAGCTTGATGCAACTTTCTCGATTGAAGGATGATAAGCAGTTAACCTCGGGACATACAAGGCGGGGAAATTCTATAAAACACATTGTCAGGAGTTAATATGTCGTCTCTTGTCCCATCACATGTACTGTCCAGGAGAGGGGCGAGAGCGTTTACCTGACTTTGGAATTCATCACTACCAATGAGAACACCACCCCCAGGGGTAGAGGTAGTACCTTTAGTGAGAGGACCCCCTCTCAGACTGGTCCTCACCCAAGGGGGAATGGAGGCCCTGAAAAGAGACGACGAAAACTCAGACGAAAATCCCGTCAACCGAAGCGGAGGGATGCCCGACGCATGGAGGCATTTTTGGAGAAGAAGAGAGAGAACGGCGAGGAAAAGAAAGAGCCAGAGGCGGCCGCCATTTCCCCTTCCCTCCCACAGACAAACCCATCCTATTGCCGGCTCCCCAGCCGGAGTTGTCGGACGTGGAAAAGTCTGTGGAGACTGAGACTGTGGAATTGAAAGCTGCACTCTCGCCATTTCCTGATCCTCATTCGCCTCTTCATTTGGAACCAAAATGCCAGGACTTGGACAGACGACTGGAACAGATCAAGCAGGACAGCCAGAACCACAAAAGGAAAATGGATCGACAATACGAACAGCTAATCGGACAAATCAAAGACCTGGCAGAGGCACAATCACAACAAAAGCCTCAGACTCATTCCTCACCACTCTTTACAACTCCAGATTAGGCCAGGACTATAGACTGATATGAGGCAAGTCGGTCATCATCAAGCAGTTCACCAACAACGTCAACTGGCATGGTCTCCCCATCTAGACCACCTCCTCTCAAAAAGAAACAAAAAGACAAGCGGCGCTGAGTACTCATAACTCCCCATTCTTTACCACTACCAGACAAGACTTAATCACACAGTTAAAGAGGGCCGAAAGGAGCTTGTCATACACACCGTCTCTGCGCGCCTTCGGCGCGCAAAAACATTTGATCTCTAATCTGGTTCTTTCTGGGAGAAGCCATGCAGTGAGTTACTTCGTGCTGGTGGAAGAATGACTGGGAATGGTCGAATTCGGATATTCACGAAAAGTACAGGATAGGAATCAAGCTAGATGCATTTTTATAATTTGTAATAGGTTATCCTTAGTCGGGTTGTTACGAACAATTAGTACATTCCACATTTAGGAAGGGCAGGACACTTTAGGGAGGTCCCAATTGGTTGCTAGATAGACTAGTAGACCACATGACTGGGAAAAGGAAGCGCTGGGTTATCAGCTCCCAAACTCGGTTAACAGCTACGTATCGCGAACGGCATCAGTGACTGTAACTGATGCAAGATTACCCTCCTCTCTAACTCTCACATTAGAACAGTGTAGTCTTAAACAAATTGGCTGTAGTTTATTATTATTATTATTTTTATTATTATTATTATTATTATTATTATTATTATTATTATTATTATTATTATTATTAGTTAATTACGTCATCAGATAAAATGCACAAAGGGTTTTAAATGTGTTTGTAAATCAGCATTTCAGGATTATAAATAAATATAAATTGTTGTATTTGTAAGACAGCATTTCATTCACAGATCCCATTCTGAAGCCATTCCAAAGAACGGATGTAAAATCAACAGTCAAGTAACAGCCTAGCGAACAGCCAATGCGGGAATGACATCATGCTAATTCCCTACTAATTCCCTTTAAGTAATCTAATGCTTCAGTTCTTGAGCAATTGTCGTCCCGTCAGCATAACTCTTCTAGAGAGGGTCAACTCTCTGCAGGCTTGGCATTTTCAGGAGAGCGATGTTTTCGCTCACCTATTGCTCACCTTAAATAAATTAAGGAGGGCGAAAACTAACCCTCCTAGCCTTAGAAAATACTGATGACCATAACCGCCTATTCCTAAAATCCACATCTTTTCAGATCTCTGCTGTGTTGGTGGTCTCTGTAAGATGGCAACACTGCCCCTCCCACACCTAGGTGTGGGAGGGGCAGTATAGCCGTCTTACAGAGATTACCTTGTTAGCAGCACCAAGAAAAATGTACAAAGCCCACTTGACAGAATTCATTAACAGTAAAACTTCATTTTGTCACTTTTAGAGTTTGTTAGCTTGAGGAGAGCTAATCGTTCGCCTAGGCAACGCGAGGGGAGCGATTTTTAGCCCTCCCGCATTTTAAGAATACCAGCCTGTCTCTGAGTGACCACTGCTATGGAAGTCATATTAACTGCACGTCATAAGCTCTAGACTGGGTTAACAAACAAACATCAATCATTAAATGACCCCAGTCAAAATACTATTGAGAAACTTCCGAGATAGCAGTGGTAGGCTTCTGTTTCATTTTCTGGCCGTTTCGCCGCTATGTTATGCAAAGGGTTACGAACACACATGCCTATGAAACGGACGTGGTTTTCCACCTCCTGTACGGGACGATAAGTTTGTGGAAATAGCCCGACGAACTGGGCTATACATGACGTGGACAATAGATGGTACCAACCATCTCCTTCAACCATTTCCTGTCTTGAATAGTCGCTGGCCAAACAAGCATGTTGTACTGGCAGAAAAAGCCATGCGTCACATGGTGATCCAGCAGGAATGTTTTCCTTTATCCCTTTACGTAAAGGAACACGAAAAACAGGCGACGCTTGTAAACAAAATTCTTGAATAACTAATTGTTTTCATTTTATGCGTCAAAAACATAGCTTATGACCCCTCATTGGAACGAACTCAATGGGCTAGTTCCAATAAGGGATCCTAAGCTATGTTTTGTGACAAAAAATGAATAAGTAATGAAAATTGAATGTAAATTTTGTGAATAGCGCTAGCAGGTTTTGGTCGTTACGTTGGTAAGAGGTTATAGGAATCAGCAGCACTATTTCGAACCCAAGCAAGCATGATGCTCCAGGTTGAAAAAAGATATGTTCTCTGTAAGAAAGAGCTCTGTTTTTTTTTTGCAACGGCCCAAGGGGACCGTTGCTCTGGGTAGCAACTGTTATGGTCTTGCAGACACGTTTTTCTTTGTAGGAAGAAGCCATACCGTTTGGAACCCCAGCAGGCGTGCATGGTGCCCCCGGAAAATCTATGATCTTCATAGAAAGCAGATAGGCTTTTTTCAGGATCAGGAGACCTGTTACCCTTGGTAGGAAAATATGTTGGCCAGGCAGGCATGTTTTCCTTTACAGAAAGGAGCCGCATCATTTGGAGTCCTAGCGGGTATGGGAACCCTACTTGGAGAGATTGTTCTCTCTGCGGGAAAGAGCTATGCGAGATCGTTCCAACGAGGGGTCTTAACCTATGTTTTTGAGACAAAAAATGAAAAAATAATGAAAATTAATTGGCGATTTTTGAGAATAGCGCTGGCCGGTTTTGACCGTTACGTTGATTAAAGGGTTAAACTCCGCTAAGTGTCTCGGCGGGATACTTCATCAAACCGGAGATCCTCCCACTGACCCAGTCTATAACTAAATATCACAATTTTAGAACTTACCTCCAGGTACAGGTGTGGTTTGGACTACAGTGGTTAAATGGAAGTGACTGGGGTTGTAATAAAGAGGAAGATCAATGAGCTCGTATTTCAAAACATCTACCTTTTCCGCTCTTCTTGTTGAAATTTATACGATATAACTGTGCAAGTGATTGTACAAATGCCTGTGGAAAAAGCAAATAAAACAATAATTGCTGCAATTCTGGCGACCATGAAGTGGAAGCGATGTCTGTTAAATCCGAACCATAAAAGTTTTGTTCAGTATCTGTGCACAAAATCAATCAATTTTCTGACCCGACCACTGCATGTAAAATATTGACAAAAATGACTTTGACGCCATCGGATTCACGAGGCTTTTCAGCATGGTGTTGTCATTATAAAATCAGTTGGGTTAAAAATCAACCTAACTGGGTTCATATTCACTCAACTCCAGTTGATTTGGGTAGATTTTTAACCCAATTGATTTTAGAGTGTACGGATAGCGACAATAAAAACGGAGAAACCTTTTCTATAACAGATTAGTCCCGATTGTGCATTGTGAATTATTTCGGTTAATTTGGCTGGACTAGTCTTACCGTAGCCTAAATTGGGCCTGGTGAGACGCCAACATTGTAGCATTTCCCAGTCCAGATCTGGTTTGGTAGTATCCATATACCATTGCAAACAAACACAAAACGTGTAAATATTGTATTATTTATTGATATGAAATTAATGCCAAGAACCGGTCATGATTATCCATTGTGCATAAGTATATGACCTTAAACACCAATAAATAAATAAATAATGTCAACAAGCGGGGCGCGGTGTCATTGCGGTAGCCGGTTCTCGTCAGATCACCGAAGTTAAGCAACGTCGAGCCCGGTTAGTCCTCGATTTGGAATCCCGCGCTGTTTCTTTGGGGAAGGCACATTGTCCGCGTGGGGGCACGATGCCGCCGTGTACTAAGGCGTAGTGCGCGTCGATTGTGCGCATGTCTTCAACCAATCTAACCCTGCCTGTGCTGTAGTGTGGAATTACGATTTGGGGAGCTGGCAGCTGCTCGTCGTTGCTCGGTGGTTCTCCCTGGGTACTCCGGATTCCTCCACCCGTAAAACTGTCACGGTCATGATTAGCCATTGTGCACAAGTATGTGACCTTAAACACTAATAAGTCAATAAATAAATAAATAATGCCAAGAAGTAGCAGTTCTGTTGCAATTGCCTGCGATCGCATATTTTAGCAACTTAAATCTAAAAGCGTGAGTTTGTAAACAACGTGTGTACGCGTGTGTTTCTCACCGGGTGGTTTTTGTCTCATTATGCATCAGTCAGAGCTGATACCCTGCTTTCTGTCGACAATAAACTACACGTTTATTGATCCAACATATTATGGGTTACAATGAATGAACAAGACTTATCTCTGGAAATCTCTGGGTTTATTGTCAGGTATTGAGTTGGCTTTTAAAACACGATACTCGTGTCTCTTGATCAGATTCACCAATGTCGGCTGGCTGACATGTCTATGATTAATTGGATTAACAAAATGGAATCACACATTTCTATTTCTGGTACATCTACAATTGTTATTGAATAAAGACAACAACGTGTAGTTTTAGAGCGCTGCCAGATGATGGTTTAAATCTTTTGTTGGCTTGAAATTAACCTCAATGAACACAATATATCCTACATAGGTTAGACTATCGAAACAACAGAGCTACAAATTTACACTCGTGTTAAAAGGACATTTCTAAAACGCGTTTTATGTGAGACTTTAGAAACAAAAATGATGGATCACAGGGCTATTTATTATGAGCAACTTCGTCTTCTTTCAGACCCTAAATACACACCACGGGGCAGCCTGGACGTTTTCCGAAAAGCCACCAGATCAATTATGGCGATGATGCCCAGTAAACAGTTTGGGCACCGTCTCAATTTTGAGCGTGCAAAGAAAAGGAAACGAAAAAGTATAAAAATGAACACTGTGTATCCGTTGTCAGAGAAGAAAGTGGATATGGGTCTAGCACTGGAGATGAAACAGTTATCGCTGGAGGGTTATGATATAGAAAGAATACGGGATGAGGAAGAACAATGGGATGTGTTACAAAATATAAAAGCTGTTCCCAAACCATTCAGCGTTCGTAAGTCAATCAGGTAAGTCTAATTTCATCGAAGCCTTTAGGTTGCGTTGGAGGGTGGAATATTGATAAGACACTGGCAAGGTGGAATGTTCACTCGAAGAGTAATTTATATTCTACGAAACAACATCACACTTACAAGTAAAATTTCATCAAGTGGACCTTGGGTTCAATCTGGAGGCCCATTGGATGAATTCTTGCTTGTGCTTCTTAAATTTTCTTTCACAGAGTTTGAGAGTTATTCTCTGGTGTAAGCTTCGTCCCGCGAGTGTTCTAGAAATAATTCAATAACTGTATTTATACTGTTAACACCTTTTTGGAGTTGAAGAATTCTTGAAAAGAATCAGCTGACTTTTTTGATTATGGAGAAGAGATCGCGAGCGGTTTTTGTTTATTGGGGTTTAACGACATTTTCAACAGCCACGGTCATATCTTGTCTGACCGTTTTACGGGTGGAGGAAACCGGTATACCGGGGAGAACAACCGGTCAGTGGGCAGCAACAGTCAGACTCGTCAGGTTAATAACCCGACACAAGCAGAGTTAACTGCGGTTTAAGGCAAGTGTACCATCGACATGCAGCCTTAGTACGCATCGTCACAGTGCTCCTATGTGGGCTATCGGGATTAAGTTCTAGCCCAAAGACACAGCGCAGATGGCGCAGGTCAGGGTTGACTCGTCAATCTTGCGGTTTAATATCAAATACTCTAACCAGTGAGCCACCGCGCTCCCCCAAGAACGGTTACCGACAATCTAGCCGAAATCGGATGCGTGAAGGGAGTATTCTACACATAGGAAGCAGAGATGCGACAAGAATGTTAAAACTAAATTATGTATATATATACAACCCACACCAACTCACTTTCTATTTCTGTTTATTATTTTTAATAAATTATCAATGGGTAGACAAGAAAAACACTTAAAGAAAACGCCTTCAATTCGTTTAGCTGTTAAAACAATTGATATTCGTTTTCAGGTGGAAACAGTTGAAGTAAAATCAGTCTCTTTTTCATCTCCCCTTTCACACACATTGTTTCTGTGTACCAATGCGGACTGCACGTCGAGAGTACAAATGTCTTCAAGCAAACCTTGCTTGTGTGCAGTTAGTACTTTGGGGAGTCTACGGTTGCTCGCCGCTTCTCGGTGGTTCTCTCCCGTTATCCCGGTGTAAAAGGAATGGAAGTCCGTAGGAACGTTAGTCCCTCTGGACTATTATTCCGCGGAATAATAGTCCTAGGTCTAACATTTCTAGGAATAGTAGTCCGCCGGACTACTATTCCTAGAAATGTTAGACCTAGGACTATAATTCCGCGGAATAATAGTCCAGAGGGACTAATTTTCCTACGGACTTCCATTCCTGATACACCGGCTTCCTACACATGAAAAACTGTTCGACATGGTTACCCTGGTTTTCGAAAGTATCGTTTAACTCCAATATAAAAATCTCCCCTTCGAATATTAGTATATATGTATATAATTTTTTTCTAATGATTAACTGCAATCGAAAATATCCCATTAGCTTTCGTACACCGACACATTTCAACGTACAATACGGTGATTGCAAAAACATCTGTTTTTCGACTAGATCGCGCTCTGGTCGCCTGACTCTTAAACCAGTGGATCGCAATTTTAGAAATAAAGTGTTACAGTAGGGGAGCACTGGCGAAGCCATATCGGTTCTCGTTAGATCGCCGAAGTTCAGCAACGTCGTGCCTGGTTAATCCTTGGATGGGTGACCACTGAGCTATTGACTCGGGTGCTTTCCGTTCTAGTGTCTGGTGTGCGATCAGCGAAGTTTTAGTGTGTGACCCTGCGGCGTTGCATCTGGTGCCAGCTGTGAATGTTTGGAGTGTTCATCAGTACTACGCAATCCTCACCGTACCTCGGTGTAAACAGGGACCTGTTGGAGTCTGCAGAGCACCGTAAGTGTGCTCCGTTCAGTTGTGTTGAGAATGTCATAGAATGAACAAAGGGTGTGTACGCCTATGATACGGGGTAATAATGTAAGTCAGAGAGCACTGCGGTGGATTCTAGACGTTAACATTGCATTATTATTATTATTATTATTATTATTATTATTATTATTATTATTATCATTATTATTATTATAATAATACTATCCAGAATTGGACAATGCTATCACATTTCTTGTTCGACACGTCAGATTCGACAGTGTTGAGGGGGGGGGGGGGGTGAAAATGGACTAAGAATTTCGACCAGATCGCGATCCAGTTGTGATCCGATCGAAATGTTTCGTCTACTTTGTATTCACAGTACTTTTTGCTGTCAGAAAGCCAAAGAAAATAAAAGAATGCATGAGATAAAAAAAAATGAGATAAATGACCATGATTATATTTATTTATTTGATACGTTATTTGTTAGAATTTAACGACACTATAACAGCCAAGGTGGTGTCGTGTCGGTGACAGTTTTACGGGTGGAGGAAGCCGGAGTACCCGGAGAGAACCACCGAGCAACGACGAGCAGCTGCCAGTTCCCCAACATCGTAACTCCGCACTGCAGCACAGGTAGGATTAGATTGGTTGAAGACATGCTAACCATCGACGTGCACTACGCCTTAGTACACGGCGTCATCGTGCTCCCATATGGACAATCTGGGTGAAGTGTCTTGCCCAAGGACACAACGCGGGAGTCCGAATCGATCGCTTAGAAGGTCACCCATCCAAGGACTAACCGGGCTCGACGTTGGTTAACTTCGGTGAGCTGACGAGAATAGGGTACCGCAATGCCACCGCGCCCCCGACTATGAATATATAAAATTTGAACGGTCTCTTTGTGTTATCCAGTTGGCCCAGAAGCCACTGGCTGTTGGTGTCACGTGCTGTATTTGTATTCGCCAAGATGCTATAATTTAACTATCTTGGGTCACGTTAAAAAATCTCAGGTAGCGGCAGATAACAGTTCTAACCCATTACCCAACGCAGACGATATCAAAATTTATTATTTTAATATTTGTTTTGTTCAAATTTTTCAACCACACCATATCACGTGACCCCTCGCTGGAATGAGCTCGTTCCAATGAGAGGTCACATGATAGGGTTTCGTTGAAATTTGTTGAAAAATATATATTTTTTAAACTACTTAATTTATAAATACGCGGGTGGATGCGGTCGATTCGTTAGGTAAAGGGTTAACTCTTAACCCGCTGAGTATTTTCAAGATATTTTTCATCAAATCTAGGCATGGCTGCTGTAAAGCAGCATGATTGGATTTGATGAACAATCTATCCAAATTTCATTCAAGTAATCATTGGTGAAAAAATCCGTTCAAGTTACAAAAGGGAGGGGGGAGTGGATTTGATTAAATGTGCCCGGACTATACTTGCAGTAGAGTCGCCGTGGACTGGTTGTAATCCACGCGTGGGCAGTGATGTCCACGCATGCCTTTATCATATAATAAAAATTATCATCAGCAAAAGTTTAATTAATGAAGCACCGGGTTGTACCCAGTGCTTCATTAATTAAATATTTGATGATTATTCCTGTCATTCGTGTTTGGAGTCTCGTATTATTGCATCCGTGGAAATATTGCCCACCCGTGGAATGTGACCAGTCTACGGCGGCCGTTCTGTATCTCAGAGGAAAGAGAAATACCGTAGTGAGCATGAATATTCACCAGCAACATGCAAGGAGAAAATCGGATGCGCCTTTTATGTTCATTGTTCATGTTTCGGCAAGTACGATCACTATTCACAAAGGAGACTGATACCTCTCCATTAACCCTTTACCTAACATGAAAAGCAGACGACACTTGCAAAAAAAATTCTTGAATAACTAATTTTTTTCATTTTTTGTCTCAAAAGCATAGGTTATGACCCCTCGTTGGAACGAGCTCGACGAGCTCGTTCCAACGAGGGGTCATAACCTATGTTTTTGAGACAAAAAATGAAAAAAATAATGAAAATTAATTGGCGATTTTTGAGAATAGCGCTGGCCGGTTTTGGCCGTTACGTTGGGTAAAAGGTTAAAAAAACCGAAATTCTTTCACTGATGGGACATGAGTAATGTTTTTTACGGTTGTTGTAATTGTTTTGTGTATTGGTGTTGAGACCGACTCGAAAACAGTTTTTCTAGTATTCGCATAAAATCGGTATTTATTGAGTTTTATTAATACATGTATTCGTATTCAAATATATTCAAATTGGAGATGTTTTAGTAAATACATTGTAAATACTTTTTGAATAATTACTATATTTTGAACTACAAAACTATAATATTACTAAAGGATTTCCATAGATCTGGGTCCAAGGACTCCAGCACCAAATTCTAGACTCATGTCAATATTAAAAACTCCCTAATCCCTTATTTATATATCACACTGTCTGTAATTTATGCATCAGATGCGCACAGACGTATTTAACCCTTTGCACCCTGGTGGTATCTTCCACGTCAGTTCAGTGTCATCGATGGGAAGAGTCTATATTCGTTACTTAGGGGTAGAATAATCAATATTTTCAACGTGCAGCCTTAGGGCTGGAGAAATGGGAAAATTGTGCAGGTTGAAATTTTAATGTTTCGACATTATTGTGAGATGGTGGGGAAGGTTTTACATACAGTTCGGATAGAGTAAATTGTGGGCAAAATATTCCCCATGTGTACATGTATGGTAAACTGTTAAGATACCCATGCAGTGGAGTTTCACCAACAGTAAACAAATTTCGAGAAAAGGTCACCCAGTCAAAAAAGGTAGTACACAGCATCACTATCGTCTCCATATTCTCTGAATTTAAAAACAAAATAAAAACAAGTAATAAAAAAGACGAATTTACCTCCAAAGCACAGCATATTACCTTCCGGAAATTTTCACGACACAGCACGTTTGTGGTTTGTGGTTTTACAACGCTTTTTCGGCTTTGTGAAACTCAATTAGCCGATTGCCAAACACAGAACTGTCGAACAGTGTCATTTGAAATCATCGAGTTAATCGAACACATGCTATTTCAGTCCAAATCTTTTTGGGCGAAGCCACGTGTACCATCATTGTATCATACGCCTTGGGGCGCGATGGCTCAGTAGGCAGAGGTGCAGGCTCTAAGTCGGAGGTCCTCGGTTCGAATCCCACATGCGGCAACAGCGCTGTGTCCTTGACAAGACACTTTACCACCACTGCCCACATGGAGGCACGGTGGCGTTGTATACTAAGGCGTCCTGCACGTCGATGGTGCACTTGTCTTCAACCAATATTAGCCCTGCTTGAGTGGAGTTAGTATGTTGGGGAGCCTGAAAGTTGCTCGCTGCTGCTCGGTGATTCTCTCCGGGTACTTCGGCTTCCTCCACACGTAAAACTATCCAACACGAGGTGACCCTGGCTGTCGAAAGTGTCGTTAAACCCCAATAAATAAATATAAATGTCATACGCCTTGACATTTCATCCAGTTGGATTCCCCCGATAGACATGTGATGTCAGAGTCTTGCTCTAGGGCACAAATGGAAAAAGAGATCACCAGCTACCGATTACAGTTCTGACAGACTGCATGGAGGCAAAACACCCCTGTCATACACACACTCCCCATTATCAGCCCCACTCCTCTCTCAGTGGAGGGACCAGGTGGGCTATTTAACCGAGGTCTAAAGTCAAAAGGGGCATCATATTTGGTCAAATGTGGCGAAGCATACTTGATAGTTTTGGATTACAAGACTGAAAACAAATACGAGCTACAAACTGTTATTGCATGCAGGTATCAGTTTGTTATACTTTATATGGTCGGTTCGTGTCGCCAGAGCTAATTGCCTCAGAATTTCCAGAGAAATATTCTAGGTAACGTAAAAACAATGTCCGGATCCGTTAATTCACTGTGCTCTTTTCAAAAGGACCCACGCACCTAGGTCAACGCCTACCCCTGAAGTTGGCATCCCTGACTCACATCGTCATGAAAATCGACTTTCAATAAAGTTATCTCCCTTGAAATTATTAGTTGTGCGAGGAAGGTACAATTGGAAAGCAAGTAATTGTTGAGAAAACACCAATGTCATCGGCAGAAAATAAAGCCTAGTTTCCGTTTCTTCGGGTTGTCTGTTGTTTCCATTTATTAAAAATTGCAAACGGAAACTCGGCTCTTTATGGCAAGCCAATAAGAAACAACTTCACAGATAATCTGTCATTAAGAGTATTTATTCGCATTACACACTCCGACGCTATGTAAGGGTTCACTTAGGCTCTTTGTTTTGCGAATGTGTTTTTACAATAACTTGTAAGTTTTTATTCTTCCCAGAAACCAAATAATAATAATAATACTTTGACCCATTTTTCACGGTTCACGGGTGAGAAGGCCTCGATTATCCCTGTTCTCCCAATTCCTCGTTATCCCCGACCCTCTTCTCTCCTCCCAACACTCTGAGATGAACTGCTTGATGACATCCCGTACCACATTCTTCTCAATCTCTGCGATAAGCACACTAACTAACCGTCTTCTTTGTGTCACCTACTAACCACATGCCATTCATTCTCCCATCCCACTTCCCCTCACAATCCCAGTGGATCTTATTCTGTTAGACTGGTGTTTTGGACATTCTAATAGAAAGTGTTCCAGAATCTCCACAACGCCTAAACTACACATTTGGCGCACCTTTTCATTGTCTTTCCCAGGTTTTTTCCCTTGAGCTCCAACAACAGCTACCCCATCTTGAACAACCCACCAAAGGTGCAAAGGTGCCATCATGGTACTCTTCAAAACCTGGCTTCTCTTCATCACGCAGGCCACCCAAAGGCCTGGACCCCTCTTGCCAATTCAGGTTAAAATCCGCCATGACTCTTTCTCTGGCGAATTTTTTTTACCCTGATTTGTGCTAATTTCTGAGCCCGAGATGCCCATTGAATAGTTCTCTATAGGTATCGCGGAACTAAATATTGAAATTAGAGTGAACCGCCTTAAAATGTTGCACTCGGAAATGACGCAATATCTAAAAATAAACAGCCTTGGGAAAATCCATTGTTTCAATAAAAGTTTGAAACATTCTATTAACATCTTGTATTATTGTTGAATATTCCTGATAAAAAAGAGGGTGATTTGATGACTTTTGGACCTAAAAAATGCAATTTACTTTTTGTGTGTTTTTGTAGGGAATTCCCTGAAAAATATGTGCACGTGACCGGTACTTCCCTTTGTGTCAGTTTTTCTCTCTTATTTGTTGCATGACCCCCTGTTTTCAGATCAGAAAAAGTTGTCTGAAGGGCTATACTTGACAGAGATATTTGAATGCCAAAATTAAAGTGATGCGATCACCTTTTTTTCCACCTGAACGTTATAATGGTCGCCTGTGGGAAAATATTTAGTTCTGTGATACCTAATAATTTCAAGGGAGATAACGTCTATTGAAAGTCGATTTTCTTGACGATATATTAAGTCAAAGATGTCTCCCCTCACACTCACATTGATTGCAACCCCGATATGGGTCGAAGACGATCAATTACGAGAGAGTGTAAACCCAATTTTTTCCGACTGTCAACACTCAAGTTCCGATTGACAAAATAGTGCAGCTACACAACCAATGCGTGCCTTCTTTGAAAGCATACCTTTATGATGTTGCTGGAATTATTTGACGGCCGGAATAAAAGTTTAAAAAATTTGTTGGGAATAAATACATGTAGTAGACTTGACGCATGTGGTTCCCAGCTTACTTAACCCTTTACCCAACGTAACGGCTAAAATCGGCCAGCGCTATCATTAAAAATCGCCAATTAATTTTCATTATTTTTTTCTTTTTTTCATCTCAAAAACATAGGTTATGACCCCTCGTTGGAACGAGCTCGACGAGCTCGTTCCATAGAGGGGTCATAACCTATGGTTTTGAGACAAAAAATGAAAAAAATAGTTATTCAAGAAATTTGTTTGCAGTTGTCGTCTTCTTTTCGTGTTAGGTAAAGGGTTTACTAGTACGTACCAGGTTCAATATTTTGGTGCCGTATCAGTGACAGACCTCCATTTGCATGCAATCGACTGCGTGTGTGATTACCAGCAGGGTTGAATCGATATCTGAGAATCCAATCCAGACGAAAATATTCCGACTATTTATTTATTTATTATTTATTTATTTATTGATGTTTAAGGTCACATATTTAGGCACAATGGCTAATCATGCCCGTGGCAGTTTTACGGAGGAAGCCGGAGTACCCGGAGAGAACCACCGAGCAACGACGAGCAGCTGCCAGCTCCTCAACATCGTAACTCCGCACTGCAGCACAGACAGGGTTAGATTGGTTGAAGACATGCGTACCATCGACGTGCAGTACGCCTTAGTACACGGCCTCATCGTGCCCCCACGTGGGCAATGGAGATGAAGTGTCTTGCCCAAGGACACAACGCAAGGACACAACGCGGTTGCCGCAGATGGGATTCGAACCGAGGACCTCTCGGCTTGCAGCCTGCACCTCTACCTACTGAGCCACCGCGCTCCCAATATTCCGACTGGAAAGATTATTAGGAGGTGCCAAAACCAGTTATAGCCACTCCCAATAGTTACGTCACTGTTGCGCCCATTGTTCTTATAGACCGTGATATTACATGGAAATTTACGAAAGGGAAGTATGTGATGATGTAATCTTGGCGGCAAACAGAGTACAGCCTCCGTTGACTGATCTCTTTCCACGGGTGAGCAATATTTCCAAGGACGCAATAATGTTTGATTCCAGACTTATAGGAATAATCATCAAAAATTTAATTAATGAACCACCGGGTACAACCAGGTTCTTCATTAATTAAAATTTTACTGATGATGATTTTTATTACCTGGTAAACGTATGCACGGACATGGATTACGATCAATCCACGGTGACTCTACTGTTAAAGTAACATTTCAAACAAAAATGTTCCGACACATTTCGCAGAATAACGCATCGCCATCAAAACTTAGACTTTTCGAATGGCCTGTTGTACTGAGATTGTTAACATTGGTAGAAACAGCGTTATTGCGATCACAACTTCCGCCATCAACTTTTGTTTGCCATATAGATTTATGTCGAGATTAGTTTGTTTACATACCGACTGTATAACATAAAATACCCACGTGTGTCATCTACAACACACAGTTAATGGAGTATTTACATGTTATTTTCACATAAATTTTGTCCTTTGTTTATCTAATGAAATCTAGTTTTTTTTCCATTTAAGTAGAAAGAGAAAATCCTCCCCTTTGTAAAAAGTCGATTTTTTTATGTCCGTGCAGTAACGACACATCCCAATCAATACCCGACTACATTACTACTCAGTTAACTATTTCGAATACGAATAGCAGACGACACTCGCAAAACGTTTTAGGGAATGACTGAAATATTAATTTTTTGCCTCAAAAATGGTCTGTAATCCCCTTCCACATGCGCACCCCCACTGGAACGTGCTCGTCGACCTCGTTTCAACGATGGATCTTAACCCAGGTTTTGTATGGTAAAGAAGTGCAAAATAAATAATGGAATGGGTTTTTTTGTGAATTGTGCTGGTTGGTTCCGACCGTTACAGAACTTGTATCACAATAATGGTATTTTTCGAACACATTGCGATCGGGTCGTGACACATTTGTATACCAGTGGGTCAAGATTTCATAAACAAAATATTCTAATTGAAATCCGAATCACGAAAAAGAAACGGACATGGTATCTGTTATTCGATGTTCTTGCATTTATACAATGCTATGAGGAGACAAGCAATAGGACAATTTCAACCGGATCGCGATCTAGTTGCGATCCAATCGAAATTCTCTGACCGATTTTGAAATCAAGGTACTGTATCCTAGGTAATGGTTAAGATGGTACAGGCAAGTAAACAATGGAATCATTTGTTGCACCTTTATGGCATAGTCCCCCATTTCCCTGTTTTATTTTTAGCTCATCTGGCCTAAAAGGCCATGTGAGCTTTTCTCATCACTTGGCGTCCGTCGTCGTCCGTTGTCAGACGTCCGTTGTCCGGCGTCCGTAAACTTTTCACATTTTCATCTTCTTCTCTGTAACCGCTGAGCCGGTGTGAACCAAACTTGGCAGGAATGGTCTATGGGAGGCCCTCTATAAACAATCCTCATTTTGTTCCCGTCGGATGAAAAACATGTCTTCCAGATTGGGGGATTTTGAAAAAATATCATCTCCTCTGAAACCACAGGACCAAATGTTTTGAAACTTTGCATGGTTGATGACTGGGACCCCCTCTACCAACGATCCTCATTTAATGTTGATCGGGTTACAAGCATGGCTTCAATTGAGGCTTATAGTTACTATAGAAACTCTATGGGAAATCACATTTTCATCTTCTTCTCTATAACTACTGAGCCGACGTGAACCAAGCCTGGCAGAGATAGTCTATGGGAGGTCTTCTGCAAATGCTCCTAATTTTTGTTACCATGCATCGAAAAAGGTGGCTGCCAGAAGCATTTTTTTTATTCTGATTGGTGGATTTTGAAAAATCTTCTCCTCTGAAACCACAGGGCCAAATGCTTTACAACTTTGCATGGTTGATGACTGGGACACCCTCTACCAACTATCTTCATTTCATTTAATGTTGATCGTGTTGCAAACATGGACGCAATTGCGGCTTAAAGTTGCTATAGAAACCCTATGGGAAATCACATTTTCATCTTCTTCTCTGGAACTGCTGAGCCGACATGAACTAAACTTCTCCGGAATGGTCTATAGGCTGCCCACTACAAACTGTCGCCTTTTTGTTCCTGTTGGTTGGAAAATGTGGCCACCAGAGACATTCTCTGATCCTGATTGATAGATTTTGAAAAAATCTTCCCCTTTGAAACTACAAAGTTATATGTTTTGAAACTTCACATGATTGAGAACTGGGGCACCTTCTACCAATGATCCTCATGTAACGTTGATGTAATGTTGCTAATATGGCCACAAGTGCAGCTCATAGTTACCATGGAAAGCCAAGATGGGAAATCACATTTTTATATGTAGTTCCAGGTGAGCGATTAGAGGCTCTTTAGAGCCTCTAGTTAGACATCTCCATAAGAGAGCCTTCAAACATGATACCTATATTATCGTTATTAATATTGATATAGTAAAAGATGCTGATGTGGTGTTATGTGCCATTAAAAATCAACAGATTAAGAGTTCGCTTAAACCCCATCTTTTCAGGTGAGTTTTATCTTTTTATTCTGGTAGTTCAGCAGCGTGCTACTTGTTGATATCCCGCACTGTATATGAACATATACGTATGCAACGCTGAAGTATACATAAAGCTGGCCTTTTATTGTAAAGCATGACAGCACCGTCTAAACAAAAATACACTTTGTCAGTTGGTTTTCAAAGAACAAGACAATGTTTCTGGTTCCTATAACAATTTTATTGAAAAACTTAAGAATATTAGAGCATCGCCTTATAAAATTATTAAACGAAGCAATTAAACAGAAAACACGGAATGCTGAAAATATATTTCTCATGTTAGATTGACTTATAGCAATTCGCCCTTTTTAACTAAGTGGGACACAAAATTAAAGGAGGCCGGAGACTAGTTTGGCCGATTACACTAAAACGTTGGATTTGGCACCAAACAAATCTTTATTGGCTAAAATTTTGGTACCAAAAAAGTGCCTTTCACTTGTGAAGGAAGGCCATTATAGCAATGAAGAGTTCGATCTTTGACGACACAAACAAAATAAGTTATTTTTCAACTACTTATACATAAAGGATATCTAGTGTTTTTGAGTGGATACCGAAAATTATTTCATGTGTGACCGAGACAAGGGTTTATTTTTCGCGAGCGGTTGCGCGAGCGAAAATAACCGTTTGTCTCGGTCACGGTTGAGATAATTTTCTGTATCCACTCAAAAACACTGGATTTTCTTTTTATTATACGCTTTTTATAAGAATCTGATCATTCCTATCCATAATTCGACTCGTTTCAACTTTGAATTGATACATGGAAGTAAACCGCTGATGCGAATTGAATCGCGGAAGTGATTTGATCGATACTCGGAACAGGTAGCGTCTTGCGAGCTGATTCAGCTGGCATGTTCCATGCATGAATTCACGGTGAAAAAGTGTTGAATTATTGCTGGAAATTATCGGTACCCACTTAAAAACATTAGATTTTTTTTTCATTATACGTTTTTAGATAAATTAATAATTTCCAGTGATAATTTGACTCATATTCACCTTGAAGTGATACTTTGAAAGCCGCCATTTTGATTGATACCGTGAATGTGAAAAGTTCAATATCTTCACAGTGGGGATACGATTTTCATCTTTCCGCATTTTTTGGATAATCTATCACTTAGCGTAAAATAAAAAGAAATGGTAATCTGGCAATAAAGACGGAAACAATGACCGATTTTCACGGAACACACCCAAACCCAGTGATTCTGTCAATAAGGTGTCAGAAATAGTAGGGGTTTTTTTTGTTCAGTAAAACATTGTAGGTTACAAGCTTTACAAAAGACTGCTTTGAAATAGATATATTCTTCATACCGTACCAAGTGACTCGCGACGATATAGAGTATTTATCTAATCAAATGCAGCATTTGGTAATGACTCGTGACCCACTAAGCCCAGTATAGATTAACCATAAGTTAATCGACTAATATGTTACTATCTAAGTGCTGCAACAGGTGTACGCGCCGACAGCATTGAGCGTGACCATTAACTGCATCAGTGGCATAGATATAACCGCGTTGATCGCACTTTTCGTCAGCCAACGATTTCGGCAAAACTTCGTGACCAATTGTTCGTTCGCTGCTGAAATAATCGCCAGTTCATTTTCTAAATTCGATCAATCCAAAACACGGTTGGCACTAAAACATCAGAATGGCTATAAAAATGACACCAGACAGTTTCGAGCCAGCGTGAACGCCGATTTTCATACAACGACGCGCATACTGTTGATACAGTTAAATGACACAACATATAATTGAAACTAGAAGTCCTGTCATGAAATGCGCACAAATAGCACGTTGATCTGCGCGTTAATCTACGCGTTATGACCATAGTAACGATATAAAATTCTGTACATATGGCCTGTGCACAAGCAACGTTTCAGCCAATGGACCTCCGGGTAACCCGGAAGTCCATTGGCAGAAACATTGCCTGTGTTTGCTATGAGTAACCAGAAGAACCTGCCGTGCTTTGGATGCCATTCGATATGGCAATGGCGCGCAATTCCTACGCGCAATTAAGCCTAGATAAGCGCACAATTCGTGACAGGACTTCCAGTCTTAACTGTATCACCCATTGAGGGCATGAAAGTGCCAACTGAAATTATCGATTATTGCAGTTGGCAACTTTATGCTTTCAAAGGACGACACACACATACATCGCTCGACAACAATGAAAACGCAATTTTCCGGTTATCTAAACCCAAATACCCAACAGTCATATTTTGAAATCAACTGTGAAAAAAAAATTTCAAATCACCCGAGAGGACAAAGTGTACAGTTTATCCAACGATGCGATCATTATTTACTGAATTTTTTAACAGTCCGACATTTCAAGTTCCATACTTGAGATGGTAGGTATTGGAATTTTGAGTTCGGTATCTGCTTTCGGTATCTTAAGGGGAATACCGTGGTATAGGTTCGGTTACTCCGTATCTGACTTGATTGAGATTTACTGATAGACAAAGGTAGAAATTAAACCAGAAACATACAAATGCCATCGCTAATGAACTCAACATCGACATTTCTTTGCGAACACAAATCATATCTGCAGTAATTTTGTTACTTAACCCTTTACCTAACCTGAAAAGCAGACGACACTTGCAAACAAAATTCTTGAATAACTAATTTTTTTCATTTTATGTCTCAAAAACATAGGTTATGGCCCCTCGTTGGAACGAGCTCGACGAGCTCGTTCCAACGAGGGGCCATAACCTATGTTTTTGAGACAAAAAATGAAAATATTTTGAAAATTAATTGGCGATTTTTGAGAATAGCGCTGGCCGGTTTTGGCCGTTACGTTGGGTAAAGGGTTAACATGGCATCATTAGGAGGTCTTGCTGACACTTGAGAAATCATCCGGGCAGTGATTTCTTGTCAAGTCTCGATTGCCTTAACGTGCAGCCAAGACTTGACTAGAAAACACAGCCAAGTAGCTGGGCATGTACACATTGTAGTCTAGTGGGAATTCATGACAATTGCTCAGGCCTTCAAGGCTTATCAAAGCTGAAAAACAAATCAGCCACTTCGTACTTAAAAATGAACACTTCATCTGCTATTAAGCCTCATAATTAAGCTACCAATGCCTCATAAATAGCGAATGTAGGAAAATTTGAAAATACAGATGACTTCGGTACTCAGTGAATGATTGGTTCGGTTCGGTTTTTCGGTATCCCCATGATAACGGTATCGGTTCGGTTTTTCGGTATATTGCCCCATCTCTAAATTCTACAGAAATACAACAATTGACATAGTTAATAAACCTCAACATTTCATTGATCTTTGATGCAGAGTGTGAACATATTCGATAAGGTATGAAGAACTGAGTCCCATAGGAGCATAGGTGTCTATTGAAAAGTGAGGAGGCCATTATGTATGACATGGAACTCGAACGTGCCCGCATGGACACAACTAGTCTACCCAGGGCAAGCGGTGACAAATTGGTTAGGGCATTGGATTTTAAACGGAAAAATCGACGGTTCGATTCTGACACACACCATCTACGTTTTGTCTTTGGGCATGACACTAAATCCCAAAAGATGTTGTATACAAAGGCATACTGCGCGTTAATGGTGAACGTTCCTTCAACTACTCCTAACTGTGATTGTGCCTAGCTAGTATGGTGAATAGTTCGACAGTTGTTCGTCGAGGTATGGTAGTCCTTTCCAGGTACTCCAGCTTCTGCCATCCGTAAAACTGTCCCACATGACTGTTGAAAGTATCGTTAAATCCCAACAAGCAAGCAAGACAAACAAATAAGCATGTTCTTGACTCCAGGTCAGTCTAGCAAGCTATCTTCTAATTTCACTTACACCCTGGCTGTAATGTCCTTTCGGGATATGCAAATGAATTCAAATACCTGGTAGAACAACACCCCTGGGCCACTGAGTTTATTACATGCCTGTTCTATGAAGTCCCTATCTACAGCAACACTAAACCATGCGGAAAATGAAATTCCGTTCCGCACACATGTGTAGAACGGAAATCGTTGACGTACTATTTTTTGAATAGAAGCGACATTTCACTGGAATGTTTAACAGATCGTGCCCCGCAAAAAATCGTCCCCAAATAAACCCAAATACCAAACAGGGGCCGAAATAGTAACACGGGTACCACTAGCAAATTTGGTTGGCGATAAGATGTGTTATTTGTATTGATAGTTGTTGAATGGATTGCTGAGTGTCGTTCTAATAATTATTTTTATAGACGTGAAGGCGTGTAATAAACACAGAACGACACGCCCGTGTGAATGGGTTATTCGATATGGCACATGTACCATCGCAGAAGGATAAAACTCGAGGCCAGCGGTCTCTCGTTTTATCCTTTCGTGAAGGCATTCGTGCCATATCGATTAACCAATTCACAAGCGCGTGTCTGTCTGTGTATATACCTCAGTCCGTACGTTGAGTTACACCCTGGTTCTATTGTCTTTACTGGGCAACTTGAAGTACCTGATAGAACAATAGACTAGGTGTTCAAGTGACGTCCACCGAGTATACTTGTGTTCTAGCGTATTGTTGGTTGAACAGAGGACGCAGTGAAAGTTAGTTATCAACCTCGCTGTCGGTATTTTATGAATTTGAACAACCTGTCCCGTGTCGTAACACCTCGCCGCTACACTCAGCGCACGTGACAGATTGTTGAAATTCGTGAAATACGCCAAGCTCGATTGGCGACTATTATATAACATTAATTTCATCTGATTGCGAAGCGACAATACACCGTTTATCCATCTTAATCAAAGTGATCACTAACTGTATTCGAGATTGATTAAACATTTGATTCATGCAACCGTTTGGTGAACTTATAAATTATTATGACAGAAGTTATCAGTGCAGCGCCGTTGTCGCGCAAAACGCGACAGTGTTTGCACTGGTAATTTTCTGTCGGATATGTGTAGTCTCGGTCCCATGAGAGTGTCTTTCTACTTGACATGGATATATATGGACAACTGCTGCATCAAATGAGTTTTATCCTTGGTCCAAACTGAGAATTGGCAAATATATTTTGCGAAAAGGGCAAACGAAGTGTAAGTGTGTAGGGTTTGACATCGCGGCCTAGGTGTTCGATCCCGCCAGGGGTAATCGCGTTCGCGTGGTGTCTTTGTGCAAAATACTTAATCCTCATTGTCCACGTTGGGACAGGGTGGCGTTGTGTACTAAGGCACGTCGATGGAGCACTTGTCTTCAATCAATGCTAACCCTGTTTGTGAAGAGTTAGTACGTTGGGAATCTGACAGTTGATCGCCGCTACTCGTTGGTTCTTTCCGTGTTCTGCTTTATGAACCCGTAAAACTGTCCGAAACGAGGTGACCATGACCGTCGAAAGTGTCGTTAAACCCCAATAAAAAGAAAATCACAAGTCCCTCATTAAAAATGGAAAGGACATGCACCAATGCGTCTCCACCAATCGACGTCGAATAGCGTCCTGTACATTAGACACTGATACGGAAGGCACTGTCTACAAGATTTGTCTATAAAGAATTAACCCTTTACCCAACGCAAACAATATCAAAATTTATTATTTTAAGTATCATTTTTTCAAATTTTTCAAAAAAATTCAACAAAGCCATATCATGTGACCTCTCGTTCGAACGAGCTCGACGAGCTCGTTCCAACGAGGGGTCACATGATATGGTTTTGTTGAAATTTTTTGAAAAATAGTATTTTTTCAACTGCTGAATTTGCATATTACGCGGACGGATACCTTCGATTCGTTGGGTAAAGTGTTAAAGAGCAAAAAAGCAAAATAAACTGAAAAGCAAGTGAGAAAATTGAGCAATATTAAATTTGAAAGAGATGGTTGAGGGAAAAATTATCCACATATTGTTTCTTCAAATAAAGGAAAGACGCATCCAGCTGTTGCAATTACTGTCGAACATATCTTGGCACAGAATTACCAGTATAGAGGCACATAACAAGGGCCACTGCCCACGAAGCTACGACCACTTGGTGACAAACAGGTAAAATAGGTATAGAACAGCACTAGTATAATACCAAAATCTTCCGCCCAGACGAATATATTCCTACACATGCAGTTCTCTGGCACATGAACAAACAAACCGACGGACAAAGAAACGAACAAATAGACAAGTTAATACTATCACAATACTCCTTGAGTGTTTGGAGTTTTTCGTCATCACAAACTGCAGGCATTTTCTTGTAGAGTAGCATGAAAATACAAATGCTGGCTTTGGACATTTTTTTTTTCCAAATCTCTTTGAACGTTTGACTTATTCTCCATTGAAGCCCATTTAAAAATAAGAAAACTGCACTTTCGCCATTTTTTTGCTGTTCTGTAACCCCTTTTCTATTCATTATATCAACTGTGTGCATATCGTGCTATATACTCTAAACGTTGTCCTTTCTATTAATCCTTTACCTAACATGAAAAGCAGACGACACTTGCAAAACATTTCTCGAATAACTAATTTTTTTTCATTTTGTTCTCAAAACATAGGTTATGACCCCTCGTTGGAACGAGCTCGACGAGCTCGTTCCAAAGAGGGGTCATCACCTATGTTTTTGAGACAAAAAATGAAAAAATAATGAAAATTAATTGGAGATTTTTGAGAATTGCGCTGTTCAATTTTGGACGTTACGTTGGGTAAAGGGTTAATTTAAAAGTCTGGGAGATGATATTTGCTAATTGTTTTTCCTCGTAAAAATAAAAACTTGCAAATTACTGTAAAACGCATTCGCCAAATTTATTTATTTATTTATTGGTGTTTAAGGTCACATATTTTTGCACAATGGCTAATCATGACCACAACATGAGCATCAACTCAAGATCAGGGGTGGCCGTTAATAAGCCATGTTGCCCATCTTACAGAGGGTCAGCATTGGTGACTGGGGCCTATTTTACCAGTAAAGCAGAGCCTGTTTACCGCAGTGAACAGGCACTGCTTCACTTCCCGAGGTTTCCGCGGGGAATTCGCCAAACAAAGAGCCAAAAGTGGACGTTGGTGTTGGTATGTGTGATACTGATAGATATTCTTAATAACGGATTATCTGTAAACTTGTTCCGTCTAATTTGTTTGCCATAAAAAGCCAAATTTGTTTTGTTACTATTAATAAACGAAAACAACAGACAACTCCGAGAGCTGTCTGTTGTTTTCGTTTATTAAAAGTAACAAAAGGAAACTTTTCTGTATTTTCTATTGCTGTTTTTCGAACAATTACTTGCTTCTTAATTGGATCTTTCTAGCTCGTCTAATAATTTCAAGAGAGATAACCCTATTGGAAGTCGATTTTCATGACTTATAATATATACACTCTCCGCTCCACTAATATGAAGTGAAGGGTGCAAGATTTGCTTTTTTCCTCCGAAGAATAAAAACTTGCAAATTACTGTAAAATCACATTCGCCAAACAAAAAAAAAAAAGAGCCAAAGTAGACGATTAATCTTGGTAGGTGTGACACTGATAGGTATTCTTAATGACAGATTATCTGTGAAGTAATGGCTTCTAATTAGCTTGCCATAACAAGTCAAGTTTCCTTTTGTAACTTCGAATAAACGAAAACAACAGACACCTTCAAGAGCTGTCTGTTGTTTTCGTTTATTAAACGTAACAAACGGAAACTTGGCTCTACTTTCCGCTGATGTCATAGGTGTTTCTCGACAATTACTTGTTTCTTAATTGGACTTTCCTCGCCCGTCTCGTAATTTCAAGGGGGATAACATTATCGAAAATCAATTATCAGGACAATATAATTCAGGGAATTGGGGAGTCTGACAGTTACTTGCTGCTGCTCGGTGGTTTTGTCCGGGGAGGTATCTTCCACCACCCTCAAAACTGCCCGACAGGAAGTGACTATGACTGTTGAAAGTGTCGTTAAACTACAATAAATAAATAGTACATTACTGTGGTTACAAAAGCGGACAGCGAATTCTGATCGAATCGCGATTAGGTCGCAGTTCTGCATCGCTTTCCTCCCTCACAACACTGTAGAATCCTGCGTAGCGGAGAATGCATGTGAGAACATCGTTTATTTTTCATGTCTTAGACTTGATTTCGAAATATTTTAAACACGAAATCGCAGGCCACTCGGGTGAGTGTTTAGCGACTAGATCGCGTTTTGATCGAAAACGAGACCACTTTATGATCACAATACTGTATTCTTTTAGCTTCCCCCTTTTGGACGCTGCTGAAAATCAATGATGTTGTCAAGTGGTTACCTAAAGAGCTTCACCTTGTCGAGCGAAGCGCCGAAGCTACAAAACACTAGATCTGTAAACACCCACATAAGCAAAGAATACACCCTCCGCTGGTTGTATTCGTGGAGACATCAAATACACCTGAAAAGGAATTAACCAAATCAGTCGATGTGTTTGTCCATACAGAAGATGACTAGTTTCCATCGCGACGCAATCTTCCATTCTTATTCTGAAGTGCTGCTTGAAGAGAGTCCTTCTTCGAATGTTTTCCTTCTACTTGAGACTTGCAGGAAACATACTGGGTTGAAAAATAACAGCGTGAAAAGTCTGAAGTGCATGGCATACAATCTTGCTCCACAACGTTTTGTTTTATTATCCGATAGTAACAATGCCGGTGGACTCACTTCTATGCAATTACATGCATATTGACGAATTTTCAGTTAGAAGGCTCATCGTACAAAAAAAGACGCAAGCTTCTGAAAAATCTGATAAGGAAACGAAGTTACATGAAGAGAATGTAAAACGATCTGCATGATTACTACTGAAAAACAGGAAGTGGGACTAGGGTGGATGGTAATATCGACATGGGAAACCTATGGGCACACGAAGAGTACCGTAATCTCAAAAGTAGTTAATTTTGATAATTGTTGCGGAATTAAGTGAAAGTCGATCGATTTGCGATCGTAAGTTCTGACTTCTATGGTTGTGATTACTGGCAGATCTGTGCTGACTTCTATGGTTGTGATTACTGGCAGATCTGTGAGGTCCCACCAGCCCGTGGCAATTTGTTGTTCTTTCCAGACGTTATTCTAACACAGGCTCCAGATTTGGGTTCAGCTTTGGTAACCTAATGAACTTGTCTTCAGCAGAACGAATACCAGTTTGCAAGTTATCTACTATTTATTAAATCAAAAAGCATTTACAAGAACCGCGACTAACCGTCGTCGTCTCTGGCATAAGTATACAATGCACCAAAATGTTCAAACAATGCTCATACATTTCAGTACCAGTAGCGGCATCCATCTTTCCTCTTGTAGATAGTTTCGTATTCGCCGGGAGCCCAGAGACAACTTGACCAAGCATACAGAAATAGGCGCTTACATACATCAGATTTCTGATGCAAGACCTAATTTTGTCACTACCAGTTAGCGGAATATTTAAGGAAAGTCCCCTGATTCCCCTGACATGGCAGGCGCTATTTATCGACTCTTCTACTGCCATGCAGATTGTCGAACAGGTCGCATGCAGTCTTATGGGAGTCCACAAACACATTCCGCCGGGGAATTGCGTGGTGGATTCTACAATTTTCAGCATCATGTGATGCCTACGAGTGTTTCAGGAGTGATCTAGGGGTCGTTGACAGAGTTGACTGCCTGGAAAACAATGTCCCTATCAATCAATCTTTTGTCGGTGCTTTCACCGAGTGCAGACCAGAGTACTTCTGTATTCAGACTGTTAGTTTACTATAATTTTCATATGATTCCAACTCTTTAAAAGAAACTGATAATACAATGAGTCCCATTTAAGCTAACAGAAAGGGTTTGTCAACTTTACTGCATGGAAGAGCCGTAGCTCTTCTTCCGAGCTTGATTAACCCCTTGTGGACCAACTTCGCAAAAATCGGATCGTATGTAGGTCACAGAAGAAACAGTTTTTGTTCCCACCACTTCATTTAGCCTGGTCATACCACTGGATAGCGTGAAGCATTGGGTGAGGGTGGGGAGAAATAATAAAATGTCCTATCCAAGATATGACGAGAGCGGCACATTTTAGAACATACAGTATTGCCGCCGTGGACTGGTCACTTTCCACGGGTGAGTAATATTTCCACGAATGCAATAATATTAGATTTCAAATATTAATTATAGAAATAATGATAAAAAAAATAATTAATGAAGCACCCGGTACAACCCGGTACTTCGTTAATTAAAGTTTTGCTGCTTATAATTTTTAGTACCTGGTAAACGCAAGCGTGGACATCAGTGTGGATTACGACCAATCCGCGGCGATTGTACTGTTTTGTACTGTATCACAACCACGGAAAGCATGTGCCATTATTTAAATATTCATACTGTTTTCAGTTTTGTGCTTTAAAAAAACTGCGTGAAAGAATTGCACAATGAGGCCGCATGTTTGGACCTTCAAACGATTTTATCGTCCAGTTAGTGTGGTGTAAATCCTCTGGCTTCCCTTGTCATCGACACAAAGCTCTCACATTGTCAATAATTTATTTCCAAATTTGTCCCACTTTGTATGCTCCTATCCTCGGGCGAATGGATCTATGAATTACCCGTGGCTGTATCTGCGTTCCGACTTTTCATCTATCCATTTATGCTGATTTTGGTTTAAAAGCTATAAGTTTGTTATCGAAATGACAAATAAAGCTGAAGCTTTACTTTTCTGCATTGTCTGAAGAACAAATTCGATTTTCAGATAATTACAGCCAGTAACTACAGAGTTGGGGACCTACTGACTCAACATAAGCACTTTTAGTTTTCCGTTAACGTAATACTGTTACATGGAATCTCACTCAATAAACAAAAAAGAAGGCTTAGTTCAATTTTCAAACTTCTGGATTGGGCAGTTCCTGACGTTTGGGTCTTGATTGTGGAAGAAAGCCTTCGTTATTGCTTGGTTTCTATAAAATAATATAACCGAATCGAATAAGAATCGAATCGAATTTTGAATCGAATTTCACGACTCTTGAAGTTGTGAATATTGTCCCATTCCCCGATTGCTCAAGTGGGTGCACGTTGTCGCCGTGTACTGAGGCGAACTGCACGTCGATGGTGCACATGTTTTCAACCAATGCTAACCCGTTTGACAACAGATATATTGCCTTTCTCATAAACAGCGCATAAATAGACAGAACGCGATGTGTGATGGCGAAATGTGATTACGTCATTCCAACTCGTTATGTAAAACACCCACCGATTCAAACACACATCGCGTTCTGTGTTTATTACACATCCCATGCATTAAAATTCATTTAAATAAACAAATTTTAATTCCGATGTTTAAATCCAAAGGTGAAGAGTTTCTTTTGACTGAAGCTGTAGATCAAATGGATCGATAAAAAATCAAAACAACCTTTTCGGAACCAGCGTTTGTTGAAATCCGTATCGCTGTATCTCTTCGCCTGGTGCCCATTCACGCCTAACTATTTGGTGGCTATTACTGTTAGTAAAAATATAAGTACAAATTTGTGCAGATTTGCAAAACAGCTGGGTGAAACATTTTTAAAAGAATTTCGAAGCCTCTCAAGATGTACGAAGATTTACCGAAATAAAGTTGACCAATTTGATATAATGGCATCCACAAAACGAGACGGCCACGGGGCTGGGTTAATTGTTTTTTTTTAAAAATATTATCTCATTTTTGGCTAACTAATTTTTTATGAACCGACTTTATTTTGCTTTGGACGTTTTCATTTTCACACTATGCGACAGACGGTCGATGATTGTATAAGGTATCACAGAACTAAATATTTTCCCATAGGCGACCATTATAACACTTATGTGGAAACAAATATGATCACATCACTTAAAATTAAAAATTTAAATACCTACATAAATTACAGACCTTTACACAACTTTCTGTGGCCAGAAAACGGGGGATCATGCAAAAAATAAGAGAAAAAATTCACCAGGAAGTGAAGTACCGTCCGTGAACTCAGTTTTTTTCTAGGAATTCCCAACAAAAATACACAAATAGTTAACTGAATTTTTTAGACCCAGAAAATACTTAGAAAATCTCTTTTTTCTTGTGGAATATTCAGTATTGATGTAAAAATCTAATAAAATGCTTTAACGGTTTTCTCAAGCAATAAGTTTTTTTCTAGGAGTCTTATTTTAGACTATGATGCAATATCCGAGTGCAACATTTCAAGGCAGATCACTCTAAACCAAATATTTAGTTCCGCGATACGTTAACGAAATTTGGAAACTTTTCGAAGGGTAACAAAACGGTGCGGTAAAAAAGTTTCGGTCACTCTAAACCAAATATTTAGTTCCGCGATACCTTAACGAAATTTGGAAACTTTTCGAAGCGTAACAAAACGGTGCGGTAAAAAAGTTCCGGCTTGTATATCACCCGTTGAATACAGAATCATTTATATCATAGCGGCGATTCCGTTGAATACAAGGGTTTAAAAAAGGATTGGAGTACAAGTGCTTACCACGTAGAAACACTCCACTCCCACTCATATATTATCATATATTACATGACTGAAAAGCAACTGCCATACAAATAATTGCTAAACAAAAATTAAAAAAAAAAATGAAAAGAATATACTGACAAAGAAAGCACAAGACAAGAAAAAAGAAAAGAAAAAAAAAAAACACAGATTAAACACGTAACTGGTTAACACAACCCAACACCTCGAACAAGGCTCTTGCTCAGAAGGTGAAATTCCTTGAACTTTTCTTCTTTCTTCAGGTTTCCTATAGAGGAGATCTTGTGATAGGACAATCCAAGACGAGACCCTTGGTAGGATATTGAGAGCATTTCGATGATTCGAAAATCGAATCGAATCATTGGGACGATTTCGAATGGAAACAAATTTCGAAACTTCGTAGGATCCTACCCAAACTCATTCCAGTTTCGGTTTCGTTAGATGATCTCAGTTTGATGTTGCTGAATCTTTAAAACATCAAACACGTCGCATGGCAACAAATCAAAGAACGGAATTTCTCATAAAATCAGGTTGTGACTGGTTCAAAGATGCATGGACTTCATTTGATGAAAAAGATAAATAGAGCATGGCACCCATAAATCACCGAAACGAGGACTATCCGCTTTATAGGTGTTTATTTTGTAAATAAGATTCGGCTTTATTACATGGTTACAAGGTATTTTTGTACTGGGTGGGAAACTCCGTCTGCAGTGAGAAAAATATTAAAAACTCTTGATCAGTTTTCATGTATCCAATATTTGTAATTATATAGATTTGGTCCTTGTTTGCCCTTGTTTGTGTAAATATTCGGTTTACATATTGGTTTTCACCCAATAAATTCAGTTTGTATAAAAATGTACTGGGCTGGAAAATCTTTTTGCAGTAAGAAAAATGTTAAAAGACCAAGATCAATTTTCATTTATCCAATATTTGTAATTCTTTTAATGTGGAACTTGTTTGCCCTTGTTTGTTCAAATATCTGGTTTACAAATTGGTTTTTGCTCAGTATATTCATCTTGGATGAAAAATAAATTGAGTCTGTATTATAGGCCCCTTTTAGTTATCACTTTGCCATTTACAACGTTACGATACTAATTGGCCTCGGTATATTTAGCATCTCTTCACTGGTTTACTCCGTTAGTGTTTTAATTTCTTTGCCTTGAAAACTGGCATTCGAAGTATTTGGTCTGGGGGTGCACGGCCATCGAATAGCACGCCGCCCACACCAGGCGCGTAGCCAGGATATCAAAGTTAAGTGGCAAGAGAAATATCTAGGGAGGGGGGGGGGGCTAGTTCAGCGATCTGAACGTAGCGGTTTCCCCCCTACGAAGGGGGTAACCACTAAGTCCAGATCTCTGAACTACTAGGTGGCATACAGAATAGGATACGCAGCATGATCCGAGCCACGTAGCGGAGAGATGGGGTGAGCACAAGGGGGCACCACTTCTCGCTGGATGGGACCTTCCCCGGAAAACATTTTGAAATTCGAGACAAAAACATCGCAATTTTCTTGCGGGGGGTGGGGGGGGCATGAGTAAAATTTGGGCATGTGGCCATCCTCAACCCCCCCCCCCCCGCCCCCGGCTACGCCACTGACCCACACACTGATATTTATCTGTGGTGGCCCATGTAGGCGAGTAGCATGGTTGGGATACACAAAAATGTATGTTTGGAGACTCATGCACCGAATACAGTTCTGGATAGATAGAGTAGGGTTCGGCGAACGTTCGAGATTCGATTCGGTTTCGAATCTTGCCACTGATACTATTTGAAACCATCTCGGTTATTCGTAAAATTCGAACCTGGAGAGATTTGGATTCTATACAATCAGGGCTGGGAACAGTTAACGTGTTAAATTACTTTAACAACGTTAACAAAATCTGACCAAGTTAATAACGTTTAACTTTGAAGATTAAATTGTATAATATGTATCATTGCGGTGTTATCATGTGTTTACTCAAGCCGTATCGCGCGTGTCGATGACGTCGAATTTTGCGCCATTTGACGAAAATGAAGAACACGAATGATTTAGATGTCCGTCAGTTATAGACGACCCATGAAAGACCATGAAGCCCTCCTACCAACGTTGGCAAAGTTGGCCCGCCGATATTTGGCGATACAACAATATCAACTTCATCCGAACGCCTATTTTCCATGAAAGAACTTGTATTCGAGCAACGGCTGATACCTCTTTCTGAGGATACGGCTGCAGCGATTGTATTCTTAAATGAATGTTAGAATTTACGATAACCTGAGAGAACTATATTAACTACTCGTCTCCTGAGTTCCAATGTGTTCTATGTGCCAGTAGGCACATAGAACACATTGGAACTCAAGAGACAAACTGTACGTAAGCTCAATTCTATTCAAATTGAAATCAACAAAAATGGTCGAAGTTATTAAAATTTTGTTCATTTTAACATTTAACGTCATTTAACTCGTCAACGCAGAATTATTTAACACATTAACGTGTTAAGGAAAAGTTTAACCCCCCCCCCCCCCCCAGCCCTGTATACAATTCTTTATTGTCGACTTTCTGAAGATATCAACTCACCCTGTCGTTTTGTGACGAATAAGATTGAACGTAACCAGTCCAACTGGATAGCACAAATTCAGACGGGAAATTCATCACAAACAACAGTTGAAGCGATAGTGGAGATTGCGTTACGACTCGTTTGCACAATATATCGTCCGTTAAGAGCACCGAGGCGCCATCTACAATGCTTTGGCATTGCAGATGGCGCCTTGTTGCACTCAAAGGACGATAAATGGCCTTTCTTCGACCACCTTTGTGATACATGTCAATTTTCTAATAGTCTAGTATACCTACTGACATTGGGTTCACGGTGGAGGATAGACAGCAGCAGTAGGCCGTAGTATCTAAGAATTGTAAAGTGGATTCGATTCGAAATTCAATTCGGTTTCGAACCTTTTACTTGATTCGTTTCGAGAGAAACATCGTGATCGGCCCTAAGATAGGGGAACATAATTAGGTGAAGATAAATCCCCAAAAATAAAACAAAAGAGAAATAAAAATTAAAAAAACAACAACATGGAGCAATAACAAATGACTTAACCGTGTTACCGTAAGACAAATTCCATTCATATTCGAAATAGTTGATCTCCCTTTTCGTACGTTCTTCCTTTGACAGCAAAAAACCTTTTTAACTGGTAGAGTGAATAGTTATTTTTACTCATAAAAGTTTGTCCTCTAATCTTTGCCTTGTTACAATTTATGGGAGAGTGCCTGCAGGCACTCTCCTATAAATTGCCACAAGGAAAATCCATTCAGACCCAATAATTCAGACTGAGAGATAAATAGAAGGACACACACAGAGTTTGAAGCCTTTGAGTTGCAGTACCTGCACTTTAGAGTAAAGCCCCAATATGGGCTTCCAGCGCTCAACCAGTTAAAGCGTTTTGGAGAAATCTGGACAGCACGAAAAAATATGTGAGCTCTAGCATTAAATATATTTTTACCAGTCAGGGGACAAAAGTCTGCACATCTTAACTGATGCCCCTTGTAGTCATACATCAAACAGCAACAAGAAAGATAAAATTTATATAGATTCTAAAAAGTCGACGAGAATGCAGGGTTTGAACAGTTAACCCTTTCAATACTGGCTCCCTGGAAGGTATTATTTCAGTGAATACTGTCAACATCGAAATGGGCGAAACCACACCTGGTTTTTTGGGAGGTTCAGTAATGATTTAATCCAACAGTTGTTGTCACTTAATCATTGTGTCACGATTACCACATGTATATTTTATTTATTACTCTCCTGTTCTATGGAATCCCCATCTACAGCAACACTAAACCATGCGGAAAATGAAACTCTGTTCCGCACGCATGAGCGGAACGGAAATTGTTGACGGACTATTTTTAAATAGAAGCGAAATATTACTGGAATTTTCTGCGAATCGTTCACCGCAATTACGATTTGAATCACTAGCGATAGCTCAAAACAGGTTCCCATCGCAAATTTGGTTGGCGATAAAATGCATTCGTTTTGTTGATAGCTGCTGTCAAATGAATTGCTGAGTGTCCTTCCAATAATGGCTTTTATAGACGTGAAGACGTGAAATAAACACAGAACGACACACACTTGTGAATGGGTTAATCGATATGGCCCTTGTGCCATCGCGGAAGCATGAAATTCATGGCCTGGGGCCATATCGATTAACCCCATTCATACGCGAATGTCGTTATGTGTATTTATGCAGTGATAAATTTCTAAGAAGTTTTGAGTATAACCCCGACTAACAAATATCCTAACCACAACACCAAGGCATGCCTTAAACGAAGGCATGCCTTGATGACGTTGTTGAATATTATTCATTCGAGCCTTGAGCCATCAGAGTCGGGACAAATCGGGCGTACACCGCCAGATCTGTCCTCGTCGCATTCGTCGCAGTGAATTTTGTTATTTGTTTACTAATCGATCCTAGATATACAGAAAACGGGAGTTATCCACTTGAAATGTTTTAGCGGAGCAGAGCCTATTGAGAAGGACGAGTTGCACGCCAAGAGGTCATAACTGGTAGTTTATGCTACCTTGACGATGTAGTTTGAATATTAGTCAGTCAGGATTTGGACCATCACAGCTGGGACAAGTCAGATTTACAACCCCCACTCCCCACCAATCGTCCATCTTCGTAACGTCTCTTGCATTCCGACATCATTTTACAGTAAATAAATTCAACTGCACCTGAAGGATGTGGATTTGAATTTTTTTATTATTTGATAATTCCTTTCAGTTTTTAGAAGTGATTCCCTTCTCCGTAATTTAATTATAGTAACCTGTCGGTTTTCATCAATTTTCAACTAAAATGAACCTACATGCTGTCAATGATTTTATTTTTTATTTCGTCATTGGCGTTCTTTGGAAGGCTGGAAGCTTTATTGATGAAAAATAAACGCTTTAGAGGTGGTGCCTGTTTGGTTACTTTATTTTGCATTTTAAACCTTTCAATACTGGTGACCTGGAAGGTATAATTTCAGTCAGTACTATTGACGGCGAAATGGGAGAATCCATACCAGTCTATTGGGAGGTTCAGTAGTAATTTAATCCAACAGGTCTGTCGAGCTGTTGGATTGAATTATTACCGAGCCTCGCTTCAGATGTTTTGCTCTTTATATCGTCTGCTCGTCCACTACCCAATTTTGCTTCACGCAAAAATTTATGCACACCGGGTTGAAAGTGTTAATCTTCGGTTTTTAGCTGTTATTGCCGAGCGGGGGCATTAATGTCGTTATGACACGTTTTTATAGTTTATATTCTTTTTCGTGCACTGCATTCAACATGCAACTGCATGTGATTCTTAGGAATATAGTTTACATCATTCACACCAGGCACATTAATAACACACACGAGACGGTTAAATTATTCACACGGACCCCATGCAATGAGCTGGAAATCGATAACCAAAGCGTGTCTACGAATAACCCTTTCGCGGTATGTTGATTTATATTTTTCGTCCCTTCAATACAACAAGGCGCCATCTGTAATGCTTTAGCTTTAGCGTTGCAGATGGTGCTTGTAGCACTCAAGAGATGATATAGAGACACGTGCTTCATTCGTATAACCTGCGTGTTTTATTTATATTTTAACCCTCTACCCGAGGTAACGTCCAAAACCGGCCAGCGCTATTCTCAAAAATCGCCAATTAATTTTCATTATTTTTTTCATTTTTTGTCTCAAAAACATAGGTTATGACCCCTCGTTGGAACGAGCTCGTCGAGCTCGTTCCAACGAGGGGTCATAACCTATGTTTTTGAGACAAAAAATGAAACAAATTAGTTATTCAAGAATTATTTTTGCAAGTGTCGTCTGCTTTTCAGGTTAGGTAAAAGGTTAAATTCACAAGGGGAGAAATTTATAAAACTTTGAAGGGAGGTTGATTAAGAAAAACATTCTTGAGTGTGTAAATGAAGTGCACCATAACTGCTTGTTTGTTTATTGAAGTTTAATGACACTTTCAGCAGCGAGAATCATATGGTGTCGGGCAGTTTTACGGGTGGAGGAAGCAGCGGCGATCGACCACAGACCCTTCAAGTTAGTAACCCGGCACAAGCAAAGTTGGCAGCAGTGTTTTGCAAGTGCACCATCGACGGGTAGTACGACGCAGTACACAACACCACCGCATTCCTGCGTGGGAAATCGGAACTACGTGTCTTGCCTAAGAACAAAGCGCAGATGGCTCGAGTAATGATCGCATTGTTGATCTTTCATATGAAAGTCTAATTCTCCAACTCGCCACCGCGCTCCCTGCTCCATGAAGAACCTTTGTTTCTTCATATTCGATATTATTCGTGTTTTTTCTCGCAGGACTGGTGGCCGCACGGCACTCTACATCAATTCATTTTTTTCGATGGTCAAAGCCACTCAAAGACTCTTTATGATAATTGCTTTTAGTTGTGATTCCACCACAGCCTGAACACTTGGGAGTTTCAGCACAGACTACCAATCCCAAATTCAGTGAAAACGTGTTGGAGTTTTCAAGGACCTTCCGAGTTCAAACTGGAGGTTTATTATCTGAAACTTTGGGTGTTTCTTTATTGATGGCGCGTGGTGGCCCCTTGGTTAGCATATTGAACTTGAGACCGAAAGGTGGATGGTTGATCCTGGTCAACACGCATCTGCGTTGTGTCCTTGGACAAGGCACTTCATTCCGACTGTCCACGCGGGAGCATGCACTGTTGCGCTGTGCACTGAGACGTATAGGGCACAAAGGCGATACACCTGCCTTCAATCGACGCTAACACAGCGTGTGCCTGTTTAGTAAGTTTGAGAATCAGACTGTTAGTTGTCGCTATTCGGCGGTTCTCTCTGGTTACCCCGGCTTCATCCACTCCTATAGCTGTTCAATGCGAGATGACCCTCGCTGCTGAACCTGTTAAGCCCCAATAAACAAAAACACTAACAAACATTCTTTATTACAGAAAACGAGCTACTGTCAGTTTTAGTCTTAGTAGCATAGATACCCTTTTTTATTTGTAGGGTAAAACCATGAATGTTTCGAAAAAAATTAACCCCCCTGGCGCACTGGTAATACAACAACATGTTCTCAAATCACTCTGTTTTCTCTTGTTTAACTATAAATTTAACCATGTATATCTTGTTTGACAGAGCTCTCTGAGCTCTGTCAATCAAGGTATATTTGTTTAAATATCAAACTGCATTATGGGACATATTCGCTGCTGAAAACTTTGCAATTCTGACATCAGTGTGCACAGGGTTAAACATGCTAGGTGCCGACGCGTGTCACTCATGGCACGCGACGTTGCAGTGCATCGTTAATTTCTGAGAGATATTTGTTGGCCCAAACCCTCGTATACGGAGACGGCATCTTCTTACCTATTACCTAACAGAGCTTCTGAAATATAGATATGCACAAAAGACGCAGTCGCCTTGATTCAACTCACAGCTGGAAATATCTTTTAGCACCAACAAACATACTTTTAAAAGGAAAATCATACACTATTAGATCATCAGGACATTAATTGGAGTATTCAGACAAAACGTTTCGAGAGTGGGGATGGGTGGGTATCGCCTACTGTGTTTGCGCACTTATATATTCAATGGATTTTGAGTTTGAATGCAAATGCACTCTCGGTGTGTTGTCGTCGTGTTCTTGATGGGCAATATGCGGTTCAAATGACCACTCGAGACATTTCTCTTGCTCTTAACGGCACATATATCTTAGTAGCTGAATAGAAAAGTTTGCTTTGCTTATCCTCACTCTCACAGGTAGTATGATGATAACTGCGGAACTCATGCCGCTGCACTACGCGTTTCAGATCACCATCGTAAGAGTAAACCCATCTGTGTAATAATTGTCTAAATATAAAACTTACAAGAAGCAAACTTGCCCCATAATGCAACCAGGGATTTAACCAATTCAATCTTGTTTGACAGAGTTCATTTAGCCCTGCCCAATAAGTTTGAATTGGTTACATTCCTTATTCCAAAGCAGTGCTCATTAACCCGTTGAACACTGGTAGTAACTTCTATGTCAGTTCAATGTCAGAAGGTGGAAGAGTCCATATTCATTATCAGGGGGTAGACCAATTAATATTTTCAACGTGCAGCCTTGGGGCTGCACTTGAAAATATTGATTGGTGTGCCCCACACATTCATTTAGCCGTCATCTAACTTAATGCAACTATGATGTATCATGTTCCCGGGCTTCCAAAGCGGCCTCACGTGTTCACAGGGGTAAAAATTTAGTATTTTGACATCAGTGTGCAGAATGTTAATGTTACAACATACATGAATTTGAATTTTACGAAAAGTTACCGTAAATTTCAAATTCATGTATATTTTGTCGCTTTTCAAACCCCCATATTAATACAAAAACAAGCGATTTCACGTGATTGATAATATGTAAAGGGTAGGTTTAGTTTTGTATTTAAGTGTTCATTGATCCTTTCAATTGAAACATTTTCCTTAATTTCGTGGTGCATTGTTAAATTAACATTTTAAGGGTAACGAAGATACATATATTTAATTTTGTTTCAGGGATCGACTTTTTGATGGAACTGTTGTGAAGCTTTCTGGATTTGACGCTTTGCGCTACAGTTGGAAACAAGTAAGTCTTTGCTAGGTTTAACTCTTTCACCACTTGTGCCCTGGATGCTATCGTGAACTACTGTCTTTAGGAAAATGGGCGAGTTTATTCTGTGTTTACGTGGGGGTGGGGGAGTTATTAAAGAGCTGCAGCACTAAATTATTACGGACCCTCACTCCTGATTTATTGTTCATTCTGTCGTCCTCTGTCCATTTTTTCTTCACGTAAAAAGTTTTGCGCACCGAAAGGGTAATTGTTAACGGTGAATCACATGTTGCAAAATCTGGTGAAATGGCTGCTAAACTTTTTGACAGGAACTGTTTTGATTTCCTGACCTCTTTTGGGTGATAGCGATGAAGTGGTTTGTGTACCCCGAAGACAAATTGTTATCGTGTTTGAATGTTCAGCCTGCCCAGTCAAAGAATGCATCAGCTCATAGGGTAGCATATCATATTACCACATCAGCTAACTAACCAAAAAGATATATCCCAGTAATGGTCAGAATCAGAACAGATATACAACAACAACGATTAGATCAAATGTCAGGGTCAACAAGCTTTCAGTTTACTTGCTATTACTTTAGTTTCCTAAGTTATACAATCCCATGTCAAACTCAAGATGATTGCACTATACTCAGACTCAAAGAATGGGTAACTTGAACTGATTTATTGGTCAATGGGTCAAAAGTCAAGATGGCAGTTTGGGCGGGAGAACTTTCCTACACAAAACCTGATCCACGTATTCAAAGTCCGTATAATATACGTCAACATATGAGTGGAATAAACGGCGGGGGCTTCGGTGGCCTCAGAGAACAGTTTTGCTCACTATATTACACTGTTTGAATATCACATGCATACTGTAAACTTTAAATATTTTTCTAGAATTACTGGTAATTATCTTAGGTTCCCGTTCGTCAAATCAAACTATGAGTATCTGAGACTTTTAATTGTTCGAATTTTTACGTCAACTGTAATGATTTGGTGCTACAAAATAAGCAAGAAGTACTTAGCCCTTCAACCCAAACAGGCTGCTTTTCCGGCCCAGGAAGTTGATACGTCATAATTTCATTAAGTAGGATGGCCGCCAAGTGAATACCTTGAGTAGACCAGTTAACTATCTGGGGAAGACCAATTAACATTTTCAACATGCAACCTTGGGGTTGCACGTTGAAAATATTAATTTGTCTACCCCCGAATAAAGAATACGGACTCTTCAAACTGCTGCCATGGAAAATAACACCAGGTTTCAAAGGGTAAAGGTGCACAATAATATAGGAATGCCGGAATACCTATTTTGACGACAGACGTATATGAAGAATTTTTATATGAACGGGAGCGCGTTTGTGCTGATATTAAATGTGTTACTGTTTTAGGAATTAATGGTGAAGTTGGGGTATACACCCATTCATACTCCGATGAAACGAAGGATCATTCAGCTCCATTCTTATAAAAACCTTATTAATTTGATGCTCTAAAATTTCAGCAACATAGTTCGTCTGACTGCAATAGACCTTGGCATGGCCCAATGCTCATTACGCTTGAAGTAAATACAAAAACGGAATTTAGTAATTATGTAGGAAAACTAAATTGTAACTTATGCATTCTTCTGCGGTTACTTACACCTTCATTCCGAGTTTTTATTACACATCCATTCAACTTTAAACCCTTGTATTTAACGAAATAGCCGCTATGACATAAATGAGTGATGTACAAGACGGAACTTTTTTCCCAGCACCGTTCATACGAGTTCTTTCCTATCGAGTCATTAGTTTCGCTTCGAAAAGTTTCCAAGTTTCGTTATACAGTTATCGATAGTCTGTCGCAAAGTGTGAAAATGAAAACGTCCAAAGCAAAATAAAGTCGGTTCACAAAAAATTAGTTAACCAAAAATGAGATAATATTTTTAAAGAAACCCAATCATTTCCAACCAGAACATTAACCCAGTCCCGTGGCCGTCTCGTTTTGTGGATCCGTTATATCTAAATTGGTCAACTTTATTTCGGTAAATATTTGTACATCTTAACATGCTTCGAACTTCTTTTAAAAATGTTTCTCCCAGCTGTTTTGCAAATCTGCACAAATTTGTACTTATATTTTTACTAACAGTAATAGCCACCAAATGGTTAGGCGTGAATGGGCAGCAACCGAAGAGAAACAGCGATACGAATTTCAACAAACACTGGTTCTGAAAAGGTTGTTTTGATTTTGTATCAATCCATTTGATCAGTACAGCTTCAGTCAAAACAAACAGACTCTTCACCTTTTGTTTTAAACATCGGAATTAAAATTTGTTTATTTAAATGAGTTTTAATGCATGGGTTGTGTAATAAACACAGAACGCGATGTGTGTTTGAATCGGTGGGTGTTTTACATAACTCGTTGGAATGGCGTAATCATATTTCGCGAGAGCCTGCGACTCTCGCGAAATATGACAACGCCATTCCAGCTCGTTAAGTAAAACACCCACCGATTCAAACACACATCGCATTCTGTCTATTTATTTCATTTTACATTTTTCTTATCCATGTATTATTTGCAAACCTTTTCGAACTCCTCTTGTTGTGTTGTTCTGTATAAAGTATTGAGTCACGAAGTTGGCATATTCGAAGTATCGGCTCGACAGTTATCAGATGCTTATATGTAGAGCCGAAACGGTTGGCTCATTTTCAAAACTGACTAACCGAGAGCTATGACCGGATAATATCTGGTTAACCGTAGCCATTATTTCACCGAATCTGGGATCCAAACAATAGGAATTTGGAAAGCAGTATTCTCAGAATCTATTCCGTAGTGTGTATACAAACGAACGTTGTCGAGTACTCGACAACGTTCGTTTATATACATACTATGGAATAGTTTCTACGGTTACTCAGTACTCACGGAAATTGCCGATCATTAACGAAGTCTTGGACGCCACAGTCGATTATTTCTCAATATATACAGCGCTGCTTCGAAGTGTAATCTATTACAAAGGAGAAACGGCAGATTTACTACGTTTTAACCGTGGAATGACGATCACGATCGATATTTCGGAAAACCGGTTGACGTTTTTTAATCGGTTACGAAGGTATCCGGTTTCAAACCGGTTATCCGGTTAACCATTTTAGTACTACTTTTATGTAAAGTTCACAGTGGACTCGCGGTGTTAAGAGCACGGCGGCTGAGTGGTTAAAGCATTGAACTTCGAACTGAAAAGTCTACGGTTCAATCGTGACTTGATGCCAGGCTAGACAAAGAACATTCCGCGGGTAGAATTTCTGGCCCATATCTTGAACCCCCACTACCGAGCTTCCGTATATCACCACTTGGCGTTGTTCCTAAGAAGGTACCAGGGGAATGTAGAGTGATACACCATTTGTCGTACCTTATCTCGGATTCGGTAAATGACGGCATACCAGATGCGCTGTCTCGCGTTCCGCATCATTCGTGTTCACCCTAAAAATTACCATCTTCTGGGTATGTCGTGGAGAGACAACTACTATTTTGACAAATGCCTTCCTATGGGCTGTTCTACATCTTGTAGTCTTTTTAGACTTTCCGTTCCGCACTGGAATGGGTGGCCTCTACAAAGTTTCGTCTCCAAGGTAGGCAGCATACATGTTTTGGATGACTTCCCTTTTCTTGCCCCCACCTTGGACCAGCGTTCCCTTTTTTGCGGTTATTTCTGCATTTGAGTGACTTTCTTTGCGTTCCCATTGCATCCGAAAAGACAGTTGGCCCCAACCAATGCATTCAGTTCCTGGTGATCGAGCTTGACACTCTACCGCCATGGTCGCTTGTTTTCCCAACGATAAATTATCCGCGTGTCGCGCTGCTATTGTACACCTTCTAACTTTGAGGAAGGCTACGTTGCGTCAAGTACAATCCGTGTTGGGCCTGCTCAGCTTCATCTGTTCTGTCATTCGTCCTTGTCGTGTGTTTCTTCGCCGCCTTATCAGCCTTACTATTGGGGTTAAAAAAAACTCACCATCGCATTCGCTTGTCCACGGCAGTTGAGTCTGATTTGGACATGTGGCTCAAATTTTTGCAGCCATATAATGCACATTCTTCTTGGATGTCCATTGGCTCTCCGGTGACAAACTACAGCTGTATACTGTTGCTTCTAGCTCTCTGGGTTTTGGGGCTGTGTCTGGGGCGCATTGGTTCGTGTGAGCATGACAGGACGACCTTTCGCTATCCATTACTGTACGCGAGCTATATCCCATTGTGGTTGCTTTGGAGCTTTGGAGACCTTCCATTGTGAATAAATGCATCTGCCTTCGTTGTGACAATGAGGCGGTTGTTTTTGTGCTGAATAAACAGTCAACGAAAAATGTTACCCTTCTGACCCTCGAGCGGCGTTATGTCCTTCTTTGCCTTCAGTACAATATACTTACGCGGGCATTCCATGTGCCAGGTAAGCGCAATGCTTTAGCCGATACTCTTTCTCGTTTACAGGTTTCCAAATTCCGTCGCTTGACTCCATTGACGAACTCCGATCCAGTCCACATTCCTATCCATCTCTCACTTCAGAACTTACTGGGACAGCACTAACTCTGCTGCATCCTTCTCTGGCACTAGGTACACAACATGCTTATAGGCAGGCTCGAGCCGAATTCGGGACATTGTGTAATACTTACGACCTTAACCCTCAGCTTCCCATTTCCCTGAGGACTTTGTGCCTTTTTATCGCCTTTTTACATCACCAGCACCATGCTCCATCTACTATTCTCTCTATTCTTTCGGCACTCTCATACTTCCATAAAATACATAACCCAGCTGACCCCACAAGTCATTTCCTTGTCCAGAAACTGATAACGAGAGCACAGCGGCTCAACCCCTCCTCAGACAGCCGCATGCCCATCACTAAGTCCATTCTGAGCCACCTCTCCATAGCTGTGTGACCTTCTGAAAAAGAAATGCGCGAACATTGACTTTGACATGCTAATTTCCTTTGTTCTCCTTGAGGTGGTCTTGATTTCCCAGTATTTCATGTACGAAATCTCGAACCACTGGTGTCACTATGTCTCGATCGCATCGCGATGTGATCGCGAAAAAGGCCGCTTTTCTGATCACAGTACTGAAAATAAACAAACAAATATTATTCGGTTATCACACACGTTTTGTAAAGTAACATTATGTATTGTATGCGTTCACAGTGTACAGTACGTGGAGAGTGGATTGTAACTAAAACACCCGGGAAGCGGAGTTATCACCCAAAGTATCACTTTCAAATTCTATATATGTGGACAAAAAACACACACAAGCAATGTTTCAGCCAATGGACCTCCGGGTAAAACCCGGAGGTCCATTGGCTGGAACATTGATTGTGCTTGGTAAATTTGCAATTATTGCTTGGGCGCAATTTCAGCTCTGTGGTTGATTTAGTGATAATGCACTCGCCACGTACTGAATGTGAAGAATCGTATTGGGCGAGCCGAAAAAGGCTTTACACACGCACTGTGAACGAGAACAACATACAACGTTATTTGCACAAAAATATGTGTCTTATGGCCAGTTTATAATTCACGTGGAAGGGTGGGTGAAGACATTAAAACTCAACCGAGACTGAAGGATTTTACATTTCCTCAGCTCATCCGACAAAGGATGATTCGTCAGCTGTACCACTCGGTCTCTGTCAAAGCGGATAACTTGCTCGAGCTAGCGTTTGCATATTTTTACAAGTTTACCAATTTTCATTTGATTACTCTCATATTTTCTTCATGCTTTTTCGACATCTATGATATGCCTATAAAGACTTCGGTCGTAGAGTAAAAGTGGATGGACCTTCCCATCAGTTCATCTTTTTAAACGAAATAATAGCGTTCCAGATAAATGAAGTTCGTTAAGTGATGGGACACAAGTAGGGAATAGCGAATCACAGTTTTGTTTCGAATCGAATCTCGAATCAGATCGTGTCTCTGATATCCAATCGAATCGAATCTTAAAAGACATGTTGTTTCATATTGCACGAAACAGGACCGTGTAAACGCAATAAACACTAATAAATAAATATTCTCTGTAGCACCGCCGCCTTTTATCCATAGTTTTGTTTTTGAAGGCTTAACTTGTTACTATTTACGTAATATGTCTCAAAAACATAGGTTATGACCCCTCGCCGGAACGAGCTCGTTTCAATGAGGGGTCATAGCCCATGTTTTTGAGACACAAACTGAAAAAAATAGTTATTCAAGAAATCTATTGCAAGTGTCGTCTGCTTTTCATGTTAGGTAAAGGGTTAAGCACTCTAAATGGGTACCTTTTTGTCGTTTTGCATTTTGATATAATTTATGATGATGGCAGATGATTGTTAAGATAAGAATTGAACCCCACTGAGTACCAAGGTAAATGTTTTAAATACTTATTCGTACCTCTAAGCGCGGTTATAATACAAGGTCTCAACGACAGTGACAGAACATGGACGCAAATGGCTTATGAACAAAGACCACGCAGAAAATAGAGACTTTAAACACACTAGGGACGATGGTTACCGATTTGTCGTTAAGCAAAAGTATAAATTATGTAGCAACCTCGCTTTTAATCCCATTTTTGTTTCCTTTTATCCAACTTGTAGTCTTTTAGCTGACAAACCATCACGTCCCCACAGCATATACTTAACACTTATCTGCATTTGTTTGTATCTTTATTAAGGTTTAACTGCACTTTCAACAGCCAGGGTCATATCGTATCATGTAGCTTTGCGGGTGGAGGAAGAAGGAGTATTAGTAGAGAACCACCGAACAATGGCGAGTAAGTGTCAAATTCATCAACTTACTAATCCGGCAGAAGCAAGGTGCGTTGTGTTGAGTGCAAGTGTTTCCTCGTCATGCCCTACACATTTGTGCACAGTGTTTGCTCTCTCTTAAATTTTGTTTATATTTCTACTGTTTCATGTCTTTCAAACCATAGAGTTTGACCATTAATGGGGCCAGCTTATCCAACTGATTCCAATGAGTGAGTCAAAAAATATGCTTTAAAATAGTTATAGTACAGTAACACCATAAACTCCGGGTAATAAATCAAGAAAGCCCAATTTATAAGAAAAACAAAAACAGGTGAAATATAACAAAAGCTCATTCCTTTTTCTTAACCCTTTACCCAACGCAGACGATATCAAAATTTATTATTTTAAATATCATTCCAACGAGGGGTCACTTGATATGGTTTTGTTGAAATTTGTTGAAAAATAATATTTGTTCAACTGCTGAATTTGCATATTACGCGGACGGATGCGGGCGATTCGTTAGGTAAAGGGTTAAATACAAAGTGTTTTTGCACCCTAAAGTTTCGAAGTTTTTTGTAAGAAAATCCCAAGATGCCAATAACAGTGACATAACTTAGTGAAGATAGATTTTGAATTTGATATAAGTGCTCTTTAATTTTTGGGTGCTGCTGTCAGTTGTAATGCTTGCTCCATTGAACCAATTCTGGTTGATCTCATGGATGATCCACGTAACGTCATACTCACGTGAACAAGTAACGGAATGGTTAGCTGACATGGTAGTCCACGTGAACCGCCATGTTGTGACGGCATTACCATTGGGTGAGACCCTCATTACCCCTAAAAGTTAACCACCTTATAGGAAATGTAAACAGATGCAAAGCGAAGAAAATTACTAAAAAGCAAACTGGGAAAATAGGCTGTAAATTCTTGTTTGTGATGTATAGTTAATTTATATGTATTCTGTAACGTAAATAACATATGTTGGGACCTGCAATTTTGTTTCTAACAATTTAAATATTTAGTAAATTTACTTTTAAAGAATATTTTTTCGAGGCACTTATTCTTATTGTTGCTAGGTTCCAAATCGACAGTCTCAACGGCTCTGCTTTTACTTTAAACAATATTTTTATTCAAGATGATGTTATATGTATACATTACATAGCAGTACAATATATTAACAACAGAAAAAAAAGAAAAAAAGAAGTTTTGCTAGCAGTATACGAGATAACAATGACATTGATAATTAGATTTATAGATAAACTAGGATTCGACAGGAAGCCTTAGGCTTATGTGAGTCGTCTCCTACGTTTTATGGAACTTTTCGTAAAGATGATGACAATGATAGGTAGTAACAGGTGAAACATGTATATCGAGGCCTAAGGGGGGTGAGCACTAGCGGGCCAATGAATCTGGTTGAGTCTCTGACCTTGAACAAGCGCACCACCGGACGCATCATACTACGGGAGCATTCAAGATGCGTACATACAGTCACCTGCAACTACATAATGGCTCAACTCCCTTTACACCAGCAAGTGCAGCTGGGGAGTGCCGACAGCTCTTCAGAAAAAAATTGAAAAAACGGCTTATACTAATTTCATGATTAGAATAAGTTGATCAACAAGCTCAGTCCCTTAGGCAGCGATATACGCGATTGTCTAAACTACACATACGGGAAATCAGAAGTGGTCTAACCGATAAAAAAAATAGATGAAGTCAGAGAGTAAAAAGATACAAGAAGAAGAAGTAAAATAAAGAAGAGGGAGAAGAAGAAGAAGAAGCCATCCCGAATACATGATGCAGGTGTCATCACTCGTCAGTGGAACCGGCCACTCTGTAATATGAAGTCTTGCACTATATCAAAAATTAGCCTATTCTCCTCGTTACTGAAAAATTCTGAGCCAAAAAGAAGTGTAGTAGTATCTATAGTGAAAGGGAGTAAATTGATGGTTCTATTGCGTGCTTTAGGAAACAATGGACAATGAAGAAGGAAGTGTTCTGGAGTCTCAAGTTCACCACACTGACAAAAAGGACTAGGTGCGAGATGATTATCGTATAAATGGGCATTAAGGCTGCTGCAGTGTAACCGCAGTCTACAGTGGCAAATTTGAGCTGTGCGAGATTTCGCGCCCTTGTAAATTGATGGTGGCCGAAGTTTGCCACCATTCAAGAAGGTCTTAAAAATACTCAGTGACGAATTCTCGCGAACAGATAAAGGCAGGTTATTCCACTGATCAGTTACATTAGGAATGAAAGAGGATTGGTATAACTGTGTGCGACAAAATGGAACCCTGAGATTATGGCGCGTTCGAATATTGAGTGATGGGTTTATTGAGGATAGGAGAGGTGGAACTTTATTGGCAATATGAGGAGGTGTTAAGTGGTGATGCATTTTAAAAAACTGCACGAGCTTATGTTTTCGGCGTCTTTCTTGTAAAGTGTCCCAACATGTTTCGGAGTATACTGATGACTTACTAGCACTAATTGTTGCTCCTGTAACTATTCTTGCTGCGCCGGTCTGGATTTTTTCCAAGTCGGCTACTTGTCCTGACGAGCAATTATCCCAAACAGTATCACCATATTCCAGTAAAGGTCTGACAAAGGCAAAGTATATCTTTTCTAAAACATATCTATCAAGCTCGAATTTGTGTTTCCGCAACAAGTCTAATCGAGACCAGGCTTTGGAACAGATATATTCAATGTGATTAGTCCAAGTACATGTTGTATTTAGTACAACCCCTAGGTGCTTATGAGAATTGACTTCACTTATTTGAGCACCACCTAAAAATAAGGGTGGATGGGCAGTTGGGTTCATTTTGCGCGATATAACCATACTCTCAGTTTTTTGGGGATTAAATTCGACTAACCATGTTTTTTGCCCAGCGCTCAATCAAAGCTAGATCATGGTTAATTAAATTAGAGGCTTGGTTTGGATTTTCTACAATTAGATATAACGAAGTGTCATCTGCAAAAAGGCGTATGTTACTGAGTAAATTTTCAGTTATGTCGTTAATGTAGATAAGAAATAGTAAGGCTCTGCTTTTGTCTATATGAGCTGAGAAACTGGAAATTTGTAATAGTTACTAACTGAGCTGGAGATATTCATGAATTTGAACAACGTGCCAACGTGCAACATGTGACGCCGAGCCGCGAAGCGGCGAGGTGTTACCGCACGTTGTTCAAATTCATGAATACCGACAGCGAGGTTAGTAACTAAATTACAGGCCAAATCACAGAACGAACGGAACCAGGTATGGTAGGTGAGTACAGGTGTGATGAACACCTAGTCTATTGTTCTATCGGGTATTTCACGTCTCTTACCAACCCGGAGAAGACAAAGGAATTGGTGTGGAAGATATATTGTGCCACAAGGAAATAAAGTGTGAATGTTTTCAAAATATGTTAATGAAACTTATGTCAACAAATTCCGCCATGCTGATGTGGCGTACAGTATTTGTCCAGAAAGTATGATCTGCCATTTCAGTTCATTATGTTTTCTATGTCAGTATTGGCTCACTCCGGGTACCGTTATATTTAAAACAACTCTATCCAAGAAACACTGACAGTGTTAGCTGGATAAACTTGATGTGGAAATGTCCCAGACACCCTGTTACATTGAAAGCAATATTTTAATATTTTTTAGCTCATCGGAATTAAACATGATGAACTGTAGCTGCCATTTCATTTTTAATGTGACCATAACTGTATCAGTTAGATCATATCAAGTCAAGAGGAGAAATGAAATGAAATGAAATCTTTATTTGCCGTATAAATTATTGACAAGATGGAACAAAGATAATTTGTATACTGCGGGGAATAGCATAGCCTTATTGGCTGTCTTCCTGCCATTCCCCAAAAGAGAAAAACAAATAATATTAAAATAATGATTCGACAGCAGAGTTTAGAATACTACAGCAAAACTGTTCAATAATATTCTTTGAGCCTGAAATATACAGGAATAATTAAGTGAAGAATGATGAGATACCAGAGAGGAGACAACAATGCCATTCGTGATTTTTTGTAATCTTTTGTAACTTTTTATACTCCGGATAGGTAGGGTTTATTCTTGAGGGAGGCAGGTTTTAATCAACTCTATGTCCCGAGTGTCAGGGCTCAATGAGCCCTGGCAAACGGAGCGTGAAATTGGATCAATTTTTGTTTTTGTAACCAAGGAGAAAGCAGAACCCATTCAACCTCATGTCCCATGTCCCGACGGCCAGGACCCAATAAGTTGTATAAGTTCTGTCAGTCGAAACATCAGGCTGAATTAAGTTGAACTAATTTCTGCGTCCAAAGTCCGCAATATATTCCTTTCGGTTGGTATGTCCATTCTACCCGTTAATTGTTGCAATCAAAGCATCCAGGGCGTCCGCACTCGACATGCATGGAGTACGAGTTCAGAAAAATATTTGATATGGCCTTCTTAAACTGGGGTCTACTATAATTTTGAATAACTGGTGAAATGTCGTTCCAAAGGCGAGGAAAAGTGTGAATAGGGAGATCAGCCGAAAATTATGTTCTGGGTTTGAATGTTCATATATTTCCAGATTGTCTTGTATCCATCCCAGAAGGATTATTATATATTGTAAAAACGTTTTCGAAAGATACTGGCAATCTTCTAGTTGACCAGTCATGCATAAATAAGAGTACTTGGAGTTTATAGAGATCGTTAAATTTTAAGATACCGTTCTTTCGAAAAAGAGGATCGGTATGAGAGTTGTAGGATTTCCTACTGATAATGCGGACTGTCTTTTTGTTTGCAAGAGGAAAATTCTGTTGGTAATTGACGCATGGCCCCAAACGTGAATACCATGTAGTAGATGCGGATGAACCAGTGAAAAGTACAAGGTTTTTAATGCTCTCTGTGGAAGTATATTTTTGGCTCTGTTAATTCCATAAATGGCTCCTGCGATTTTGGAACAAACTATCGATATGTGTTGTCTGAAACCTAAGTTTTCATCCATGTGGATACCTAAAAACTTCACCGCAGTATTCTCTTGGCGCTTACCTATAGCTTCAATATTTGTATTATTTAGAGTTAGACGTCTATTACCGATGTCATACGAGTCATTGTTGGGATGTAACAAAATGTATTGTGTTTTCTTAGCATTTAGCACTAATTTATTTGCGTTGCACCATTCGTTGATATGGTGTAGTTCAGTGTTGGCATTATCAAACAGGTCTCCTACATTGTGACATGATGTATGAGCTGTTGTATCATCGGCAAATGATAACACTTTCATATTTGTTGATTTTGAGATGTCGTTGATATAGATCAGAAATAAAATGGGTCCAAGAATAGATCCCTGGGGAACGCCGGCTGTTATAGCTCCGGGTTCAGGTGTAATATTCATAACTTGAACATATTGACTTCTACCCGATAAGTAACAGCAAACCAACTCTTAGCAAGGCCTCTTATACCGTAGTGATCAAGTTTACTAATCAGAATATGATGGTCAATAGTGTCGAAAGTTTTATAGAAATCTAGGAACAGATACAAAGTACAATCCTTGGTTTGCTTATCATTCATTTCAGCTGTGCTATTAACAAGGTGCAGGATTGAGTGTATCGTCGAATGTCCTTTCCTAAAGCCAAATTGAAGGTTGTATAGTGTGTCGTGGGTGTTAAGGTAACTGGTAAGTCTTGTGTACATCACTTTTTCTAAGACCTCCGAGAAGGCCGGTAAGATGCTAATGGGTCTATTATTATTAAACATTTGGGGATCTCCCCGATTTAAATACTGGTATTACCTTGGCAATCTTCATTTTGTCCGGTACAACACCAGTACAAAAGGAAAGATTGATAATATGAGTTATGGGATTGGCTACATCGAGTATGACTTCCTTCAACAATTTTGTGGATATGTTATTATAGTCCATACTGGGTTTCGGAGACAGGCTATGCACACAAAGTATTACCTCCTGGATATTAGTGGGAGACACAAAGAAGGAGTCGGTATTATTATTGTTAGCCAGATATTCAGAGAATGACCTTCTGCTTTTGGGAACTTGGTTATTTAATGTTTTGCCAATATTAATGAAAAAGGAATAGAATTTATCAGCAATTTTTTGGGGGTTGCTTAGCTCATCCCCGTTATCAGAAAAGGTTGATGGCAGAACATGGGAACTCTTTGATTTATTAATAGCTTTCTTCAAAATTTCCCAGGTCATTTTTATATTGTTTTTATTTTCCCATAAAATGTTGTCGTAATATTCAGCCTTACACTTACGTTTCAAATTGTTAAAACTCTACAGTAGTTTTTATATTCTAGAATAGTCAAATCGGAGGGTGTTTTCAGCTTTTTCAGATACAACCTTTTTTATATAAAAAGGATTGCAGCAGCCCATGTGTCATCCACGGTTCTTGTCTCACGTATTTCTTTGGCGTAGTCTTTATTCTTAGAGGGAAAGCTTGGTCAAACGCTTTTTGGAAGCCGCCGAGAAATGCATTGTATGCAATGTTTGGACATCTACTATTAAGTACATCTGTAAAATCACTATCAGACAGAAGACTCTTAAAATAGTTAATATTTTGTCTATTGAAAACGCGTTTGTGGTCTTGTGTGGGGGTATGTTGACGTATGGCCGTTTTATCGATACAAAACGTCGCAAAATGGTCACTAACATCCGTGATAATGATTCCGGCGTTATATTTATTAACTTTATTACAAAGAATATGATCTATTAGAGTGGCAGAAGTATCGGTGACCCTTGTTGGACGAGTAATAACAGACGTGAAGCCTGCACTGAACACTGATTCCACATAAATATTAGTTTTAGCGTGGCTATTAAAATTTAATAAGTCAATATTGAAATCACCCATGAGATAGACAGTTTTATTTTCCCTACTTAGTTTCTCGAGAATTTCGGATAACGTCGTTAAGAATTGATCGATGTCGGCTTTTGGCGCGGTGTTTGGTCGATAGATGATTCCAATGACGGATTTCTTGGTAGTAGTTATTTCAATAAATATTGACTCGAAGACATGGGGAATGAAAACAGACAAATCATTTCGTACTTTAAAAGGTATATTTTCATAAATAAATATTCCCACTCCACCTCGACCGTCATCGTTTACAGGCCGAGAGCAGTAGGCCAAGGGATAATAGCCTTCTAGTTTATAAGCAATGTTTTCTTTGATATCAAACATTTCTGTAAGACCAATAATATTAAAAACGTTACGGTCAGATTGTAAGTCGCATAGAAGGTTATGGAGATGATCCCAGTTTGCGTTCAGACTGCGACAGTTAATATTTAAAAGGGATGTGTCTTAACTGTGGAGAGGACATTAAGGTGATTCTGCACTACCTTCGATTCCAGGTTTTTTCGGAATTAACTTTCGATTATCCACATACTCACGATGTACGGAGGAGAGAGGAAGGTCACACGACTCTACTAGCCCGACCCTCATCCCCAGTAAGTGAATCATGTATGTATGATTGACGTGCCATGCATATTTTTGGATAGGTACTGTTATCATCTGACAGAGAGCCTTATCCCCGAGTGATCTGTCATTTGAGAACGCACTCATTATTCAGTCTACTAAATGAATCTCTTCTTGAGCATTAGTAGGACACGTAAGGGGGGTGGGGGTGGGGCGTCATTTAAGAGAAAATACAGAGAGCCTCGTCCTCGAGTGTTGTCCGATAACACGCACTGATGTTTATCAAGCAATAGACACTCAGGCATCCATGAAATCGCTGTGTTTCGTTGGTTTTCACTAGGTATCTGGACCAAACACAGTCTGCTATTGAAAGTAGAAGTTCTGTCACAAATAGCGCAGAACATGTTTGTTAGTTAACGCGCTCATTACGTCAGAAGTATGAAATGGTATAATGGAAATACACAGAACGTTTACGCTATGCAATGCAAAATACATAAATCAAACCCCCCAAAATACGGTATGTGTAGGGTGGATTACTACTAAATTGCTATGGGGCAGATTTTTCACTTTGCAATTATTTAAAATTTTCTATGACAAAACACAAAAGCACTTGCAAAACTTTCATCACATGGACCACCGGGTGGCACCCGGTGGTCCATGTGATAAAAGTTTACAAGTGTTTCTTGTGCTATTATAAAAATATTAAAAAAAATCTTTTCGAGTGGAGAATATATGGCGCTGCGATTCAGTGGTAATTCACTCTCTTCATTCTGTACATGCAGTCGAATTTCAATACCTATTTACGTCATTACATGTACATGTATCCCAGAAGAGGCTAGGAATGACGTTAATGGTATCTATTTACTAGAATAGAATTATACAGAGTTGGGTACGCTGTTTTTCTACAGGAAATGCGTTACGCAAATGGTGCACCTTGATAGGGACAAAAGTGCACTTACTCGGTGCGTCATTACTTCAAAGTAGTGCACAACACAGTGACAGGACTTCACGTTTCAACTTTTCAAAAAAATATTACATCCCCACATGCATTAAGATGGATGTTTTTGTTTATATCAGCTTCTTTGATGTGTTTGCCCAAATTTTTCTCTCATTCCTTTTGTAACACAATACATCACAACTCTGCATATATACAACAAAAAGAGAAAACTGTTGACATTAGTTCTGTAAATGTCTGACCTCACGACAATGAGAATGAGTGCTTAGAAAAAAATTCTATAAAAGGGAGTTTATTACATATTTAAATTATAAAATAATTCTTTGATCACGTCGACATATTTTCTTTTTGATATAGAATGCATGTGCACCAATAATGCACTATAAATTATAAATACAAAGATTTTAACCATGTCGATTTTCGCCAAATTGCTTCTTTTAACATTCACCTTTTCATCACTCATGTCTGAAATCCTGTACGCTGATTTATGTACTCTTATCCTGCTATTGCCTAGACATTTATTTATTATTGGGATTTAACGACATTTTCGACAACCTCATGACGGACAGTTTTACGGAGTACCCGGAGAGAACTTCCGAGCAACGGCGAGCAACTGTCAGACTCCCCAACGTACTAACTCTACACAAACGAGGTTTGCATTGGTTGAATACAAGTGCGCCGTCGACGTGTAGTATGCCTTAGTACACAGTGCCACCATGCCACCCCCCCCCCCCCCACTCACCCACGTGGGCAATCTAGATGAAGTGGCTTGCCCAGGAAAACAACGTAGTTACCCCTGGTGGAGATCCAACCGTGCACCTTTCGGTTTCAGGTCCAATGCTGTAACTGCTGAGCCACTTCGTCCTCTGCAGCTTAGACATGCCGTTATTTGTATAGCTTCACTTTCTATCTACTCAAGCTTTAAAAGGTACTCGGTTTGCTACAAATGGCATGAAAAATTAAACGCTTTTTCCTATGGATGATCCTGGGTCGTCAGACGTGGACGAAACACACATTTAACACAGCAAGAGGTAAAATTTAGTGGGAGAGGCAGCAGATACTATTTTGTTCCTCCATTTTCCACTTCAGAAAGCCTTGCTTCACGACAGCTATCACTGTTAGAATAATGCGATATGCATAATCTTTTCCGAACATCGCCCCTATATGTCATGTGGTATGTAAAGGTTAATACATGAGATCCAGAGTATTCGGCCAGATAATGATCGACCATTATCTGACCGAATGTCCTAGAAGGAGGGTATTATCTTATGTAAAACCCAATTTATCTTAAATTCTAGTTTCAATGTGAAAAAATTAAATTATTTTATCACTTTGGTGATAATAAACATTGAAAATGTGAGCAGTGCTTTGAATGGCGATTTTTCGTTCGGGATAACTCACCAACGACACTAGCAGTTGACTTTTCGGTGGAAACCCGAGGTAAAAAATTGACCAGGGTCAAATACTATTAAAAAATGTTTACAATTGTATTTTCTAGAATAGTATTTTCTAGTTATGGCTCCAAATAGATTGAAATGAACCAGTAACATTTTCAAAGATGTGACAATTTGCTTGTTGGCAAATTGACAAATCTTTCAAAATGCTAATGATTCATTTTAGTCAGTTATATTAATAGGTAGAAAATACAATTCTAGAAGTTTCAATTGTAAACGTTTTATAGTGTTGGCTCCAGGTCAGGTTAAATGTTGTATCAGAACAATAACTGTGAATTATTTAAAAGAATCCCCTGTCACCAATTCACGCTTATTGTCCGTATCCGCTATTTTTTCGGATAACAGTGAAGGTGAAATGAAGGGAATTGTCAACAATGGGTTTAATACTAACGATTAAGTCTTTTGTTGTCGTTGTTTTCTATATCCCTTGGTAGCAATGAAATATTGATTGAAGCATAACTGTTGAAACGATTAACGTTCCGTGTAGATGAGTTTCATTTAAGTCTTTTGTTTAACTAAGTGCTTTGTGCACTATTTTTACTTCGACTTGGAGAGTCCATACTTTGTGTGCTGTAAATACGTCAATAATTAAGATTACAGGTTTATGTTGTGGCAGACCACTAAAGTGCATCCGGGCATCGTTTAATATTATTTTCAGATATGATATTATGGTTATAATCTATCATGCAATTCGAAAATTTGGTATTATCTGAAAAAAGGTTTCTTCAAATCTTTGACATTTGAAAAACCATTCGATTCGCAACGTTTATTCGAGACGAATTAGAGTCGACATTGGAGATCCGCATATGAAGTGTTTCGCATATGGTTAACGGAAGCAACGAAGAATTCTAGAATCATTCAAGTCGGCTATTAAAACGTACCTTTTTCATGAGGTATTTTGTAATTTTGTACAGCCATAGAGCACTATGTGTGGAATTGAGTCTATAAAATTATTATTATTATTATTAATTGTTATTACCACTTCTGCGGGCGTTCCTAGAACATTAACGATGTTTTACCGGGCGTTGAAACCTCGTAATGCTCAACAAATACAAGTCATGTGACGTGTTGGGCCGTTATTGACTACAACAGCCCAACACGTCAATAAGAGCCCGACACGTCTAAATATAGACAATGATGTCACATCTCTCAGCCGATCAACAATATTTTTCCCAGATTTCCATTTAGATCGAAATTCAATTCGAAATTTTAATTCGTAAACACAATTAACACATTTGTTTCAAGTGTTTCCCTTTGTGTCACGGATAGGAAATGTATCAAATATAGGAAGCGGTACACACAAAGTAAGTGATGACATCTTTGATGAATAAACTCTTTGCCTAAAGTTCGCATTTCGAAGATATATTTCATCATCTAACTTTCCAAATTTCGCCGTAGACTGATCAGACGATAGTCATGTTACCCTGTGTGTTTGTCAACAAATCAGACGATAGTGTCGCTGTTTTTTTAATTCTAAAATGTCAAACTTCATTTATTTATCTTATTTCCCATATAATTTAATCGTAATGTACCCGATGTACGAAAGTGGCAATAATAGAAATAACATGACTTTGTCGGGCATTACAGTGTATCAACGGCTCAACAGAACTGGTTAACAGCCCTTGAGCTTATTAGCGGCCATCGACGTCGTCGCGGGCCGCTAATAAACTCTTGGGCTGTTAACCATTTCTGTTGAGCCGTTAATGCTCTGTAATACCCTTCAAAATCATGTTATTGTTATATTATTATCAAAAATAGGATTTTCATCCCCCGTGGTTGAAGATTCATGATCCTCCCCTTGAAAAGAATTAACTTGGCGTACCAACTGGAACACACTGAGTCCTATCTGAAGACCGAAATATCCAGAATGTGGAGGAATAATTATAGTAAAATGACCGGAGATATACCAGAGTGAGAGTACATGAACCAGCGCCAGGGTTCTTACTCCTGAATGTACATTAGTAACATATTTTAAATAAAATGGAGGGCAGGACAAGTCCCCCCAATTCCCCTCCCTGGTTACGCCGCTGAAATTTAATTTTGGTAATATTTATGTGTGTTTTACAACAAGGCCCAAATGAGAAGTATGTCAAACTACACTCTAAAATCAGTTGGATTAAAAATCAACCAACATCACCTGGGTTGAGTGAATATGAACCGAATTTTGGTTCCTATTTACTCAACCCACTTGGCTTGGGTTGATTTTTAACTCAGTTGATTTTAGAGTGTGTGTCAAATTTTGAAGCTTGGAAAAATTGTTAATTATTACTTTATCGAAATGCTCTCATAGAGTTAGTGTGTGTGTGAAGGACTATGCACAGAAAATGAACTCAGGGTGTGAGATTTGAAGTAGCCAATTACAATAAATCCACGCATAACATGAAGTCGTCAGAGTAAGAAGAATGACATTGCACCAACTATACGGCAATGTGAATTTTCTCAACTAACCATATGACATTATTTTGTAACTTAGCTTCATTTTCTCTATTTCTTGAAACAGGAAGAGGTGTGTACAAGCTGCACGATTACATGTAGAACTCCACATGAGATGCGTATAAGCGGTAAAACGTTTTAAGCTCGCCAAATCGTATCGGAAATAAATTCGAGGCGAACAAATACATATTTGGAAAACATAAATAAATGCAATGAGAAACACATGGGCAAAACTCCGTTGTTTCCAAATCGAAAACATCCATTTAGAATACTCAAGTGCTTGACACAAGGTGGTAAAAAAACAACATATTCCATAACATAATCGAATATCATTTTTCGACTACTGAACTTGTACTGGGAGCTTGTGGTCGAAGCATCTGAGCCCCATATTTTGAAAGAACTGATGTCTGACATAAGTCCTGATGTGGACTTAAGAGTTTTACCCAAGTCAGATATTTTGAAAAAAACCCTTAGTTTCAAAATCAAACTCAGACTCAAGAGCTTCAATCTACTGGAAGTGGTGACTTATCCGTTTCAATCCTGAGAGGGATCATCAAACAGAATACCAATTATAGTATTTAGATTAATAATCTGTTTTGCATTTTTGGAGGTGGACTGTAGGATTAATATTTCATAAACGTCCATTTTGTTGCTCATTATACTTTTCGCTAACCTGTTGATGAGTTTCCTTGACCCAATAATCGATGCGCGCCTATTAAAGAATTAAAGTCAACCTGAATCAAGCAATATCGACTTTTATTAGAGAAAATTATGAGCGGTCATGGAAACGTTGAAATCGGATAAGGCTTTTTTCAGAATATCGATATGATTCAAAATTTCACGGAGTCCAGAGTTCGTTCAGTCGAAGTCGGGAATTTTGAGCCGAACTTACGGTTTTTCGAAATATCTGCTCCTGATCTGACATCACATCACCAAAGTGCTCTGAGCGAAGTACTTTATAACAAATTTCATAAAAATTGCCAGACGAAGAATATTCATTGATCAAAACGCCCGTGCGCTAAATACCGTTTATACTAGAATCTCAGTTTCAGCACTATACACAAAGACTGGGAAGTCAAAAGTGTGTTTTTCCTGTCGTCCTGCGAATAAAGTATTTTTACTCGAATATCGAATGGAATATGCACCCAAACATTTCGAATCAAACTAATATCGAACATCGAATATGGACAATCTGACAAGTTTTGTTCATGACCAATGAGGCATATTGAGTCAAGGCGTGTCGCGAAGATAGAGTGGGTGTTTAACCCTTTACCTAGCATGAAAAGCAGACGACACTTGCAAAAACATTCTTGAATAACTATTATTTTCATTTTTTGTCTCAAAAACATAGGTTATGACCCCTCATTGGAACGAGCTCGACGAGCTCGTTCCAATGAGTGGTCATAACCTATATTTTAGAGACAAAAAATGAAAAAATAGTGAAAATTAATTGGCGAGTTTTGAGAATAGTGCTGGCCGTTTTTGGCCGTTACGTTAGGTAAAGGGTTAAAACCTGATTTGATGGCTCAAGTCCCGACAAACAAAATATTCCAACCACATCACCGAAGCCATGCCTTGATGTGTATTGTTAAACCCAATGTACAAACAAACAGACTATAGTTAAAAACGCATGACTTTTTCATGTGTGTATTTAATGCTATAAAAATTATTATTATTGTTATGAGAATCACACTGCAAAATCACATCACATTCGCGTCCTCTCCCACAACATCGACTCTGGAACAGCACACACACACATACACACACATGAAGCCACGTCAGATGGATAGGCAATAGCGCCGAGCTCTACAACCTCTGTTCACCGCCCCACCCAACCCCAGAACAGATGCCAGTATGGCTACTGTACGTGGCTTGACCTTGCGCAGGGCCACTGATAAGAATTACATTGCAAAATTGTACCACACTCGCGCACACTCGACAACATCGACTTCAGAACAGCAACAAAAACTGTTCTACGGCCCTCGCGAAATATGACTACTCCATTCCAACTCGTTATGTAAAACACCCACCGAATCAAACACACATCGCGTTCTGTCCATTAACCCCCTCAACACCTCCTTCATTGGTAGAATCGTCCACTATATTGAGTGATGTGTCCTTGCAGGGCGGTTTAGTGCTAATTTAATCCTACAACCCTACACGGTTGTAGTATTAATTTATTACTGAGCCTCTACAATTGTTGTTGTCCAATGTATTGTTTACTAAATAACCACATAATTTTCTCTTATTATGCGTACCAACGTAAAATAACTTAAAAAATGTCATTTCTCTTGGTTACAGAGTATTATCGCCCTTTGCTCCAACTATATAGCCTGTTTCTACGATAGAGCATAGTTATACATTGGGTGGAAACAAGCACAAGGAGGGTTTCCCAAATAATCTGCTCCATTATGATCCCGAATGAGCGAAAGGGTACTAACCGTCACTTTAGTGCTATCCTGGCCTCCCACAAAAGCCTGCGCAAATAGTAATACATACCAACACTAAAATATAATACATTACAGGGGCGGCGGAACGATTTTCAAAGTGTGGAGGGGAGGGGTGGGGGGCTGGATCGGTCGTCGGTATGAAAAACTTAAATTCCAGGGTCCCAAAACCCCCATTTCCATGCATCTGAGTGGATATTTTGAGTTTTTTCAGAAGATGTATTTGAAAGATTTCATACTTCGAGTGCCGTTAAGAAACGTTGGTAAAACATACAGGCGAGGTCTATTTATCAGCTTTGGTTGTAACGACCAAAGCTGATAATTAGACGTAACCTCTATGCTTTACCAGGCGTTTACAGCAATTATTCTGTCTGTGGATTATCTTGTCTGGGTAGATTTTGTATGTCTGTAAGATTACGATCTCTTTCAGTTAACCGACTTTTTAACAGACTGTATACATTTTAGCGTTTGCTGCTACTTGCAGCAAAAAATGATCCGAAATCCATTGAAACTGAACCAGTACGAGAGAAACATAGCTGGCGAAAATACGGAGGAGGCTCTGGATTGCCCCTTGTTTCATTGGTTGTGTTAAAATATATGCATACAAAAAACATGGCCCGGCAAAAAAAAGAGGAGGGTCTGAAGCCCCCCCCCCCCCCCCTCCCAGCCCCCGGTTTCGCCGCCCCTGCATTAGACATGTTTCATCCTTTTCACACTGACGTCAAAGTACCAAAATTGCAAAAAGCAAATCAGTTTTCATCATGAACTTGAAATTTGTCCAATGCCGTCTTGTTTGACTTTTCTAAATGTGATCTATCAAACGAGATCGAATTAGTTAAATTCCTAACTTCATTATAGGAACAATTTCCAAGTAGACATTTTGATATTTCCAAATAAGTGTTCAGAGTGTTAATCGCGAACAAATATTTGTATTTATACAAACGAACGGACATATTAATACCAATAAAAAAGAGACTACATTTGGGTATGCTGATTGAGAACTTAGTTAACCCTTTACCTAACATGAAAAGCAGACGACACTTGTAAAAATATTCTTGAACAACTAATTTTTTTCATTTTTTGTCTCAAAAACATAGGTTATGACCCCTCATTGGAACAAGCTCGACGAGCTCGTTCCAATGAGGGGTCATAACCTATGTTTTTGAGACAAAAAATGAAAAAATAATGAAAATTAATTGGCGATTTTTGAGAATAGCGCTGGCCGGTTTTGACCGTTACATTGGGTAAAGGGTTAACGGCTTACTCTTCAAAACAATTTTAAATAGTAAAAATCTTGAAGAACCAAATCGGACCAGACAATATTTTGAGATGTGTATATGAGGGAGAGGGAGGGGAACTGTTTATTCTAGGCCACTCCCCTCTCAGAAGCACCATACCTAAAATCACTTCCCGAACAAAGGTATGAGTAAAATCCTGGTGCATGTTTACAGAGTCTGTGCTGTGTTTTTTTCAGTCATGGTCGAAGGTGAAAATATCCTTCAGAGATCTAAGTTACAAGCTGGAAATATGGGGAAGATCTTTCAAGAAAATAGAAGGTGAGAGATTGATAGCGAAACCCGCGTTGCATTTTTACACACAGGGATTTCAACACGGTGCTCCCGTTAAAGAAGTGTTGACAACATGATTTGATTAATTAAAAACGGCATATGGTTATGCAAAAAACAACATTAAAGTGTAGTATTTCGTCCTTTGAGTGAAACAAGGTCCCATTTTCAATGCCAGTCTGTTACCCTCGGGACGGCTCGATGCGACTGTAGTCCGCAAGGACGCATTACGTCAACGATTAGCTTACGGCTTCATCGTCAAAGTTTCAACGAGAGCCGCATCAGGGTAGTTCGAAAGATACCACTGCCAACAAAAGACAATTGGACCCATCATGTGCTTTTACTCATTAGCGGAGGCAATTTGTGATAAGTTAGGAATAATAACGCGTATTGTGAGCATATTTAGTAGAGGTTATATTGGAATCTTTTGTGCATGTGTTCGACGTAATTTGTTTTAGTATCTTTATTTAGTTTTTGAAAAAGAGTGATCAAATAATGACAATTTTTTAAAAGTTACTATTTCATGACGCTAGCCTTCCAGAAGACGATCAGTTAATGTGAAAATTCGGATGAGAGGATGAATGATTTTCCCGTCCACTGTTTTCGTGGTAATACACTCTCCCTGTCCTGTACTTAAACAGTTACCCAAAAGCGAATAACGGAGAAAAAATGACTGGCTCGGTTGTGGCTCTTGCATTTGTTTATTTGTTTGATTATTGAAATTTAACGACATTTTCAACAGCCAGAGTCACGTCGTGTCTACCAGTTTTACTGATGAAGGACGCCGGGGTACGCAAAGAGAACCCCCGTGAAGCGGCGAGCAACTGCCAGACTCCCCAACTTACTAACGTGCACAAGTAGAGTTAACAGCGGTTAACTGGTTGAATGCTAGAAGCCACTATCAGGGCTTTCAGAAAAATGATGGTACCAGTGCAAAAGCCAATATTTTCCTTACTCATATTTCCTATTCAGTCAAACGCAAATAATATTTTGTTTACATAAATTTGTTTTATTACAAATTATTGGAGAGTGCCTGTGGGCACTCTCCATTAATTTGTAACAAACAAATTTTGAATAACAAGTTCAAACCACCAAAAATAATCTAGCCCTCTATCAGTTAAAGGCAAGTATACCATGGACGTGCAGTACGCCTCAACACAGCGCTACCGTGTCCCCACATTGGTAATCGGGATTAAGTAACTAGGCCAAGGCCTCAAAGCAGTTTTATCGCTGGTCAGGATTGGACCGTCGACCTTTCGGTTCAGAGTCTATTGCTCTAACCACTTAGCCACTGTGCTCCAGGCTGTTACGTAACATAAGGGTAAAGACTGTATTGAACGAACAGGTTCGCTAGGCCGAAAATGTTCGCAAGATTCTTATGTCCACAAAACGCAAGACGATTGTTCTGGTAAACAAGTCGAGTGTGGCAGACCTCATGAAGGTTACGTCGGCAGACCCCAGGTCGAATTTGCCAACGTATTACTTCGCAAAGTGCAAGTCGATTGTGTCTACTAGTCCTGCGAACACAACCGGCTCGCTTTTTGCAGATATAATCTGCTTCCGGACACAGTTGGTCTTGCGGACCTATTCGATCGAAGCAACCCTCCAACAATGTTATGTCGGAAACAAGGGACATGACTAATGCTTTTATATTTTTGTCTTTATCTTTTTCAGGCAAGCAAGGGACGGGCGTGCTTTCATACTTTGTTTTTCTGAAGTGGATTTTATTCCTGGATGTTTGCATATTTCTGTTGATGCTGACTTTCATCACGGTTCCGATGGTCTTGTTTCCAGCGCTAGATTACACGACTTCTGTGACAGGAACGACAACATCAGAGGCCGTGTCACTTGCCCGAAACTGCTCCGCTTTGTATTCTCCAAATGTGTCATCCTCGGATGTTGGCTTGTTAATTTTGGATGCCTTTCAGGGAACAGTGAGTGCTTTGTATATAGTGTTTTTCCATTTTACCAAATCGATCGGACTTACCCACCAGATGAAAAAAAAATCTCCGAACATTTTGTTTTAATTTCGTTTCACCTTGAAAAATATGACTCATGGTGGCGCCTTGTAACACGCTGTATAAACAAAAAATACTGTACAGTACAGCCACCGTGGACTTGCCAAATTCCACAGGTGGGCAATATTTCCAGGAACGCAATAATATTAGATATCAAACACTAATTCTAGGAATAATATCAAAAATTTAATTAATGAAGCATCGGGTATAACCTCACGTAGACTTGTTGTACCCAGTGCTTCATTAATTAAAGAATTGATGATTTTTCCTATAATTAGTGTTTGGAATCTAATATACTCTTCAAAAGAAGAAACGCAAAACGGATATAGTCACGATAACATGGCAAATTTTGGAGAATATAGCAATGAAATGAGGCTGTAGATATGGTTAACGACATATCGTGGTGGTCTAAACGTTATGTAACATTTTGGACAATGGGACATAATTTTGGCCACCGTGACCCCAAAAATATTGGAAATTAACAAAACAAAGTTTCCACTGATTGAATACCTGATCATGAAGTTGCACGCTCCAAACATGCGGGCTGAGCGTGTTGGGGTATAAATGGACATGGGAATCGGTTGGAATTCGCAGAGCGTTAAAGGGATCTTGCTCATGCAAAATGCCGCGTTTCACCGAAGCTCAGAGAAATAATGCCATTGACCGCTTGGAAACAGGCGAATCAGCTTCGAATATAGCGAGAGTGTTCAATGTCTCAACGAGTACCATCACATACCTGTGGAACCGCTACCAAATCCAGTTGACAACGCAGGGCCTTCCAAGATCAGGGAGACCCCCCGAGTGTCTCCAGCTCAGGATCGATAATCCGTTTACGTCATTTGCGGGAGAGAACAACCACAGCGACCTCTACAGCGTCACACAACCAGGTCGGCGGAGGATTTCAGATCTGACCATTCGCAAACCGCCTACGAGAGGCAGGCCTGCGTTCTAGACGGCCAGTTCGTGGCGTCATTTTGACGGCACAGCACCGTCGACAGCGACGTCAATGGTGTCAGACGCACAGGGCATGGCCTCGTCAGAGATGGAGAACGGTATGGTTCAGTGACGAGTCACCTTTCCTTCTTCGTGGAGTTGATGGATGATGCCGTGTGTACAGACGTCGTGGAGAACGTTTTGTGCGTAGCTGCGTTCGGGAGGTGGACTGATTTGGTGGTGGTAGCGTTATGATGTAGGCAGCCATCTCACACACTGGTAGAACGGACCACGGAGGGTAACCTGACGGCGCGGAGGTACAGAGATGAAATTCTGCATCCACACGTGCTCCCCATTATGCAGAATGCCAACGCCATTTCCAGCATGACAACGCCTGACCGCACACAGCAATTCTCGCGACAGTTTATCTACAGGATAACAACATCGAAGTCTTGCCCTGGCCATGAAGATCGCCAGATTTCAACCCGATCGAACATCCATGGGATCATCTGAATGGACGTGTGCGACAACGTCAACCACAACCTCAAACGTTACCGCAGTTGACGCAAGCGTTGCAGGAAGCGTGGGCCACCATACATCAAGCTTCCATCCGGAATCCGATTGCTTCAATGAACGGAAGGTACCAAGCAGTTTTGGACTCAGATGGCGGTCACACTAGATATTGAGTTTGGTTGACGTCGACTCGTGACGTTAACGTCTGAAACGTCTCCATTTGTGCTTCATTCGTCCATTAAAACTTTGGTTATGAATTGATTTCGTTCTCTATCCCATTATTTCATAACGCGGGAACGACCCTCATCACAGAAAACCAAACCCGTTTTGAATTTCTTTTTTTTGAACAGTATATTATTGCGTCCGTGTAAAAATCATCATCCGCAAAATTTTAATAATTGAAGCACCGGGTTATACCCGGTGCTTCATTAATTAAATTTTTGAATATTATTCCTACAATTAGTGTTTGGAATCTAATATTATTGCGTGTGTGTAAATACTGCCCACCCGTGGAAAGTGGCCAGTCCACGGCGGCTGTTCTGTACCTATTTTACATTAAAATTAGGGCTGTCGCGACTATCATTTTTTGTAATCGACTAATCGTGACCAGTAATCGACGGTTAGTCGATTAATAGTCGCTTCCCATGATTTTTTAGCAAATCATTCTTCTGTTAGTAAAACTCTGAAAATGACAATGGCACCAGTGTGTTCAGACGAAGTGGGGTTGTGGGAACAACAAATCGGTCCCGACTGAAGCTACATGTAGTCCAATCTTGGACCCACAGTCCGTAATATAATTTTTGGGGTTGGTACGTCCTGTAGGACGTACCAACCCCAAAAATAATATTACTGACTGCGGATCCAAGTTTGAACTAGATTGAAGCCGATGAATTGAAATGAATTTACCAAAGAACGTTCCTGCATATGTTTCCTTTCTGCAATAAGTTTCTCGAAATTTTGAACATTGAGATCTATGCATTCCCTCGTCAGTTGTTAAAATTGGATCTTAGTCTGAAGTTCCGAACTTTGAGAAGTGATCTGACGTTCTGACTTTCGTCATAATTTTGTCACTTCCGCGCTTTGGGTTTTCCAATGGGTGCATTCGAGTGTACAGGACTGGAGAAATTCAGAAGAATCTATTCTTCTCGAGTAACTGTGAGTGTTCTTTCTTACACAGTCAGTGACAGTCGTACAGTCTTCCGGATATGAATGTTAAGTATGGTTAGATATTTAAAGTTATTCACCTTCATTGATCATTCACCTCACAAAACAATGCAATTTAGCCCCGACGTGTAGTAGACGTGTACCACCTTGAAAATGAACGACGATCGACTAAAAATAAAAAACGTCGACTACTTCAATAGTCGACTAATCGTATAATCGCGACAGCCCTAATTAAAATAGTCATCATATTACGATCTGTTTATTTTAGGGCTGGATGGAGAAAACTGCTTTATTTTATGGATTCTATGCAAACGTGGAGCTACAGATATACAACACAGCATATCATTACAACATGCCACTTGCATTTATTATCGTGATTTTCTGCTGTTTCCTACTCAGTCTCATTCTGATGGCTAGAAAGTAAGTGCAATGGGAACTTTTAATTCATATTTCCTTATATTATTCCAAGAGAAGAAATCAATTATATTTGTTGTAATACTTTTCCAACCAACTTGTGGCACACCGAGGTCAAAATATCACAATGTCAACTTGCAAATATTTCCCATGATGCAACTAGGAAGTTAAGGAGCTATGTAAGTAATGGGAAGCTAGCTTGTAAATAGGTGACAGGTTATTTTCGATGTCGTTAAAAATCTAAAAATATCATATTTGGTCACTTTTTTGTTGTCCATCCGTATGTATCTACAGTTCTGAACAACGCAAAATGAAAAATTATAATATTTGTTAGATTTTCGACGACATCGAAATTAACATGTCACCTATTTTCAAGCTAAATTTCTCTAACTCATATAGCAACTAAACCAATTCAGTCTTGTTTGACGGTGCATTATGCGAAAAAATATGCTGTTCGAAATTTCAGTATTTTGACATCAGTGTGCAGATGGTTAACCCTTTACCTAACGAATAGGCCATATAGGCTTGCGTAACTTACAACTTAAGTAGTTGAACAATTTTATTTTTTTAAAATCAACAATCCTGTATTATGTGACCCCCCACCCCCATTGTAATGAGCTAGACGAGCTCGTTCCAATGAGAGTAACACGATGTGGTTGTGATGAATTTATTGTAAACAAATGAAAAAAATAGCAAATTTAGATGTCGTCTGTTGGGTAAAGGTTATCAGGTTGATCGATGTCACGTAATGAATCGGATAGGGAAGATGGTCTCTAACACCCCTCGGCCCATCAGGAAACTTCTATAAGGATTCCGATGCTGTCTTTGGCTGTTTGTTTACCCAACTGTCGTGGATTTTGCGTGCAGACGACCGCTGATGTAATATGACATCCTTCACTCACAAATGTATACAGATATTCAGTCGTGTACCATTATAGCTATTCCAAATAATAAGTATTTAATTTTCTTTAATGGCATCAATATATTAACAAAATTTCAGGAACTAATCATAAAACTACAGCTGTGGTGAGTTTTCGTTCATAATTATTTACTAAAAACTGTCTTATATTAGTGGAGAGGTCATTAAAGATTCTGTCAAAACAAGTCTCGATTGAGAAACATTTCCTGCATTGATTCAAAGAAAATGAATGTTATGGTGTTTTTTGCTTCAATCGTCTGGAAAATTTCAGTTGTTAGGAAAAGGCAAACCGTAGGTTTGCTTTTCCGACCAAATGAAATATTCCAGACGATTCAATCTGGACATAGGAAATGTTCTATTTAAGGGCCAGACTGGTTCCAGGTCATAAGAGTGTCGAATTCTTTACAGAGTTTGACTGTTGGATTTGGAACAAACCTTTATCCTTAACACCTTGTATGTCTATTTTATTAAACCCGCGTCAGTCTTTCATTATCTTTGGTTAAAGTAATTAACATTTACAAAACATTACACCGGACTTAAAAACTAGTAGTTTGTACGATATTCTACTTTCCTAATTTTGCATAGTAGCGGCGTCAATCTGTCGTGACGTTACTTGAGACAGTGATGGTCTGATTAATATAATAATATAATAATATAACTAGACTTTATGATTCTGGAGAATCATGGCTTTTCCAGATGAGATTCCATTTTTCATGACCTCAGAGTGTCTGCTGGTGAATTGTTTTTAACTGTCTCACTGAAGTTCCGTTATTCATGGAATGAGAAAGGTGGGTATAGTAGTCTCAAATGGCTCAGTTTGATAAAAAAAATGTTTAGGTAAAAACCATCATTAATGGTGGAGAGGGGTAATATCAATATCGTCGTCCGACAAGTTAATGTTCGACAAAAAGAGTTATGTTTGTTTGACACATACCCACTAAGTGATGTGGCTATTTGAAAATGGTACATATTATCTCAAATGTATCCAAAATATTGATGTCTGGTAGCTTGTAGAGGGTTAAAAAGCGCTAACAGGAATATTTTCCAGGCAACATGTAATGTCACACCAAGAATTGCGAATGGCCATTTTTTTCTTTAAAATCTACAAGATGTTTTCAGAGATATCCAGGGAGAACATGAATTTTAAGCTTTTGTTGGGTATCATTGTTTATCCAGCCCAAAACGGGTTAATGGTTGTTTTTTGAATACCATTATTACTTCCAAAAATAATTCTTAGTGAATTCTACGTCCACTTATGTTGATCTCTCCTCTTAACTTTAGGTGCTGTGGGTACGCAAACACAGCCCATTTTATCAAAATCTTGATGTTTGAGAACTTGCATAGGGTTAACAAATGCTTACTGGAATATTTTATACGGGCAACTTGTAATGTCACACTAAGATCTGAGAATGGCCAATTTTTCTTGAAAATCTACGAAATGTTTTTAGAAAAATCCTCGGATAACATGAATTTTTAACCTTTTGAGGGATATCACTCTGTAAAGGGTTAATGCTTAGTTTTGTGAATACCTTCATTACTTACAAAAATGATCTCGATGAATTCCACTTTCAATGAATGAGGTTATGTTTATCTCGCGGGTACACATTGGGTGTTATGGGTGCCCAAGCACAGCCCATTTCTCAAAATGCCTGTGCTTGGCAGCCTCTGGAGGGTTAACAAAGGCTTCCGGAATATTTTGTCCATGCAACTTGTAATATCACTCCAAGAACTAGGAATGGTCAATTTTTCTTGAAAATATTTTTGGAGAAATCCACAGAAAACTGGAATTTTAAGATTTTAAGGGGTATATCTCCTTAACCAATCAAAAATGGGTTAAGACCTCAATTTTTGAATACCCTTACTACTTACAAAAATGTTTCCCTGTCAGTTTTGCGTCCGGTTAAAGAAGTTACGTTTACCTGTGGCATTTCCATTTGATGTTGTTTGTGTCCAAAAACAGACTATTTTTTCAAAATTTTGACATTTAGTAGCCCATAGAGGGTTAACAAATGTGTACCGGAATAATTTATCCATGCAGCTGGTAAATAACAAGACCTATCAATGGCCATTTTCTCTTGAAACCCCTACAAGATGTTTGTAAAGAAATCCAGAAAAACATGATTTTTTTAAGCTTTTGATGTATATCGCTATTAACCACCACAAAAGGGGTTAACGCTTGGTTTTTTGAATACCCTTATTACTTACACTTGCTGTGCGTGTCCGAAAACAGCCCATTTCAACAAAATTACGATGCTTTGCATACTGTAGAGGGTTAATAAACGCTCACCGGAATATTTTGTTCATGCAACTTGTAATGTCACACAAAAACCTGCAAATAGTAACTTTTTCTTGAAAACCTACAAGATGTTTTAGAGAAATCCACAGAAAATGGGAATTTTAAACTTTTAAGGGGTATCTCTCTTTAGCCTGCCCAAAATGGGTAAGAACTTCGACTTTCGAATACCCTTACTACTTACAAAAATATTTTCGTATAAATTGTGCGCTCGATAAAAGAAGGTATTTGTCTTTGTGGCGTACTCATTGGGTGCTGTTGGTGTCCAAAAACGGCCCATTTTATCACAATTTTGACTTTTAGCAGGCCGTGGAGGGTTAACAAATGCTCATCAGAGTATTTTGTTCATGCAACTTCTATTGTCACATCAAGACCTGCGCGTGTCCAATTTTTCTTGAAAATCTACAAGACTCGTTTAGAGAAATCCACAGAAAACATGCATTTTCGAGCTTTTGAAGGGTATTGCAGTTTAACGAGCCCCAAACTGGTTAACGCTTGGTTTTTTGAATACCCTTATTACTTACAAAAATGATCCACGGTGAATCCCACTTCCAATAAATAAGTTGTGTTTATCTCTCGTGTATCCTTTGGTTGCTTTAGGGGCCCGAAACAGCTCATTTGATCCAAATTTCGATGTTTGGCAGCTTGTGGAGGGTTAAGATATGCATTGCCTAATATCTCTTGTATATGAATGGTCGTGTCACAGACAGGTCTAACAAAGATGAATGTTTAAAAAAAAAATCTGCAAGACGTGTTTCGAGAAAGTGCCTGTAAACCCCAATTTTGACAGTTTTTCAACAATACTGGCGAAATAAGGGTTAAATCGAACATTTCGCATTTTTAGACTTTGTGCCCCTCTATGCGTGTGCAAAATTCTGTGAAAATCGGTTCGAAAATGGCTTCTGAATCGTGTGGAAAAAAAAATCCGTAGAAAAACAAGTCTTTTCCAGAGGGACTGCAAGACAATCAATCTGCATGCCACTGGTTGTGACAAGGTCCATAGCTGGCTTCCTGGTAATTATTACACAGCTAAACGATTGACTCTATCCAACTTATGGAGTTGTATCCAATTATTTATCTTGTTGTCAACATATCTACATATCTAACTATAGGAAAATGTAATGGTGCGTATGATGGTGTGGGTGTGTGTGTGTGTGTGTGTGGGCGTGCGGTCGGTCTGTCTGTCTTCCCGATTTTGCGGAGTAGTCTTTGGGCTTTCACAAATATATCCTTTGTTTTCTCCGAGACCTCGCAAAGAAACCAATGGGTTAGGTTTTGTCTCCACGATTTTAATTGAACTAAGTACCATTTCCATTTTTTTCAAATTCTAATTCACAGTACCGCCAGCAGCTTTAAGGAAGGCTTGCGATATGCACGGAATAGCAAATACAACTGGTGGAACAAGTGCTTTTGCAGCTGGGATTTTACCTTGAATGGTGAACAAACAACAGTCATTAAACACAAGAGTATACATAACGATATCTTTGTGAGTATAATAACAGTATTGTACGCACGTTACGCATATTCAGTGGCATTACCATAGAGATCTGCCTAACTACCCCACAAGTCCAGTCGAGCACCCAAAATATTATAGACATGGATCAGCTACTAATTTGACTGGGGATAACATATCACATTTCGTGTAAACTGGCGTCCTATTCATCCCCCTAAAGTATAGCTCCATTGGGTGCGTATTTGTCTCGAATTTCCCCTGAAACCTCCGCCAATAGAAGTGGAGCATTCCTGCCCCATACCTCACCCACCATTATGACTAGGACTTCGGCCTTCGTTATGTACCTTCAGCATATCAAACGGGGACACCGTCAGAAAAAAACCGTACCTCCACCACTCCAAATATAGATTTCTAGCTAAGCGACTGCTCATTTTACGTGCCGTAGCCTTGGCGCTCATGGCGCCCGAAGATTTTAAAACAGTAAGGTAGATGGAAAGTGGATTTTTACTAAACACCAGTGGAGTGAGGATACCACCCACGACACCCACTGCTCATTTTACGTGCCGTAGCCTTGACGCTCATGGCGCCCGAAGATTTTGAAACAGTAAGGTAGATGGAAAGTGGATTTTTACTAAACACCAGTGGAGTGAGGATTCCACCCACGACACCCAGCCAATATCTGCCCAATGTTGTGACAAAGCATAAGCAGCAGCAGCAGCAGCAAGGTTTCAGCCAATGAATCCTTTGGTTCAAACCATAGGTCAAAGAATTGATGTTGTAAGCTCCCCCCCCCCCCCATCGTGAACAATCGACAATTCTTTATTTTTATCAAATTATTTAGAATGTTTGATTTTCGTAATAGTACTTCATAGTTTCGCTTTGCAAAGCAACGAAAATGCGCGACTTGGTTCAGAGTTTTCTTTACCTAAAGTTTCTTTTTCAATTCATATTTAAGATTTACCATGTTATTAACCATTTGAACCCGTGTGGCTGTTTTTCCGGCCCCAAAACACGATACGTCATAATTTCATTAAGATGGGTGGCGACTAACTGATGTGTGTAGACCAAGTAATATTTTCAACGTGCAGCCTTGGGCTGCACGTTGAAAATATTAATTGGTCTACCCCCAAATAATGAGTATAGACTCTTCCAACGTCATAATTTCATTAAGAGGGGTGGCTACTAACTGAATGTGTGTGTAGACCAAGAAAATATTAATTGGTCTACCCCCAAATAATGAGTATAGACTCTTCCAACGTCATAATGTCATAATGTCATTAAGAGGGGTGGCTACTAACTGAATGTGTCTGACATGGACGATACCACCGGGGTTTAAAGGGTTAAAATCACAATCGATACTTACAAAAGGTTAATTTTTAGACAAACGGTCACTCCCGTAATAGACCAATATCGATTTATTGAACTTTTGCGTCGAGTTCACATCCGCCATTTTCTGATAGAGCTTGGACACTACTAACGTTCCACGTGTTATTTGTTTTTGGAAACAACGGGCATGAGGCGGCGGTAGGGTGGGTTGGGGTGGGGGTGTGGTGGGGAAGTCACACGTAATTAAGATGGGAAATGTTGATCTCCTCTATTCCCAATCAATGATCACAAATAGTTAATTACATTACCCCTTTAAAATTATACAAGCTTCCTGAATGGTCAGTAACCAATGCATCCAGTAGGGTACATTTACTTACAACGGGGTGTACGAAGTTCAACGGGTTATATAAGAATATCATGTGACAGCTAAAAGGGTGTACAGACATTCTATGGTACATTTCGCCGATTTCCCTTTCACCCATCGCCTCAAACATTTTCGCTAGTAATAATAAACTTTCAGATTCACAAACAAAATGAGAACACTATGGTTTCATGCGAATATTCCGAAAACTTGAAATAAAACATGTGTACATACCCCTAATGTCCGGTTTTATTGTCGAGAAGAGGAATTCTGTTGTGGTGTTTCTACACTACAGATCCGTAGTGTTTTCGAGAAACATGCAACCTATCTCGTTATATGAATTGTCTCTTCAGTGAAACTTATAAAGTTTGAATATAGTGTCTCCGATTTTCCAAGACACACACAACGCACCATTGTATCGAATAAAACACCTATAAAGTCTACTTGTGTTCCACAATAATAACGAAGCGTCATTTCGCAATATCCATGAAGCTAAGTATCCAAAATTTTCAATCGAAGAGAAATAACTCCCAATCGATTTTGTTCAATAATAAAGAAAGATATGTTTCTTTCGGTTTCTCTAATTATTACTTTTATCAAGGTTTTCGTCATTGGAATACTGTTTGAGGATTATCTCATGAAAGAAAACTCGACACACTGAAGGGCGGGGTAATAAATTCGTCACACGGTGTTTCAGCAGGGTGTACGGGACTGTACTGCCCTTCTGAGAATCGTACATACGGATCTCAGAAGGGTAGTACAGTCCCATACATCCTGCTGAAACGCCGTTTAGCTAAAAGTATTTCTAAGGACCCTGAAATCTCATCGAATCACCCTCTTCTCTCTCTGGATTATCCAACAATGAAGCAAGATTTCTATACAATATTATTTTTAAAACATATTTTTTTACAAGGTTGCTTAGTTTCAGAGCTTGTATTATTTCATTTCCGGTTAAGGGGAGGGGTAACTCTAATTCAAATATTAAGTACTGTTACATTTTGTGGCTGTTTCGTCAATTAACCCTTTACCCAACGTAACGGCCAAAACCGGCCAGCGCTATTCTCAAAAATCGCCAATTAATTTTCAAAATATTTTCATTTTTTGTCTCAAAAACATAGGTTATGACCCCTCGTTGGAACGAGCTCGTCGAGCTCGTTCCAACGAGGGGTCATAACCTATGTTTTTGAGACAAAAAATGAAAAAATTTAGTTATTCAAGAATTTTTTTTGCAAGTGTCGTCTGCTTTTCATGTTAGGTAAAGGGTTAAGGGTTAATATTACAAAACGTTGTTCTCTCTCAAACACTTTCGATTAACAAAATATGAGAAAACTGCAATGGACGTCTGAATCGCCGGTTATGACCAATGCTTCTTGAAACACACATCACTATAGTTGATAATGTTATTTGACAAATATACATTTCCCGAAAATAGTGTCGTCTCTCCTGGCAATGACATAACTCATCTTCTTATAACAATATTGTAATTATCAGCCTATGGGTTTATCCGTTGATGAAAAATAGAATTTGTACTTTAGTAATGCTCTTTACACCTTAAGCCAAGACCTTCTACACCTCTAAATTTAAATTTCAATATCAAATTCTCATTAACTCTAAACCCACTGAACATTTTCAAGATATTTTTGATCAAATCTAACCATGGCTTTTGTGAAGCAGCCACGGCTAGATTTGATGCAAAATTCATCTAACTTTAACACAAGGAATCACTGGTGAAAAATTCCATTTAATTTTCAGGGAGATAATTTGATTGAATTTTCCCATTTTATACCTATGTCCCGTGCCAAGAGAAACCTAATTCTAGGCGGGGATGGCCACCAGCAGCATAAAAGAAGTTAACTGATCTACCTAACACGCTTAGTGGACGACACTTAACGCTTCTATTCGTGAATAACTGACATTTTTCATTTTTATGCACCCAAAACAGCTCTTGCAACACAAGGGCGCAACGTTAAGTAAATAAGTAACGAGGTTTGAAAGTTTACAAAAATACTGTAAAGCTTCAACCTAAATGTTATAATATTTTCAAATATCATCATCAGATGAAAATTGGTGGTTGTTAGAGAAAAAAAAAACGCAACCCCCCCCCCCCAAAAAAAAACAAAACAAAAAAAAAACCAAAAAAACAATTAGCTTCTTGGGCTCCATAAATCGGCGACATGTTTCCATCTAACTTCTAACCTTATTCTGTCCTTTTGAAAAGATATGTTGGTGGTATGGGAATGGATAAATTAAGTATAAATGCAAAGCGTGTCTGGTGTGAGAAGAGGTAAAACGAGCGAAGACAGCACAGAACAAATTAATCCAATAATCTGTCGGAGAACCCAGTTTGGTCAAATGAAAGAAGGATTCGGGGCTGTTGTGAACATTTCCATTTTCCGCGTCATGTATCAATGAAATACAAACATGATGTAAATTTATTTACTTTCATCTCTTCAGAGTTCTTTAGCCGAACAGAGATTTCGAGACAGCAAAGAAAGAAGATCGTCAGGGTACAAGTGTAAGCTGTACACAGTTCGAGTTATTATAAACCTGTTGGTGTTGGGTTGTCTTGGCGGATCTGGGTATCTCATCTACTTTGTTACAGATTGGTCAACACAGGTAAGCATATCTACGGCCAATCCATGAAGGGTATCTACTCTGTTTCAGTGAATATCGGGAATTATCTCATGAGTGTGGACCTGAAAGTTTTATTTTTCAAGAGCGCTTGCTTTTTCTTTTTATTATATGCTACGTGACATTTTACTGCACAATATTCAGCCCAATTCGACTGCAAACAGTTTCAAGACAACAACAAAAAGCTGCTGGTCGTTCCTTCGGGACGACGTCATGCGCCGAAGCGTAAAGTCACTTAGGAAGCTACTGAAAACAATCGTCGTGTGGACCTGAAAATATTATTTTTCACTCACGCAAGCGCTCGTGAAAAATAAAACTTTCAAGTCCACACTCATGAGATAATTCCAGATCCTGAATAAAATAGAGTAGATTTTATTTTTTATCATGTGCTACGAGACATTTTATTCCACAATATTCAGCCCAAATCGACCCCAAACGTGTACGTTGCAAAACATCAGCAAAGATCAGCTGATCGTTCCTTCATGACGACGTGATATGGCGTAGCGTGACGTCATTTAGGAAGCTACTGAAGGATATTCCTCGATATCCATCGAGTCGATGGATATCGAGAAATATCTTTTAGATAATTTGCGATAATTCACAGGCTAACATATAATAATATTAGTTACCCCGTGTCTGATCACGTGGTACGGGTTTTTACCTACCCGAAGCCAGCCGTATCTCATGAGGCCGCATGGGATACGGCTGGCTTCGGGTAGGTAAAAACCCGTACCACGTGATCAGACACGGGGTAACGAATTTATCTATTGACTTTCCGTTTTAGAAGTACAATCTATTTCATGTGTGAACACACACAGCATGAGATCTTTTATCTTCCATTGTTGAGCCATACATGGGTATGGACAATTTGTAGATTTCGGAACGAGGCTTCCACTGGGTATGGGAAATTTGTCAGTGGCTGGGCGGACGTATCGTGGGTTTCAATGAATTGGGTCTCATACCTCGTATCTATCAACCAATCAAATCAAAAAATTCACTTTAGTCAATAGATAAAAGATGATATCTTTGTTTCTAGGTCTTGACTCAATCTTGACCCACCGGTGTGAATGTGTCGTGACTAAATTGCTATCTGCTCGAGAAAGTGTTCGCTTTTGCGGTCACTGAACATGTTGGCGTTGATTCAAATTATATATTTTGAATGCCGGTAATCATGAATTCAAGAACGATACATTTACTCACAATCAGTACATATCTTCACAAGAATAGTGATTTTGAGGTCTTCTTTAATGTTTCAGGGGGAACTGTTATGGGACCCATTCCCATTGTGAGGTGGTCCTTTTCCCCATTACCAACCACTAATTCTCAAATCTCTGTCTTACGGTGGACAAGAACTCTTGAGAGCCTCGATAATGTTCCGAGATATTACACTACCCCATAACCTGGAGGACGAGAAGCCTGACAATAAGCTTCAGTCAAAATTTGACTGCCTGAGAAGCTAGTCAAACAACATGACTGGAAACCACTATCATTGTCCAGGAAACTTACGCCACCACTGAATTGTGGGACATCTGTTCTGGGATGTCAACAGGTGTTGAAGTTGAATTTTGCTTTCAAGCAGTTTGACATCTTGTCACAAAGAAAAATAACTGAAAGACATTGAAGAGTAACTTTTTACCAATTTTCAAAATTCCCAATTTCTTCCAAGAAGGGTAAATTTTCCTAACAGAGAACGGGATCCCATTCCGAAAATAGATTGGTAAAAACAACTTGATTTACAACTTAAACTTCCACGAGACAAGCTGTTTCCACATGTAGACAGTGTGCACAGTTGCGATTTAAAAAACTGCTTTAAAAAGTTACTTGAAACTCGAGTTGTCCATCGGCCAGGCAATATGTTACGGGTAACATGCAACTCAGTGCGCCAGTATCAATATCATGGCATGTTGAGACAGCATTTGCTGTTGCGACAAAATCCTTTCTTTGGTGTCTGTAATAAGTTCTCCTTCCGGTTTACTACAGTACAGTCGCTGTGGATTGGTCACACGTGGGTAGTGTTGTCCACGCATGAGTTTACCATGTAATAAAAATCATCATCAGCAAAATTTCAATTAATGAAGCACCGAGTTGTACCCGGTCTGTCATTAATTAATTTTTTATGATTTTTTCTATAATTGGTGTTTGAAATCTAATATTATTGCGTACTTGGAAATATTGCCCACCCGTGGATAGTGACCAAAACACGGCGGCTGTACTGTACCTTATCTGTTAGTGGTGTTTTCTCCTCTTCGCAATTTAGTGACAAGACACTTTGCCTTGTACTCTCATTCATCTTTCGGAAGTATTCATTTGTTCTCTCCGGGCACGGTTTTTGTACGTCCGGATAAATGTGTTACTCGACATGTCTTTGGCTGGAAAGTGCCGTAAAGAACCAGAGTAAACAATACACTCTGTTGTTCGGGCATCCGGTTAGTGTAGAATTGTTTCACACACCATAAAAAAGTTTTATAACTGCGACAGGCCTAAAATAAAAATTGAAGTATTAAATTTGTTCAGAGCGGAATGCATTTTCATTCAACAGCCAATTAGCGGTGAAACTTACTGTCTCTCTGCAAAACGTTATGAAACTACAGAAACCTCAAACGGACACAGTTTTTCGCATGTTTGCTTATAAATTTATTACCATTGGGCGTGTAGTTTAGAAATTACCTATAGTTGTTTTAAGCAGCTGAGAGTGTCATACAAGAGTATTTGGTGCTATTATATTTGTGTTTATATATATCTATTTATATTTAATCGTCTGAACGGAAAATAGTTTTAAAAAAATAGATGTCTAGATTAACAAGACACAATTTAATTGACATGAAGGGGGCGCGATGGCGTTGCGATAACCGGTTCTCGTCAGATCACTGAAGTAAAGCAACGTCGAGCCCGGTTAGTCCTGGTGACTGTCTGAGCGATCGATTCGGACTCCCGCGTTGTGACCTTGGGCAAGGCACTTCACCCCGATTGTCCACATGGGGGCACGATGACGCCGTGTACTAAGGCGTACTGCACGTCGATGGTGTACACGTCTTAAACCAATCTAACCCTCCCTGTGCTGCAGTGCGGAGTTACGATGTTGGGGAGCTGACAGCTGCTCGTCGTTGCTCGGTGGTTCTCTGCGGGTATTTCGGCTTCCTCCACCCGTAAAACTGTCACCGACACGATACGACCTTGGCTGTTAAAGGGTCGTTAAACCCTAATAAATAAATAAATAAATTAACATAAAATTATTACCAACCCTAATTATTGACGTCATTAGATATTTTAATTGTGGTCTTAACCCTTTGACCACGAGCGGCCGCTTTTCCGGTCAGGAACATGATAAGTCATTCATAAAGTAGGGTGGCCTCTAAGTGAATGTGTGGGTAGACCGATTAATATTTTCAACGTGCAGCCCCAAGGCTGCACGTTAAAAATGTTAATCGGACTACCCCCAAATAATGAATATGGACTCTTCCAACTACTTCCCTTGAACTGACATGGAAGATACCATTAGGGTTCAAAGGGTTAAAGCTAGATGCACAATTAAATAACAGGTGAGCCAAAGTAATAGTAATGATTTTAATAAAATTGTCAACTCCAAGTGCAGTTTTTGACTTATATTCTGGGGATTGCAGAGAGATAGTCATTCTACACTATGCCCCGACAATGTCCCATTTCAGTTTGTATTTATAAATGTTCGTATTAATATTAATACTTGTTTATTGGTACTTTGTTAAATAAAAATATAGAATTTGGAATTTGTTTCATCGTACTCGTGAAGGAATAACAAATATTATATTATCAATTTGAGACTTTTCTACTATTAGTTTGAACAATATTTATCCAAAGCTTATGTTATGTGTATACATTACACAATAAAATTGCAGTACGTGGAGACACGGTGGCGCTGCGTACTAAGGCGCGCTGCGCGTCGACCATGCAATTGCCTTCAGGTAATGCTAACCCTGCTTGTGCGGAGTCAGCACGTTTAGGAGTCTGACCGTTGCTGGCCGCTGCTCGGTGGTTCTTTCCTGGTGCTCCTGCTTCATCCACCCGGAAAACTGTCCGGCACGAGGTGATCCTAGCCGTCGAAAGTGTCGCTAAAGCCCAATAAAAATATATGACATGCCCCGAAATTAAAACGTGGAGAGGACCTGCATCAATGCGCCTCCACCAATCGACGTCGGATAGCATCCTGTACATTGCTCACTGATAAGGTAGGTACTGTAAACAACATGTATCTATAAACAATTAAAGAGCAAGAAAGCAACATAAACTGACAAGCAAGTGATAAAACTGGGCAATATTAAATTTGAGAAAGATGGTTAAGGGGAAAATTATCCACATATTGTTTCTTCAGATTACCAAAGACAAATCCAGATGTTTCAATTACTGCTGAACATATCTTGGCACAGAATTACCTGTATAGAGGCACATAACGGTGGCGCTGCGTACTAAGGCGTACTGCTCGTCGAACGTGCACTTGCCTTCAGCCAACGCTAACCCTGCTTGTGCGGAGTCAGCACGTTGGGGAGTCTGAGAATTACTCGCCGCTGCCCGGTGGTTCTCTCCGTGCTCTCTGGCTTCCTCCATCCGTAAAACTGTCCGACACGAGGTGACCCTAGTAGTTGAAAGCGTCCCTAGACACCCAAAAAATAAAATTGCAAAAGGTTACAATGCAAGATGCAGCGGTACACAATATAGCGTATAAAATAACAGTTCACAAATTACTATGTGATGAATGGATTCGTCAGAAAGCGTCTACTCTTGTACCATTTGTTTTGCGCCTGTCTCACCGTTTTTGAGGAGAGGTTGCAAAACTCTTCTTCCTCATCTTCACTGTATCTTTAGTTGCCTGCACCACACATTTGACTTACCGGAATACCGATACCACCGCGGAGATATCATACAATGGGGAAGAACTCTCTACTGGCTTAATTGTTTGGTCAATAAGATTTTATGAAAAGTAACATAAAAAATAGTAAACGTATATGTTCCAATAAGACTCTACCCAAAGCCCTGTCTTACATAAAATGAATAACTTCAGTACTCTAATCACAAAAGCGGACAGAGAATTTCGACCGCATCGCGACTTGGTCGAAATTATCCGCTATTCTCCCACAGCACTATAGTATGGTAAAGTAATACGAGAACATTGATCCTGGGATGCTATTTTCGTTTGTTTTGCTTGATTAAGGTTTTATTTCTGAATATTCAATTATGAAATGCTGTGCCATGGTGTGGAGGTGCGTCGTTATCCTATCGCAATCTGATGGAGAAAATATCCAATGTTGTGATCACAGTACTGTACCAAGACGATACAGTTTATTATTTATTTGCGTTTATCACTTCATGGTGTTACAGGTATAACAAACAACAAACAATCATATTTTTAAAATGCACGAGTCGAGTCAGATTTCATGAGATTACAAAATGTACAAGGATTTATGTAGGTTGGGCTGAACTGTTTCAACTGGCAATGCCAGGTATGGGGTGGGTCGGTCGTGATGAATTTAGAATATTTTATCAGCAAGAGCAGCCAGCTCCTTCTCCCAGATACTCAATGGAATCGCCTTGGGGTGGAGACAAGAATAAAGTCTCTCGTTCCCGAACAAAACACCCCACAAATTGGATCAGTCTGTATAAGACAGATCTGACAAAGATACCAAAAGGCGGGCGACGCACACTCATTCGCGTATGAACACTGATTCGGTTTCTTCTGACCAATGTGTTTGGATAATAGTCATCTTGCTGACTCTGATGGGCCGCCACAGAATGTCGAACTTATATATTTAAAATTACTGTTTGAAAATTTGATTCGAGAACCCTTCAATTTATAACTCGCACATATGTTAATTTTAAAACAACTTCTCAAAGTAATGATTTAATACTGGAGGAAATAGTACCCTAGGTTACGAGTTCCAGTTTATTTTTAATAAAACTAATACATTTATATAGGTTTATCAGTATAGAATAGCTAATACTATTAAATAGTTCCATTAGATGAATTATGTTCGGTCGTTTCTGAAAGTACCTTTTTAGAACGTTTTTTCTTTGTTAACGAAGTTCAAGACACTGGAGGATCACGGTGATATTTATCTCCAATGTCATTGTCAAATAAAGAACCTTTCCTTGTGTTTTGGTCCTTTCCGAAGCAAGACTCAGTTTCAACTAGGAGGGGGTGATATCTCGTTCCGAATTTCATCAAAGTTGAGCCTATAATTTTATTTTTACTAAATTTACCTATGTTTCTTTTTTCGAAATAGACTTTGATGATGCAAAAGGTTGATTTTCAATTTAGTCCCAACAGATATTTACACTTTCTGAGAAAAAAAAGAAACAGGGCAAACGTCACCAGTAATTTGATGGAAAGGCTCTGGATGAACTCGCGGACTTTCAGCTCACGGCGCTCCGTGAGCTAAAATACTGCGAACTCATCCAGAGCTTTTCCTGAAAATTGCGTGATAAATAAATAATTAAATAAATAAATAAATATCGGACTGGGAATCTACCCCTGATATGTTTTTGGAGGTATCCGCCATTATGCATCATTCAGCGCTCACTTTTTGATTGGATTTGAATTCTTATATGCTGATGTTGTGGTGACGTTTTGAGAGGTAATTCCACCTTCCATTTCTCGATCAATGTTGGTCATCGAATAAGCAATATAAGTTATCTCCGCCAACACATTTGGATATGGAGATTTAATACCTGGATGTAAGTTTTTAAACACCGAGCCGCAGGCGAGGTGTTTAAATGAGACATCCAGGTATTAAATCTCCACATACCATACATGTTGGCGGAGATAACGTTTTTGTCCCATTTGAAACACAATACAAACAAAGTGGAAATAAATTTGTGGACGCATTTCTCAGCTCTACAATCATTTGGACCAAATTCGTGATAATTATTTTGTTTTCATTATCGCAGAAGACAACAGATAGAGTTACATCCCTTGAGTCGTTAAGGAAACAGGATTAAGGATTTAGTTGACATATCGTCCCCTGAGTTCCAATATGTTCTATGTGCCTACTGGCACATAGAACACATTGGTACTCAGAGAACGAATTATGTGCTCTTATTTTATTTTTATGATTGAATTGTCGGAAATCTGATGATATTTGTGACTATTTTCGGGTTTTTTGGTTCGAGTTTCATAATGAGGCGAGCGGAAGGGAAAATCATTCATTGAAACCATATACCACCGATGTTTCGCGAGGGGATGTTGCACGCTCTCATATATTTGGATGCTGGGCGCACCCTTTGCCAAGGTTATTTGTCCAAGGCATTCTGACCAATCAAAAGACAGGATTTATCGGGATATAGGGACAATCTCTTTTAATTAACACCACTGCATTCTTCTTTTTTAGAGAGGATGATTTTTTTTAATAAAGGTTTCAATATCTCTGATTTGTTTTTTTTTCTTTTTAGTTCGCCAACAGCAGTGACGTAACTGACAAAAACGATTTTATAGTGTTGTTGGTCAATTACCTACCATCCATAACGATTACGGTCCTCAATACTGTGGTGCCAATAGTGTTTGAAGTGCTGGTCGAAGCTGAAGAATACTCACGAGCAACAAATTTGAAGCTGACGCTTGCAAGGTATTTGCTCATGTGTGACTTATCTCAGTCAGTAAAAATCCTTTTTTTGAGCAAGGGGTAGGAGAAGTCAAGTTTTCAACACTCTTATCAGGCGCGTAGCCAGGATTCTATAATAGAGGGATGCCCTTGCCAGTTTTTAGGGCCAAACATGATATTTGGAAAGCCGTTGTGGGAAGGGAGGGGGGCGATGGCCTCCCCTAGTCCTTACTAAGGCCTTCCAATCCCTACCCCTTTTTTCCACTTCGAACCAGGGACGTGGGAGGAGTGGGTAAAGACCAGAGAGTTCCTAGTTATGACTAGCCCCCCCCCCCCCCCCCCCATCCCTCCTCGGGGAAAATGTAAAATTCAGTTCTCTGAGAGAAAATCTGGGGCATATGTAGCCCGTGTATGCCAATATTGTAGACCATCAGAACTCTATGTTATGTCAAAGTTATTTTTTTGGTGGGGGAGGGGCTGCGAAAACGTTAGAGGATGGGAGGGGTGCACAGCCCCCTACGCTACTGACTCGTATGGACAAATGTTCCAACCTGCAAGAGGGAGTTCTGTGTCTCTTCTTTTATTCCCAAGCCATAAGCCATAGTCAGCTTGATTCTGAAGGTAACTGGGGAAATTATGTATTAATAATAATAATAAACAGTTATTAAAAGACCAAGAAGGCCTTTGGGAACTTTTCGAACTGACGCACATTTACCAAACAAGTGCACTGGTCAACTTGTATTCATTTCATTTTTTCAGGGTTGTTATCCTCAGGTTAGCATCACTGGGTTTATTGGTGTCCAGTTTATACACCACGATCGTGTGTAGTCCACAAGACTCATGCTTTGTTGGCAGTTCGCCTTGTACACCTCTCAGGGTAAGACATATTTTACTAATGAAATTTTATATTGTTGCGTTTTATTTTTGTTCAACAAAATGCAAGAAAGAGGGAAATGACGAACATTTCTATTATTTCACGCTAGAGAACCTTCGTCACCACCGTTGACTGCACAAGAAACTTGTCGGAAGTTCTCTCACTCGTTCCAAAGTTGCAAAGGTAGCATACGATCCTTGAAAATGTTAAAAAACACTATTAAAGGCGTGAGGTCTAAACGTTTTGTTAAATATCTGCATCTGGAATGATGACCAAGAGTGGCTGTGCCACCGGGCAACGGAAACAGCTGTTCCCACCATCTTTTTGTCACGGGAACAGAGCGAACTGGATAACGGGGGATATACGTGTACAAGTAGCACTTGGTGAAGTTTCTGAATTATTCTCCCAAACTCGCATTACATTTCATTTTTTTTTCATTTTTGAATATTTGACATTTATCCAAAAATAATAACTTCGAGGAAGTCTGAATTTAAATGTTCACTACCATGAAAATGTTGTGTTCCCTGTACCGTCCGATGTGATAATTCACATATTCACTTAAATATCATAGACAACCTGCATATATCAGTCGGGATTGCACCTTTACCGTTCGGGACGGCGCATCTAGCCAGCACTATTTACGCACAAAACACTCACAATTCAAACTTTACTACTTTTAAATTTTTACCATATAAAGCAAAGCATATGAACGCTCACTAAAACGAGAACGTCGAGCTCGTTCTGATGAATGGCCATAAGCTATACTTATGTTTCAATAACTCTAAAATCATCGTCCTCTGATTGGACGATAGCTCGCTTAGTTTTTTTCTTCTATTTTTTACGGCTCCAGTGCCATATGCAATCGTCTGACGTCCTCAAGTGAAATATTTGAAAAGATAGCACTGGAAGGAGATGCAAAAGTGCATACTGCCTATAAAATGACATTTTTCGAGGCCAGTGATCATTCTATGAATGTATACCAACGACCCACTTTTTAAAAGGTCGAGATTACCCCATTTCAGTTCAAATCATGAACTTGTTCACGATTTGAACTGAGACAGATTAACTTCGACCCTTACCTACGTTATTGACTTTTTGTTATCCAGTGACGTCATGGACAAGAGATTTATTTACTAAATTTTTTATCGTTAAAGTTGCCTTGTTCATTGAAGTTGCTTTGTTCATTTCAGGATGTGGGTTTGGACTTTGGGTAGAGTCTTATTGGAACATGTACGTTATTGTGATGAATTGACGGCAACGTGGTCTGAGGTCCTCGGCTCGGAGCGCATGTTCAACCTCGACGCTTCGTTTCTCTGTTGAACATAAAGCTCGGAGCCGCAAACCTCAGACATGTTATCGCCAATTCATCACAATAACTTATAATGTTGTGGAGGCAAACTTTGAAAACGTTTAGTTTTTTTAAAAAAAATTTCTGTTTGCAGATGGAGTCTGTCGTCGTGTTAGGTAACATATGAATGACGGTGCGTTTGGGGGTGGAGATCAGTCAGTGATATGTTACAGGAAGTGTTAGAATGGTAGAGGATGTTTTAAAACTGACAGTATTAATGGAACAACATTCACGAAACAGTTTTAATTCTAGCGTAAAAATAACTCAAATTCAGTATACTTATGGGTTGCAGGACTATTTTAACCCTTTACCCAACGCAGACGATATCAAAATTTATTATTTTAAATATCATTTTTTTAAAATTTTTCAAAAAAGTTCAACAAAACTGTATCATGTGACCCCTCGTTGGAACGAGCTCGTTCCAACGAGGGGTCACATGATATGGTTTTGTTGAAATTGTTTCAAAAATAATATTTTTTCAACTGCTGAATTTGCATATTACGCGGGCAGATGCGGGCGATTCGTTGGGTAAAGTGTTAAACGCTATGATGCGCATATATATCACAACCGTCAATTTGGGATGATTAGGTCCGAAAAGCCGAATATGTCTGCAGGACCTAATCAGCTCGCCTTTTGAGGGCGTAATCAGCCTCCAGTTTATCTGCGGACATAATCGACTCGCATTATACGGACTCTATCTTCCTACATCTATTGGGTCGGAACAGACGTCATTGGACGTGTACTTTACCCCGCTTTTTACTGCCGTAACCAGTCGTTTCACTATTAAAACGAGAATAGTAAGTTGTAGAACAAGTTTAAAATCGACAGGGGCCCACTAGTTTCGTATATAGACTATTTCTGTGCTAAATACTGTATCTCCAGGCAAAAAATACCAAATTGATTAATGTCAGGACTGATTAATCTTCTCCGCATTGGTGAAATTATCCGGAGCCATGTCCCCGATTTTCATTTTTACGCTGATGACAGCTGTATATTAATTTTCCTCACGACAAAAAATCCAATGTACGTGTTAAAATCGAACGCTGAATTTCAAACGTCACAGCATGGATGACAAAAAACGTCCTCAAATTGAACCATGATAAGCGGAATGTGTTATACACAGGTCTACCACATCAGCTAACGAAAATATCTCAATTGTCCCGCCATTTTCAAAATTCAACGGTTGCCTTCAGCAGCTGTGTCCGTAATCTTGGTTATTTCATGGATGAAAATTTGACACCTGATGAACATGTGAAGAAAATTTGTCGGAGTTATTTATTTCATCTACGTAATATCAGCAAAATTCGTCCTTTCATAGACACAAAAACTTCAGAGCAGCTTGTTCCCTCTTGTTACTAGTTAGTTGCCTTTACTGTTGTAACTCTTTTTTGATAGGCGCTGAAAACTCCACTCTTGAAAAGATACAGTACATCCAAAATTGAACTGCATTTCGTACCCTGAGTTCCAATGTGTTCTATGCGCCCACTGGCACATAGAACACATTGGAACTCAGGGGACTATTTGCCATCACCCGGTATCGAAACTAATGCCAAATTACATCGGTCCTTTTCTACCCCCACTGGTTTCCGATTCAGCCGATAATTCAATTCAGTCAATTTTCTTTCCTGTCTTTTATTGCATCATAGAATATGCACCATCCTGCTTGTCCGTGCTGTTTATTAATCGCCAGCCTCAGAAGTTTCTTCGGTCATCATATAAATTTAATTGGGTCCAGCCCTCATATAAATTAAGTTCTTCTGGCAATAGGACATTACCGTTGCCGAGCTAAAGCTACGGAATTCTCTTCCAATCCGTCTAAAAGAAATGGATCCTCCAGAATCATTCAAGTCGGGTATTTAGATATTCCTTTTCCATAAGGCATTTTGAAACTGTGTATAGCCATAGAGCACCATGTGTGGAGTGGATTCAATGCTATAAAATTATTATTATTACCCTTTACCCAACGAATCGCCCGCATCCGCCCGCGTAATATTCAAATTCAGCAGTTGTAAAAATATTATTTTTCAAAAAAATTCAACAAAACCATATCATGTGACCCCTCGTTGGAACGAGCTCGTCGAGCTCGTTCCAACGAGGGGTCACATGATATGGTTTTGTTGAATTTTTTTGAAAAATTAAAAAAAATGATTTTTAAAATAATAAATTTTGATATCGTCTGCGTTGGGTAAAGGGTTAATAATTATTTTTATAACATCTGCTTTCTGTCACACTAATATCTCCCCAAAAAGAAACAGGGTGGTCAGTTGATATGGCGCACTCTTTTATCAAATTATCAGCCCACGAATTATTTTCTAATTGGCCAAATGAGCCTATTGTTCTGTTTATTTAATTTGCAAGTTAATATAGATTCTGTTCTCTCATTTTCAGTGTTGGGAATCATTCGTTGGTCAGCAGTTCTACAAACTTGTTGTTATGGACTTTTTCGTAGAGGTTCTTCAACCATTTTGTGTGGAATTACCTAGAAAGTTAGTACTCTATTTTAATCTTTCATCAGTACGTTTTTAGCTTAACTTGACAAAGTGAAGATAAGCTATTACCATCACGCGTGTGGAAGTCTGTGAGTCTGTTCACATTTTCTTTTACCACAGGCTACACCCCGTAGTTCTTGTCCGATCGTCAGAAAATTTCATACGCAGGTTTGCGGTCATGTCTAGATAAGAACGCCCCCTTTTGGTCGCGATCTGTAGACCGTGATGGCTGCCCGAGCCCAAGACCCGAAAACCTTTAGCACAGACTACAGGCCGTATTTATGAAGAGATTTCATTGTAATTTGGTAGAATTACTCTGAATAATGTCTAGATGAGAACATTCGCCTTTGGTCATGATCTATCAACTGAGACGGCAGCCCAAACCCGAAACCCAAAAACGTTTAGCACAGTCTACAGGTCATATATGTAATATGGAGGGATGTCATTGTAACTTGGTAGGATGACTCCGTATGATGTCTAGATGAGAACTTCCCCATTTGGTCGCGATCTGTCAACCGCGACGGCTGCGCGAACCCAAAACCCGAAAACCTTTAGCACAGTCCACAGTTCGTATTGATTGAGGGATTTCATTGTATCTTGGTAAGGTGACTCCACATCATGACTGGATGAGAACTTCATTTTGGTCGCGATCATTCAACTCGAAAAACTATAGCAAAGACTACAGGCCATATGTATGAAGGGATTTCATTGTAACTTAGTAGGATGACTCAGTATAATGTCTAGATGATTACATTCCCTTTTAGTTGCGATCGGTCAACTGTGCTGGCTACACAGGCGCGAATCCCGAAAATCTTTGGCACAGTCTGCAGGCTGTATTTGTGAAGGCATTTCATTGTAACTTGATAGGATGACTCATTTTGGAATAATTTCACTGTAACTTTCGTTGACATACATTAACTGTGAGGGCTACATTAACCCACCCCTCAATTCTTTAATACAGTCTACACCTCAAATTATTTTTATTGAAAACATTGCATACATGGGACAGAAATTAACAATTATCACAATTCTTGTCGTATTTCGTAATCCTTTCATAAACAATAAACATTATCCTTTTCATCAAACACAACACACAGTCAAGTTAAGCTACAGTGTCATTGACACTTTCATTATTCTTGCTTGACCGAAGCAGCAGAAAACGAGAGTTATTTGTGCGTCCTCATGTAAACCATGACCTGTAATCACGATAATGTTATCACGTTCGCTTGACCACCGCAGAGTAAAGAATGGTACACGATGAATTGGTAATTTCGTAAAAGCAGTATCATACCATTCGAAATAATAAATTTTCGACCAAGAAACGAAGATACAGACAAAGAATGTTAGTAGAGTTGACGAATGCACAAAATTAATCGCGCTTGCCAGAGATGTCATTTTCCATCATGGGACAGTGACAAATTCGTATGGGACTGAACTCGTTCTGTCAGCATCAAATAAGGGATTGCTGCTGCCACGTAGTACCATTCTCCCGCGTGCGGAGAGAGTAAATAGTAATTCGTGTGAACTAAGGCGACTCAGATTGTGTGTAAATTTCCAACATTTTTCCCTCGCGATATGCATCATCGGGTTGTTGAGAAGCGTAAATTAGCAATCTTATTTGGGCACAGCATTTACTGTCGTTAGTTGGGAAGAATTTAAAGACCTGTTCAACAATATAGTGGGGAGAAAAGTAGAAAGATAATTTTGACATGAAATTCTCCCTGCTTTTGTGACCATATACTTGTGGATAGTCACTTCATTCAAATTGTTAATACATACATGTCTGGAATAAACAGATTACATTGTAACCCATTGGCAGGTTATGCTAAATAGCATGGCGATAACCAGTAGGAATAATGTGTTGTGATGCTTTTCTGCCTTCTCTGTTTCACTAAGCCAGCCATGCTGTTTATGTCTTGCAGTTAAAACTAGAAGTCCTGTCATGAAATGCACACAGATAGCACGTCGACCTGCTCGTTAATCTACGCGTTATGACCATATTAAGGCCATCAAATTCTGTACATATGGCCTGTGCACAAGAAATGTTTCAGCCAATGGACCTCCGGGTAACCCGGAGGTCCATTGGCAGACACATTGCCTGTTTGCTATGAGGAACCAGGAGAACCTGCCGTGCTTTGAATGTCATTCGATATGGCAATTGCGCGCAATTCCTACGCGCAATTAATCGTAGATAAGCGCACAGTTCGTGACAGGACTTCTAGTTTTAACTGTAGTATAGGACTCCGGAACATATTGCAATAGATGAACCGACCATTTAACCAAGAATATACGTATACACCAGGTTTGGGTGACTGACCGGTTCATCAAGTGTCACGTGCCATAATATAATATGCAATGTTAGTTTCTTCGAATTGTATCATTTGTTGATAGCCAATTTCTCAAGGATAGTTCCAGTTTTGAGTAGGATTGCCTCCATAAGGCAGAAAATATTCTTGTGCAATACTGTGCTACCGATATACTTGGTGTGCTATTTTTCTTTTATTCAGAAAGGAAATTGCCACATTGAAGGCACACGCCCTTTTTTGTTTGACCATGTCAGTTATGATTGAAATTATTCCATGATTTCTGTGCATAGTACAATACTGTTATTACCAGCGCCGACAGAATTTTAATCATATCGTGACTGAGTCGCGATCTGGACGAAATTCTCTATCCGCTGCATTGCCCAGAGCTCTGTAAAATCTCGTCTGTGGAAAAAGAACGCGAAAACATTGCATCCTGGATGCTGTTTCGTTTGTTTCTCTTTGTTCAGTCTTATTTCCGCAAAATAGTGTTTTTTTAATATCCCTATCCACTGGTTGAGATGTATGGCGAGCCAACAGCCTTTTGACCATGAAAAAACCTTTTTGACTATCATAGTAGGCTGAATTTTGAAAATGGTTCAAAACATTGAAAATGTGACCAACGAGAAACTGCCAGTATCTTCCATTATGTTATGCATACACTCCAGTCGCCGTGGACTGGTCACTTTCCACGGATGGGCAATAGTTCCACGGACGCAATGATTTTATATTCCAAACACTAATTATAGGAACAATCATCAACAATTTAATTAATGAAGCTTTTTTCGTTGTCTTGCCCAAACAGATGAGTCACTTTTGAATATAATACTTGAGTGGAGACTGGCACTGTTTTCTGTATTCCACGGTCTCAGAAGGTGCAATATCCACGACCTTAAAATATTTGATTCGAAATCCTCTGTCTGAATCGATTCAAGATTGGATTCAATTCTTCATCTCAGATTCGCATGGGCCTACTTGTTAGGATGTCGACATGTATTCACCATATATAGAAAAAAGGCTTTTGATACTGTTGTTTCTTGTTTTCTTACACATGCATTCAATTTTGATTCTTGAACAACAGCAACAACTCTCTCAACCATGTGACTTTTCATGTGCCACACAAAGGCTCATCTATTTAATATAGGGGAGATAACTACCAGCAATGGAGTAGACAGAAAAACTTACGACATTTCTGAAATGAAGTATCAAAGTGTCAATTGTTTTGTTAACAGGACACAAAACATTTCTGCATCATATTTCACATTCTCTAAAAGAAGATAATTTATATTGGAAAAAACATCATTTTGTTTACGAAAATCGGGGTTTAGAAATTCTTCAATCTGCTTTTGGACAGGTATCGGAGATGAAAAATAGAACTTACTAAACACTTTCACGATAACTGATTAATAACGTTTTCCAAGTTTTTCTCATACCCCTGTGCTAACTATTCACAGAAAAAACAAAAATAGTACATGTTAGGGCTGCACGATATCCAAAACTGAATACCCGGTATCGGTATTCAAAAACATACCGCGGTATACCGGTGTGACAGGAATGATAGTCCGTAGGGAAATTAGTCCCTCTGGACTATTATTCCGCGGAATTATAGTTCTAGGTCTAACATTTCTAGGAATAGTAGTCCGCCGGACTACTATTCCTAGAAATGTTAGACCTAGGACTATAATTCCGCGGAATAATAGTCCAGAGGGACTAACGTTCCTACGGACTATCATTCCTGTCACACCGGCATATCGAAAACTGATCAGATATATGAACATAGGTACCACAACTGAGACTTGAGGCATCACACTCGGAACGAATCAGTATGCCTTGATGATGCGGTTCGAAAAACATTTACCAAAGGCAAACGATATCAAAATTTATTATTTTAAAAATCAATTTATCAGATTTTCCTCCAAAACTTCTACAAATCAATATCATGTGACCACTCATTGGAACGAACTCGTTCCAATGAGGGGTCACATGATATAGTTTTGTTGAAATATTTGAAATTATTTTTTCAACTGGAGAATTTGTATATTACGTGGGCACATGCAGACGATTCCTTTGGTAAAGGGACAATATTATTCATTTCGGGCTACAGTTAAAAAACTCAAGTCATCTTGAAAATTAAATTGTGGGAAAATAAATAATGACGATAAACCGATATTTTGTAATTACACCGGTATTCAATCGATAATGGTTTGAATACCGGTATATATCGGTTTATTGATATGCCGTCCAGTTATATTATATGTTGAAGTAAATAAGTATCTGGAATCCAGCTGGGACAGAAAAATGGATAAAAATTCTCCTTGTTCTTGTTAATAAAATACACCTGAAATGTAGGAGTGTACTATTCAACATTAGGTGTACATGCCAGGTTTTATTGAATTTATTGTCAAATAGAAAGTAATTAACAGGGTAAGAGTTAGCCAGTTTTAGTTAATAAAAGATCAGTTCATATTTTAGGTACAGTTGGTCAACAAGGAATTACATTGAAAGTTTTTGTGATAATGCGAAATTACATGAAAATGTTATTTATTTTGCATAGATTCTTGGTGAAGTTATGTTCTTGTGGTTTAATACAGAAAATTGGTCCTCCCGAATTTCAAACTACCATGTCAGTATTGGATCTGGTGTATTCACAGACACTTTTATGGTAAGTAAAGAGACCAGGCTCGTAAAAATCTGTGCTCACATAAAATAAGCCTTTCAATTGATAAGAATGTGTGATTTATATGGAAAAATATTTAGAGAGTTGTTCGATGGTTAGAGATTTGGACTTTAACCCTTTGCCTAACACGAAAAGCAGAGGACACCTGCAAAACAAATTCTTGAATAACTATTGTTTTTCATTTTGTGTCTCAAAAACATAGGTTATGACCCCTTATTGGAACGAGATCGACAAGCTCGTTCCAATGTGTGGTCATAACCTATGTTTTTGAGACAAGAAATGAAAATATATTGAAAATTAATTGGCGATTTTTGAGAATAGAATAACGCTGGGCGGTTTTGGCCGTTACGTTGGGTAAAGGGTTAAATGAAAAGGTGACGGCTCGAGCCTGACCATGGGTATCAGCGTTGTGTACTTAAGAAAGGCGCTTAATCCACATTTCCCCCGTGAGGGCACGATCGCGCTTTGTACTAGGATGTACTACACGTCGATGGTGCGCCTTTGCCTTCATCCGCTTCTATCTCTCCTTGTTCAGAGTTAGTAAGTAGGAGGTTCTGACAGTTGCTCTCTGCTTCTCCATGATTCTCTCCGAGTACTCCGACTTCCACACGAGCTGATCCTTGCCGCCTTGGCAAGTGGGTTAAATTATTCATGCATCGAGTAGGGGGTAAGAGATTGATTGTGACACTTCGTGTATGTATTTTATTTATCCACTCAGGTTGATCCATTATCTATGGGTTAAAACAATCGACATATACAGTTAACCCTTTACCTAACATGAAAAGCAGACGACACTTACACGGCAGGTTCTCCTGGTTACTTACAGCAAACACAGGCAATGTTTCTGCCAATGGACCTCAGGGTTACCTGGAGGTCCATTGGCTGAAACATTGCTTGTGCACGGGCCATGTGTACATAATTTGATAGCCTTACCATGGTCATAACGCTTAGATTAACGTGCAGATCAACGTGCTATTTGTGCACTTTTCATGACAGGACTTCTTGTTTTACATGGTAGGAAGCATTTCGAAGTTGGATGAGCACGGTCAAAGAAGGGCACCCACACGCTGTTACATATCAGTGGTGGCGCATGTGCCTTTGTGGCATGGTAGGAATACAATCCGCTTGTTCCAACATTCGCATAGGGGGGAGCCGAAGTAAACCCCACATCTCAAGTTCGAAATTTGGGCTGTCTCTTTGATAACAGCCTTACTTTCGACAACCATGTCAACCAAATCTGTCGATCAGTATTCTTCCATCTTCGAAATATTAGCAAAATACGATGCCCTTATTGATAAACAGTTGTCGGAACAACTCGTTCATGCATTTGTAACCACACCTCTTGACTACTGCAATTCTTTGCTTTATGTGTCTAAGCAATGTAACATTGACAAGCTCCAACGAGTGCAGAACTGCCATGCACGCCTCATTACAAAAACTGCAAAATCATGTCATATCACTCCAGTTCCTTTTAGACTACACTGGCTCTCTATTAAGCAAGGAATTGATTTTAAAGTGCTTTTGTTGGTTTATAAATGCCTGAACGGGTTGGCCCCAGCTTATCTGTCAGACCTGCTCGAATTCTATCAACCCTCTGGAGTACTTCGGTCATTTGGCACGCTAAACGTGAAACAGCCTTGTGGCAAGCTGCGTACTGCTGGTAATAGGGCATTTTCCATATGCGGTCCTAAACTGTGGAATCAACTTCCCCGTGATATTAAACTGGCTTATTCAGTTTCTACCTTCAAATCAAAGATTAAAACTTTTTTATTCCTCCACGCTTTTATTGATCTTTTTTAACTCTCTGTGCTTCTCTTAGATTTGTTTTCTTTTAGTGTGTTTTATGTATATGTCAGCGTTATGTACAGCCCCAAGAACATTTTTAATGGAATTTTTGGCTAATAAATTATTATTATTAATTATACTACTCAAAGTTTGCTAAGCACCAAATATTTGACACATCATTGCGAAATTTGCTTGTGACATATTTGCGATATTTTTGGTGGATATGATTGAGGAATGTATTGAGATGGTCCCCAGTGTTTACAATAACTCCCTTCACAGGCAGACTTTTCGTGAAAGTCATGAAAAGCATGTACCCTTTGATTTTCATGATGTTTTCGTGTACTGTCTACATGTACATGGCCTGTGTAGGGTATTTAATCTTCATTTCAACACAAACCTTGTGATTTAATGATTGAATATGGCAAATGCAAATGTAAGAAGACATTTGTTTGAAGCAGAAATGTGGCGGGCTGTAGGGATTGTGGAGCAAGGGCCTAACCATCGTCAGGTTGGTGAAGCTCTTGGTGTGCACCAGAGCCTAGGCACGATTTCAGCAGTATGGCACACCAGTAAGGCGGCATGGTTGTGACGGAGACAGAGCAACATCTGCAGCTGAAAACCGGATTTTGATCATTCAGGCTCGTAGGAACCGCTTTGCCACAGCAACCAGCTTCGCAGTGATCTTCAGAATGCATCCGGGGTAAAGGTTTCGACGCAAACTATCCGGGCAAGGTTGCACGAAGGTGGTCTCCGGTCGAGAAGACCATGTATTCGCATTCAGCTATCCCAGAACCACCGTCAGGCACGATATGAATGGGCCATGGACCACGTTGGATGGACCAGAGAAGATTGGCGACCTGTCCTTTTTACAGATGAGTCAAGGTACTGCCTAGACCACACAGATAGGCGTTCTAGGATATGGAGAATACCAGGAGAGCGATTCCATGCAGCCAACATTGCTAAGCATGACTGCTATGGTGGAGGGTCAATCATGGTCTGGGGCGGAATCAGCAGGGATGGACGTACAGAGCTTTGTGTTCTTGAAGTGGCACATTGACTGCACTGCGGCATATTGACGAGATCCTGGATGTCCACGTCAGATTGTATGCAGGTGCAGTGGGTGATAGATTCATTCTGGTGGACGATAATGCCCGTCCTCGTGTTGCCTAAGCGGCCGGGGAGTACCGACAGAGGGAGGGGATGGAGCATACGGACTGGCATATGGACTGGCCAGGAAGATCCTTTGACCTCAATCCAATCAAACATGTCTGGAATGAGTTGCAGCTTGCAATTTCAGCCCGTCCAGTCCAGCGAAGAAGTGTCCAGGAGCTTGGTGCCATGTTGGTCCAAGAATGGAACAGCATCCCACAAAGGACCACCACCAGGAACCTGACTGGGAGCATGAGGAGGCGTTGTCAAGCTGTAATTAACAGTAAAGGGCAGACTCGATATTGAGCCCATACCAGCTCGCTCCGTCAACTTTTTTTGAAAAGTTTCCTCTTTTACCAATAATATCCAATTTTTGTGCTTAAATCATCAAAGATATAATTAAATAAAAAATTATACACTTTTCATTACAATATTTCAACTAAAACATAAAACAGGTAGTTGGATATACTTGGTGCTTAGCAAACCTTGAGTAGTATATTATTATTAAAGCACTACTAACGTACATCTATATTGAGAAGAATGAATATTAAATATTTTTGTTTCCTTATTTAACAACATATTTTTGGCTTCACAGTTAACAAATATCCCTACCGCGGCCCAGTAGGGATATTTATTAACTGTGGAGCCCAAAATGCGCTTTCCTCGCGACTTTAAATGCCATACATAAGACAGTTCATACAGGGGAATCTTCGGTAACGTGTTATGAATGAAGAGTCTATGCATCCATTCCGTGCTCATTCCCAGCAAGATTGAAATGAAAGAAAACCAAATGAGGAATGGAAGTTTCAGTGGAATTTTTCCTGTGCTCTTACTATAAACTATATATTTTTCTGTTGTACATGTCTTGTAGGTTTTTTAACCCTTTACCTAACTTGAAAAGCAGACGACACTTGCAAAAATAATTCTTGAATAACTAATTTTTTTCATTTTTTGTCTCAAAAACATAGGTTATGACCCCTCGTTGGAACGAGCTCGACGAGCTCGTTCCAACGAGGGGTCATAACCTATGTTTTTGAGACAAAAAATGAAAAAAATAATGAAAATTAATTGGAGATTTTTGAGAATAGCGCTGGCCGGTTTTGGCCGTTACGTTAGGTAAAGGGTTAATGTTTGTTGAGTAAAATACTATTTAAACTAATGTCTATCGGCCTCTGTACTGAGCAAAGTGTGCGCATATCATTTTGACATTTTAAGAGAATAGCCAGAGTTTTGTTTTTGAAAAGGTCAAAGGAAAACAGCTCTACATACGTTCAAACTGACAACCATATGAACCATGAAGATACACTCAATCTGATTTTGTTTCTGTCTTTCAGGCTGGGATTCTTTTTTGCACCGTTATTGCCAGCAATGTGCATTGTTAAATTTGCCGTACTATTTTATGTGAAAAAGGTAAGTTTTGTACAACAAGAATAAATTTTGTCAACGAAAATTCTTGTAACTGTAAGGATTCAAGAATAGTTGCGCTGACCCGGGCAGTCTTCGGCTAATTTGCAAAGATAAAATTCTCCACTATGTTAAGCTGTGACTAGCCAGATAATCAACATGTATAGTGAACGGAATGAATTGTAGTCTATTTTTTCGGCAAGTAACTGTCTAAAACGTGATTTATAATCGAGTCGACTATATAAAGCCACGTATTCGATGACGTAGACAATTGTCTAAAACGTGATTTATAATTGAGACGACTGTGTACAGCCCCGTTTTCTATGACGTAGACAAAGTATCGTTTTTTTCTTTTGCGGATGTATCACGACAATATGACTAGGGACCAATGCTATAAACTTTTACATTTGTATTTTATAGAATTGTATTTTCTAGTTATGACTTTTAATGGGATAGATTGAATCATTAGCATTTTCAACTGGCAAATTGCCATATCTTTTAAAATGCTAATGATACATTTTAGTCAGTTATATTAATAGGTAGAAAATACAATTCCAGAAAATACAATTGTAGAGGTTTTACAGTATTGACACCCGGACTATAGTTTTCAAAATAAAAAGGCGACTAGCGCCCTCCTGAAATTATTATTATCCCCAAGGAGTGTGGGGTGGGATGGGGAAATCTCAAACGAGTGGGGGATATTGTGATCAAGACGCTAAAGTTGCCAAGTGTCTTGGTCACATATCTTTCCCTGAGAGTGATTTTTATCTCTCAACATCCCACGTGATGACATCGAAATAAAAAAAAAAAACATCTCGTGCAATGAAAGTTTGCTTTTCTAGCGATTAAGCATGGACAAAAATGAATTGCCTATTCGGAAAGCGCATAGTAAATTTCCGTATATAAGAAAGGTATATATTACGAAAACGAACCATAACTCACGGCGACGATTGGCTAACATATTACACCGCGTTGAAACAGCTGATATTTCGTGTGCGTAATCTTTGAAATTGTAGATTTCGATGACATCATGTGGCACGTGGGTTGATAAAAATCATCCTCAAGGGACGTTCTGAAAGGATGGGTAGTGAACGGCAGTGAACAAATTAAGATGTATTTTATCTGTATCATTTCAGGTATCTGCAATATTTATATGCAGTCCGGCAGCAAAACCTTACAAAGCGTCCAAGTCCAACACATTCTTTATGATTCTTCTCCTTGTATCATTCTTTTTGTGCTGTTTTCCGGTGGTTTATGTTGTTTTCGGGTAAGTTTATTTATTTACTTCTTTATTGGTGATAAAAATCACTTTCAACATCTTTGCTATCTCATATCATAGCAACATTGTCAAGTCCCACCAATCGCTTTACCTGTTTAGCGGCCTTTCACCCCAGGCGTTGTTCAGGGTCCCATTTTACTAGTAAGGCAGAACTTGTTTACCACAGTAAATAATCACTGCTCCACTTGCCGGAATCCCCGCGGAGACTACAGGTAAGTGTATAAAATATTATATTGTCCAGTGTGAGCAACATGGTGCCATCTACATTGCTAAAACAGATGGTGTCTTGTTGCACAGTTGCACTCAAGGGACGATATGGCAGATGAAGAGATGTATTCCACTGAGATCAATCCCAGTGTGTTTGTTTGTTTAATTGGAATTTAACGAATATTCAATAACCTGGGTCACGTCGTATCCGGCAATTTTATATGGGCAGAGGAAGCCAGACTACCAGAAGAGAACCCCCTGGCAATGGCGAGCAACTGTCGGACTCATCGACTTACCAACCCGACACAAGGAAAGCTAGCAGCGGTTGACGGCAAGTGCACCATCGATGTAACTTTATAACACGTGATGATTATATTCACTAATTTTCACTGAGGTATAGGACAGTTAGTTTTAACCATTTACCCATCCCGAACAGCAGACGACACTCGCAAAAACATTTTTGAACGACGAAACATTTTCATTTTTGTCTCAAAAACATAGCTTACGACCCCTCTTTGGAGAGAGCTCGCATCGAGGAAAAACAAGTTATGTTTTTAAGACAAAAAAATGAACAGATAATAAAACTTGAATGATGATTTTTTGTGAATAGCGCTGGCCGTACATGACCTTTACGTTGGGTAAAGGATTAAACCTTTACCTAAAAGGCCGTCAAGTCCGCACGGTCGGCGGTATGCACACCATTCGCCTTTTTCTCAAATTCCCATATTTTACTAACACTAGACTTATCAGAAAGGGGAAAGGAAATATTTTGAAAAAGGACTTGGAATTGGCGCCTTCATGCACTCAAGGGACGATTTACTACTCTAAAGATAATTGTTTATATTTTTTGACTTTTCACAGTAGTGCACTTGCCGTAAAACAACAAAAGGTATATGGTCAGTCAAGTGTCAATGAAAATGGATGTTTTTGATATTGTAAGCATCTTGTAGCTTCATAAATGTGTAATATTGTAAATGAAAAGCGAAGAAATTCATAGGAATCGGCGGAACAGTGCCATAGTTTGGAGTGAACATTTATAACTTCCGATAAACCTTCTTCCCTGGAAATACTATTCAATTGCTTTTAAATCTGGGAAAAATTAAAAACTTCCTCCTTGTCCATAATCCTAACATTTGACTCTGACATTTACAAATTCCAGGTAGATATCTTAATGGCTAGACGAATGTGTAGAGAAATTAGATTCTTGTCATTTTCAAATGTTGCGTCCACTGAATACAAGTGTAACTTTAACCAAAGTTTCTTTGTAATGGGATGCAACATCGTGTCTATGAAACCATAGACTATTAGCCGCATGCGGTAGTAATTTCAGAAGAAAAATATACAGAAGACATTTGTATGATACGATACACTTTTTATCAGAAACACCAAATACACCTGCCGAGTTGGTCAGCTTTCAAATTATTATGAGACCATACCCTGTGAACTTTTTCTGACTGGTTACGGGGTTTGATCCAATCGGCCCTGCTAATGCACCAAACGTATTATTTTGATGGAAAGACAAACCTCTGCTTTTGTAAAGAGAAGCTATAAATGGCCTGCAATGGAATTCAAGTTTTTTCCCCACGTTTTGAATAAGAACTGAAGAGTATTGTCTGTTACTTTATTGGAGTGTGAACGTGGGATGGGTGCGTTAAGTTGCATGAAGTGCGTACGCACTTCGTACAACTTTACACGCCCATTGCTAAAATTTATGGAAGAAGGCCAGTACAATGATTGATGAAAAACGTAACACACCTATCACACGTTCAAACTCCGATAACGTGTCAGATGATACATTTCAGTTCTTATCATTTAATTCTGAGTGTGTGGTGGTATTTTAATGTACCATTATGAGGACGAATTCTCTGTCATTTGTATCATTGCAGTCATATCACCTTTCGTGCGCACGGCAGTTTCGTTATTAGTCTGTCTGAACCACACAGGCTATTGTTTTTCTACGGTTTCTTTTTCTTTTCTTTTTTGTTTCTTATTTATCTTATTCTCCCGATTCCTGTCTTCTCTTCACTTGCTTGTCAGCACGATAACTCGAAAACGAATTGTCCTATCTCTCTGATTTATGGCATACTGATAGACAGTTACAAGTTCTCTCGGCCACCTATGTTTTTCAGGTCGCTAGAACCCTTGAATTTGGCCCAGTCGGCCACAGGGTTTTCACAGCCTCTAATTTCCTGTAAGAGTAAAACTATCCTGAAGTAATACTATGTTATATTTATTCACACTGGAGACAATGCTATTAGTTGTTTTAGATGTCAAACATTAAATTTTATCTGCTATTTTAATCATATGGAGTCAGATGCCAGTTCCTTGGGGAAAACCCTTATTCCTTATTCAGTTCACTGCTTTTAACCCTCTCAAGACTTCAATGTAGGTTCCGAAGATTTTAAGAATAATGATAACCCTTACCTCACATTACTGCTCTAAACATCATTAAAATAAGTGGCAGGCAAAAAAATATGTCCATTTCTGATTCCTTGATTGAACCTTTTGAATGGTGTGCACACGTATGCTTTTTCTGGTTTCTTGGAAAAAATTATCTGATTCCTGTATGAATATCTTTAAATACTATTAACGAAAACCTATTTCTGATTTCCTTAAAAATATTGCACCCCTAAAAATAAGCCTCAGTAAATTCTCTTTCTATTTTGTTTATTTCTGATACTTTAACCCCTTTCACACAGACTTGAATTTACTGGATGCAGTAAATTCTGTTTCCCTAGTTTTCAATAAAGTTTTATAGACGTGGTTTCGAATACTGAAGAGAAAAATCACTGTGAACAATACGCGTGAATACTAAACAACAGCCCACCTATAGCAATTATAGTTTAATTGCCCAGTTGGATAGTTACACTCCCGTAATACTTTATTTGACAAATGGGCGGAAAAAAGCAAATAATATTCATACGACAGGAAAGTTATTCATCGTGTCATGAAAACTCACCTCGACCAAATCATATACAAGTAAGTCGATTTCATTATTTTTGAAGAAAATTAAATTATATTGAAATAATTCTGATTATTTTTCAGTATTCCTCCTTCGAAGGGGTGTGGACCATTCCGTATTTATGGCAACATGGACAATATTATATCAGTAACCGTATCATCATGGCCTACAGTCTTGAACACCCTATTGGATGTTATAACCTCTTCTGCATTTGCTGTGCCACTAATCATTCTCCTGTGGTAAGTAAGGTTACATTATTTCTATTTATTTATTGGTGTTTAAGGTCATTTTCAGCATCTTCGATCGCAACATAAGTATGAAGAAAATTTTAGCCAATCGTTGATATCTATGATACCCACTTTAGGGGATTTCCACCCCAAGCGATGGCTCCTTGTTCTTTTTTACCCGTAAAGCAGAACTTATTCACCTCAGTAAACCAGTACTACCCCACTTCCCGGTGTTCCCGCGAGGGAAGGTTCCGTTACTTGAGGTATTTAAAACATTGAGAATAGACTGTATGGGGTTAACTGGTGCGATGGAGGGTCGTTTTTTCATCAGATATTGTCTTGCCATTCTCCAATAAATTTTAGCAAAAGAGATCCACTTCATCAAAGTAGGGTTTTCATGTCGTTTAATAAGAAGCATTTGTGAATTTGAACCCACCGAACCTTCCAAATTCGATACCAGTGACAAGTGTCCCGTTGGTTGCATTCTTCTCGAAGAGATATTCTCAAAATCCTACAGTGTCTCCTCTCGAACTCTTCAATACAGGAGATCTGGTCATAACAGAAAGGTTCAAGAAGGTTCGCTTCCGAAACTATTTTGATACCGTTTCTGTAAAATTCCACATTTTTGCTCGACCTGTCCCTCCACAAAGATGTGTCGCGTTGAATACAACGCTTGTGTGCACACTAAAAACTAAAGCGTTAAAACTGACACTTTCAAGGTGTTAAACCCATTCTAACTCTTAGGGTTTGATTTTAACACTCAAAGTGCAATGCTTTAAGCACATAGATATTACAATCGTCAGACATCTGAAACTTGAATGGATGGCACTTCCCATGTGTCTAGCACTGGTGGTTCTTCCAGAAACGTCCATAATTTGATTTGCGCTTGGTGGTACATAATTAAAAGGACACATCTGCGTTGGTTCCTTTTAAGTGTCGCGACATTACACTTGTCAAGTGGTATTATTGTGACACCTGTCAAGTTCTGGGATATCTACACTTGAACAAAGTGCTAGTTCAGCACTTAGTAAGGGTTAAATACAGCACTTCAAGTGTAGTTTTTAACACTTTAGTTTTTAGCGTGTCGAGACTGACAATATCTTCAATATTCTTCGGTGAAAAGAAGGTGGAATATCTACAAATCGAAAAAGGTGAGATTCGATTCGAAATTAGGTTCGAGTCGAAATTCTCTTCTGATTCTCTGATTCGATTCGATTCAACATTTATGATTCGCAGAGCCCTAATACACGCTAAAAACTAAAGTGTTAAAAACTACACTTGAAGTGCTGTATTTAACACTTACTAAATGCTGAACTAGAACTTTGTTCAAGTGTAGATATCCCAGAACTTGACAGGTGTTACAATAATACCACTTGACAAGTGTAATGTCGCGACACTTGAAAGGAAACAACGCAGATGACGTGGATCAGGCTCGAACTCTCGAGCCTGATCCACGTCATCTGCTTTGTGTCCTTTTAATTATGTACCCGCCAAGCGCAAATCAAATTATGGACGATTCTGGAAAAACCACCAATGCTAGAAACATGGGAAGTGCCATCCATTCAAGTTTCAGATGTCTGACGATTGTAATGTCAAAGTGCTTAAAGCATTGCACTTTGAGTGTTAAAATCCAACCCTAAGAGTTAGAATGGGTTTAACACCTTGAAAGTGTCAGTTTTAACACTTTAGTTTTTAGTGTGTATGAAACGAATATCATAACTTTATTGTGATTTCACATTTTTTTTAATGAAGCCTAGTGATACGGCTCCTGCACTTAACCGGCTGACTATCATCATTTCATACAGTGCAGCCGCCGTGGACTGATCTGAATCCACGCGTGGTCAGCGATGTCCACGCATGCGTTTACCAGGTAATAAACACCATTAACAGCAAAAATTTAATCAATGAAGCACAGGATTGATAATTATTGGAAATGTTGCCCACCCGTGAAAAATTTCAAGTCCACGGCGGCTGTAGTGTACAGTACGTGGAGAGTGTATTATCACTAAATCACCCACAGGGTGGAGATTCCATCCAAGCAATAATTGCAAATTTGTCGCAAAGCATAACCAGCACGAGCAAAGTTTCAGCCATGGACCTCCGGGTTAAACCCGGAGGTCCATTGGCTGAAACATTGCTTGTGTTTTTTGTCGATATGTACAAACATTGAAAGTTATAGCTTGGGTGATAACTCCACTCCGCGGGTGATTTAGTTACAATCCACTCTCCACGTACTGTAGCTATCATAAAACACACAGTCGATTATTTCCTTTATTTTATCTCAGCTGTTATCCGAAAGAATGACCACCACGAACAAAAAGTGTGCATTATTTTAACAGTAACTGCGCTTAATTAGAACAAATAACTGAACATTATTAATTTATTATAAATAGTTCCTGGCCATGGTTCAAATACAAACATTCAAACTGACTTGTATGAGTTTTCACCTTGAGTACATTTGTACCGTAGTCGTCGATGTGCTATCTCGAACGATAAGTCACCGATCAAACTGTTTACATTTTCAATCTCAGTTCCCTCATAACTTGCTAAAATTGTTTCACATTTTTCACATTGCAACAAAGATTTAATACAAAGTTGGTCTCAAATCATATAATCCAGTCAACACAGTTTGTTCTGCCAGTTGGTGATATACACAGATTATCATGATTTTGTGCATGTCCTGTGATTTGTATCCGGCGAGTTGTGATCCAATTTTTGGACACAACCGAGAATCTGACAGAAATCACAGGACATGCACATTATCATGATAATTCATTTATCTAACAATTCTGTCACATAAACAGATTAAATCTTAACCCTTTACCCAACGTAACGGCCAAAACCGGCCAATGCTATTCTCAAAAATCGCCAATTAATTTTCATTATTTTTTCATTTTTTGTCGAGCTCGTTCCAATGAGTGGCCATAACCTATGTTTTTGAGACAAAAATGAAAAAAAAATTAGTTATTCAAGAATTTTTGTTGCAAGTGTCGTCTGCTTTTCATGTTAGGTAAAGGGTTAAATTATTTTTAAACATTTTTGGGACATAATGTTCTGTCGATCACTGAAACGCACATAGAAAGAGTCGTCTATATGATACGGAATCAGAATGAGTCGTCTATATGATACGGAATCTGAACACATTATGTTTCTCGTGGTTTTCAGGCCAAAATCTATATGATTGTTAGATAAATTTAGTTATATTTATTTTGGGGTTTAAGGTCACATATTTCTGCACAATGGCTAATCATGACCATGACAGTTTTACGGGTGGTGGAAGCCGGAGTACCCGGAGAGAACCACCGAGCAACTGTCAGCTCTCCAACATACATGTACTAACTCCACACAAGCAGGGTTAGCATTGGTTGAAGACAGGTGCACCATCGACGTGCAGTACGCTTTAGTACATAGCGTAACCGTGAGTGGGTGATCGAAGGCGAAGTCTGTAGGCCTCATGTACCATCATTCACATAACTGTGAAGGGTCACTGAGAGGTAAACGTACACATATGTCTTCATTGGTTTATTATGCCACTCTTTGTAATTCCATCTGTGAGAGTCGTTAATCCTTTACCCAACGCAGACGATATCAAAATTTATTATTTTAAATATCATTTTTTCAATTTTTTCTAAACATTTCAACAAAACCATATCATGTGACCCCTCGTTGGAACGATGGGTCACATGATATGGTTTTGTTTGAAATTTTTTGAAAAATATAATATTTTTTCAACTGCTGAATTTGGATATTACGCGGGCGGATGCGGGCTATTCGTTGGGGAAAGGGTTAATCCTTTGAACCCGAAAGGCAGTTTTTCCGATCCAGGATTGTGATACGACCTGAATTCACAAACGTAGATCGTTGCATAGTGAATTTGTGTGATCAATCAATCAAGTTGCTTGCTCTGCACTGACATAGAATATACCACCAGTGTCCAAAGGGTTAGGTTGTCCCCCTACTAAAAGACTAGTATTTCATCAAAAGTATGGATACCATTGGAACTCTCTCCGCTGGAGACGTTGGTGCAATAACAATGTCCATTGATACTGATTGGTATTGATAACGCATGTGCTGATTGGGATCTGTCAATTAAAGACTCAACAGCGATCATCAATTCATTCAGTACAGAAATGTAAGACATGGATATGACTGAGGACGAAGTCCTTTGAATTTTCGCAGCAGACACGGTCAAGCTTCACGAGCAGATAAGAACAACGTCCGATATTCGATTTAGCGTCCTCTGATAGACAATAAATCTAAACAAATGACTCTATTGAAGAAGTAATAACTCATGTCTTTACCTCAACATATGCCACATGGCTTTCCATTGTTTATTCAGCATACAGTTTAATCCTCATTACGGGAGCAAAATGAATGTACTTCTCACGATGCCAGGCATAAAAATCGTTTGGTTCAGAGGTGATTCGAATGCCAACACCCCGAGTTTTACCGCCGTGCAATTGCGCAGTTGCCTGGCGCACTGTGTATGTGAGGATATAGAAACTTACACTCAGGACTTCAATTGTTGGGGGCGCGGTGGCTCAGTAGGTAGAGGTGCAGGCTGCAAACCGAGAGGTCCTCGGTTCGAATCACACCTGCGGCAATCGCGTTGTGTCCTTGGGCAAGACACTTCACCCCCATTGCCCTCGTGGGGGCACGGTGACGCTATGTACTAAGGCGTACTGCACGTCGATGGTGCACCTGTCTTCAACCAATGCTAACCCTGCTTGTGTGGAATTAGTATGTTGGGGAGCTGACAGTTGCTCGCCGTTGCTCGGTGGTTCTCTCCGGGTACTCCGGCTTCCTCCACCCGTAAAACTGTCGAGGTCATGATTAGCCATTGTGCAGGAATATGTGACCTTAAACACCAATAAATAAATAAATAAATAACTTCAATTGTTCGAAATAACTCAATGAAGGTGTGTCTTTATAACTTGCTAACAACCTTTATAGTTTGAACTGAATGTCATATTTTAATCCACTGAAATTAACGATTAACATTTCGTTCCGAGTAATAATTTGAACGTGTCATTTAATATTCTATCGGTCTACAATGCCTGTGTTTCGTGATTCGGATTTCATACAGAAGTCACAAAAACACAGGTACTATTTTTCGAATATCAAAACGCTGCTTGAGATTTTATCGTGAAATCACAAAACGTGCACTCTGAAATCGGTTGGGTTAAAATTTAACCCAAATCAACTGGGTTGGGTGAATATGAACCCAAAAGTCAACCCAAATCAGCTGGGTTGAGTGAATATGAACCCAATTGGGTTCATATTCACCCAAACCAGTTGATTTGGGTTAACTTTTGACCCAACTGATTTTAGAGTGTGGTAACAGTTGACCGATAGGATGCCAAAAGAAATGTTCTAATTTATTTATATTTATTTATTGGTGTTCAAGGTCACATACTTATGCACAATGGCTAATCGTGACCGTAACAGTTTTACGGGTGGAGGAAGCCGGAGTACCCGGTGAGAGCCACCGAGCAACGACGAGCAGCTGCCAGCTCTCCAACATCGTAACTCCGCACTGCAACACATGCAGGGTTAGATTAGTTGAAGACATACGCACCATTGACGCGCAGTACGCCTTAGGACACGGCGTCATCATGCCCCCATGTGGACAATCGGGGTTAAGTGCCTAAATGTTCTAATATCTTAACATTACTGCAAAGATCAATGCATAAAGTTCAAACCAGATAGCTTTTGGCTTTTTGTCCGTTTTTTATTATTTCTTTATAATTGCATTAATTTCATAACTAAGCTTTGTATTTAGAAATAATGTATCCTGTGATGTTTTTTCTAGTTTGTGAACTGTGTGTGTGTATGTGTGTGTGTGTGGGCGTTTGGGTGGATTGAGTCGCAATATAGCTCTGGCTGGTATTCACACCAGCATTGTCTTGACTTATGGACAAATTATAACATACCGTCACGTAATACGCATGACTTATAGATTGGATAATACCAATGCTATTTGGAGAAGATATGACCTTTAAATTTTGAACTGACAAAAAAATAAAAAAGGAATGAGAGTTTTTAGAAATAAAAGTTTTAATCAATGACATTTATTTTTATTTCAGCCTGGCTATTTATTACTGTACAACACTCGCTTCTGTCAACAAAGAAATGGCGCACTCTCTCAAGGAACAGCTTATAATGGTAAGGCGTCTCTTATAACTTAAACTCGCGGTTCTGTACTCCGCTTTTTCTTTATCACTCTAAACGCTGTGAAGAATATATAATATATACACCAAATGCGACGCGAGCAGTCTGAACGTTGCGACAAAGCAATTCACATACACTTTTCAGCCCATTTTGTAATGTCTACATGACTTTACGCTTCTGGCGTGAGCCTTGCTACGAAACACATACTAACAACAATGTGACCGATTGATTTACCAGTAATTGTGTGCATGGTTGTCTCAAAAGTGAATAGACTAATGCATACTCCAGACTGTAGAGAGCATTTCTAACTGTGGTGAGTGGGGTGGGTTTCCTTCATAGAGGGGCATCCACGCTATGATATTTACCGGGGTGGTCCGTGTGCCTTGTGGGAGAGTAGGAATTTAATACACAAAGCTACAACTGGGACTATAAGACCTCTAAAGTGGGTAAAATTGTTGGAGGTTTGCACCATCTTTAACTGGTAGAGTGCTGGAAGCCCATATTTGGGCTTTATTCTGAAGTGCAGGTACCACAGCTTGAAGGCTCATATTCAGTGAATGTGCTTTGTATTATCTTTGAAGTGATATTATTTAGTCTGTGTGGGGTTTGCCTTGTTACAATTTATGGGAGAGTGCCCATAGGCACTCTCCCATAAATTGTAACAAGGCAAAGACCTGTGCTGAAGTTGTGATGGCCAAAAATAATTTAGCACTCTACCAGTTAATAAATGTATTAAATATAGAGCATTAAAAAAATCCCCGATCGCATTTCTAGAATCAAGAGTCTGGGCACCTTCCTTCTTGCTATTTCCAAATAAGACGATAGGAACCCAAGAGGGAAATACAGGTCTCAGATAACTAGATTTGAGTCGTGGGGGGACACTCTGATTCTGTGGTGGCGGTGTAAAATACATTAGTAAAGATACTATTAGCCTAATATCTCCCTCTCTCGTCTCTTCTTTTTGCTTGTTGGTCTGTTTGTCTCTTTCTCTCTCTTTCTAATTCTTCCAACTATTTTTGTGCACCACCCACCTAAATCCTACACCGAGGGACATAGCTTTGACAATAATAAAGCAATAGACATTTTGTGTTCAGCAGAAAATAGCTCCAAAGGATAGACACACTGATGACAGGGATTGTAAACCCTGGGATGTAGGATTTGTCGCATTGCTCTCCCACCCCCGCTCCCAAAAGCATTATTGGGTGCGTCGAGCTAGTTCGAATAATTGGCGGGTTCAATAACCACCTCACAGGCATGGCATAAAACTTCCACATGCAGTTGATAGTATGGTGATAAGCGAGTCGTAAAACCCTATAAACTTGGCACGACAATCGGCAATGGCGTAGTAAAGGCTGTTGCGGTTAATTAATAGACGTTTTTTCGAAAGAATATAGCTTCATATAATAGACGTACCGATGACAGAGATGTAAAGCCTGCGGGTTGTCACAATGCCCAACCCCAAGAACATTTTTGTCCCGTCGGGCTATAGTTGGACAAAAAAAAACTACTTCCGTTAATTGGGGTATTCAAAGAAATCAGCGCGTGCATAAAACTGTCACATGCAGTTGCTTGATGATATGCTAGTCATACCAACCCTAAAATGTGGGCATTGCAATCGGCAATACGGTGGTAAAAACCGTGACAATCTGCAACCTTCGCCGTTACGACAACTGTACACACCTTGACTGGATCGTACACCGAGAAGCACCGGTATGGTTATTTATTTATTTATTTATTTATTTATTTATTTATTTATTTATTTATTTATTTGCGTTAAAGTTCACTTTCAGTATTTTGTGCTCAATCGCGCCCGCATCATTGGCATGTGGTCAAGTTTAGTCAACCGTTCAAACTTATGTTGCTGACATTAGAGGAATTGCGCACCCAGACGTTGGCTACCAGGCGTACAGTTAAAACTAGAAATCCTGTCATGAAATGCGCACAAATAGCACGTCGATCTGTGCGTTAATCAACTCGTTATGACCATAAGGCTATCAAATTCTGCACACATGGTCTGTGCACAAGCAATGTTTCTGCCAATGGACCTCCGAGTAACCCGGAGGTCCATTGGCAGAAACATTGCCTGCGTTTGCTACGAGTAACCAGGAGAACCTGCCGTGCTTTGGATGTCATTCGATATGGCAATTGCGCGCAATTCCTACGCACAATTAAGCGTAGATAAGCGCACAGTTCGTGACAGGACTTCTAGTTTTAACTGTAGTATAGGACTCCGGATCATATTGCAATAGATGAACCGACCATTTAACCAAGAATATACATATACACCATGTTTGGGTGACTGACCGGTTCATCAACTGTCACGTGCCATAAAATAATATGCAATGTTAGTCACTTCGAATTGTATCATTTGTTGATAGCCAATTTCTCAAGGATAGTTCCAGTTTTGAGTAGGATTTTCTCCGTGAGGCATAAAATATTTTTGTGCAATACTATTACCGATATACTTGTGGTGTTATTTTTCTTTTATTCAGAATGGAAAAAGCCACATTAAGGCACGCGCCCTTTTCTGTTTGACTATGCCAGTTATGACAGAAATTATTCCATGAATTTCGTGCATTGTACGATACTGTCATTACTAGCGCGGACAGAATGTTTATCATATCGCGACTGAGTTGCGATATAGTCGAAATTCTCAGGACAGGACTTGTAGTTTTAACTGTATGTATTTTACCTGTAAAGCAGAACTTGCATACCACAGGAAACAAACCCTAATCCACTTTACGGGGTTCATACATGTATGTTTACATAAGAATTTTCGGACAAAGTCACGAACAAAAACCTAACTACACTGCACCACAGACTATAGGTTTGAAGTTTACGATGTATTTGTTCTTCTATTTTTAGGAAAGTAAGGACAAACATTTTCTCCTCACTCGAATCAATGAACTTTCTGGAAACGAACCAGCGAAGCTCAGCAGAAAGCTCGGCACTAATTCTAACAACGATGAAGAGAAACCTGTTCAAGGAGGAGATTTACTCACCGGTGATGACAAGACATCTCTCAGATCACGAACACATTCTCCTGCTAATTCCGACACGCCTTTACTGAGGAGCACGCCTACAAGCGAAGTTACTAATGTCAGTGGATAAACTCAAACACGTCGCACAGTGATACACAAACAAAAAAAATTCCGCTACGGACAGTTTAGGAGTGCCTTAAGTAAATTTGAGGGACGGGAGAAGGAGAGGGAGGGGACGCCGACCCCCATTTAAAACAGAGGTATATTTGATGAGTTCTCTGTATTAATTGGGGACTACTTTTCCTCTCTGATTAATGCTTTACCCAACGTAATGGGAAAAACGACCAGCGCTATTCGCAAAAAGTCACCGGTCAGTTTTCAATTTTTCTTCATTTTGTGTCTCAAAAACATAGCATTTGACCCTACATTGGAGCGACCTCGTTGACTTCGTTCCAATGAGGGTCACAAGTTATATTTTTGACGCAAAAAATGAAAAAAAAGGTTTTCAAGAATTTTGGTTGCAGGTGTCGTCTGCCTTTCGTTTTATGTAAAGGGTTAACTATTTCAACCCGGTACACATGATGTTTTGGATAAAATAATTCTGATGTTGACGGACAAATAATATAATGAACAACACATTGTTAAGGGAGATCGACAATAATTTATGATTAAATTTTCGCCCAGTCCCTCTATAATTGGAAAGAGTACCAAAGCCAACCAAAATCTTGTCCAGGAACTTGGGCTTTAAATGGGTAACTCTCAAAACTGCTGTCGAAATATTAAAATTGCAGTCTGCGATTTTTTGCCCTTCATTCAACTAGAAATTTAATCAATTAAGTCTTGTTTGGCAGAGGCCTATGGGCGTCAAGGTTTTGTTTCAGTTGTAGACTTTTGGATGGGACTCCAAAGCCGAGATATTTACCTAACATGAAAAGCAGACAACACTTGCAAACAAAATTCTTAAATAACGCATTGAAGGTCATAAGGGCCATAAGTTATGTTTTTGAGACAAAAAATTTAAAAAAAATGATGAAAATTGAAAGATACTTTTTGTGAATAGCGCTGGCCTGTTTTTCCTGTCGTGTTGGATAAAGGGTTAAATGGGCTGTTCTCTGAACACGCTCGAATACGGCGCTGGCTAATATATCGAGCAAGACTTCAAGGAAGTTTTCCCATTTGGAAGGATTATTCAGATAAGGGACGAGGATGAATGTATGGGTTTCACAAATATCCTAAAACATTATAATGCTAAACTCAGTGAATCATGTCTCCGCGTCATGGAATAAACTAAAGACAGTGCCCCCCCCCCGCCCCCCCCCCCCCTCCTCGAAGTCACTGTCAGTAAAAACACTGAAACCTCATTTCCTTCTTTATCGGTCATTAAGCATGTATAGCCCTATTGTGACACGGGTATGAAATCAAGTTTAGGCATTAGTTTATTCCTATGCCGCCCAATTTACAGAATCTCTACCCATGAGATGGCTAACCATTCATATTTTACCAGTAAAACAGAACAACTTGTTTAACACAGGAAACCAAGACTGCTACATTTCTCGAAAGTGTAGCAGTACTTTCCCGTGTACATCAAATTGTTCTCTTTTACTGGTAAAATATTCTACACTTCCCGTGTTTCCCACGGGTGAGGTTCTTTCCGTAGAATCTCAAATCACACCCGATTCCAGTTTCTCCTCACTATATATATACTGAGTCAAAAAAGAAAGTATAATAAACTTTGAGGAGCAATTTTTTTTGTATTTTCGACTTTAATCCCACACAAATTATTGTAAATTCATATTTCGAGTCTTGCTGTATGCATTTGCGTAATTTCATGTTCTTGCTGTTGCCAGCGTCACGTCAGGACGTCGCAATTCAGACATGGGATGAAATGAAAAGTTCACTCATGCAGTCAATAGCGTGTATGTCCACCGTTTGCCTCTTGGATGGCAAGACAATGACGGCGCATGGACCTGATAAGTCTCTGGATGTCACCCTGTGGTATTGCGCTCCATTCCTGCCTTAGAACATTACGTAAACGCCTAACGTCTCAAGATCATGAAGTCGTACCCGACGCTCCAATTGATACCAAAGATGCTCGATTGGCGACAAATCTGGCGAAAGTGGAGGCCTGGGAAGAAGTTCGATGCTCTGCTCCTCAAGAAAGTCACGACAGATATGCGCCAAGTGACATCGGGCATTGTCTTGCTGGAATAACTGAAATCCGACGTTAGCGTTGAACAACGGGACAACAACAGCGTTAAGAATTTCGTCCCTATATCGTTGTCCATTCAGCTTACCATCGATGAAGATCAACTTCAACTGTGTTCGATGGTGCAAGGAAATTTCTGCCAAAACGGTCGCATTCCCGCACACAAGCATCAGAAAACCGTTCTCCTCGCCGGCGATACACTCTTGCCCTACCATCAGCGCGCCGTAGACAAAATCGTGATTCATCACTAAAAAGAACGGTGCTCCAATGCTGCTGAGTCCAGCGAACACGCTGACGAACCCATTCCATCACAACGGTACGAAGACGTTGGGTAAGTATTGGTCCGTGGTATGGACGCCTACTTCGGATGCCGTGTTCAGCGAGTCTGTTGCGGATAGTTTGTGCACTGATTCTATTGTTAGTTCTACCAGGAGTAATTGCTGCTGTCCTCGTCGCCGGAAGGAAGCAATCTCGCAAGTGAGACGTCCTGATGTGTCGGTCTTGTGCAGGGGTCGTAACTCTTGGTCGACCTGAACGCGGTCAATCGGCAGTAGATCCAGTGGCTCTATACCTTCCAATGAGACGGTAAATAGTGGCTACAGTGACTCCGAACTCAGCAGCGAGCTCATCTGGAGGAATTCCAGCCTCCTGCATACCAATGGCACGCAACCTCTGATTTTCGGTTAACCTTGACATTTTTATAACCCACGCAACGAAGTTGCAGGGGTATAATGTTTTTGACTGGTCCGTCCGTCAGTCCGTCAGTCTGTCAGTCCGTCAGTCCGTCAGTCAGTCCTACTTGTTTTCCAGACTTTTTTTCTACACGCTTCCAGATATTGAGCTGATTTTTGGTATGTGAGTCTAACATCGTGGCCTACAGATCAAGTTTGCATTTTGTTCCGCTCCCCTGATTTTTATCAAAATTACGGCCCTTGAACTTTGCAAAGTTCATCAAAATTACAGTTTTGCGGACTTTTTTCCTACACGCTTCCAGATATTGAGCTGATTTTTGGTATGTTAGTCTAACATGGTGGCCTACAGATCAAGTTTGCATTTTGTTCTGCTCCACTGATTTTTTACGAAATTACGGCCCTTTGACTTTAAAAAGTTCATCAAAATTACAGTTTCCCGGACTTTTTTTCTACACGCTTTCAGATATTATCGAAATTACGGCCATTTTAGTATGTGAGTCTACCACAATGACTTACAGTCAGGATTAGAATATGAAGCAACTTCAAATTTGTTCATGAAGTAAAACAATAATCTATTTCACTTTTTGTGTATAAACACTATTATTTGGGATAGCAATTCGAAATCTGACACCTTTTTTATAAACAAGCATACACTAAAGTAATTTTATCAGCAAAGACCTAATGTGACCTTACATTATTTACAATGTGTGTTGGAAAGATCAAATTGGATTTAAAAAGGGTGGTATCATTAAATCTTAACATGGCTTCACATTTCAATTAAAATTAATTCTGCTTGAATTCTTTCAATACCGTTGAAACTACAGAACACTGTTTTCTGCAGTTTTCCTAGAATCTATGTTTATTTTTAAAAAATGATTAGAGCTTGAAATATCGGGGCGCATGGGGTATGTGAGCGTGCTCACTAAGGTTCTATATTTTAAAATGTCAGAAGACAACAACTAGCGTGTTTTCTCAATAACCCAGGCTGTCCAGCACAACATAACACAAAGAAAATCGTCGGTCACCCATTCAGTTTGACATTCGCGGGTAGCACGTGCTATTTTGAAATCCGTAGCAAAATTGCATACGGTTGGGTGGAAAAGAAAAACATGTCATTAAACTCTTTGCACGACTTCTTGTCCACAAACATGCAACATTAGAACTATTATATTTCATCCTTTATTTCACATTTGTTTCTATTATACTTTCTTTTTTGACTCAGTATATAAACCTGAATTGATCCGAATATGGGGCAGTTTTATTTTTAATACCTAATTGTGGGGCACAAAAATATTGTGGGACCTAACTGGTGCCCCAAAACTTTTTTGCCTTAGTTGGCCGTTTCAGACCACAGGGAGTAGTTAATGTACTTTGCTTAAAAGATGTAACTCTATACGGTAGTAGGGGGTATGTATATACTTTGTATACCCCATATCGTGATCTTATAACGTTTAACAACCCCATAAAAGTTGTTTTAAAAGAATTCACACTACGGGGGTATAACGAGATCCCGGGAATGCCCCATATCTGGATCAGTTCGTGTATTTTGATTAGAAACTAAACATCAGCTGCGATTATCTAAAGACAGTATTCAATCGCATGATGAATGATTGTGTTTATGTTATGCTTTAAATCACTTTCATTATCCATGGCTTCATGACGAAAGCAAAGCAAATATAACGTGATGTTAAGCTTAGCCATTCGGTTATATCTATGTAGCCGACATTGGAGGATTCACACCAAGGCCTTGGTTACCTGGTCCTATTTTATCAGTGAAGCAGAACTTGTTCCTCACAGTAATCAAGCACTGCTCAACATCCCTTGGTTTCCCATGGAAAAATTCTCTTATTAACCCTTTACCCAACCTATTGTCAAAAATCGCCAATTTTCATTATTTTTTCATTTTTTGTCTCAAAAACGAGCTCGTTCCAATGAGGGGTACCTATGTTTTTGAAACAAAAAATTAAAAAAAATACTTATTCAAGAATATTTTTTGCAAGTGTCGTCTGCTTTTCATGTTAGGTAAAGGGTTAATACATTTATAAAATCATGCGTTTTCTTAAATGTTTTGGTGTGTGTGTGTATTCCAGTAAGGGACACATATTTTGTGTATATTATTTCAGGAAGGAAGTACTGTTTTGTGATATGTTGTTTGAAAGGACTTTCAGAGCCCTTTCCTATAGAATATCACCAACACATCGAAGAGATCTCAAAGTTCTTGTAGCAGCCAGATCGGCTCTGTCGTACTGGTAGCGACCATATTTTTGTGTATTTATTTCTATTGCTGAAATACCATTGGGTGGGAGCCTGGGGAACTGACATCTGGCTTGAGCAGAGATCAAGGACGTTATTGGATGAGAAAGACCGCACCTGATCCCGGAGCTTAATTTAGGACTATTTTTCATTTTGCAAAGACGGTTTTGATCGTGTAGTTCGGTAAAGGTTATCCACGTGATTCTGTCCAAACATCCATTCCAAATTCTGAATGGCTTGCCGAATAGAATACTAACTGATTTCAGAAAAAAACAAAACAATACCGTTGTCGAAACAGCGATATCTTTCAAATAGCACAGCAATTTCAAACTGAAACAAAATCCAATAACGTTCATCACTAACTATATGACTAATGTTTGTTTACTGCTGTTTAAGGTCACTATGGATAAATCTATGGATAAATCATGGCTGCAACATAAGTATGATGTCAAGTTTAACCAATCGTTCATGTGTTTGCTGCCCATCATTGAGAATTCGGACCCCAGCGTTGGTTAAAGTGGTCCTGTTTTTATTATTGATTATGGTTTGATGCTACGTTCAACATCTAAGGCTACATCAGGACTGCAACACTAGCATACAGAAAATTTAACCCGTCGTTTATTCCTATTTTGCTCACTTTAGAAGACATCCATCCAGGGGCGCAGGAAGCTTATAATATTGGGGGGGGGGGGGGAGGTATTGTAAACGGGAGCTTGTAGGGGACAGCACGACCGCCTTTGGTGGCCCGCTCTGCGTAGCCGAACCCGCGGGAGAGTGCGGGAGGGGGATACCAAGAATATTTGTGAAATATGAACTACTGAGAGCTTATTTCCTCGCTTCTCAAGTGAAAAAATCAAAGTATCGTTGCTGTTAATGTTTTGCTGTTTATCTCTTTACCTAACATGAAAAGCATACGACACTGGCAAAAACAATTCTTGAATAACTAATTTTTTTCATTTTTGGTCTCCAAAAGATAGGTTATGACCCCTCATTGGAACGAGCTCGACGAGCTCGTTCCAATGAGGGGTCATAACCTATGTTTTGGAGACAAAAAAAGAAAAAAAATCATGAAAATTAATTGGCGATTTTTGAGAATAGCGCTGGCCGGTTTTGTCCGTTACGTTGGGTAAAGGGTTAAAGGAGGATGTATATTAGAGAGGAAGATGTTAACCTGTGGAGCGTCAAATCAGTCAGTGACATCGGCTACCAACTTTTCTATGCACTGCAAATGGTGTAGATCATACAGTTTTTATGTGCGCCTGTTTGATGTAGAATATGCAGATGTATGTGGTTATTTTCGTGTAGGTACTAGATACGATTTACAAAGTTTGGGAAATGTTTGGGGAGGTAAATACCTCCCTTACCCCCCCCCCCCCCCCCCCCCGGTTCCTACGCAACTGCATCCATCCCAGGTAATATGATATGAAACACAATTGAGTTCCCACTGGGACGGGGTCATATAATTTCAGTAGAGCAGAACTGGTTTTATCACAGTGATCAAGCAAACTTCACTTCCAGGTTCAGCTGTTGGACAACATTCTCAATGATCTTTCCCCCTACCCCCCCCCTCCAACCCCACCCCCACTCCTACACCCCCGACTTTTTCCTCACAGTGTCGTAAATTTGACGACTGTCTGTTTTCTCCTCCACACAGAAGGTGTTAATCCCGTTAATGTTGAAACAAACTAACGCTGCTCAAAGTGTAATGGCTGTGATATTAAATTGTTTTTGTCTCATCATGTTATATGCACCAATTTATATCAAATTCCTATTGAATTGTGTAATTAAGTCTACAACATTCCAAATGGCACTGCTGCAGACCAGTCTGCAAAGACGAAATCCAATATGGGCGCATCTGCTTATCCGACTGATCTTAATTTTGACGAACAACCTTAACCCTTTTCGAAGACGACACTTCCAAAATAAATTCTTGAACTAAAAAAACTCATTTTGCACCCCCAAAACATGGGTTATAATCCATCATTGGAACGAGCTCAACGAGCTCGTTCCAATGAGGGGTTATAAGTTATGTATTTGAGGCAAACAATTGGAATAAAATAATGAAATTTGAATAGATCGGTCGGTTTTGATCGTATAGTTCGGTAAAGGTTATCCACGTGATTCTGTCCAAACATCCATTCCAAATTCTGAATGGCTTGCCGAATAGAATACTAACTGCTTTCAGAAAATGAGTACATTCGTTTCTTATTTGTCAAGAGGCCTAGTAATAATTTAATGCCACAGCCCTATGGGGTTGTGTGACAAAATAATTATGTTCTTACCAATTTGATGTTGAGTCTCCCGCTCGTTGAATGATTCTTTTTTGGAGGGGGAGGGGGGGGGGGGTTCGGGTGAGGGCGAAATTGATGCATGCCGGCGTGGAAGTGTTGAATATTTGGACAATTTTTAATTAAAACATGCTTAACTTCACTATCATCAGGGCTTTTTAGAGTGCCATTTGATGGCTACAGCGACAGTAGTCTTGTAAATTTATTTATTTATTTATTGGTGTTAAAGGTCACATAGTTCTGCACAATGGCTAACCATGACCGTGACAGTTTTACGGATGGACGAAGCCGGAGTACCCGGAGAGAACCACCGAGCAACGGCGAGCAACTGTCAGCTCCCCAACATACCAACTCCACACAAGCAGGGTTAGCATTGGTTGAAGACAGGTGCACCATCGACGTGCAGTACGCCTTAATACACAACGTCACCGTGCCCACAGATGGGCAATGGGGGTGAAGTGTCTTGCCCAAGGACACAACGCGGTTGCCGCAGGTGTGATTCGAACCGAGGACCTCTCGGCTTGCAGCCTGCACCTCTACCAACTGAGCCACCGCGCCCCCATAGTCTTGTAAATAATTCATTGAACAGGTCTAGCTCGATCTGCCTGGCGCAAAATAACTCTCGCATTGTTTTATGAGTCTCCTCTATTCATTTGATGATATTTAGAGGTTATTGTTTAGTTAACTGTGGGTTAAGATTTCTGATAGTGTTATTATTTCTCATTCTTTTCACAAATAATTTCACATCGGCCGAGATATCAGCCCGGAGTAACTTCATATCAGTGTGAGACCGAAGGTCGACGGCAGGAGTGAAGCTACGAGATATCAGCCCGATGGAACTTTATATCAGCCTGAGATAGGGCTGCACAATATCCAAAATTGAATACCGGTATCAGTATTCCAAAACATACCGCGGTATACCGGTGTGTCGAAAACTGCTCAAATATATAAACATAGGTACCACGATCGAGACTTGAGGCATCACAGTCGGAACGAATCAGCCTGCCTTGATGATGCGGTTCGAAAAACATTTACCCAACGCAGACGATATCAAAATTTATTATTTTAAAAATCAGTTTATCAGATTTTCCTCCAAAATTTCTGCAAATCAATATCATGTGACCCCTCATTGGAACGAGCTCGTTGAGCTCGTTCCAATGAGGGGTCACATGATATAGTTTTGTTGAAATTTTTGAAAATTATTTTTTCAACTGGGGAATTTGTGTTTTACGTGGGAACATGCAGACGATTCCTTGGGTAAAGGGACAATATTATTCATTCGGGGCTACAGTTAAAAAACTCAAGTCATCTTGAAAATTAAATTGTGGATAAATAAATAATGACGATAAACCGATATGTTTGTAATTGCACCTGTATTCAATCGATATTGGTTTGAATACCGGTATATATCGTTTATCGATATACCGTGCAGCCCAAGTCTGAGATCGATGTTGAGTTGCCTGCTTGTCAAATGATTCTTTTTTTTTTTTTGGAGCAGTGGGGTGGGTGAGATTGTGGTGAGGGCAACATTTATGCATGCCGGTGTAAAAGGAATGGAAGTCCATAGGAACGTTAGTCCCTCTGAACTATTATTCCGCGGAATTATAGTCCTAGGTCTAACATTTCTATGAATAGTAGTCCGGCGGACTACTATTCCTAGAAATGTTAGACCTAGGACTATAATTCCGCGGAATAATAGTCCAGAGGGACTAATTTTCCTACGGACTTCCGTTCCTGTTACACCGGCGTGCAAGTGTTCAATATTTGGTCATTTTTTAATTCAAACATGCTTAACTTCACTATCATCAGGGCTTTTTAGAGTGTAATTTGATGGCTACAGCGATAGTAGTCTTGTAAATAACTCATTGAACAGTTCTTAACCGATCTGTCCGGCGCAAAATAAATCTCGTATTGTTTCATGCGTTTCCTCTTTTGATCTGACGATATTTAGAGGTTATTACGTTGTTAACCGTGGGTCTCTTTTAACCAAAGATTTCTGGCGGCGTTATTGTTTCTCATTCTTTTAACAAAGACCGAAACAGCTTCATATCGGCCGGGTTTTTAGCCCGGGGTAATTTCATATCAGTCCGAAGGTCGAAGGCTGAAGAGAAGTCACAAGATATCAGCCAGAGATTACTTTGTATCAGCATGAGTCCGAAGATCGAAGGCTGTTGTGAAGTTACCGAGGACTGATTTCTCAACCGATATGAAACTAACAAAGTAATAGCCTCATCATTTATTAAACCAAAACAAATATTTACAAACTGTTCCTAGATCTGTTACAGTTTTCGGACAGTGTTATTGTTTCTCATTCTTGTCACAAAATTCGAAGTGTTCGCTTTCCCTGTTTCAGCTATCCGAACGTCTTGGTTTCCCCCACCGTAGAGCCAACTACCTCTTCTCCAAATTCCACGAATCCCCGCTTATGACTCTGAATGTAAGTTTCCATTTTATTTTCCGTACAATTCTCTTCTTTCTTCTCTCCACCTACTTAATCCTTATTTTTTGCCATCTTTAATTCCTCATCATTCAAAAACACAGTTTAAGTCACCCCATTACGTCCGGTCACACCAATTTTCCCGATTGCGCTCGGTGAAAACGGTGAAATATTTCGATGTAGATAAACTGGTTGCGCCAAAAAACGGATCAAGAGGAACAACTCTAACTTGGTTTATATCGGCCGAGATCTGCGCCATATCAGCTGAGTTTGAAGGTATATCCACCAAGCTTGATAACAGACAATCCAAGGAAAGAAAATAAAAACATATCTAATGAATAAGCTGTTTTATCTCACTCTTGCGCAACCGCGTTGTGTCCTTGGGCAAGACACTTCACCCCCATTGCCCATGTGGGGGCACGGTGACGTCGTGTACTAAGGCGTACTGCACGTTGATGGTGCACTTGTCTTCAACCAATGCTAACCCTGCTTGTGCGGAGTTAGTATGTTGGGGAGCTGACAGTTGCTCACCGTTGCTCGGTGGTTCTCTCCGGATACTCCGGCTTCCTCCACCCGTACAACTGTCATGGTCATGGTTAGCCATTGTGCAGAAATATGTGACCTTAAACCCCAATAAATAAATATATATTTATCTCACTCTAACTTGAAAGTGAGCTCTTAATAAAAACGGGAAACAATCCTGCAAGCAGGCGATTTCGGAGAAACTGAAGCCGCAAACCGCGGATAGAAACTGAAACTGCATATAGTTGGGAATTATTTATTTACCTGTTTTTTATTTATTGGTGTTTACGGTCACTTTCAGCATCTTTGGCAACCCCATGAACGCAACATAGGGTTGATGGCAAGTTTTGCCAATCGGTTAATACACCTGCGGCCTCTCGTTTTATCCTTACAGGCTGTCACTCGTGCCACATCGATTAACCTATTCACACACATGACTCGTTCTGTGTTTATTACACGTCTTCACGCCTATAAAAGGAATTATTAGAAGGACACTCAGCCATTTATTTGACAACCCGTCCCCTGAGTTCGAATGTGTTTTTTGTGCCAACAGGCACATATAACACATTGGTACTCAAGGGACGAACTATCAACCAAAAGAACAGATTTTAACGCCAACCAAATTTTCGAGGGGAAGCCATGTTACTATTTATCTATCGCAAGCGATTCAAATTATAAATGCGCTGCACGATTTGTAGAAAATTCCAGTGAAATTTCGCTTCAAATTTAAAAATAGTCCGTCAACGATTTCTGTTCGGCACATGTGTGCGGAACGGATTTTCGTTTTCCTCACGGTTTAGTGTTGTTGTATACAGTCGTGTAATAAATACCTGTGCTGCCCACGTTGGAAGACTTCCATCCCAGCCGTTGGTTCCGGGTTCTATTTTGCCAGTAAAGAACTTCTTTATAGCAGTAAACAGGCACTGCTCCAGTTCTCGGAGATCCCACGTTAAATGGTTGAGAATACCCAGGATGCAAGGCCCGTGTATTTTTGGTAAAAACTCAAGAAAGTAGTATTGTTAATAGTTCAGATACTCTCAAACGTGAGCTCGAAAATTTGCACCTTCCGGTCTGCCACAGTACCATTTGACTACATTTTCAAAATCCAGCAATGGAGATGACATCTGGTTTGTATTTTCTGTATTTTAAACGTTGAATGACATATGAATTGTATATTTTATATTTAAAGATATTTGGAAGCGGTCTTTGTGTAATTTCTTTCTTGTTTTTTGGGGGTGACATGGAAATCTATGGTGAAATCTATAATAAGGACTGCCGTAGTCATTTCGTTTTTTCTTTTTTTGGGGGGGGGGGGGGGGGGGGGTGGTGGCAAACATGGCATTTGGAAGGCTGTTGGGACGGGGTTCTGTGGCCTCCCCTAGTCCTAACTAGGATTCTCCGGCCGTTATCCCCTCCACCCACTTCCCCATGAATGGTCTAATGGTGAAAACATCAGTGACAAAATTTAAATGTATGAAAAGCAATGCTGCGATCAAACGGCAACATTCATGAACAAGATCACAAATGATAAAAAGTAATAAAAAGTGAGAATGCGACATTGGTTGTAAATAAAAAGTTACCTGGAGATATTAAAATTCCTGAGATTGACATGTTTGCATGGATTTTAACTTTTATTAAAAGAACATTGAATTTTTTAAACAAAATTGCTTAACATCAAATCTTCAGAAATAAACAGCTGCTCACCAGTAATTCCAAAGGAAGTCTTGGCTACCAGCTTGCAGCCTAGACTTGACAAGGAACCACTGCGTGGCAAATGGGTTACTATGGAGGAGTGTAAGAGTGTGACCCTCAATAAATTTCCAGTTGGGTCATTTTCATATGAATTGAAGTGTTAGATTTTTATCAATTCGCTCATGCGGGAAATCATATACTTTCTCACGGGACTAGATTTTGCGTCTTGAACTTACATCAAACACGTAGTCGATCTCATGTAAATGGAAATTTGTGGCGGATTGGGGTTATTATAAATTTTGGTGTTTATCCCTTTACCTAACATGAAAAACAGACGACACTTGCAAAACATTCTTGAATAACCTATTTTTTCATTTTTTGTCTCTAAAACATAGGTTATAACTCCTCGTTGGAACGAGCTCTTCGAGATCGTTCCAACGAAGGGTCATAACCTATGTTTTCGAGACAAAAAATGAAAAAATAATGAAAATTAATTGGCGTTTTTTGAGAATAGCACCGGCCGGTTTTGGCCGTTACGATGGGTAAAGGTTTATACACTGAAATGTAAATGATGGTGATATCAGAGTGAAGTGTACAGTACGGCCGCCGTAGACTGGTCACTTTCCACGGGTGGGCAATATTTCCGCGGTCGCAATAATATTCGATTCCAAACACTAATTATAGGAATAATCATAAAATATTCAAGTAATGAAGCACCGAGTACAACCCGGAGCTTCATTAATATTTTGATGATGATTGTTTTATTGCCTGATAAACGTATGCGCGGATATCACTGCCCATGCGTGGATTACGACCAATCCACGGGGACTGTACTGTATGAGGCAATTCTTACCACTGATCTCCATACAAGCGGATTGCTGGATTTATTTTTTTTATTGGGGTTCAACGACACCTTTGACAGCAAGGGTAACCTCGTCCGGACAGTTTTACGAGTGTAGGAAGCCGGACTACCCGGGGAGAACCATCGAGCAATGACGAGCAATTGACAGGAGGCTCACCCACGTACTGACTCCACACAAGAAGCGTTAGCATTGGTTGAAGACAGGCGCACCATGGACGCGCAGTGCGCCTTAGCACACAGCGCCACCGTACCCACACGTGGGCAGTCGGTATTAAGAGCCTTGCCCAAGGACACAGCGCAGTTACCCCTGACGGGGATCGTACCGCAGACCTCTCGGGTTGAAGTTCAATGCCGCAACCACTGAGTCACCGTGCTCCAGAATTGCTAGAATGCTGGAACACTTATTATATGACTATGACATTTTTACCCTAAATATCACTACTGTTTGACGATGTTTTCCAAACTGTTGTATCACACCGGGTGAGATTTTTCCGGATCAAAAGTCCATATCACACTCTTACGGAAATCAAAAATCCATATCATACTCCCACGGAAATATCCGAGAGTTTCGTGAATAGTTTTCGTAACTCGGGAAGTCGTTGTTGTTTCGTCTGCTATTTTGTAACCGGCTTTTCACCGCATATTAATTAAAATGGCAAATTTGGGTGAATTTGACATCGAAACAATGTCATATGATAAACATATCATCATAACAGTGTGTTGATCCGTGTCGTCGCATCACGCCTCGTTGAGGTGGTCAGATTTTCGGATCACACTCGCTGCCTGCGGCAGCCTGAGCTCGTGTGATCCGAAAATCTGGCCACCTCAACTCGACGTGATACTACGACACGGATCAACACACTGTTATGATAATATCTATTTATCACGCATAGAAACACAGAAATGCGCCTCATTTGTCGCAGCTTCTTAGGGAGTGGATAATTGTTGGCATACACAATGTTCAACCACAAAATATTTCTCCCCCCACTATACGTGAAACATACGCGTGTCCCGGGTGAGACAGCAGGGTGGGCTATTTCTATCCCACCCACCCCACGTGACATACTCATTTGCATATTTTATTAGGTCGCCGGAAATATTTCATCATCGTCTGCACAATGTAAATAAACAAAATGGCTTCACGATTTCCGCATGTAATCCACGTGCCATTCAAAATCGACAATGTTGATTTGTTTCAACCTCATGTTTCTCTACAGATTTAATAATATCACTGAGCGAATTTATCTATCGATCAATAATCTCACAATACCCTTTACATTAGAGTTTGACACGCGCAAATTCATTAACCTCCTAACGGACAGTGTTACAAATCAATTTTTTAGTATATACCTATGGCATATACCTAACTTTTGTACGATCTTTCCGATGAAATTGTTCGTTTTTCGAAAGGACTACGACTTGATAAATTGCGTATGTCAGCACGTGACCGCCAATTATCTATAATGACGTAATCCTCGTGTGGGGGGAGAAAAATCATCCTCGATGATTCTGAAGGTGGGAATGGGGAAATCTCACCCTCGGGGCAAGATATTTGAACCAGACCCTCGGCAAGCCTCGGGTCTGGTTAAAATATCTTACCCCTCGGGTGAGATTTCCCCATCCCACCTCCAGACTCATCGGGGATCATAATAGTCTCGATTTATTTCAATTTTGCGAAGCCTTGCAATCGCTGACTATACTTTAATGCCTTTAATGTCTGCAAATAACGAATGTGTTGATGATTTTAACATTTTGATGCACATTTTAACAGAAATTAACGCTGCATATCCAGAAAATATTTTAATTATTATTGGCTAAAAATAAGTGGCGATATTGGAAAGCAAGTACTCTGTTACTAGTTTCCATTTGATGTTTGATGTTGAACCACTGATCTCTATACAACTGTATTGCTGGAACGTTCATTATTTATTTATTGGTGTTTGAAGTCACATACTTCTGCACAGTGGCTAATCGTGACCGCAACGTGGAGATAAAGTCAAGTTCAGTCAATCGTTTATATCCATATTGCACATTTTAGAGGACTTCCATCCCATGCATTGATGACAGGGTCCTATTTTAAGAGCAAAACAGAGTTTGTTTTCCACAGCAACGAAGTAATGTTTTTCTTCCCGGGGTTCCCACGGGTACAGAACGTTCATTGTTCACAAATAGGAAAGTGTCTCCACTCTGCCACCATACGGGGTGAGGGTGGGGGCAATTGTTGCTATAAATGAAGAGTGCTAACATAATAAAAATCTCTCAAAGGATTGCAGTCTTAAAACGCCTCGCAATCGTCGATCGCTTATTAGGATTATTCTTTCATAACTGGAGAAATGTGTTGATGATGTGCATATTGTTCGCGGCAATAAATGTGTGTTGTGCTGAATCTTTTAGTTCGAGGACATTCGTCTTTGGGAGAACGTATAGCTACGAGTCGCGCTTGCGCGACTCGTAGCAAAACCTCTACAAAAACGTTTGTATACAAGCACAATAAGCACACACCACTTTTATCTACCCCACAGTAATCAAAATCCATAACAATGACTTGAAATAATCACACTCAGCTGATCAAAATAAAGGGACTCCATTTACAGTTCTTTCAGCCCACGGCAAGTAAAGAAATTCCTTCAACTTGAATGAAATTGTACATGGTGATACAAAAATTATCAACCCTCGCCCAAGTTTGCTTTTTTCCGATGGGTAATGATACTTCGTTTCAAAATTGTCTCGTTGTAACTTTCAATTTTTGCCATTCACCTTCCATCTTTTAGCTCACCTGACTGAAAGTCAGAGGGAGCTTATGTGATCAATTTCAGTCCGTCGCTCAGTGTACGTCGTCCATCCGGCGTGAACCTGACATTATCGACTTCTCATAAACCACTGTGCTAAATTAAACCAATTTTGATATGCGTGTTCCTTATGTATCAATTCACGTTTATTAACACAAATATTACCACACCCATATAGGGCACCACAAGGGACAAAACTCCGATAGCACCCAACATTAAAAAAACCTTCTCCAAAACCACCAATTAGAATCTTTTGATTTTTGGTACACAACATCTCGGGGTTCAATGAGCTCTGTCAAACGAGATTGAATTGGTTAAATTTCTAGTTGCATTATGGGAATTTTTTTCTGCCTGAAATTTAGATATTTTGACATCAGTGTGCAGGGGGTTAACTGAATACGAAATATGGGTAAGGCAAATATTACGTTTTGCACTGGTACCGTAAATTTTTTTGAAAGGCCTGATTGTGGCTTCTAGCACTCAATCAGTTAAAAAAAACCTCTTTATTATTTTTGATCTCCAATTTAGTTGTTCTATATGGATTTTGTGTTGTGGAATCGCTGTTACAAAAAATAAAGAAAAAAAAAAAACCATCAGCGAAATCAACATGGGAGCTCTAGATTTAATTTTAGGCTCTCACAATTGGATTTTAGGCATCGGCGGACTTTCCATCGTAAATCAAAAATAAAAACAGCCCTCCCTCATTCGTTTAAAAATATGCCCGAGAATCAATTATCTAATTTTGTTTGGCCTAAGATTAGCTAACTATCGAGTAATAGACGGGGTAATGATCCCCTATTTCGCGAACTTTTGTTGCTGGCCTTAAGAAGGTGTCGTGTTGCATCGAAGAAATGCCCAGCTTTGCGGGAGGTTATTTTTCCAAAAGAAGCTTTCAATGTGTCACAAAAGGGCATTAATGCAAGCAGTAATTCTAGAGATAGTTAATAGCTTTGATTTTGTCCTATCGTGGATATAATGTAAAGTTACACATGGATTGGGTTAATCGTGTGTTCAAAATCAGGCGGCGTTTTCTAAAATTAAACAGATACAAAGTGAAAGGGTCTGACCATTATTACGACTATTAAACTAATAGGTTTAAACCGGTAAGGAATGATCAAATAACACCATGGGGGTAACTTTGGTGTTCACACTTGTATTCTTGAACACAATTTGATCCTGATTTCTGGTCGTTAGTTTATATTTCGTAATGAAAACACGTCCAGTTTCAATCCCATTCTAGCAGTGACTTTTTCAAAATATCTACGACATTGGAAAGATGTTTTGGGGTGGGGTGGGGGGGGGATACGATTTATTAAATGATGCATTGCTTTTAATAACGTAATTTCTAAGTCGAAGTCTTTTATGAACCACTATTTGTTTCGCAATCTATTTATGCCTTGTTTATCCCGTGCTGGCTCCAGTAATAAATACATTCTTTAACCCTTTACCCAACGAATCGGCCGTATCCGCCCGCGTAATTTGCAAATTTAGCAGTTGAAAAGATATTATTTTTCAAAAAATTTCAACAAAACCATATCATGTGACCCCTCGTTGGAACGAGCTCGTCGAGCTCGTTCCAACGAGGGGTCACATGAAAACCATATTTAAAATAATAGATTTTGATATCGTCTGCGTTGGGTAAAGGGTTACCCCGTCCCCAGGTTATTGTTAGTTTGTGAAGTGTTTGAAACTAAAACGCTAAATTAGGTCTGGACCTTGCCAAGAGCCTAATCAAGACCCATTTTACTGACTTATACTATTCAAAAAAATTAGGTGATGTTTGATAAAGGGGAGAAATATGAAGAATATATTTATATTTTCCTCAACGAAATAGCTGAGGCTTTGCACTGTGAGATCTGGTGAATGATTTCAGCGATAGTTGGTGTCTGACAAGTACACATTCCACGCACTGAGCTGTAGAAGACATGGACGGTCAATTTATCAAATTCGGTCCAAGACCCCAATACCTTGTAAATCCTCCTCGGTTCGCGAGACAAACGTGGATATGACATGGCATACTCCTCACCGAACGTCCATTATCAGCTTGACTGATGTTATTCCAATCTTTCTGCAGTACAGCGGCGAGATCCTGGACATTGGTAGGGGGCTGTTGGCGTTGTCGTAGGCGCCTGCCAAGCATATCCCAGACGTGCTCGATTGGTGAAAGGTCTGGACTTACTTAGTGCTTGCCAAGGCAGTGTAGTGATGTTCTGACGGCACCACGTGAACTGCTAACATATCGTCACGGTAGTACTGCCCTGTGACACGCCCTTGGATGACCTGTAATGGTGTTCTGCTTGTCATGGTTATGCCTCCCCACACCATAACCGATCCACCACCAATACGACCGTGCTGCCTAAATGTTACGTCATGGTATCGTTCGCTTCGCCGCCGCTGCGCCACACTCTGTTTTGCCTGTCGTGGAAGTCGAGAGTGAACCTCGATTCACCGGACGATTGTCCCAGCGCTGTCGTGCTCAACAGCAATTCCGCTTGTTGCGATGTGACGTTCAGTCAAACGTGGAATTATTCGAGGTTGTCAAGCGGACAAATTCCAGCTGTGTTGGCGATTTCGGATAGTCGGACCGCTGACTCGCACATCTGTCGCTCAGTGCAGCTGATGTCCAACTTCTGAGGCACTTTGATGGCGGTTAAGTAATGCTGTGGTTCGGATGAAACGATCCTGGTTAGCAGTTGTCGCACTTGGACGACCTGACTGATGTCTGTCATCAACATTGCCTGTCGGACGGTACCGTGACCATAACCTGCTAATCACCGATTGAGTAACGTTGAGAATTTGAACCACTGCAGTTTGTCTGTTGCCAGCTTCCAACATGCCAAGGACACGTAAACGTTCGTCACGTGTCAGTTTTCGCATACCTCAAAAGTTACGTTTCGACCAGAAACTATTGATGAACGAGTTTAAACCAAGAAAAGAACGATGAGACCTCCGAAAAAGCCCGTCCAGAACAAATGAACATTTCAAAACTTACCCCACAGACAACCCCACAGTCATTAACGTGGCGCTCGTGCGAAGAACCTGCACGTTGACCTTCATGATTCACACTAAACTTGGTAACATTCAGATATGTCCAACCACGCGTATCCAACACCATTTCCCGAAAAAATCATCATCAGTTTGGATATCCCCTAATATTGAATAGTATATTTTCAGCAATTTCAATAAATTTCTGATGCATGAAAAGGGCTGTAGTATTCGATGGTACTTTTGGAGTGAACAATGAACTAGTTTAACAACGAAATGGTGGACTTGAGATGAGAACAATCTGTTTCTAAAACTATTTAGGTATCTGTTATCAGGTTTGGGAATACAGCGTGAATACTACATTAGAAATAACAACATGTTTTGCTTTACCTCCAACTGGGTATATAAATTCACTCCAAAATTAGTTGGATTGAAAATCAACCTCAATCAACTGGGTTGAGTGAATATAAACCGAACTTCATGGCCTCGCTGTTGTCGAATACTACGAAGGGATCTTTAGCCTTCACGGAGTGTGCCTCACTTGGCACAGAAGACGGCCATTTTACGTTCCCATCCGATAGGACGGTACGCTATGACAGCACGTATCCCACAATTGATGGTTGCGGAGAGTGTACGGACACGATGAGAACTTTCCCCGACAGAGGATCGAACACGGGATCTTAGGCATGAGAGATGAGCCCACTTACTAACCTGGTCACCACTATGTAAATGAATTTTGACGAGCTATCTTTTTATTCGATATCAACCAGCCCCAAGTGCAAGATGACATTCACGGCGCTCGTTCATTAAATCAGGCCAGAACCTCTGCAAGGATTCAATTCAATTCAGCTCAAATCCGAAGAAATCGTTTCGTAAATTTCACTATAAATTGGGTGCTTGTTGGAGACCCTTTATTATTTTCTTCTTAAAATGATTAGCCTAAAACTAAAATTATATTTCAATCTCCATCGACTCGATGGACATTAGGCTGTATAATCTTGCATCTTGTGTTTTTGTTCTAGTACAGAGTGCAGCCCTTGTGGACTGGTGACTGGTCACTTTCCTCTGGTGGGCAATATTTCCACGGACGCAATAATATTATATTCCAAATATTAATTATAGGAAAAAGCATCAAGAATTTATGCAATGAAGCACCGGGTACAACTCGGTGCTTCATTAATTAAAATTTTGCTGCTCCTGATTTTTAATGCCTGGTAAACGCATGCGTCGACATCACTGTCGGCGACTGTAGAGTGTGCACTAAAACTTCGTATTTAAGAGAAATCAAGCAGGCGCATAGCGAGATGGAGCTTGGAGGTGGGACAACCACCCACCCCCCCCCCCCCCTCCACCTTCCTCTAATTTTTTCAATCAAGGCATTTTCGACTGGATTGTAGCCTTAGATATCAATATCGTTGCGATCTTGCCAGTAATCATGTACGTTCTCTCGAGAATAAAAATGATACTGAGAATTATGTCATTCAGGCCGTCGGTCAAAGAACTGGAAGGCTGCGGTACCCTCTTCGGGCAGCTGGCAATTGGAAAAAACAGCGTGATCAGTATGGAGTATGGTAGGAAAGAAGTTGTGCCACGACTTCGACAGTTATACTTTATTTATCCACAAATAAATTCCCAAGAAAAGTTATTTTTGTGTTATACTCCCGACTGATTAACATACCAATTCCATCACCAACGTATGCCTTCGGCGAAAGTATGCATTCAACGAAAGCAAGCCTTGATGATGTAGTTGGAATTTTTTACCGCTCGGGACTCAGACTATCTCAGTCGGGACAAATAAGGTTTACACTCTCTCCCCAATCGGCCATCACCGCGACGCGTCTGAAATGAGCATGTAAAGCACACAGATCAATGAAATTCAAAAGTTTCACTCGCGCAGCGTCACGTATGAACATATTTAATTGCTTGTATAAAGCTCGGGAGATAAATCTGGTATCCTCCCAAATAATCACAGATATCCACAATATGTTTTTTAATAGAGTTATAGCAGAACTAATACATACCATTCTCTCATTGAAAGATTTGTCATTTGTATTGCTCGTCACGCTGTATCGAAAGAGAGCTGCTTCCTTCCACCGACAAACCAAGAAGAGGGGCATCAGGGGATGTGTTCCTACTCCCACCGAAATAACCCGATTTCAAACAGTATCGTCTTGGAAGACGAAATATCCATAAGTGCAGTTATTTATTGCAACAGTCACTTGATCTGGGTTGTCATATTGCAAAGCGTTGATGAGACCAGATCAGCCAGATCAAACAAGACGTCAAAGATGTCTTCTTTGCTCTGGTTAATTTGGCCTCGCCAATGAGACGGAATGTGACAACTCACATTGATTGACTGATGTAATAATGTGTTTTTTATGTGGCAGTGAGTATTTAAAATGATTGGGACGCATAAATATAAACAAAAAAGTAATTATGGAATGTTTGCCAAGGCATTTGCGATTTTATTTCGCGCTCGCAAAATTGTCGCCTCGAAAAGGTGCACACGTCAATGAAGTCACACGAGCCTCGTTTGAGACAGGCCTTACATGGATATGGAAAAGTTCAGACAATTATTGTTTTGCTGCCGCTGCTGCAAGCAGTTGTGCCGGGGAGCTATTTATGGCTGTCATATACTAAAGGCAACTGGATAGATGCATCACTTATTCTTCAGTAGAAAGTGATATTCGTCGGAAGCAAACATGATTGGGCCATTATGGCTATTACATAAGCTTCAAAATGCCCGAATATTGGAAAAAACAAATAAGTTGTGACTGGTCTTTCCCTAGTAGTCACGACTTGGCCAAAGTTTGGTACCTTGCCGGTTTCACTCTCAGCGTCCGAATACTCTCCCTTTTGAAAATACTAAAAGGGTACATCTCTGGTGCCTTCTCTCCTGACCCATGAGAAAAGTTATTTACTACTCACCTTCTGGAAATGTCTTTATATATATTATATAAACATTTCTATTTTTATATATTACACGCTCTAAAATCAGTTGGGTTAAAAATCAACCGAAACCAACTGGGTTGAGTGAATATGAACGTAAATGCGTTCATATTCACTCAACCCAGTTGATTTGGGTTACTTTGTAACCCAACCGATTTTAGAGTGTATATACAATTGCACTGAAACATCCCAAGGCCTGAAGAATCAAGAATAAGTTGCCGGGCTGTATAAGTTATTAATTTTGGCAACCTGAAAATTGGTTACCTAAATTTCTTCCGGCAACCCGTTTTCCTTTAATACCTTTTCCGATTTTGGAAAAAAGAAATGCAATGTAATATTATTATGTATACCGGTGTCAGCGAAAAGGTTGAGACGAACAGCCAGAAATCCTGCAGACCATTTCATGAAATTATCGCACTGAATTTGAGCCGATGATTTGTGTGATGCACTATACCATGGGGGAGGGCTGTTAGAGCTTCATCCAGCAGTGTTATACAACACAGCACTTTATCATCGAAGCGAAAGAACATGGCGTTTTATCATCATTATAAAAGAGGTGTTAGTTTTTGATGAGCAAACAAATGGACACCAATGGCGTTGGGGTATACATTCTTGTTATTTGTCTAAGATCTAGCCCTGCAGCTGAATTTAGCATCGGTTGACTTTTTCCATTGAGGCGAGCTATAGTGATTGTTCGCCAATTTTGTACAAACCAAAGTTAGAAATTTTATGAAGCTTCAACCCTTCATACTTTTTTATGACGAAGGTATTTTTCAACTTTAGGGGAGTGGACTGGTATACCCTCTGGACCCGCCCTTGAAAGAACACTGTAGTTAAAGTACATCTTAGAAGAGGATGTGATAAACAATCGAACAATAACCGTTCTTGTAATCAGTCTCTGCAGTCATCTGGTCGAAAAAATTGGCATTGATGAAACTCTGGATAGATACATCACTGATTCTTCTTCAGTATGAGGCGATGTTCTTCAGAACCAAGAAACAATCTGCAATATATAACACAACGGAGGTACATGCAATTCATTTGATGAAGTACTGTAAACGCCTTTATTTTCGTTGGCGCCAATTGAGCAAAATTAAATTCTTGGATCTTCAGGTATAAGCCCGAATTATTGATATCGTCATTACAAAACGCTGACAATGAATTGAGAGGCATACCAGTCGTCCTGCAGCTATTTAGATAATTTAGCCGGAAGGGTAATTAGCACATTGAATAAGGGCCTTACGTGGCTTCATTTGCAGAAGCCAATACTATAAAACTTTTACACTTGTATTTTCCCGAATTGTATTTTCTGCAAGATAAATAACGGAAATGAATCATTGTCATTTGAAAAGATATGACAATTTGCCAACTGGCCAACATTATTACAGTTATATTTTTCAGCATTGTCAGCATTGTATTTTCTATTTATGGAAATAATTAATTGAAATGAACCATTAGTATTTTCCGAGATGTAGCAATTAGTTGGCAAATTGCCATATCCTTTGAAATGCCAATAATTCATTTCCGTCATTTAAATTCACTTGTAGAAAATACAATTTGGGAAAATACAATTGTGAAAGTTTTATAGTATTGGCCCCTGGACAGATCGGACATATATATCGTGAAAATAACTGCTACCTTATTATGCTCCAGTTGATAACTGCCGATGATTAACCACGTGTTAGAATTGATTGTTTCTAGGCGTGTTAAACGGATGATTATTGTTATTTCCAAACAGTTTTGCAAATAGGTTATTAGTACTACCGTGACCTTTTGTGAACAATATGTGCATTTCAGTCCACTATTTGGAACACGGTCTTGATCTCTTTCTGTTTGGCTGAAAATGTAAGTAGCTTAAACAGGCAGGTGAGGTGTGTTGTGGTACTGAATGCCTTCCTGAAGTATGAACATATGCATGTGTTGGGTTAACGTATATTTGTAACATATTATCTCCCTTGATACGCTTCAAGGACAACCTCACTTTGTTGACAATCAGTAATGTAGTCCAAAGGTGACAAGACATATAAATTGTTTATCTTCGCTAGGATTGCGGTGTAGTTGCAAACTTACTGAACCAGTGGTTTCTTGTGATTTCACCTATTTTACCATAATATTACTACATGTGCCTGGAAGCTTTAGGTGACAACAGATAAAATAAGATGTCGGCCCCCATCAAAACCAAATGGACGGTGGGAGCACTATCACCCCAACAACACGTGCTCACTATCACCCCAACAACACGTGCTGTGAATAGTCACTGACACCGCGAATCTCCAAGATACTGTCGTCAAAACACGGCCACTCATGCGAGCTGCTACGACAACTCAACCGGCGTCTTGAGCCAACAGCCAACTATGACGTCACCTGAGATCAATAATGAGTTCGACAATGAGATCGAAAAAAGAGATCAACTAGAGATTGTGCCATGGGTGCTGGAATAGCCCACCGGGGCCATGCTGAGGCAAGGACAATATTTTTTTCAAACATGCAGCTTAACTGACGAATGAAATGTGCGAACACGCTGAACGCCCATGCAAGATTCCATAAAGATCTGACTACTATGAGGCGAGTACGAACAGGAAATGTCTATATCTCAATGGAAAAGGTGACATAGCTCACAAGTGAAATGTGCCGACAGCATTATACAACATGACTGTGTCTGAGTTCGCATGTTATGCTGAACATTCATATATAATTTCATGAAAAGGAATGCCGGTTTGCTTATGCATTCTAATTTTCAGGCGGTCGGGAAGAGAGGATTCGCAATTATGAAGGTACGCTCGATTGCGCCAACTCGAATCTCGACGCGAAATTTAAAACGGATCTGTTAGTATACGAAAAATTATCGCCCATGCCTCTAAGCCCAAGGAGTTTGTAATCTGGTTAGTAACTATAATTCAGTTCTTCTGTATTCGCATGACGTACATTCCGAAGCGATTCGTAGTTTTGTCGTTGAATCTTTGTGATGAACATAATGGGTTTTTCAGAGGCAACCATAAATGGAGAGTGGATTTCCACAAACACACTCGCAGAGTGGAGTTTAAACAGAATAATAACTCGTCCCCTGAGTACCAATGTGCTCTATGTGCCAGTAGGCACATAGAGCACATTGGAACTCGGGGGACGAACTGGCAATCTTCCAGTGATAACGCATAAGATGGCTAAAAAAAGTTTTAGCCAATGAACTACCGGGTTCAACTTTTCTTTTGCTTTTTCATGGAGAATGAGTTATTTGTCCAGATGAAAACTATACTCCGAAAGTGTTTTAGTGGTGATGCACTTTTCGTGTAGTACATATGGTTTCTTGTGGCTTTTAGGTACCGTTAAACAAATCTTATGTTCTGGGTCCTATTTTACCAGTGAAACAGGGCTTGTTTACCACAGTAAACCAGCACTGCTTTACTTCCAGTGGTTCCCGCGGGGGTCCACTTGAACGTCTTGAACTAAGTGAATGAGACTGCTCGCTTAGAAGAAATAAATCACCTTCGGTGGTCTGTTTAAATTCTCGCTTTCATGTCGAAGCATTCTATTCTCGACATAATGTTAATTATGTTCGTAACGACCAATCAGATGTGATCTTACATGGCGTTCTGACCCGTAGGCCCGATTCCACGCGGGGTGTGTCTTGCACATTTCTCAATATCAGCATTATATCGGGAACGTTCAATAAGCCAAAAATAATAGTGTAATATTTTTGCATTTTTGTTGTAAAACACTCTTGCTGATAAAAGTAACTTCTCCACTGTTTTGTTATAACAATTAATTTGTTTCCACCCATCTATTCAACCCTAAATCCTTAAATGCTTAATTAAATCCGTCCTTATAAGCATACTTGACCGATGGCTCTATGAAAAGTACGAAAATACACCATGCATGGTGTTGTCTCAAAATAGCCTAGTATACCATCTTATAGTACAGTCGCAGTGGACTGGTCAAAACTCCACGTGTGGGCAGCGATGTCCACGCGTTTTACCAGTAATAAAAATCGCGACATCGAGCTGCGACGGGTGGTGCAATCTCACAAAATTCTAAGTTCATCAAGGGCCATAACTCCAAGAAAAATATTTGGAACAACACATGCATTGAACAGTGGCTAGACATCAATAAGATACACTTACATGCCAAACATAAAGTCATTCCATCAAGTATTTCAAAAGTTATTGAGTTTTGAAACTCGTTGGTCACAGACAGACCGACAGATCGACAGACCGACGGACCGACAGACCGACAGACCGACATTGCCACTTATTGAGCTGCTAGTCGCAGCTAAAAACCCTAAGCATCACAATTTTAATTCATGAAGCACCGAGTTGTACCCGGGTTGTACACGGTGCTTCATTAATTAACCCTTTACTCAACGTAACGGCCAAAACCGGCCAGCGCTATTCTTAAAAATCGCCAATTAATTTTCATTATTTTTTTCATTTTTTGTCTCAAAAACATAGGTTATGACCCCTCATTGGAACGAGCTCGTCGAGCTCGTTCCAATGAGGGGTCATAACCTATGTTTTTGAGACAAAAAATGAAAAAAATTAGTTATTCAAGAATTTTTTTTGCAAGTGTCGTCTGCTTTTCATGTTAGGTAAAGGGTTAAATTTTTGATGATTATTCCTATAATTAGTGTTTGCAATCCAATATTATTGCGTCCGTGCAAATACTGCCCACCCCGTGAAAAGTGACCAGTCCATGACGGCCATACTGTAAACTAGGGTATTTCAGGACAATACTATGGGTACTAAGGTGCCTTTTAGTTTGGGATTCTCGTTGTTAAGCTACACGGCCACATACCTTTAATTCAGAAACATCAATTTCCTAGCCAAGCATGCATTTATCTATATAAGTTACCTGAAGAGAAGACCCGAAATCAAAGCTCCGACACCAGGTCCAATCCAGTATACGTAATGGTGCTTCCATAATTTGTCACTGACGGAACTATAGACAACAGCTGGTCCAAAACTACGAGCTGGATTCATAGAAGCCCCTGTAATCAGCACACTGAAAATATATTTGATTATTTTATACGAATATGATAATATACCGGGACATATGTACTTGGGGAAGCGGGATTGTTGTGGGCGGAGATTACTGTTGCACGATTGTTAGCATGTTCGAATACCTCCACATTGACACAAAAGTGTCACGAATGGTTGTTATATGGTGATTTGTGCTTTCAGTCCACCCGAGATAAAAGGCGGCAATCGCCAATGCCATTGTAAAAGCGGGTTCTGTATTCCACAGATTTTACCACGACATTGTCGATTGTCGTGACTATAGTATGTCATAGGTATGTAAGAACTAGGGCCCTGCGAATCACATATTTTCGATTCGAATCTAATCTTGAATCGAATTGCGCCTATTATTTGAAATCGAATCGAACCTCGAATCGAATACAGACGTCTTCGTTTGCCTTGATGATGTAGTTGAAATATTTACTCAGTAAGGATTTTTGTTCAAAAACAGAAGCGGGTGTAAGAATTCTGTACAGGGCACTGCACACGGCTAGTCGCTAGCAACCATAAGCTCATCGTCGATATTGCTTGGGAACTTTCAATTTGCTTTCAGAAGTGGTAATGACTGGTGAAACTGGAATCAGCATGGGTAGTGACATGGGAACGGATGATTTTTTTGTTAACCCTTTACCCAACGTAACGGCCAAAACCGGCCAGCGCTATTCTCAAAAATCGCCAATTAATTTTCACTATTTTTTTCATTTTTTGTATCAAAAACATAGGTTATGACCCCTCGTTGGAACGAGCTCGTCGAGCTCGTTCCAACGAGGGGTCATAACCTATGTTTTTGAGACAAAAAATGAAAAAAATTAGTTATTCAAGAATTTTTTTTGCAAGTGTCGTCTGCTCTTCACGTTAGGTAAAGGGTTAATATACCAGGAAATTACACTCAGTTTTTATTTTCAACATTATTTATGTACAATTTTTCTATCACAGCTGTGCGTTTTGTGAGAGGCCTAAGATGACTGATACCAAGTGAAATTCCAATGTAAAGATTCGAAGGAAAACGAATCGGACTGGCGATTTCGAATCGAATCGAGTACCAACTTAAGATTCGAAATCGAATCGAAACTTCGCAGGGCCCTATACTTCCTTTTACCTCTGATGGAAATATAAATTCTGTATACACTATCTTATCATAACATATCACCAGCGAATTCAGGAATTGTGATCGGGATGGGTAAGACTGTGGAAGGGCCCAGAGTCGCTAATGTTCCCCGGGAGACGAATGGTTCTGCCAGCCCTTCATAGAAAGCTAGCATGGTACATCTTCATATTGTTCAAAGATACCCTAGTATACCAGACTGTTAACCTGGTATACAATACATCCGCCACAGACGCAATAATATTAGATTCCAAACACTAATTATAGAAATAATCATCAAACATTTAATTGATCAAGCACCGGGTACAACAACTTCACTGATTTGTGTGGATGCGGATTATGACCAGACCATGGCCACTTTACTACACTTGGTTTGGGGGAAAAATACATAGTGTACCCGGGTAATCTTGTACAATGGGATTTTTGGTGCAGCCACAGCCATTTCGTCAAACCCAAGGTTTCTGTCTATTTCTTCGCACACAAAGTATTCTGGCTATTGGGTGATCTTAGGGCTAGTTTCAGGCTATTGGGAGATATTCGGACTAAACACCAGCCGGTAAAATGTATTTATTCATTCATTAGTGTTTAAGGTCACTTTCAACATCTTGGGCCATCTCATGACCGCAACATTGGGGTGAAGTGATGTTTAGCCAATCGTGTATACCTATTCTTCCCACTTTTGAGGACTTCCAGCCCAGGTGTTGCTTCCAGGTCCTATTGCTTCCACGCCTTATTTTTACCAGTAAAGCAGAACTTGTTTACCACAGGAAACAAGCACAGCTCCACTTCCCAAGATTCCTACAGGGGTTCCCGTAAAAAATAAACGGCAAGATGAGAAGGTCCTTAACCACTTCACTGAAAAAACAAACCAGCAAAATCGCGATTGTCTCACAAGTTTGACCCCCTCCCACCCACCCCCAAACAAAAATAGAGACCTACGCTGGGTAAGCCACGCCCTGCATCCGCCAGTGCGTGTGGTGATCTTTCAAATAAGATATGATGTGTTATATCAAAAATATAACAGAAAATAAACTTGGCTTTGGATAGGTTAAGCAACGTGCATTCAATTAAATGGAGACAAATACAAGGATGGTCGAAGTGACTTATCTTTAAGCTATTGGGCAACCAGTGGAATTTACGCCAACAACGCCGTTGATTTAATATGATGTCCCTTTACCACAAAATATACAGATATTCTTTCGTGCCCCATATAGATATATTCCAAACAATAAGTGCTTATTTTTTTATTTATTGGTATTTAAGGTTAAATATTTCTTCACAGTGGCTAATAGTGGCTGCAACATGATTATAAAGTAAAGTTCAGCCAATCGTGTATACCTGTCGAATTGAAATGAATTGAAATGAAACGAATAATTTTATTTTGCAGTATAATACATGATTGAACAAGATGAAACAAGAGGCCTGCATCGCCAATTATGGGAGGGGGGGGGAGGGGGGATAGTTTTTTTTTTTTGCCAGTATAAAATTATTCTAAATCCGGCATAATACATCTTGGAGCAAAAAAACAGAGAGTTTGGCCTAACTGACCGGGAAGTGGGGGGTGGGGGGGATGGGAGTTCATAGGAGTATAGGAGTCTATTTAATATCCATAAAATAACTTGAAATCCTTTAAAATGTTGTTTGGAGCAACAAATGTTTTTTTACGCTCATCTGACCCCAGGGTGGGGGAGGAAGGATGGGTGGCTTAAGAGGACAATTGGATTTTAATTTTTTTTTGGCATTCTGACAAAAAACATCTTGGATCGAAAAAAATAAACAAAGTTCAGACAGACGGACGGACTTAAAAATGGGAGTTGTGGGTTTATTTTTTCACAGAAAAATTGATCATTTTAATTCGTTCGGACAACGGTTAAAACCTCGTTTTTTCAGTACAAATTTGGGGGGGGGGGGGGGTACAGACATGGTTACATCCCCCAACGTAATGATTGATAGTAACTAACGCTAACCCCAACCCTGAATTGACCCTAACCCTTAATATAAACCCCCCAAAATCGCTACTTGCCTCATAAGTCTCAGATTTTCGACATTAACCTCATAATATTTGCAATTAAGCTCATTATATGAAAGTAAGCTCATAATGCCTGTCCGGGCAAAAAAAACAAAACAACTCGTAACTCCCGTATTATAGGGCGGACGGACGGACGGACGGACAAACAGACGGGCGGTCGGTCGGAGGTCTTCGTTATATCCATACCTTGCGGAGGGGAGGGGGAATAAATATTCACCGAAAAAATGAAATTCGGTTACTAATGTTTAAGTTATTCCATAGACAAACATTACACGGTATTTTTTAACAAAGGTCAATAACTCCCATAATGTTCATCGGATATCGCTGGTCATCGAACTTGACGAAGACATTGTTGCAAAACAGACATATACTGAACAGAATTGAAATCCGGTTACCATTGTTAGTTATGCCATAAACAAGTATTACACGATATTTTTTAAACAAAGGGTAATAACTCCATAGTTTTCATCAGATATTGGTGGTCATCAAACGGGACGTAGACATTGTTGCTATAGAGACATTAACCAAAAAGAATTGAAATCCGTTAACAACTGTTCAAGTTATGCCATAAACAATTTTTTCAGGAACGATATTTTTTAAACAAAGGGCAATAACTCCCAAAATATTCATCGCATATTGGTGGTCGTCGAACTTGATGTAGACATTGTTGCTATAGAAACATACCAAAAATAATTGAAATCCGTTAACTACTGTTCAAGTTATGCCATAACCAAGTTTTACAGGAACGATATTTTTTTAAACAAAGGGCAATAACTCCCATAATTCCCATCGGAAATTGGTGGTCATCGGACTTAATCTACACGTTGTTGCTAGAGAGACATATACCAAAAAAGAATTGAAATCCGTTAACTATTTTTCAAGTTATGCCATAAACAAAGTTCAGACGGAGGGACGGCCGGACGGTAGGACATACGGACAGAGGTCTTTGCTATACCCCTCCCTTGCGGGGGTGCGGGTAATAGTTGGACAGTGAGCATGATACTGTGGAGTAATGGCATGGCCATGCGGTTGTCTTCCTGCCTCACCGAAATATTAGTTTGAAACCACATTCCAGATTGTAGACTTATTTAAAATTGCTAGTTTAGTAAGCAATCAGTTTTAACAGATATCGAATACTTTTTCGGTCCATTCCACAGTGTGAGGTAATTTGTCGACTAGAATCTGTTTGATTTGATAGTCCTGTTCTCCTTTTTGGAACTTCAGTAACAAATAGTATGGGGGGAGGGGTATACCTTTACGTCCAAATACAAGTCAACATACCTTATGGGACAACCATCGCAAAATGATATCGTAGTTTTCAAGGTCAATAGTGCCGAAGAAAGGCACCACTTCTTGTGGAGCCCCCAGAAAAAGCCCTCGAGAAATCATGCCCTAGTTCTGCGCAATCAGGGCACGGAACACGGACAGGCAATTGGTTGATGTGATACTTTAAGTTAGAACCAGGATGTGTAACATGGAATGCTTTAAAGGCTTGGTCCTTTCTTCTTGAAACCTGTTCACAGTTTTGTTTTACCCATATTAGGTGCCAATTTCCCATATTTAGGTGGACTATGCGATATTAAGATATTCAATGGGGAACCGACTAAGGGATTAAGTCCATACACTGCCAGTGATTGCATATGAGCCCGCACACCTCCTCTGCTGGGCGCCATTTTGTTTCCGAATTAAGTTTTCCACCTCAAGTTTTCACCTATTTTCGTGCAAATAAAAGTCAGTTCATTGTGGCAACATTTTCGACACAAGTCACTTGATCGTCATCTTATAATTTATTATTTAATTCTTTTGGTGGCATGATAAATACGTTACAGCCAACTTACAGGACGTTTACTTGCCAGGTATGGCGTCATGTGAGGCTCGGCAATGATCAATATTATTAATCTCACTTCGCCTCACATGACGTCATACCTGGCAAGTAAATGTCATGTAACTTATAATATTGAACGCAAGAGATGCAGAGGGTCACAGCTAGGTAAACATAAGATACACATAAAGAGACGTTTGGAAGACAGTTGATGAGAATTCAGAGCTATTGTAAACTGTCGGGAATATGGAATTATTACAGGAGATGTTTGAGGCGTATGAGTTAAACAAATTCTCTGTTAGTGTTTTTTGAATAGGGGTCTGGTCCGATTTCGAATTTGTGGTTCAACTTCATTCCAGATCCTTGGTAAAGAGTGTAGGGGAGGTTTTGTACTGAACTGTGTTTTGTATTTATTCAAGTGCAGTTTGTCTGGTTGCCTTGTGACATTTATTTATTTGAGTTTAATGACACTTGCGACAGCCAGGGTCACCTCGAGTCGGACAGTTTTACGGGTGGAGGAAGCCGGAGTATCCGGAGAGAACCACCGAGCAACGGCGAGCAACTGTCAGACTCCCCAACGTATTAACTCCACACAAGCAGGGTTAGCACGGGTTGAAGACAGATGTACCATCGACATGCATTACGCCTTAGTACACAGTGCCACAATGTCCCTACGTGAGCAATCGGGATTAAGTGACTTTCCCAAGAACACAACGCAGTTACCCCTGGCGGGGATCGAACCGTGGACCCAGGCCTGAAAATAAGCAGTCTGACGTTTGCAGAATGAGGTCCCCTGGGGGTGAATTTGAAGATGCTATCCCATACAGTGGGCCAATTCATCCTCTGGGTACCTCTTTCTGTTTAGTGTTGAGACCCTGATTCAGATTGACGTTCACAGAGGGTAAATTCAGTGATGCTACCCTGCACAGGGTAGCATCACTAAATTCACCCTCTGGGAACCTCATTTTGCAGATGACAGTCTGCTTATTTTCTGGCATGCGTGGGCCCCTCGTTTTGAAGATCAATACTCTAACCACTGAGCCATTGCGCTACTTGCCTTGTGTTCATTCCAGAAAGATTTGTGAAAATTTTAAAAAGTGTTATCGAAGCTGACAAGTAATTTTTTGTTGAGCCAATCATGCATAAACAGTAGTGCGTGCATTTTGTATAAATCTTTGAATTTCAAGATTCGTAAACTTTTAAATAAGGGGTCAGTATGGGCGTTGTGCTTTTTATTAGCAAAAACGCGGATAGCTTATATAATAAGTGGCTATGTACTAAGGAAAAGTAGTCTTTTTAGACACCTTTTGGGGAGAGACTTCTTGACCCTGTTAATTGCATAAATGGCTCGTGGCATTTTAGATGTTAAATGGCTCATGACATTTTAGAACAGACAACAGATATATGCTGTTTAAACTCAAGATGTTCATCCATGTTAATACCTGTGTTGCCCATTTAGCGGATTTCCATCACAGGCATTGGTTACCGGGTTTTTATCGGTAAAACAGAGCTTGTTTACCACTGTAAACCGCGGTAAACAAGTACGGCTTCATTTCCCGGGAGTCCCATGGCAAAATAAGTGTTAAATTGCCTTAGAAATATCAAGATATTAACACAGTTGGTGGAAAAGAACGGGGCGTAAACGTAAAAGTACCATAGGTTCGCTTTACCGACCAACTGAAATATATCAGGCGTTTGAAACTGAACGTAGGAGTTAGACTATTTAAGGGCAAGACTGGTCCTAGGTCATGAAAGCGTCAGATTCTTTTCAGAATTGGACTAGTGGCTTGAGAGCTTATGCTACCTTATTCAGAGGTTCGTCTAAAACTAGATTCGCGGGTCCTAGCACTGAGCTGGGGATGGTTCCGAAAAAAGTTCTTCTGCCAAAAAGAGTATGTGTGATCATTAACTTCGGGGTAGTATTGTTGTTGTTGTTTTTTATTTCAAAATGTACGTTGCTGCAATTGGTTTTGATTTTTTTTTCAACAAATTTAGCAATGAAACAGGCGTTTAAAAATAAAACTAAAAGAAAAAGTAACATCCTATGGAATTGATCAATTCAGGCGCGTAGGCTAGGTAGATATCTATATTATGGGGCGCAGGAATCAACTGGGGGGCCAATAATTTTTATGCCACAGGCGAAGATCGAAAATCTTGTGTTGGAAAAGATATGGAGGCGATGTGTCCCTCACATTAGTGTGACCGGGATATTTTTCAAAACTTTTCTGAGGAAGACGCAGGCCTCCGCCGGAGAAATGTTTTAAAAATAAGCCCCAAATGGTGCTATTACATGTTAAAGACATTTTGCATTTTGAGTCTCCAAAGAATTCCAATTATCACCAAGGTATACCACCCATAATGTCATTACCAATCAGTACATGCAGAATTCAGGATTTTTACGGAGAGGGCCATTGGGATTTTGGAGGTGGAATGCCTCGACAGCCCCCCCCCCCCCCCAGCTACGCCCTTCAATATATTCAAGAGCATTTCATTTACGCCTTTTAACTGATAAATGCTCCCCACTGAGAGTTTTTCTAAGCCCAGTGTCAGAGATTTGTACTAACAGTGACGAATAGATGATACAAATTTTCTAGCAAATATAGCATAAGTCCTTCGGACTGACTCTATACATGCAATCATTCTGACACATCAAGGTGTCGTAAACAAGACGAACCTTCAGTTAATAGCTTTATGATGACGGCATTTTGTCAGATTCAGCTAACTGCTCCTAGCCCCCTCTCCCTCAGGGGCGTCGCTGATGGGGGTTAGGGGTGTGTAATTTTCCAGACGGGACACTTTCGTCTGGACTGGAGTCTTAGATATTATTCCCTCTTGCCAGTAATCCTGTATTTTCTTACTAGACTAGATTTAATACTCAGACTTATGCAGCATACACAATGCTTCATACATACACAGAACGGCACGCGCATGTGAATGGGTTAATCGATATGGCATGAGTTCCAGCACGGAAGGATAAAACGAGAGGCCTCGAGTTTTATCCTTCCGTAATGGCACAAGAACCATATCGATTAACCCATTGACACGCGCGTGTCGTTCTGTGTTTATTACACAAGCTGTCACGTCTATAAAATCAATTATTAGAAGTACACTCAGCTATTCATCTGGCAGCTCGTCCTTTGTGCCTACTGGCACATGGAACCCAGGTTCGTCTCCTGGGTTCCAATGTGTTCTTTGTGCCAGTAGGCACAAAGAACACATTGGAACTCAGGAGACGAACTATCAACAAAAATAACACATATTATCGCCATCCAAATTTGCAAGGGGAACCCGTGTTACTATTTTTAGCTATCGCTAGAGATTCAAATTATAATTGCGATGCACAATTTGTAGAAAATTCCAATGCAATTTAGCTTCTATTTAAATATAGTCTGTCAACGATTTCTGTTCGGCACATGTGTGCAGAACGGATTTTCATTTTCCGCATGGTTTAGTGTTGCTGTACATGGGGATTTCAGAGAACGGGCGTGTAATAAAAATCGGAGGTCTATAGTACTCGATTCGGACTCTTAGAACCGAACATGACCAAGTTGAGTCACGACTACTCAATTTGTATTTTATTTGTCAAATTAATTTCCAAGAAATCTTGGTTTTTTTAAGAAACTAAAATCCAGACTGACTAAAATCAGGGACCAATACTACAAAACCTTCACAGTTGTATTTTTCAGAATTGTATTTTCTATTTATGGAAATAACTAATTTAAATAAACCATTAGTATTTTCAAACATGTGGCAATTTGCCACTTGGCAAATTGCCATATCGTTTGAAATGCTAATGATTCATTTCCGTCATTTATATTTACTTGTAGAAACTACAATTCGAGAAAATACAATTGTAAAAGTTTTATAGTATTGGCCCCAGGTTTACACAACTGATCGGTTATCTTCGCGATGCTCAGCACTCGCCACCAAACCTCTATATTTGTGCCAAATTATAAGAATATTTGTAAAGGCATGCAAAAATGAAGCATCAATATATAGTTCCTCAGAACAACGTCCAGTGTGTATTACTCACCCTGCTAAAATATCCACTGCTACAGCGAATCCGATCACCAAAGGCGCTAAAACATGCTTGTTTTTATTGTCGACAGCCGACATCAGTACAGTCAGAACCAAAACAACTGTCAATACGATCTCGCAAAGTATGCCCGCACCAACAGTTACATCATTTCCAAGAGTATGACCACCTGCTGCTGTCATATTGTAAGCTAATGCTGGCATGGCACCCTGAATAGAAATTATGAAAACGAGAGAGATTTGGTTATTTTATCGTTCACAGCAATACACAGAACTATACGCGCCTGCCGTTCTGTATTTATTACATGCCTTCATGTCTATTAAAAAAAACAATTATTAGAGGGATACTCAGCAATTCATTTGACAAATATATCAACAAAAACAACACTTGTTATCGCCAACCAAATTTGCGAAGGGAACCCATGTTACTATTTCGTCCCCTGAGTTCCAAAGTGTTCTATGTGCCTGCTGGCACAGAGAACACAATGGAACTCAGCGGACGATTTTCAGCTATCGTTAGCGATTCAAATTGTAATTGCGTTGCACGATTTGTAGAAAATTCCAGTGAAATTTCGCTTCTACTTAAAAATAGTCGGTCAACGATTTCCGTTCCGCACATATGTGCGGAACAGATTTTCATTTTCCGCATGGTTTAGTGTTGCAGTAGATGGGGACTACATAGAACAGGCGTGTAATAAAAGTTCTTATTGCTGTATAGATGTTTTGGTATTTTTTCAAATGAAATTGCTTTCACGAATATTGAAGTTTTCTTACGCCGATCACTTGTTATTGGTGTTGCTGTCGTTATAATGTATGAGGCAGAGTCGAATAGGACAGATAGGTTCAGAAAACTCGATCAACGATAGACAACACAACAAAACAGTATACAAGTAACTGCAGAGCACTCCAACTTGCTGTCTGGGTTCAGCGCGAAGTGAAGGATGAGTCAAATTGTGCACAGACGAAAAGCCTCGCTTCCATCAGTGATCCAAAAACAACTGGATTGCTAGAACTTCAGCGAATAAAGAATAGCGGTGAGCAATTTGAGATCTAAAAGTGCGCCCCAATACATTCTCCAGTGATTTCTATTGGTTCACTGGCAAACACGGTAAGTTAATTTGACGGACCAACCCGGTTTTTTTCCTTTGTGGGTAGAATGTAGGCCGGTTAGTTTGTCAACTCGACTAAAATTATTTAGGCCTTGTTTCGCACCCTTACCCTTTATTTATCTGGTTATAGGCCCAACGTACTCGGTTCTCGATCTTCTTTTATGGTCTGTGAACCCGACCAATTCATTTAGGATTAATTCATGATTCTTTCTCAAATTTACTTTATCATAATAATTTCAACATTTCATATATCATTCAATAAGTAGACTTCAGCTCTGAGTCTCGTCCTTAGCTTCATAGTCCTTAGCTTCCTAGTCCTTAGCTTCCAAATTGGGTTAGTGTATTGCCCAATTAACTTAATTTAAAAGATGTGGCCCAAGGAGGAAGTACTTTTTCGACAACCGACAGGTCTGCTGTATACATGCTGAAAAGGACGCACAATTTAACTTGTTTGTGGTCCAACCAGTGGTCTGACACAAAGTACTGTTTATCTGAAATGGGGAGGGGGGGGGGGGGGGGGTTGTCAGGTATACAGCCAATCTGGCTATGATACTTCCTTATGGTATACATTTTTATTCTTTTTTCATGTTATAATAGTTTGTAATAGTTTTCTACTGTTTTATGTATTTTTACTATCTACTCTTTTCTGTATCTATTGTACTATTCGTATACAGTAGAATAAAATCACCGATCATCAATCAATCAATCAGCGAATAAACAACTGGATAAATAACTGACGAAAATAACGTCGCCACTCAAACTGCCCAAGCCCTCCTAGGATGGCGTTCTCCCTTTACCTAACATGAAAAGCAGACGACACTTGCAAAATAAATTGTTGGATAACCAATTTTTTTCTTTCATTTTTGTCTCAAAAACATAGGTTGTGACCCCTCGTTGGAACGAGCTCGACAAGCTCGTTCCAACAAGGGGTCATAACCTATGTTTTTGAGACAAAAAATTAAAATTTTGAAAATTAATTAGGGATTTTTGAGAATAGCGCCGGCCGGTTTTGGCTGTTACGTTGATTAAAGGGTTAAATCAATCAATGCGGTAACTCCTTAAACTGTTACGATGTGACTATACTATCCATCTCAAAACAATTGGATTGCTGGAATGTCAACAAAAAAGGTCACCACTCAAACTGGACCCCCTCAAGTCAATCAACGCGGAATGTCACCAATTCAGGACGTTTGATGATATGAAAACTGTTACGCGTAACAGCTTTCACCTCATCAGACGTCATGACGTTTAGGTTGCTCAAAAACCAATAAAACTGGATCAATTTTCCAATCTCGGTATTTGATTTTTGACAATATTACTAAAATATTTTACAAATATTCAATTTGCATTGCACGAAAAACTGTGCACATCTTCAATATATTCATATTCCTAAATATCTAAGTGTATCGTTGAATTATTGCAACTTTTCCCCCAGCCCTAAGATGGCAGCGCTGGGGGTCATTTTCAACATGTAACCAATGAGCGTTCCAGCAACCCAGATGTATATAGATCAGTGATTATTGCCACAGGGTAACAGCTTTCACTTTATCAAACATCATGGCGAAAACCATTAACACTGGAACAACGTTCAAATCTCGGTACTTATTTTTAACAATAATATCTAAAATATGCTGTAACTATTCAATTTGCATTGCAAGAAAAATGTACACGTCAACAATATATTCATTTTTCGCAGACGCCAAAGTATATTCTTTAAAAATCTATTGGAGATTGCAATGCATCGGGAAACTGAAACATTTCGAGAATTTTGTTTGTTGAGCATTGCTTATTTATAGAAACTTCCGCCCCCCCCCCTTCTCAAGATGGCGGCGTTGGAAACATTTTTCTATATGTGACCAATGATCGTTCCAGCAATTCCGTTATATAAAGAACGCCTCCACCTCAGCAAGACTATTACTATCCTCCCACATTGGCGGTGTGACCTATGTTTTCCTGGTGATTCTTAAAAACATATGCGGATGCGTCTCGATGAGCATTTTTGATAAGGAGTCTATAAACAGCAAGATTAGCTACGAACTTCAGCAATGTCTTGGTAAAAACTCTGACAGACTGTTCGGTTTTAACTTTTAACCCTTTACCCAACGTAACGACCCAAACGGGACAGCGCTATTCACAAAATTCACCATTCAATTTTCATTACTCTTTCATTTTTTTTTGTCCAAAACATAGCTTATGATCCCTCATTGGAACGAGCTCAACGAGCTCGTTCCAATGAGGGGCCATAAGCTATGTTTTTGACGCAAAAAATAATAGTTCTTTGAGAATTGTATTTGCAAGTTTCGTCTTCTTTTCGTGTTAGGTAAAGGGTTAAGCTGACGAGTATTTTCAATACAGTTTTCATCAAACCAAGTTTGGCTAGATTTGAATAAAAAAATTATCTAAATTTAACTCAAGCAATCATTGGTCAAAAAGTCTCTTCGATTTACAGGGAGAAAATTAGGTTTAATATGCCCAAATTATACTTATTTATAAGTGGCAAGAGAAATCCTGTCCTGGGCAGGAATACCCGCCAGCAGCATGCAAAAAGTTAACCACCTCTTTGCCAATTGTGATGGCTAATTTCCTGGGCTTGTCTATTTCCACATATCACCAAACCACCACATACATGAGACTATTATTATCCTGGAGTGGTGTGAGGGTGGAATGGGGAATGGGGTGGGGGGAGGGGTGGAATATTTGACCCAGACAAGAAGCTTGCCAAGTGATTGAGTCAAATAACATTCTCCTAAGATTTCCCATTCTCATCCCCACACCAATCAGAGGTGATATCTTCTCACATGACGTCATCGAAATGAAACTACTGCTCGTGCGATAGAAATGTACTTTTCTACTGACGTATCGTAGAGAAAAAATGAATTGCATTTTCGGGATGAGCATTAAAAACTCCCCTATATACAAACCAAAGGTATATACTACATAAACGAGCGTAACCACTCGACGGCGATGTGTTAACACATACTGAAACGAGTTGAACCGGCCGACATTGTGGTGACGTCACTTCTTAAATTACGAATTTCAATAACGTCATGAGACTGTGGTGGGAGAAAATCATCCTCAATTGGCGAAATAGCAATACATTAACTTTTAACCCACTGGGTATTTTTTAAAAATATTTTTCATCACATCGAATCATGGCTGCTCACAGTCTACAGCTATGACCGGATTTGATGAAAAGTGTATGGCCATATAAATTTGAAGACCATTTGTAAAACGGTTCGTTCAATTTACAGGACAAAATTGGTAGAAGGTGCCCATAGTGTGCCTACGTCAATGAAAAAAAAGTCATTTTCTGGCTGATGCAGGAATATTCACTAGAAGCATGCAAGAGGCTAATATTTACCAGAAAACAATATTGTGCGTAATGCATGCTTATTTTAGTTAGAAAAAAAGATACATATTAATATGTCCACCCCTTTCCATCATTCTATGGGCTAATTGAAGAAAGTCACATTGACACGATGAGCACTGGGTTCATAACAAAATCTGCTTCCATTGCAGGGCAAACTCCCGACCGTTTCGATGTTTTAACGCCCGGTGAAAGTTTTGCTAGAACTGATTCAAATTTGATCGACAAAATTATCTCCCCCTCTGGAACTGCGGGGGGGGGGGGGAGGGGGGGTCTCTCCCTGACGCTATATTTAAACCTTAGATAATCGTGAGAATTTGAAGTGAAAAGAAATCGGCGGTGAGTATCTTGTTCTACGGAGCCTGTTCGACATTATGGCATCCAATCCCGACCGCGTGGAAACACGGCACATCGCGTGGAAAGTGAGAACGCTATTCGTCCCGACTCTATCAGTTTAGAATGGACCTAGGCTGGGTTGTAGACGACTGTAGCGCCGTGACTGAGCATGAAGTCCCTGTTTCTTGTGCCAACTTGCCTAACTGGCTCTAACTGGCTCCAAGGTATGATTTTGCATGTGTTTATCCTCCAGCCCGCCAGTAGTTTATACCGTTGCCATACGTTAAGGTAACCTTTTTTTTCATTTCCGCCAACTTTCGACCCACATTTGATGGTATCTTCCTTCACCCTCATCTACAGAATCCCAGCACATGCCCTACGGGAACTCCACGCGCACGCGCATGCGCATACGCTTTTTTCGAATTCGGCGTGAGAAAATGCGAAATTCGTGTCGCTCTTCATGGCAGTTCATGCAGCAACTATTCATGAACAACGAGTGAAAATTTCATGCAAATCCGCCGAGAACTGGCTGAGATACAGCGTTTTGAAGAGAAGAGGTAATTTTTTGAATTTGGTTTTTTTCAAGCCGGTGCGAAAGAAGACGTCGTGAATGGGCGCAGACTGCCCTCCTCTCCCCTCTCTGGTAGGTCCTCTTAAAAGTTTCGATTCTGTGACTGGTGATGAGTTGGCTGTAAATCGAAGTTGCTTCTTTAATACCAGCACCAAGGGATCACAGCACAACCTTTAAATCTTTGAGAAACGACAGAAGTTAAAATTCAAAAGAAATTGGCGGTAAATAGGTTTTTGGCATGCAGGAAAAGATTCACGAAACTTTGCATATTAGACATTAAAGTAACACCTCAGACATACACGGACTGTGCCCAGACCGCTGGAGGCAGCAACTTGAAATTTTCAGGATCTGTTCTACGAAGCCTGGCCGACATTTCGGCATCTCATTCGAGTGACCACGCGTCGCGTGGAAAGTGAGACTACTATTCGTCCCGACTCTCTCAATTTGGAATGGACCTGGGCAGTGTTGTTGCCGATCGTAGAGCTGCGATTGAGCATAAAGTGCCAGGTCTCGGTGCCGCATTGCCTAGCCGGCTCCAAGGTATGATTGTGTGTCTCAATATCGTCTTCACCACTCGTAGTTTATACCGTTGTCATACATTAGTGTAGCCTCTTGTCATTTTCGCAACTTTCGAGCCAGAACGCCGCCAAGTTGGGAAATTTCGAGGGGGGGGGGGGGGGGTTACCTGGGCTCAGAGCTTAAGCAGTAGATCAGGCCTGGGATTCTTGAAAATGCAGGAGGGTTAAAAATCGCTCCCCTTGCATGGCTTACAAAAGCTAAAAGTGGCAAAATGAAGTTTTACTATTAATGAATTCTGCCTTGTGGGCATTGTACATTTTATTTAGTGTTGCTAACAAGGTACTCTGTGAGAAGGCTACACTGCCCCCTCCCCCCACACGTCCGGGCCTCGGTAAGGCCCGGAGGTGTTGGAGGGACAGTGTGGCCGTCTTACAGAAAGCACTAACATAACAGAGATCTGAAAAGATGTGGGTTATTATTTTCTAAGGCCAGGCGGGCTAGTTTTCGCCCTCCTTAATTTTTTTAAGGTGAGCAGTAGGCGAGCGAATAAATCGCTCTACTGAAAATGCCAGGCTTGTAGTAGATCCCTGCGAAACTTCGCTTGTAATTTGCTTTCATACGAAATTTGTCCCGATGATTCGATTCGATGTCAGCGCTCCGATTCGGATTGTTGAGATGTTCTGAAAATCATACCAAGTGTCTCCTTTTGAACTATTTTCTTTTATCGGGTCTCATGTACAGAAGACCCGATGATAGGCAGAAGAAGAGTTCAAGGAGGTTCCTCTTCGATTCGACCCTGGAATAATTCGCTTTTCTGATTGATTTTCCCAAAGAGATGAGATTGAGATTGAGTACAACACTTGAGCGGAGACGGGCGGTATGAACGGTTGTAAAAATGACAATTTTGTGGAGCCGTAAGTATCAATTTGATATGCGATTCAATTAGGGCTGAAACGGTTGGCTCATGTTCGTAACCGACTAACCGAGAGCTATCTAGACAGAACGTGATATGTGTTTGAATCATTGGGTGTTTTACACAACGAGTTATGTAAAACACCCACCGATTTATTTATTTATTTATTTATGTTTAAGGTCACATATTTATGCACAATGGCTAATCATGACCGTGACAGTTTTACGGGTGGAGGAAGCCGGAGTACCCGGAGAGAACCACCGAGCAAGGACGAGCAGCTGCCAGCTCCCCAACATCGTAACTCCGCACTACAGCACAGGCAGGGTTAGATTGGTTGAAGACATGCGTATCATCGACGTGCAGTACGCCTTAGTACACGGCGTCATCGTGCCCCCATGCGGGCAATGGAGATGAAGTGTCTAGCCCAAAGACACAACGCGGTTGCCGCAGGTGGGATTAGAACCGAGGACCTCTCGGCTTGCAGCCTGCACCTCTACCTACTGAGCCACCGAGCTCCCACTCACCGATTCAAACACACATCGCGTTCTGGGTTTATTACACAACCCATGCATTAAAATTCATTTAAATAAACAAATTTTAATTCCAATGTTTAAACCCAAACGTGAAAATCTGTTTGTTTTGACTGAAGCTGTACTGACCAAATGGATCGATAAAAAATCAAAACAACCTTTTTGGAACCAGTGTTTGTTGAAATTCGCATCGCTGTTTCTCTGCGGCTGGTGCCCATTCACGCTTAACCATTTGGTGGCTATTACTGTTAGTTAAAATATAAGTACAAATTTGTGCAGATTTGCAAAACAGCTGGGATAAACATTTTTAGAAGTTCGAAGCATGTCAAGATGTAAGAAGATTTACCGAAATAAAGTTGACTAATTTAGATATAACGGATCCACAAAACGAGACGGCCACGGAACTGGGTTAATGTCCTAGTTGGAAATGATTGAGTTTTTTTAAAAAAAATATTATCTTACTTTTGGTTAAATGATTTTTTTGTGAACCGACTTTATTTTGCTCTGGACGTTTTCATTTTCACACTACGCGACAGACGGTCGATAATTGTATAACGAAATTTGGAAACTATTCGAAGCGTAACTGATGACTCGATGGGAAAGGAGCTGTTATGAACGGTGCTGGAAAAATGTTCCGGCTTGTACATCCCTCATTGAATACAGAATCATTTATGTCATAGCGGCAAATCCGTTAAACACAAGGGTTAAAAGTTGAATGGATGTGTAATAAAACCGGATAATATCCGGTTATCCGTGGCCATTATTTCACCGAATACGGGATCAAATCTATAGGAATTGGAGAGCAGTATTCTCAAACTATTCTGTAGTGTGTACACAAACGAACGTTGTCGAGTACTCGACAACGTTCGTTTGTACACATACTACGGAATCGTTAGTGCGATTACTCGGTACTCACGGAAACTGTCGACCATTAACGAAGTATTGAACACCAAAGTCGATTATTTCTCAATAAAAACAACGCGATTTCGAAGTGTAATCTATCACAAAGGAGAAACGGCAGATTTACTACGTTTTAAACTTGGAATGATGATCACTATCGATATTTCGGATAACCGGTTAACGGTTTTTCTAATTGGTTAGGTGGCTAACTGGTTTCAAACCGATTGTCCGGTTAACCATTTCAGTACTAGATTCATTTTGAAATACTGTGACTGATGAGACCTCGGTACTCACGGAAACTGTCGACCATTAACGAAGTATTGAACACCAAAGTCGATTATTTCTCAATAAAAACAACGCGATTTCGAAGTGTAATCTATCACAAAGGAGAAACGGCAGATTTACTACGTTTTAAACTTGGAATGATGATCACTATCGATATTTCGGATAACCGGTTAACGGTTTTTCTAATTGGTTAGGTGGCTAACTGGTTTCAAACCGATTGTCCGGTTAACCATTTCAGTACTAGATTCATTTTGAAATACTGTGACTGATGAGACCTCGGTACTCACGGAAACTGTCGACCATTAACGAAGTATTGAACACCAAAGTCGATTATTTCTCAATAAAAACAACGCGATTTCGAAGTGTAATCTATCACAAAGGAGAAACGGCAGATTTACTACGTTTTAAACTTGGAATGATGATCACTATCGATATTTCGGATAACCGGTTAACGGTTTTTCTAATTGGTTAGGTGGCTAACTGGTTTCAAACCGATTGTCCGGTTAACCATTTCAGTACTAGATTCAATTTGAAATACTGTGACTGATGAGACTTGGGAATCAATTCGGCTCGAAATTGGAGATTTGCAGGGTCCAAGCTTCATACTTCTCGAATTCCACATAAGATATTTTAAGCCCGTACACTGTCTACCACTCTCTGCACAAACACTGGATATTCACTTCACATCCCTATCAAATTGAGATAAAAGTGCTTGCTATGACGTCATCAATCCTAGAACCGATGTTATGGGAAAGCGTTTGGTCAAATCGTAATTTTTACGACCGAGAATCGGAACCGTGATCTTTAGTCTGAAATGCAGCACACGTATCAATCAATCACAACGCTCATCCTAGCAACTACCCATAACTCCTCGGATGGAACAAGTCAACACATTCGTTTCATTCGGTAGTTGGGTAAAGGTTAAAAAAAAAGCATTTGGATTTCTTTTAATAAATTGTTATTTTTTTTGTTGTATATTACAAAATTTACCTTCATGAGAGCGGCTCCAAGAATGCTACCAATTAACTGGGATGCAAAATAAAAAGCAGCGAGTACTGGATGTATACCACCAGCAATAGTCACTCCCAGGGTGACTGCTGGGTTAAAATGACCACCACTGCAAAGAAATGTGCACAAATTAAACATTTAGTCTAATATTTACTGTAAATTACAACGACACAAATTCATTTGCCGACTAGCAAGCCGTGCCGCAGTGGACGACGGTGACTTTATTGTGTGTTTGAAATCTCAACATGTACACAGTAATGCAATACAATACATTCTATATTCAGCTCTCTGTCACGAACGACTGAACCAGTCAGGAAAAACCAGAGATAAAAATATCTGAAAAATTCACTCTGGAAACCTGCATCCGAAATTATGTTGCGAATCGCCTGAAGAGAGGGAGTGTCGGACCTCACTCCAATTTAACAGTCGGCATGAAAAAGAGGCTTTAAAAGACACTTCATCTTTATGATTACCCTTTTATATAGTTAAAAAGAAAATTTGATGTACTATTGCGGTGGCTGTGCAGGAACTGATTCAAATTTGATCGACAAAATTATCTCCCCCTCTTTCCCTCGAAAACTCATCAATCCATTGGCAAAACAATCTCCCATGATACACTTTCCCCGCGAAATAATTCTACCGTTACTCCCAGACATTGTTTTCCCAATATACTAGCGAAACGCGGGGAAAGATTAGTATTTATTATTAGTTAAAGCCTGAGTTCCCTCCCCCTCCAGGCGTTACTATGCGAAGCCAGTCAGTTTACTTAGAAATTGTTCACGGTAATTCGTCGAACGCAATCAGGAAAATTGGCGTTACCAGGCATAATGGAGTATTTTGAAGCCGCATTTGTGTACGGATGGTAATTAGTAAGGAGTAGGTGGGTGAAGAGAAGAGTTGTAAAGACAATTCAAAGCACACTCAGATTCCGAATCGTAAGCAGAGATTCGTCGAAGTGGAAGAAGAGTTAGTTGAGCTATCAAAACGTCGCGGCTTCCCCAGTGGGGAAGCCGAGACGTTCGGATAGATGAACTGCAGTTAAAACTAGAGGTCCTGTCACGAACTGGGCGCTTATGTAGGTTCTCCTGGTTACTCATAGCAAACACAGGCAATGTTTCTGCCAATGGACCTCCGGGTTACCCGGAGGTCCATTGGCTGAAACATTGCTTGCGCACAGACCATATGTACAGAATTTGATAGCCTTACTATGGTCATAACGCGTAGATTAACACGCAGATCAACGTGCTATTTGTGCGCATTTCATGACAGGACTTCTAGTTTTAACTGTTGGGCAAGTGGAAACTTCAGAATTTGTGAAAAGAATGAGACAAAAATAACATTGTCAGAAAACTGTAAGAGATCTGACAACATTTTAAAATTATTTGTTTGGGATTAATTTTATTTATTTATTTACTTATTGGGTTTTAACAACGCTTCCGACAGCCAGAGTCACCCCGTGTCGGACAGTTTTACAGGTGGAGGAAGCCGGAATAACGGCGAGCAACTGTCAAGCTCCCCAACATACTTACACCACACAAGCAGGACGAGGATTGGTTGAAGACAAGTACACCATAGACGTGCAGCACTCCTTAGCACACCACGCCACCCTTCCTCCACGTGAGCAATGGGGTTGAAGTGTCTTGCCCAAGGACACAATGCGGTTGTCGCAGGTGGGATTCGAAACGAGGACCTCTCGCCTTGTAGCCTGCACCTTTACCTACTGAGCCACCACGCTCCGTTTTGGTTTAATAAATAAAGAGGTTATTTCTTGGTTAGCTTCAAGTGGGCCGTGATATCAGCCCCGGTAATTTCACATCAGCCTTCGCCCTTCGATCTCAGGTTGATATGGAGTTACCTTGGGCTTATATCTCGGCCGATATGAAACCAATCAAGTAATAACCTTCAAGTATTAAGGCCGTGACATGCTAGATGTGACGCGAGAGATGCAAGCGATGTAATAAACTGATTGAGAGCCTTTACTTCTCCGTTGTAAGCGCGGTGAGTTAGTGGTTAGGGCATTGGGCTTCAAACCAAAGGTCCACGGTTCCACCCTGACCAGCGGTTATTGCATTGTATCCCTGGGCAAGGTAGTGAATACCATTTGGCCACGTCGGCACATGGAAGCGCTGTGTAATAAGGCGTACTGCACGTTGATGGTGCACTTGCCTTCATCCAATGCTAAACCTGTTTGTGCATAGTTGTTACGCTAGGGAGTCTGACAGTTGCTTGTCGCTGCTCGAAGGTTCTTTTCAGGTACCCTGACTTCTCCCATCCGTAAAACTGTTCGAAAGTGTCGATAAACCCCCAATAAATAAATAAATAAATAAATAAATAAATATCTTATCAGTTCGGATTAAGTTGCCTCTAATTCGAGCGCAGTTGTCCAAAAAGACAATAATTAATAACAAGAGCACCGCCTAGCGGGGCAACATACGCCCGTCAAAATTGGAACATGCACAAGTTTCTCTGGAGTAAAGTTTGAAATTTTTGTTGACTCGACTATGTCTGCCCCCCCCCCCCCCCCCCACCCCTCCAATCATTGCCCATTCCCCTGCCCTGTCTGGGGTAAAGGGTTTCAAATTGTATGTTTGTGTGCACACATTTCATATTTTTTTGTGAAATTTTAGTATGCAGAATGGAAATGCAAACACGTTTTAGGTGTAGAAGATTCTCCTCGCCGTTTACTAGTGTCCACTCATTGACAGGTTAACTTCATTGATAACAATTGACGATAGGTGGCACCAAGGAAAAGGACATTTTGAGGATCATAACAGCTATAAACGACGAGGATTCTCGTCGTTTAAAAATAAAATGGAGTTATCTACTCCTGTCACATGCACAACGACAATTGATGATCAACAAGGGTGCAAAGTTTGAACAATAAAGCAAGTAAAATGTTAAAGGAGTAGGCAACACAATAGTGTAATGTTTGGAGTACTAAAAGGGGGCATAGCTCTGGAAATACAAAACAGAGTTACATGCTCTTGTCACATGCACAACGGCAATTTGTGATCAATATGTGTGCAAAGTTTGAACAATATCGCATGTAAAATGTTGAAGGAGAAAGCTACACGATACGGTAATGTTTTAAGTACTAAAAGGGGCATAACTCTGGAAATACAAAACTGAGTTACCGGCTCTTGTCACATGCACAACGGCAAATGGAGATCACCATGTGTGCAAAGTTTGAACAATATAGCGTATAAAATGTTGAAGGAGTAGGCGACACAATACTGTGATGTTTCAAGTACTAAAAGGGGGCATAACTCTGGAAATACAAAACGGAGTTACGTGCTCTTGACATATGAACAACGACAATTAGTGATCAACATGTGTGCAAAGTTTGAACAACCTAGCATGTAAAATGTTGAAGGAGTTGGCGATACAATACTTTGATGTTTTAAGTACTAAAAGGGGGGACATAATTCTGGAAATACAAAACAGAGTTACCTGCTCTTGTCACATGCACAACGGCAATTTGTGCTCAATATGTGTGCAAAGTTTGAACAATATCGCATGTAAAATGTTGAAGGAGAAGGCTACACGATAGGTAATGTTTTAAGTACTAAAAGGGGCATAACTCTGGAAATACAAAATGGAGTTACCCGCTCTTATCACATGCACAAAGACAATTAGTGATCACCATGTGTGCAAAGTTTCAACAATATTGCATGTAAAATGTTGAAGGAGTGGGCGACACAATACTGTGATGCTTCAAGTACTAAAAGGAGGAATAACTCTGGAAATACAAAACAGAGTTACCTGCTCTTGTCACATGCACAACGGCAATTACTGATCAACATATTTGTAAAGTTTGAACAATATAGCATGTAAACTCTTGGAGGGGTAGGCGACAAAAAATTGTTGACAGACAGACAGACAGACAGACAGACAGACAACGCTATAACATAATACGTCCGTCAAAAATGACGGCCGTATAAAAAGGAATCCAACATTCGAAGCGAATTAGCTCTTCAAATGTGGTTCACCTTTTCCAAATCCGATCATAACGAGACCCAGGCGACGTCACTGAAAGTACGAACAGGTTGGCGCGAGCTCTTCGTCAACAGTGAATTTCTGATGGGAATTCGACGCTGCTGTGTGCTAGTTGAATACCCAATTTTCGTGGAGTTTGCACCTAAGCTATCATTAATGTGACCTGATACCCTTTCGCTCACAAAATAGAGAGATATACTTGCGTGCATCAGTAATAGATATTCCCATAAACAGGAATTTAATTCACCTTTAAACATCAAGATATTATTAAGACATTCAGTGGAAACACGTGGCGTAATTACAAAATTGCATTTGTGATGAGTATTCATTCCTAACATTTGGGAATCAATAATGTCTAATAGTAAGCGGTTATAGAGAACGGTTAAGGAGACACTAGAACTGAAAGGTTAACCGATTAATCTATTAACCAATGATCAATGTCTTGGTCGATCAAAAACAGTAATTGATTGACTTACCGTTGTCCTAAACTACTGTATTATATGGGTTAACAAAGGAACAAACTTGCTCAAAAACAGGCAAACATTGTCACACTGACAGACGCAATATATCACGGGGTATAATGCTCTGCTAGTCGGTGGATGTGTTTACAAATCACGACAAAGACGAAAAAGAAACTTGCCAACGTAGACTTCATCCTAAATTGGAACCATTATGGCAATACCGATCCCGGTTTCATATACCGAAATCTTCCCCAAGCGAACACAAAGGAGATTAAGACCAACATATTCGTCTCTTTCAGTTCGTTGTAAAGGTGCTATACAAGTAATGAACACGACTTTATTATGAAAATCTCTCGCCGGAAACTCCATAAAATTCAAATCAATACATACAAAATACACACCGAAATGAAAGTCATGGTTTTTGGAACATAACTAAATATATGCTTTGAACTCCTATAGTTGGTGTCGGGCACAAGCATTCCCGATAGTCTGTTAACGTATTCGTATCAGAACTGATAACATAGAGAGTAATCACTTGACTGGGCGGGTTACGTGAAAACAATCATGAGAGGTGAGGGGCGTTATACAAAGACGAGTTCGCGAATGCGCACGAGTGTTTTACACTATAGTCCCTCGCCTCGAATAAATTATTTCACGTAACCAGTCCAGTCAAGCGATTACTCTGTTTATTACTTTTCATTATTAACGATAATTATATTATTTAACCCTTTACCTAACGTAACGGCAAAAAATGGCCAGCGCTATTCTCAAAAATCGTCAATTAATTTTCATTATATTTTCATTTTTAGTCTCCAAAACATAGGTTATGACCTCTCATTGGAACGAGCTCGTTCCAATGATGGGGCCATAACCTATGTTTTTGAGACAAAAAATGAAAATAATAGTTATACAAAATTTTTTTGGGCAAGTGTCGTCTGCTTTTCATGTCAGTTAAAGGGTTAAAAAAAAACAAAAAACAATGAAGTCCCCATTACACCCACGACAAAGCGTCTTCGTTTGCGCGCACGGATGCATGACGCAATTGTTGATTGCATAATTCACTTGTTATGTTATCGTTTATAATCAAACCGGGAAATCCTAGTAAATCACACTTTGGGAAGTAATAAAAAATAATATTTCACGAAAACACCTCGTGGCCAAAATTGCTTCTGATATCCAAGAACAAACCTCAGAAACAAAACACTTCAAGATGTAGCGACAGGACTGGATTCAGGTGGGTCAGAATTAATTTTTGATATTCTACGGTATATATAACTCCAAAATCTGCACTACATGTAGGTCAATATCCAAACGTAATTTTGGTTAACGTACTTTGATGGCTATTGACCACTTCACTGCCATGCATATCTCACATATGGTGTACCACGTCAGTTTCGATTTTGAGGAGACTTGTAGGTCAGTCTCTGTTGCGCTTCTTAGGAATGTTCAGCCTGTTGACTGTTTTGGTGGTGGAAGCATCATGGTTTTAGCCGGTGTCTGCTCTCAAGGCGAAACTCCACTTCACATCGTCGACGGAAACATGAACGCACAAATGTACAAGGGCCACATGTCGATTGCCACCCCATGCGATCGCCATTTCCTTGGAAACCGATTTCATTATCTGGACGATAATGCCAGGCCTCACGAGCGAGAATAGTGCGAGAATTCAAAGATATGCAACAGGACGTGACCTGGATGGATTTTACTGCACAGAGTTCGGATTGCAACCCGACAAAACATGCGTGGGACATGCTCGACAGGAGAGTGCTTAATAGACAGCCAGCACCTTGTGACATCGACATGCTACGTCACGCGCTTATAGAGGAATGTGACATCACATGGAGAGAAATTCGGAAGGCCATCGACAGAATGCCACACCGATTAAAATGTGTTAGAGATGCTCGAGGCGCTCCCACCAGATACTGAACAAAGTGACGTTTTTTGTCGTTGTGATGACGTCCGCGGTGCCTAATGTTCATTCAATAAAAACCCCTTGTTTCACTAATAAGGCATATTCCACCTACTACAAATAGCAGGTTTTCTCTCATGAGAATTTACCCATTTATTGTATACCCACTGGTATTATAGGAGGGAGGGAGGGTGGGAGGGAGGTGGCTTAACTGTTTGGATAGTATATTTTGTTCCGGCGACTTCACTTAAGATACGAAAACTATTTCTTTTGACACTATAACGAATTTAATAACAATTCACTAGACGAGAGTCGGGTTTTCAAACTCTGTCGTACACTTCTTTACAATAGGTCTCGTGACAATTTTTTAAAATTTTAACAAACTTGTATGCACACAATTTCATAACAGAACCGAGTAGAAGTACTTACTAGCTGTATTTATGACATCAGTTTGTTGGAACTTGTTTTAACCCAAATGTGAGAATTGTTCAATAAGAAATTACTTGAATCAGTATGTGAGAACTGTTCAATAAGAAATTATCATTTAATAATATAATAAAACTTTGGCAGGCCGCTGATTTGTCGTGGTTCACATGTGAAAAGGCCCTGGTTACCCCTGTGCTCCCAGTTGCCCCCCTATCCTACGCCTCTTCTCTCCTCCCAGCACTTGGATATGAACTGCTTGATGACATCCCGTAGCTCATTCTCTCTGTTCTTCACAATCTCACTGATACGCATACTAACCCCATCCTTTGTGTCCTCCACCAACCACGTGGTAGTTTCCGCAAAGGAAGATAGACGAGATCAAGGATATTCGGACAGATGATGGTCTCGAACTTTTAGACCCAGGATATTCGGCCAGATAATGGGAAAACAACGAAATATATTTATTTTGAACTGGAAAAATAAAAAAAAAATGAAATACTGAACAATTTGATCAATGGGTTGTCGTTCGGGATAACTCATCGAAGACAATAGCACGCTGATAAAAACTGGAGGTAAGCATTGGTCATGTCAGATTGAATGTGTTTGAATCATTGAAAGAATACCAGGTCATTCTTCTAAAAATATGCACACGTGTTGTCCATGGCCATTATTCTTTCGGATAACAGCGAAGGTGGAGCAAAGGGAGTTGTCGATAGAGGGTTTTACCTAGAAAGGAGATGACACAGGGGGGTTGCGAATATTGACTGTGTCACAGCATCACACTGCTGAATCGATAGGAGGCTTCTATGTGGAATCAGTGGACTCAGTGTGCAACCGGTCAGACTCTCAGTGCAAATCGCGGAATTCAGATAATGATAGAGCACAAGGTCAAAATGGAGAGATATGTGTAACAGGGGGAGAGATAAGCGCGGGAGCCGGGGTTCGAACCGTCGACCTTTAGCACACAAAGCGATCGATTTACCACGAGACTAAGAGATCCGGACCAACCAGGCTGGTTGGTAAATGGCCTTTATACCTCGACCGCTACACTACTCTCCCCTTCTTTTGAGATTCGCAACATGTGAATCTCACCCAGGTTTCTCCCTCAGAGCGGTCGAAACACCCGCAGTGCCACCTACTGCTGAGGATCGGACGAGCCCCCAAATATAACAGGAGGAGAGATAAGTGCGGGAGCCGGGGTTCGAACCGTCGACCTCATGCACACAAAGCGACCGATTTACAACGAGACTATGAGATCCGGACCAACCAGGCTGGTTGGTAAATGGCCTTTATACCTCGACCGCTACATATGATTGGGAAATGTGAACATGATCAGTCTCGGAAGGCCGTCTTTTTCGCTTGTGAACGACATGAGTGCATCGCAAGGTGATAAAGATGTGATACCGTCGCATGCACAAAACATCAAACGTTATATCTGTGTTGTACACTTTTTGAATGAGAATAAGTTAAAATGTTACTCAAATTATGATTCTGCGTCCTTTCTATCATGTTCTTTTTCTGCAAAGTATTCTGTTTGAACTTGTAACACCCAATAAACGTACCGAATTAGTTGTATGTAAGGTTTGTTGCATTGCATTTATCAAAGTCAATAAAAAAAGTTGGTCACGAGTGCAACATGCCGATAGTTTTCACTGTTTGATTTTTCGAGTCTCACAAATGTCAACATTAGTCTCTTGTTGTATCATTTGTACATCGTTATCTCCAGCAAGTACACTATTAACTATTAACCCGCTTAGTACTTGTGAAAATATTTCATCAAAATCTAGTCATGATTGCTGTGAAGGAGAAATGACTACAATTAATTAAAAAAATCACAACTATTGAATACAATTGATCAAAAAAAAAATGCTTTAATGTACAGGAGAACATTTTATTTACAATACCCAACCATAGTATTCCAGTGGCAATAGATTCTGTTTCCTCTAGGAATATCCGCCAGCAGCACGCAGCGAGTTAATCCTTTGAACGCGAAAGGTCGCTTTTCCGGTCGAGGGATACGACCTGAATTCATAAAGTAGATAGTTGCCCAGTGAATTTGTGTGGTAGATCAATCAAGATTTTGAACATGCAGACTAAAGGCTGCACATTGAAAATATAAATTGGTCTTGTTCATTGTAACGAATAAAAACCCCTGGCATGCACTTGGTGTGATAAAAGTAAAGGCCTTGAAACGCTAGAAGCGATACGACCGTTTCGTTGAAAGAACCAAACAGTCTGAATAAGTCACATGCAGACCACCATTTGTATGACTGAATATGTGTGTGTGTGTGTGTTACATTATTAAGTCCAAGTATCAAGTCCAGTCTTGTTATTATTTATTTATTTATTTATTTATTTATTTATTTATTTATTTATTTATTTATTCATTTATTTATTTATTGGATTTAACGGCTCTTTTGAAAGCAAGTGCCACCTCGTGTCGGACAGTTTTACGGGTGAAGAAAGCCGGAGAGAAGGAGCGAACCACCGAGCAACGGCGAGCAACTGTCAGACTCCCCAACGTACTAACTCCACAGAGGCAGGGTTAGCATTGGTTGAAGACAAGTGCACCATCAACGTGCAGTACGCCTTAGTACACGACGCCACCGTGCCCCACCTCGGCAATTGGGATTAGGTGTCTTACCCAAGGACACAACGCGATTGTTGCAGGTCGGATTCGGGCCGAGGTCCTCTCGGCTTGCAGTCTGCATCTCCACCTACTGCGTCACCACGCTCCCACATATTTCACGAAAACGTTCCAGGCGGAGGAAGAGGATCTAATGAGAAGGTATTCAGATTTATCTACCATGGTGTCAATCCATTTCCAACCATATCAAAACGTAAAAATACTAGCGAGCGCTAAACTGGCGATATAATATTTATTTAATTGTTGGGATTTTCAATGACACTTTTGAATGCCAGGGTCACCTCGTGTAGGACAGTTTTACAGGCTGAGGACGCCGGGGTACTCATGAGAACCGCCGAGCATCGATGAACATCTTTCAAACTCCCCAACGCCTTAACCCTTTACCTAACGAATCGCTCGCATCCGTCCGCGTAATATGCAAATTGAGCAGTTGAAAAAATTTAATTTTTCAATATATTTCAACAAAACCATATCATGTGACCCCTCATTGGAACGAGCTCATTGAGCTCGTTCCAATGAGGGGTCACATGGTATGGTTTTGTTGAAATTTTTTGAAAAATGTTAAAAAATGATATTTAAAATATTAAATTTTGATATCGTCTGCGCTGGTGAAGGGTTATCACCGCGAAAAGAGGATTGGTAGGATTTGAACGCAAGTGCACCATCGACGAGCAGAACACCTAAGTACACAGTGCGACCGATGAAATCGTGGACTTTTCGGGTTGAGGTCAACTGTCCTTACCCTTGAACTATTTTTTTTTTCTTTAGGGTTTAACGACACATTAACAGCCAGGGTCATATCATGTCGGTGACAGTTTTTACGGGTGGAGGAAGCCGGAGTACCCGGAGAGAACCACCGAGCAACGACGAGCACCTGTCAGCTCTCCAACATCGTAACTCTGAACTCTGCACCGCGGCACAGGCAGGGTTAGATTGGTTGAAGACATGCGCTCCATCGGCGTGCAGTACGCCTTAGGATACAGCGTCATCGTTCCCCCATGTAGGCAATCGGGGTTAAGTGCACCCTTGAACTACCACGCTCCCTGGCGATAGAGTGGATGCACTGCAATCTGCTTATCAGAACACGTGCAGCGGGGTGAAAAGCAAAGCAAATCAACATTTACAGTATAAATTTTAAATTGTAAATACTGTATAAATTGGGCGTACGATAACAAGGCAAACAATTTTTTTTCGTTCGCTTAGATTACTCGACCTAACAAAAATAACAAGGTTGTATACTGGAATATTTATCTATTAACACTTTCGGAATCATGATCCAAATTTTGATTATTATAAAACTGTGTGTTCTTTGACCTTGGATATTAAGTACTGTGATGAAAAACACTGTTGGTAAAGGCTCTCATAGCCCTTTCCAGCTGTGTATTACATTTCAGCAGCACACGTTTGATTTCATGAAAGAGTTTCAAAGCTTCGTGATAAAGCTGCAATATTCAAGGTCGTCCCCTCCAGGTCTCTTCGCAGGCACTGGTAAGCGGGAGCGCGATGGTTCTGCGGTTAAAGTAATGAACTTCAAACTGAAAGGTCCACAGTTCGATCCTGACCAGCGTTAAGTGGGTTGTGTCCTTGTGTTCTTCGGAAAGACGTCTAATCTAGATTGCCCACGTGTGGCCACCGTGGCGCAGTGTACTAACTAAGGCATGCCTCACGTCGATGGCGCACTTGCCTTCAGCCAATTCTAACTCTGCTTGTGTGGAGTAAGTACGCTGGGCAGTCTGACAGTTTCTCGCTGTTGCCCGCTGGTTCTCAGCCCGGTACTCTCCGGCTTCCTCCACTCGTGAAACTGCCCGACACGAGGAGAACCTGGCTGCCGAAAGAGGACGTGTTTTGTAATGGAGGTCCGCGTGGGTGGCCTTGTTGTCTATGTTTAGGCATAAAACTGGACCTAAACATAAGGTCCAAATATTGGTTTGTTTTGTTATAGCTTCCAAAGTTTACAAGGTTGATGCTGAAGTCTCCCATAAAATATACGCTTTATCTTACAATCAACATGTACTTTGTCTATATTAACTCCGCAACTGTCGGGTATCCGACTCCCTGATACAGATGTTTGTATCAGGGGGTCGGATACAAGCACGTTCCTTTCGCGTGAGTTCCATTTTTTTTTGTTCATCCGTACGAATAAATAGTTCGTTATATATTCGTCTACATTCTTGACTTATCCCCAATATATTGTAAGATAAAATGATTATTACCATTATGTGGATGTACAAAATATGTATCAGAGTCTCGCTCCGGGTTCTAAGAGTAGATCACGACTCGTCTTCGACTCGTCGTGATCTGCCCTTAGAACCCGGAGCTCGACTCGGATACATATTTTGTACATCCACATAATGGTAATAATCTCTATTTTCCTGGCTTAGTTTTTCAGCAAGATTTAAAAGTGCGGATAAAAACAAGTCAAGATCTCCTTTGGGTGCGGTGTTAGGCCGATGGATAATCCCAATTATATTTTTGATTTTGTAAGATGTTTCTATAAACAAGGATTCAAATACACGTGGGACAAAAACTGACAAGTCTTCCCCAATTTGGAAGTGGGCGTTAGTTTTAACAAATATGCCAACTCCACCTACCAGCGTCATCGACGGGGCAGCACAGAGACATTAAAGATTGATAACCATCTAGCTCACACGCGAAACTATCCTGAACAGAAAACGTTCCATTAGTCCAATAAAATCAAAAAGATTATCATTGTCCTGAAAATCACAGAGAAAATCAAAAAGGTTATCATTGTCCTGTAAATCACAGAGCAACTTTTGAAGTTTGTCCCAGTTGGCATTTATGCTTCTACAATCTAGATTTAATTTTTTTTAATAGGGCTAGCTTATTGTTCTTTAACCCTTTACCCCGCGAATCGGCCGCATTCGCCCGCGTAATATGCAAATTCAGCAGTTGAAAAAATATTTTTCAAAAAATTTCAACAAAACCATATCATGTAACCCCTCGTTGGAACGAGCTTGTCGAGCTCGTTCCAACGAGGGTTCACATGATATGGTTTTGTTGACATTTTTTGAAAAATTTGATAAAATGATATTTAAAATAATAAATTTTGACATCGTCTGCGTTGGGTAAAGGGTTAACGGCATGAGTTCCTTGAAACGTTCTGTGGAATAATAATCACAACTCTGGTGTTCAATCAGGAAGGGTGAGCTGAACAAATCATCGTTATTGTAACTGAATTAGCCATGGTCTAACGTAAAACGGTTTGCTTTCTGCTAGGAATAAACAGAAGTCTGCTGCCGGGAGTAGCTAAATGTGAGATAGATAACATTGACAAAAAAAGATGGTAATAAAATAAACAAGAGCTCACGTATCGCTGAAGCAATACAATGTCCCCTACCGGACTAATGAGCATTAATAATTATACAAATGTTATAATCCAGATGTGATTAGCATGAATTCCGTTGAAGCGTTTCCAAAAAAAGTCCGGAAAATTGATATTTTGGCGCTTTTCCATATTTCCAAGGGTCATAACTCACACAAGAATAATGCAATCGGCATGAAACTCAAACATGATCTGCAAGTCATAGTTCTATAGTACGTTACCAAGAATGAAATCATTCGGTTGAAGCATTTCCAAAAAAGTCTGGAAAACTAAAGTGTGACTGACAGACTGACTGACAGACTGACGGATGGACAGAGTGCAAATGAAACCTGATCTGTAAGTCGCCGTTCTGTATTAGGTTACCAAAAATGAAATCATTCCGTTGAAGCGTTTCCAAACAAATCCGGAAAACTGATATTTTGGCGCTTTTCCATATTTCCAAGGGCCATAACTCACACAAGAATAATGCAATCAGCATGAAACTCAAACTTGATCTGTAAGTCATCATTCTATAGTAGGTTATCAAAAATGAAATCATTCCGTTGAAGCGTTTCCAAAAAAAGTCCGGAAAACTGATATTTTGGCGCTTTTCCGTATTTCCAAGGGCCATAACTCACAAAAAAATGATGCAATCAGCATGAAACTCAAACTTAATCTGTAAGTCATCGTTCTATAGTAGGTTACCAAAAATAAAATCATTCGGTTGAAGTATTTCCCAAAAAAGTCCGGAAAACTAAAGTGTGACTGACAGACTGACAGACTGACAGACTGACGGATGGACAGAATGGACAGAGTGCAAACCTATAGTCCCCTCCGGCGATGCCGGTAGGGGACTAAAAAAAATATCCTTCTGGAGCTTTTCGCCATTGTTAGGAGGTAGTGGGTGGATCAGTGGTTACAGCTTGGACTTCAAACCGAAAGGTTCACGGTTCGATCACTGCCAGTGGTTACTGCGTTGTGTCCTTGGGCAGGGAACTTCATCCCGATTGCTCATGTTGGGGCACGGTGGTGCTGTGTACTAAGACGTACTGCACGTCGACGGTGCACTTGTCTTTAGCCAATGCTAATCCTGCTTGTGCAGTGTTAGTACGTCGGGGAGTCTGGCAGTTGCTGGCCGTGGCTCGGTGGTTCTCACCGGGTGGTGACCCTGGCCGTCGAAAGTGCCATTAAACCCCAATAAATAAATAAATAAATAAATAAATAAATAAATAAATAAATAAATAGTGTTTCACGCCAATCCACAAAGACCTTAAGGCTCCGTTCATACTGAACGCGAAGCGACGCGGCCGCGAAAATTTTTCGCTTTCGATGTATTTCCATTTGACCATTTATACAGGACGCGCCACGAAGCGAAGCGATGCGACGCACTATTTCAGTTTCGCAAGTCCAGTCCTGTGAACGGTGTTAAACGAGTCTAGCTAAACTCTGCGAAGTCGCTGCGCCTCGTGTCGCGTCGTTTCGCGTTCTGTAAAAACAGGGCCTAAGTCGATCAAGGACCTGTAATGGTTGAGGGAAGTGTTCAGCAGTATTCTACCCACGCATGTTTAATGAAGCTTATCAGGAAGACATCTTGGATGATTTTTATAATTATTGTATACAGTATATCAGGTACGAATTATTCTAAATAATGTTTTGAGCACGCGGAGTTGAGATTCGTATACTGCAAGATGTCTGCCAATGGTGGCGCGAAAGTTGGGCTCCATGATACCAACATCCTGGACAGCATGAGCTGAATTCTACCCTTAAATACTTATATTATAGGCAGGGATGGGTACTTTCTTTATGTGGACATCCCTGTAATGCCAGAATAAGCCAATGGTGGCCTGAAAGTTTGGCTCGATGAGATCAACATTTAGGGCACCGTGAGCTGAATTCTTTTATTATCCTACCCTTAAATACTTTTACTATAGGTCGGGATATGCGTTGTCTCTGAATCAAGCGCGTAGCCAGGATATCAAAGTTAGGGGAGTGGGGCAAGAGTAATATCAAGAGGAGCATACAGAACATGCTTCGCTGCATCATCCGACCCTCGCAGCGGCAAGATGGGGCTGAGCACAAGAGTAAGTGTCCCCCTTTCGTTGGAGGGGGTTCGGGGACCCTGCGCCGGGGAAAAATTTGAAATTCGAGAAAAAAACGCAATCTCCTCGACTCTGTGTCCGTCTGTGTCCGTTTGTGTCCATAATTTATAAGTTGTGAAAGGCATCAAAAATTAGGCCACAATGTGGCCTAACAAGTTGAGAGAGGCATCAATAATTAGGTCACAACGTGGCCTAACAAGTTGTGAGAGACATCAATAATTAGGCCACAACGTGGCCTAATTATTGATTCCTTTCATAACTTAAAAATTATGGACACAAACGGATTCAGAATTAAGAAAATTGCTAGATATTAAAATTTCTTGCCTCATGCTCCCTATATCTGTTAAAGGGGGGGGGGGGGGGTTGGGGGAGGGGCATGTGCCCCCTCCCCATGGCTACGCCACTGCTTTGAATTAACATTCGTGCAATGCCAGGATTCGGCCAGAGGTGGCCCGAAAGTTGGGCTGTATGAGATCAACATTCAAGAAACTATGAGCCGAATTCTTTTGCTACCATACTGAATTCTTTTATTCCCCAAGTTAATAACAACCGTAGAATTCCAAAAGTGTAGTGCGTTATGGAATACTTCAGGGTTCATGGTTAATTCCATATACCCAGTAATTCACAATATATGGTGGAGAGACTTCTATTTCCAGAAGTTATATATGGCGTGTAGGGTCTCTTTAATCTTATTTATGATGAAGGATTCGTTGTTATTAGATAACTGGACAGCCATAACAGTGTGTTGGAGGGACAAAATTTATTAGAGAATTTATGGTCTTGGAAATCTGAAAGATGTAGGCTACCTTGTAATTACAGAGCTGGACTACAAGATGAAGGCTACCTTGTAATTACAGAGCTGGACTACCATAAAAATGTATGTGGGGACAGGTTTCTTCTTTACATTGACATTCGTGTTATACCAGAATTCGACCAGTGGTGGTTCGAAAGTTGGTCTCTATGAACTACCCTATCCTTGAATACTTATATTATAGGCGGGGAAGAACTTCAATAGGGGTATGTTCTCGGGATCTGTCAATTCGATGGGTGTACACCAAATTACCGAAAACGACACAACAACAAAAAATCACCGAAATGGACCGACAAACCCTCCGTCTTCGGTGGTAATCGACTGGTATGGATAGCATGTTGTATAATTATTGAGAACGACACAATAACTATCTAAAGTATTGAAATGGCCCCATAAAACTGTTTTGCTTGATCGGATTCTCAAACAATACTTGGTTTCTTGCCTACGGCGGACCCTGTTTTGACTACTTCTAGTTACATGTTGTCCCTACCTCCTCCCTCGATCCAATCATATCATTTCATTTATCTAAACCCCTCTCGATATCACTCTATGCAAAAATGTCTTCCTTGACTGAATGTGTTTTGGGGGTACGTTATGTTCAGGAGACTGCTGCTGATCGTACCGAGATGTGCCTACGTGATAGTTAATGTAAGCACAGTACATAGACCACATGACTATTTTCTTCTCCTATCAGGACAGGTCATCTGGTATGATGCCATGACGCAGTGTTTGACCTTTTCAGTGGTGTATATCAAACGTAACAGCAGTACTTATTAGGGAATTCGCCCGTGATATGTTATGATAAGATAATGTATATAGAATTTATAATTCCATCTGAAGTAATTGGAAATAGCAAAAACATGTCAGACTGTCGAATGCTGATTCCACAACGAATCCGAGGTCAACCCCTAAACTGTTGAAAGGGAATAACTAGAAGCGGGAAATATACCGAAAAAACCAAATGGATACTGATATCGATATCACGGGATACCGAAAAACCGAACCGAACCAATCGTTGAATACCGAAATCGTCTGAATTTTCAAATTTTCCTACATTCGCTATTTATAAGTCCCCGTTGAGGCTTGATAACAGTTAAAGGGTCATTTTCATGAAAGAAGTGACTGATTTTCTTTTCAGTTTTGTTAACCCTCTGTGGACTGGGCAACTGTCCTGAATTCCCACTAAACAACCTGTAAATGTCCAATTGCTTAGCAGTGATTTCTAGTCAAGTCTTGGCTGCCTGTTAAGGCAGCCAAGACCTGACTAGAAACCGCTGTCCAGTTGTTTTGTTTATTGTCAGCAAGACCTCATAAAGACGGCATAGTCAGGGCACATGCTCTGAGATACCAAATGCCTGAAATAAGTCTTTAAAAATTAAGATGCGTTTATAACAAGTCACAAAATTACTGTAGATATGAGTTGGGGTCGTAAAAGAATGCCACTGTTGAGTTCAATGGCGGTGTCATTTATAGCGTTGTGGTAGAATTATACTACAACAACTCATTCTGTTTATTCCTGATGTGAATTCCTCTTTAGTACCATCAGCAAATCTAAGTCAAGTCAGATATCGAATTCCGAACCAACACTGAGGTATAACATCCCTCAAAATACCGAAACCGATACCGAACTCAAAGTTCCAATACCGGCCATCGCTAGTGCTGCCATGGTTCATCGTAATTCCCACATTATTCAATCTATGGGCCTGAAAATTGAAGAACCGGATCCTGTCGTAAGTTCACCAGAAGTAGTAGAGTCCAAAAGGTACATTACAGTTTTTTTCTACTGGTGCTTTTGGTGTTTTTTTTTACAAATGAAAGAGTTTGGCTGGCAACCAAAAATTAAAAACAAATGTGCCTACCTGATGTCACCAAAATTTGCTACCATGATGGCAATGGTCAATCCATGAGCAAGGGCTATGGCAGTCCCAGTTCCTAAAAGTGACGTACCAAGATATACAGACGCCGTCCCAACAAATACAAAAAGCGTAACACCTACAAATTCAGCGATGCATGGTCTAATGTATTCTTCATAACGGGTTTTTTCCTCGTCCTTTCCGTCATTAACAAGCAAATCGGAATCAGCCATTGTCATATTAATAACTGCCATTCATTCTTTCGTTTTTAGTGTCGCGGTATAAAATAGAAAATGGAACACTGAAATTGTGATGTGAATCTGCGATTTTCCAAGAAGGCACGACCCGGCAGACGAAAGTTTAGGATATTAACTATTTGCCAACAAAGGAACACGGTCAGTTTCTGAGAGTAGTTATGTCGGCTTTTATTGCACAAACGCACGAACAGCACGTGTACTAAGATGATAAAGACAGAAAGATATACGGTTGTGTGCACAAAACATAATACATGTCATCTGCGTTTCCTTCTCTTGTGCTTCTTCATCTTTGTTGCAATTATAGAATAAAAACAAAGTGCAGTGGCACTGTCATTTTTCTTAAACGCGGTTTGCCTTATTTTCTCGAACTTCAATGTATTATGCATGGACATCTGACATTTAATAGATTCAACAAATCCGTTTGTGTTCAAGTTTTGCACTATTGTGTATATCAAAGTAAACAGAGAATGCTTGTCACGAGTACCACATGACGAGGGGGAGTACAAGTCCAATTCTTTGAGCTCACGGGTTTCACAAAGGTCACAGATGCGTAGTGAGGTATCTATTAGATAGGCAGATAGCTATTTAATTTTTTGTGGTATAGTAATTGTACACGGATTACACGAACAGGAGATGTCCCCCTCCTCGTTCGTAGGAACCGGGAGGAGATATTTAAAACAATTTCTTCGGCCAAGTTCGGGGGTGGTCCTGGAAAGAACGTCAAGCGTGCTTGCTACGTCATCTGTAATTTCACTAGTTCCCGCCGCATCCAGATCGTAAAATTCATTACTTTTTGGGGGGAGGGGTGGGATGTATGGGGACATGCTCCCTTCAGGCACTTATGGCTACGTCAAATATGTGCATAATGTGTCGGTACGGCGGAGAAGTTGTATTATAAAATACTGGTTTATCCCCCTGGATATTTTCTGGACGTCTTTCGCAGTCCCTACAGTTTGATTAATCTAAATTACATCCCACGCAGTGTAATTAGTTCTGGGCTCTAAGCAAAAAAAAAAATAAAATAAAATAAAATAAAAAAAATAGAGCACTGATATTTCGGGGGGGGGGGGGGGGCATGGCTGCGCGCATCGTGGCTCCAAATTCTACGACTGGGGATGCAAGTGAAGTTAGAGATCAACTAAAAACGGCTCCCGCTCGCTCACAAGAATGTAGCGCGTTTTTTTATTATCAGGAGATTAAGGTGCACAGTGTAACGGACAGCACCGTTAAAGAGGGTTAGATATTTAAACCTAGAAAAATCTTGAAAACCCATCTCTTGTCTTTCGCTTCTTTCTATGTCAATATAGTTTTAATTGAGTGAACTCATTTTTTAGATTATATCAAGACTGGGTACATAGGTAAATGCTATACAACAAATCCCCCCCCCCCCCCTCCCCCTTTGTAAATTGCATGGAAATTAGTAGTAAGCAATAAATTTATTCCCCTACCTTCGCCCACTTCAACGGATAATGTCCAGAAAGCCCATACTTATAAGTTTTATCAACAAAAGTCCTCCTGTGAGAAAATCGAACCAGAAGCGGCAAAGTATTTCGTCATCTGAGTTTCATATTGTTCTAAATTGTGCGCTCTTTCATTACATTTTGGATAAAATGGAAATCAAGTCGTGAATTGTCAATTATTCAATCAAACAGCAGCAGAATAAATAAAAAACGCTCTCACCAACTTTAAGGACGCTATTGTCGCGGTGAAAGCATACTTGAGATGGCAATGTACAACAAATTGTAGAAAAAAAATGTTGGCTGAAGGCAATGTCCTTTTTAACTGCATATGCACATTACTTTGTAAAAAAACAAAATAATAATAATAATTGGCCAGGACTGGGGCTCAAACGCACGCTAACTATTTGCGTGTGAGACACATTTATCACACAGAACGTTTAAGGATAATACAAGCATTTTTGCCCTTGATGTTTGAATATCAAAAACAGCATGAACGCTCAAATTTTTTTATTCTCACCAGTTTAAAACCAGGGTATCGCGATATTTCTCCAAGTCATTGTTTTAATACCTAATTTTGTCTTGACACAGAGTGACGATGATGGTTCATAATTTTTATCGGTAAAGTTACTGTGGCAACTGGTAAGCACAGTTCGACAAAATGAAGAAAACCATGTCAACAGTAAAAATCTTTCCACCGACCTGCAGAAATATCTTTATTTCGACTCAAGATAGTTGGTCTCCGCCCTCGGATGCCAAATGATTTTATTAGTCTTTAGCACGCCCTTTCATAAATAAAATTATGCATACAGGAAAAAAATAGTTTTGATTCGAAGAGAATTTTATTTCAAATCACTGAGGTAGGGAGGATTTTATTTTTAGTTTTTATTACCGCCGGTGTTATGAATCATGAGGAACATGACCATGGCGATCTAGCCCGGAGTATCATGTGTTATATTCCGTTCAGCGATCTGAACATTGCGGGTACCCCATGTAGTGGGGTAGCCGCTACGTTCAAATCCCTGAACTAATGTCATATTATTATTTTTTTCGATGTTGCAATGCGAAGTAAAGAACGTATAATACCGAACAGACGTTGAACTAACCGACAAAATGGAATAAGGACGTCATTCGATGCATGTAAACTCATAGTAAGATATAGTTTTTCGGAAAGTGGCCAGGCCCGGGATCGACTCCAGTAGCGCGGTGCTAGGGTTATGAGAAAAGCCCTCAATGAGGTCTAATTTACTATCCTTCTTAACCTCATTTCGATTGAGGCCATGAGGCCTATGACAAAATCCCCCAATCTCTCATAACGCTGCGCATGCGTACTAGGACCACATATCACTATGGGGATGACATCACAAGATGGCCGCTCAAGCGGGTTACCATGACAATCAAACATGACATCACTGGGTCACGTGACATGGGTCCAATAAGGGTCGTTTACCTCATCTCCTGCTACTAATGTGCAATATTTTATGTCCTCGTCTTTAAGGCTGTATGCAAGAAACGCAACTAAAATTCAACCTCCAAGTTTATGTTGTTATAAAACGAACTAAAACACCTAGAATGTTGATGCCGATATTAACATTAAGATAAATCCAGAAGCAATGCAAGTTACAGACAAATGGATATCAGTTGAATTTTAATAACGTTTATGAATTCATTTTGTTTTAAGCTTATTTGTTTTAAAAGGATTGACGTCTAAGTTCTGCAACTTATATTAATGCCCCCCCCCCCCCCCCCCCCGTCCTTTGCCCAATGGCACATGTGCATGGAATGACTTTCGAAGAAAAGATGGAATCTAGAACAGCCCTCTCAAATAGATCGTGCTGGTCTATGAAATACCGAATAGTCGAAACAGGACAAATAACTATGGGTGTCCATCAGCCAGCGAAAGAGTCAGAAAACAACTAGGAGGAGTGACCTCCGGTAACTGATTCCTTGCAAGAAAAGAAGGTGTCGTTCTGGTATGTCGAAGAAGTGAATATCAATAGAGTGTGATAAAAAGCCATCATCTGATCCATGATGAATGAGCCAGATTGGTAGACACTGCTCTGGAAGGGGAACCTCTGGTATTTCCGAATCAAAGGAAGCTTAGGCACATGAAAATTAGAGCAATGGCAGCGAAGACCCCTCGGGGTACAATAAGACGAACAGACATGAGCGTATCCACACTGAAGTGAGATGCCTGAATAAAGCGTTCAGAACACTCGTGTCGATGTTCTTCTTCGGCACCAGAAACAACCGGGAGTGACATCCCTTGTGACTGAACATTCTGGATGGCCTCGACAGCCAAAGGAAGCCGACGGTCCCTGTCCTGCGTAACCGGAGTTGGATTGGGCACCCTGGAAAGGGGGTGGGCTGTGGAAGGATATCTGGAGCCCCGACAGAACAGCATCGATAACCCACGATAGGCGAACCATGGATATCCTTTCTACAGCTTGGTACAATTTGAGGTAGGATCTTCATTAGCGGGTCCCCGGAGGTTCACTGGAGTCACTGTCACGACCCTTCCTACGCATCTTCTTGGAGTGAGGTGAAGGCGGGAGTGCAGGGACCTGCCGCCGAGGCGCACGGGCATACCTCAGCCACCTGGTTGCTGGCGAGACCTGAAGCGTGTCCGAACGATCGCGATCAATGCGAAAAGTCGAGTCTATATGCAATTGCAGCAACGGGTCCTTGGGGAGACGATGGACATCATTGCGGACCGCACCCACAACAGCATGGAGCAGCTGAGGTCCCACCAAGGAGGCAGAACGCAGAATAGCACGTTGCTCCACACGAAGGTAACCCGCTGATGTCCAATGCCACATTACGACGAAGCAATTCCAAATTGGGAATGTTGCAGGCATGCGTATGAGACAGGTACACAAAAGCCTTGATGGGAATACGCGAAGGAAACTACATGTCTTCAACCTGGTCCGGCGGATAATAGTTCGCCAAAGCAGAGGCAATATGATCAGCCACAGAGGGAATGCCATGCATTTAAGTGTGATCGTCAGCTATGTGCTTAGCAAGTGAACAGTTAGAGCATGACACTGTTTTCAGCATGGCTGGAAGGGAGACTCTAGAAAGACAACTTTGGAAGGTGAAAATGAGAACAAAAGTTAAAATAGGAGCAAATGACATGGAAAATTAATTATATTTATTTATTTATTTATTGGTGTTTAAGGTCACATACTTATGCACAATGGCTAATCGTGACCGTGACAGTTTTACGGGTGGAGGAAGCCGGAGTACCCGGAGAGAACCACCGAGCAACGACGAGCAGCTGTCAGCTCTCCAACATCGTAACTCTGAACTCTGCACCGCAGCACAGGCAGGGTTAGATTGGTTGAAGACATGCGCACCATCGACGTGCAGTACGCCTCAGTACACAGCGTCATCGTGCCCCCATGTAGACAATCGGGGTGAAGTGTCTTGCCCAAGGACACAACGCGGTTGCCGCAGGTGGGATTCGAACCGAGGACCTCTCGGCTTGCAGCCTGCACCTCTACCAACTGAGCCACCGCGCCCCCAGGAAAATTAATTAGAATAACACAAGAATATAACCATCTAAACACAGGATGCTAAGAGCAAGTCCAAGATTGGTAAAGAGGAAACCCCAGGTAAAAAGGAAATCCCAGGCAAAAAGACACCACCACACACGATGGCGGATGACGGTGAGTTCGATATACAACGTGCTACTCCAGATCACTCGAGTACGGGAACAGAGAATAACGGTTCCACCGTGGTACTCGCCTGGTGTGCTCGACCCAAAGGCGAAATTACAATCTCTTTCATGAATTTTGCACTCATATGGTTTCGTAAAGGTTTTCCTTTTAGAAAGTTGAGATAAAACAACTTTTGGATTGAGAGACAGACAAAGCCAGCATTAAACAATTGTGATTAGGATGATAGAAGTTATTGAGCTAACCATTCGTAGGGCAGTGGTTCGGCATGTTGCGCCCAGCAGGGCAATCAATTGCCCGCGAACAGAAATTACAATATTAAGACGCACGAACCAACTAGCCATGCTTGAATGTTAACCCTTTACCCAAACGCAGACGATTTCAAAATTTATTATTTTAAATATCATTTTTTCAAAAAAATTCAACAAAACCATATCATGTGACCCCTCGACGAGCTCGTTCCAAAGAGGGGTCACATGATATGGTTTCGTTGAAATTTTTCGAAAAATAATATTTTTTCAGCTGCTGAATTTGCATATTACGCGGGCGGATGAGGGCGATTCGTTGGACAAAGGGTTAATAAGTCATCTCGCTAGATCTTGTGCATTGATATCTCTCTTCACGAATCCCGCGAAGCGAGGAGAGAGACAACGCTGCTTGGCGTTTACTCTGTAATCAGGGCACATGATATGTATCGGAACAATTAATTTTTTCATTGTATAAGAATTAGGGAGCTGAAATGACAGGTTAATTGTGCGAATTTGGAAGAGGGTCGGGGTAATTTGAGCTATCAGCAGGGCAGAACATGACTATACCGCCCCACACCATATTTTGGGTTAGTTAGGCCCCTGTGTCCATGTCGCCTTCGCAACGCAAGTGAAAAGTTAGGCTTAGATATTAGTTTATAAATGTTCAAGGGCGTTTCCGCAAGACATTGGTTAATGGATTCTGTTTTACCTGCCTGCCAGCCTGCCTTTTAGTTTGGCGGAACTTTCAGCAGCCTGGGTAATATCGTGGTGGACAGTTTTTTGAGTGGAGGAAGACGGAGTACCCCGAGAAAACCACCGAGAAGTGGTGACCTACTTAGACTCTTGAATGTTAATAATTCATCTCGCTACATTTAGTGCTGTGATATCTCCCTCATCTCCATCTCCCTGCAGTGCCCTGCCCTGCCGTGCCCTGCGGTTGGTGCAAGTGCTCTATCGACATGCAGATGAGTCATCTTCTCAGTTTAATGTTCAGTACTCTAAAAAAGCAACAGTGTTCTCTTTTTTATGTCATTAATGCAGAACTTCTTTTTCATAGTAAACAATCAATACTCCACTTCCCGGAGTTCTCACTCGGAGGATTGTTCAAGGTCGATGAAGTAAACTGAATGATGTATTGTTTTGGGTTCAACTGTTTTCGACTACGCCTTCACCTAAAGACTACAATTTCGTTAGATAACTAACCGGGTTTTGATGCGAAAAAGCAATAGTTCTTTTAATAGCTTGGTGTCTATCACAGTGTGTGGTTTACCTCAATGCCCAGTTTTTCTTTCTTTTGTGATTCAAATGCTGTTGAGAGGTATTGTTGCGTAGCAAAATTGAGTGTGGCAAGTGTAGTTTAACAAGATTACGTCTGAAGGCACCAACACTTTACCCAACGAATCGGTCTCTCTGGCCTGCGCAATTTACAAAGTAGTTGACAAAAATCAAAACATTTCAAAAAGCCATATCGTGTGACCCCTCGTTGGAACGAGCTCGTTCCAATGAGAGATCACATGATGTGTTTCTGTTAATTTTGAAAATAAAATGACAAATATCGTGTGCGTTTGGTAAAGGGCTAATTATTCATTCGAAGTTGTTCATGTTTGTCTTCCCAACGACAGACGATGAAAAGGAAACATGGCGGGCTATAGCTTTACAAGCGTGTGAAAGCGGTTTTGATTGAAACCCATCCTTTATCTAGATGAACAGAATAGTTTAACTCTTCAACCGACGTACGGACATATACAACTAACTTATTCATAACAATTGCCCCACAATGTTTATTATATTTTAAATGTTTGCCTCAAATACATGGCTTCTGATCTCTCATGGAACGAGTTCCATCAAAAGGTAAAAGCAGTGTGTCTCAGGCAAAAATGAAGTGTTAAAGCCTCAAAAAGTAGATTTTCTGCTTCTCAGGCCATTTTTTATAGAATTACATGCGGGCGGACGGCTTTTTATTTTATTTTATTTATTTTTGTAATTATCTCTTTGCCATTAAAAAGTTCATGTTCTTGGTTTGTTTCATGTTTTAGGCCTCATAATCTGCAGAATAGCATGGGAGGTGGTGTATTACGTCCCTTTTGTACTCAAATTTAAATTTTGTTTAGGTCTAACCCATTCGTTTAATTTTTAATGTTCCGTCTGCTATTTGTATTAGGTAAATACGTTCTCAATACATTAATTCCCTGGTACGAAGTTATACATTTTTGTTTCCTCCCACAGAAAGACGATGAAAAGGACAAATGGCGGATAATATATTTACAAGCGCTTAAAGGCTGTGTTTTGATACCCCCCCCCCCCCCCCCCATTCCCCCCATCCAGATGAATGAAATAGTTTAAAATAATCAGCTCAGCTTCCTTGAATGTGCAATCTGATTAAGTAATGGTTGCTTCACTGCAGCAATGCCTTAACTGATAACAAAACCAATAGCCAAGTATAACTGTACTGATATGATTAATAGAGGAAAGAGTCCCAATTTAAAAGTACAGTTAAATTTATAAAACTAGGTTAGTAAATTAGGAATTAGATCTGTATCGACACGTTACCAGTGCCATAGTAGAAAAACGAAACAAAATTAAAAGTAATAAAATTGAAAAGAGTGTGATTTCTTGATTGACTCATGCTAAAACTCTGAAGGGTCAAGGAATTATTTAATTAGCCCATAGTTCAGTTGTTTTGATAAAGAACAGTTTGGAGAGAACCAGCGAACAGCGGCAAGCAACTATACTCCAACTTACTAACTTGTACGAGCAGAAGAAGTAGCGTTTGAAGGCAAGTGCACCGTCGACTTGTTGTAGAACACAGTGCCCTACGCGGGCAATCGAGATATTAATGTGATTTCTTGCGCCTGAGGGCAAAACTTAATTTTTTGTCTGCAACTACCGATTCATGAACTTGTGTATACTGAGGGAATATGATCAAGCCTACTAAGGGATTTCTGTGGAATGAAACATTCGAGCACGGTTCTTCCATTGAAAGAAATCGTTTTGCTCCATGAATTGCCGGTTTCCTGCACTCTGTTGGTGACATTTGCTACCATGTGTACTTATTTTGCTGGCAGTGACGCACACAACTGACTTTATTTATTTATTTATTTAATGAATGACTGAATTAATTTTTTTATTTATTGGTGTTTAAGGTCACATATTTCTGCGTAATGGCTAGTCATGACCACGACCGTTTTACGGGTGAAGGAAGCCGGAGAACCCGGAGAGAACCACCGAGCAACTGTCCGCTTCCCAACATACTAACTCCATACAAGCATGGTTAGCATTGGTAGAAGACAGGTGTACCATCGACGTGCTGTACGCCCTAGTACACAGCGTCACCGAGCCCCCACGTAGGCGATGGGGGTGAAGTGTCTTGTCCAAGGATACAACGCGGTTGCCGCAGGTAGGATTCTAATCGTGGACGTCTCGGCTTGCAGCCTGCACCTCTACCCACTGAGCCACCGCCTCTCCCCCCTAATATGTTTGTTAACTTTCGAATACTTGGGCAGGAATCAAACGAGACGGCCACGGTTTGCTCTACTGGAGGACATTTTTCGCAGGAGTCAATTAAGAAGAGCACCTCATAGCCATACTCACAGCGTTTCTGCGTTATATGGGGGGGGGGGGGGGGCGGTGGTGGAGTTGCGGTAACCGGTTCTCGTCAGATCACCGAAGTTAAGCAACGTCGAGCTCGGTTTGTCCTCGGATGGGTGACCATCTGAGGGATCGATTCGGATTCTTGGGCAGGGCACTTAACCCCGATTGTCCACATGGGGGCTTGATGACGTCGTGTACTAAGGTGTACTGCACGTCGATGGTGCGCATGTCTTCAACCAATCTAACCCTGCCTGTGCTGTAGTGCGGAGTTACGATGTTGGGGAGCTGGCAGCTGCTCGTCGTTGCTCGGTGGTTCTCTCCGGGTACTCCGGCTTCCTCCACCCGTAAAACTGTCAAGGTCATGATTAGCCATTGCGCATAAGTATGTGACCTTAAAATACCAATAAAATAAAATAAATAAAATGGGGTATCCGGGGTAAAGCATGGAATTTAAAATATTCCTTGTAAATTTATAAATAACTTCCATCAAAGAGAGAGAAAAACAGAAAATACTCTGTCGTGATCAGAAATGAAGTACAATGACCTCTGAAAGGGGCCAAGATAATTCGACTTCTGGCGACCCTATATTTTTAATGTGTGTGTTTTAAATGATATAGTTCTGGAAACCCATATTTGTGCTTTATTCCAAAGTGCAGGTACTACAACGTAGTCTGTATACGCAGTCCGTATGTTTCATATCTTTCAAGTGAAATTATATACTTTGTAAAGATTTGGCATGTTATAATTTTTCTTTGGGAGAGTGCCTCTATGAAGTGTTGGGAGGGACCATTTCGATCGACCCATTTAACATCTGAGAATTTGAAACAAATTAGTCATGGCAAACTAAAGTTATTATCCGGAAACCACATAATTCACAAATTTGCAATCATTCAAGGAAAATAACTATGGAACGGTACATGCGATTATGGCCAAAGGTGAACTTGAGCTGTGCTTTGTGGTCAAAAACAAAATCTGAGAATTTGAAAAAAATCGGTCAAGGAAAACTAAAGTTATCACCCGGAAACCACAAAATCCACAAATTTGCAATCATTTAAGGGGAATAACTCTGGAAAAGTATATGCGATTGTGGTCAAAAGTGAACTTGAGCTGTATTTTGTGGTCAAAAACAAAAAAAATGAAAATTTGAAATAAATCGGTCAAGGCAAACTAAAGTTATCGTCCGGAAACGAAAAGTTGGGCTAAATTCCCATAAATAAAGGGCCATAACTCTACTGCAAATGGGCCGCTAGAAACGGAAATCGAACCCATCCTGTATTTTGTCATACTAAATCCACATGCCAAATTTAACTCAGCGCAAACCATTACAATTAAAGTTATCGTCCGGAAACGAAATGTGTCCATGGACGGACAAACAGACAGACGGGTGGAGAGACCATTCACATAATACGTCTCGTTTTTTAAAAGGGTGTATAAAATCAACATCTGAAAAATTTGGTGTCAATCCGTCAAGGCGTTCGGCTTTAAATGAACGGAAACCAATTTTTTTTACAAAAATTGTGTTTTTAAAGTGCCATAACTCTGCAGAGGATGGACTGAGAAACACCAATATCGAACCTGACCTGTATTTTATTGCTAAAAACAACTTCTGAAAGTTTGATGTGGATCCGTCAAGGCGTTTGACTTTAAATGAACGGAAACCAAATTGTTTACGGACAGACAGACGGACAGACTGATAACATAATACGACCGTTTTTTAAACGGGCGTATAAAAATAAACTCAGTAACCCCTGGGTGACCTCAATAACTTTACCCATTATTTTGAACCTTCATTGAGTTTCGACTCATTTGGTGTTTTTTCCATGTCCATACGCTTTTTCATGATTGGGATGAGCGTGACCCACTTCCATTATTTTTGGCCCAGTCCATTTTTTTAGTGTAAAAATACATGTATGAATTTCTGGAATACATTAGAGGGCCAAAAAATTCGACTTGCAGCAATCCTAAAAAATTTACACAATTACTCCCCGATGTCCTCAGTGAACTTTACCCATATTTAGAATCTCTGTGGAGTTTCGACTCATTTAGTGTTCTTCTTAAGTCCAAACGCCATTCCATACGCTTGAGATATGAGCGCGATCCACTTCCAACATTTTTGACCCCGTACGATTGTTTGAGTGTAAATACCTCATCAGGCTGAAATACATAGGTGCTGAGTATATGTGGCTGTCTATCGGTATGCCAAGCAGCGAAATGGGAAGATTCTTATTCGAGTTATCGCAAAGAAGAAAAAGAAGAAAACAGAAAGAAAAGGAAAACATACAAAAACAATAGTCTATGTGTTTCACACAGACTAATTATAATTCTTATCGCCAGTTTGTGTTTTCCAAACAAACCCAGTACTTTTACGAATAAATGTAATACGTTGGCGAATAAACGTAATTTATACCATGCTCGGCAAGCCGAGTGGTTAAAAACCCTTCTCCTACTCGTGGCTTAAATCACATCATTCATTAGATTAGATTAGATCAGATCATTCATTAGATTAGATCATCAGTTTGACTGTCGATCAGTTCGGACGCTCAACGGGATTCTCCGTGAACACCACTAAAACACAGCAAAAGGAATCTACCGCAGAAGTTATTGGACATGTTAACATGTCTGAATGTGGGTAACACCAGTAACTGGACCACCCATGTTTCTGGTGCAACCTGCCGGGTGATATTGGACTTTCCAATACCACCTGGAATAGCTCCAAGAAGGAAGCCAAAGAAGCCTGCAGCCAGACCACCGGACTCTCTGTGAGTGGTAGCACCTTTGCCCAGTCGGGCTCTGGGCCACGCCCAGAGAACGCTGAGAAAACCAAGAAGAAGAAAAGGCAGAAAAGCCCGACCTCAATGCGCCGGGATGCCAAGCGCTCAGAGGACTGGAAGAAAAAGAAAGCAGAAGAATCCCGCAAAGAGAAGGAAGAGGAGATGGAAATCCACGCCTCTAGCCCGCCGGAAAAACCGCCAGCAGACACCACCGATACATCAGACATCTCTCTCTCCAGTTCCATCTCCAGCCTGGACCCCCAGGCTATACAGGAGGCCGATGAAGAAATGAGTAAGCTTGCCCACGAACTGGAAAAACAGATCGTGGGCACCGAAGAAGAGCCAAATCAAACTAAAGAGTTCATGGAAGTAAGCAAGCGTGAAGCCATTCTTAGAAACGAGCACATAAAGGGCATGGAAAACAAGACGGCAGAACTTCGGAAGGAAACGGCGACAGTACTTCAAAACGCCGCTTTAGCAATGGCACTTGCACAAAAACGGGACAAATACCACGATACCACAGCCTCCATCGCCAATAGTCAAGATATCGCCATCTCCACCTCCTAAAAGAAACGGAGGAAGCAACAGAAATAGGTAGCAAAGCCTACCGAGCAGCCACCAGTCCATCATGAGCGGTAGGGTACGAGCAATACAACACAGACATCTATCCACTTATGGGATGCACGTCGCATCCCCAAGTGCAGATTCTTTCTCATGTGGCTTAAATCTGATTACCGGCCCTAGTACCTATTTATTCTATATACTATTGCAAATAAACGCAATAAAACTTTGCGAATAAAAGCAACAATATTTTTTTTCTTACGACCACAATGAGATTCCGTAGAAACGTAATAAAATGAATCAATTTAGAAAACGGACTAGTTTCCGGAGTGCTCACAGCAATGTTCGGAATAAATGGTACAATGTCTAAACTAAGCAACACAGACGCACAATCCCATTTGAGTAAAAGAGTTAAAAGCCGAGTTTGTTTTCACTCACCTTATTTCTCCAAAATTTGCAACCATGATAGCAATCGTCAAACCATGTGCAAGAGCGATGTCAACTGGATTATTGTAATGTACTGTTGTCCCCATCAATGAACCGTCAACAGACAGCGTTCCAATAAATACAAAGATTGTGACGCCCACTAACTCGCATATACATGGCCTAACGTAGGCTTCGTATGTGCCTTTTTCACGACTCCCACTGTTGATTAACTCTTCCATCTCAGCCATCATTATATTTCCAACGGCGCTGTTGATAGACTGTTGACGATAAACTGGGTCACTGACGAACTCGTCTATGAACAAATAAAAGCTTTTACAAGAAGAATGAAGCGTAACTGTTTTGCGCCGGGAAAATAATATTTTCGTGGAGTCGCATTTCACAATTAACAGACCGAAACAAGCTGAATTATCGAACTGTATTTTCATTATGGGCCTTTCAACAGAATAGTTTGCGAGATGGGCAATATTTGGTGAGAGGGACGAAATTCCACCAGCCAACAAAATGCATTAAGGTTCTATATAAGTAAGAAAATTTGTTTACTTTGAAATTTCCAAGACAAATTTATCTTACTTATATAGCACCTCAACATCGGACACGTTTCATGTGTTTCAAGACAGTGCCCTCAGATAGTATCAACAGGCCTGGCAATCTAGAAAATTAAGGAGTGCCAAACGCTTTGCCCTCCTCAGATTGCTTGGGAGTGCAATAGCACCTGAAACATTCAATCCAAAGACTTGTCTGCTATTTTGGTTATATTCACTTCAAGGTATTAATATTGTGACTGAAAAAATTGTGCTGCATTCAGCTACATAGTGGAAAAATTGGCACACAAATCTTCTCATTGTTCAAAATGTTGCATTCAATTCGTATGTGACTGTCTTCTACACTCCAAATGAATCGAAATCCGACACAGAATGGGTCATGAATTATTGCGAATCGATGCAATATTGACAAATCGTCCTCTGCGTTCCAATGTGTTCTCTGTGCCAGTAGGCACAGAGAACACATTGGAACCCAGGAAACGAAAAAAATGATAAAAGATTTTAAAGGCAGTCCCAAACAGGTCTGGCATTCCAGAAAATCAAGGGGTGCCAAAAATTGCCCCCCCCCCCCACTCCATCATTTTTTTCTAAGCGCTCAGTTTGACGTGCAGCACACATGCACCCATAAAGAATTCCAGGCCTGTATCAATATTATTTTCTTTGACCTAAGTAACACGATTCATTCATTTAACAACATACTGCTTGAAACCATAATTTACAAATCGCCCAAGTCCGGCAACACGTCTAGACACAAAAATTGCCATTGACACCAGAGCTTATACCCATTCAAATGGACAAGCTCTTCGAGATCTTTCCATGAGCTCTCATAAGCTTTGAAAAACCAAGCAAAGCAAACTAAAAATTCTGGTGTGTGCATTTAACGTTAAACCAGTTCATTGAGAGTATTGATATACTGTCAAAAATGACCGGTGCCCAATATCATTACACAGGCAACGCAAAGTCGGGGTGGGGGTGATGATCTGATATTGCCTTAAGCTACTGCACTTGTTTTACAGAAATTGTCAATGCTTTTTTTGTTTTATTTTTATAAACAAATTGTAATACAATCAAGTGGTATTGAACGTTCATATGTAAGCCACTGCACGCAGGGACATAGCTACGGGAGTGGGTGGGTGCAGTGGGGAGGGGGTGTCTTCCCCCAATATTTGTTCAAAAATCAAGATAGTTCAGTGAATAGTTGAGAATTTTTCAAGCAACAATTCCGACAGTTGGAAATTCGAAGCATTGTTGTAACGGACGAGTTTTTCCGAACGTAGTATTACATTTCCGAGAAAATTCCAACCGCCGACTCCCGCAGTCCGAATACGGATCGAACAAGGCCAGATTTTCCGACTACTTGGTGGCTCCGAGGTTAATTCCACAACCGTGGTCGTGTTATGCGTTTTGTTCTCTTTTCTCTTTGTTCTGGTTGAATATTGATTTTTTTAGCATTCTTCATACATGTTCATTCATGTAATTGACCCAATGCCTAATGAAGGCAGATGGGGCGTTTTTCAACTGATAATGTTGCAACTCCGCACAATGTTACACTACCGCATAATATTACAAACATGTTGTAAACAAAACGATAATGTTATAAACTCCGCATAATGTTATAACTTTTTCTTACGCATAATGTTATAAAAATCAGCGTATATTATTACAATTTTTTCAACGCATAATGTTAAACAAATTAACCCATAATGTTATAACTTTACGATACTCAGCCCGGTCACGGAACGCGGTGGCTCAGTGGTAGACTGTTGGACTTCTGCGTTAGAGGTCCCGAGTTCGATCCCCGTCCGGGACAACCCGCGTTGTGTCCTTGGGCAAGGCAGTTTATCTCGGTTGCCTATATGGCGGTACGATGGCGGGCGGTACGATGGCGCCGTGCACAGAGGCGTGCTGTACGTCGATGGTGCACATGTCTTCAACAGTCTTCAACCGCTGTAACCCTGCTTGAGCGGAGCTTGAACAGAGTTCGAATGTTGGGGAGTTGACAGTTGCTCGTCAATGCCCGGCGGTTCTCTCCGGGTACTCCGGCTTCCTCCACCCGTAAAACCGTCACTGTCACGATTAGCCATTGTGCATAAGTATGTGACCTTATATAAATAAATAAATAACTTGAAGTCGCGTAGCTGCCAGTTTCAATCTTAAACAGGTATGTAGTATAACATGCGTTCTTGCCCAGTTAGTGGGGCCTCAGTGGCAGACTCCGCCCGAGGGATTTACTTTGGGGACCCTAGTCACGTTACATACATTCAGGTAGTCCTAGTAACCCTCCACCTACTGACGTCATCACCATGGTAGTACGCGCGCACGTGCTTCAAAGGTGTAAGGGTAGGGAAATGAGCAATTTCGGGATTTTTGTGGAGACGGATCAGAATCTCGCGAGATTTCTCTCCAATTAAACCATGATAGGAGGGGAAGGAGGTGCTGTGTTATCAGTAGGGTATGTTTACAGACACGAGTAGTCTTCTTTTCCAGGAACGTCGTATTATCATAGCTGGCTGACCCCTTTTGGGAGGGGATCAAATACCTCGATTGTTGCCTTTTTGAATGACAAAATCCCAATTTTGGCATATGTCTCTCGATATAACAACAACCTATTATTTGTTTATTTTGCTAAAAGTTTTTTCTAAATGTTAAGATTGAGCACAACTGAGGTGGAGTTGGAGGTGGTAGTGATGGTGGCGATGGTGGAGATGGTGGAGGAGGTGGTAGATGTGAGAGTACAGGTGGTGAAGGTGGTGAAGTCACTTGGATCAGGGATTACGAGGAGGAGGGGGTGGGAGTAGGATGCGGAGAAGTCTTGAGTTTTTTTGCTATAATGCCGTCTGACTAATATGCTAACTACAAAGCATGCCTTCAACGAAGGCATGCCTTCATGGTGTAGTTGGAATATTTAATCATTCGGGACTTGAGGCATCCCAGTTGCACAAATCAGTTTTACAACCCCCAACTGGTCATCTTCGGAACGCCCCCGACGCCCTGGAGCATCTTCAGTGAAGTCGCCTACTTTAATTAACGTGTGGGTGGAAAATTAATACACAATCGTATACTAGTCATACAACAGCAATGGTAGTACACAGTTGTTAGTAACAGAATTATACGTTAAATCTGGAGCGCGGTGGCTCAGTGGTTACAGCTAAGGATTTGAAACCGAAAGGTCCAAGTTTCGATCCTCACCAGGAGTAACTGCGGTTTGTCCTTGGACAAGGTACTTAATCCGCATTGCCCATGTGCGGGCATGGTGGCGCTGTGTACTGAGGCGTACTCCACGTCGATGGTGCACTTGTCTCCAACCAATGCTAATCCTGCTTGTATGGCGTTAGTACGTTGCGGAGTCTGATAGTTGCTCGCCGCTGCCCAGTGGTTCAATCGGCTTCCTCCAACTGTAAAACCGTTTCGAGCAGACGGGATGAAGAGCCTTTCCCAAGGACACAACTCAGTTATCCCTGGAGTAGATCGACCATTCGGTTTGACGTTTGATGCAGTAACCACTCAGCTACCGCGCTCCCTGGCAAGTGATATTTATATACTAAATATATAATATGTATGCTATACATGACGGTATTGTTATGTATATACATGGCTTCGGGTGCGTAGTAAAGGCATGTGGTAGAAGATTGATGGGGAAAGTGAGTCATTTTCTGCGAAAGGGTTGAAGTTGCAAATGGCGCTTGGCGTCACAATGAACATTCTACGTTATAGGGAACTTGTCACTGTTGATGTCTGATGTATAATCCGACAGTAGGTTGTCTGAATCTGGGTGTGTCGTGCTTCTCGCACTGAGCTGACATAGCAGTATAGTATGGACGGTCTGAACTCCTGTTGATATATAGTTATCCATTTGAGCTACTAATCCACCTCATGCTTAATGCCATCCTGTGGTTTCTATGGGTAATATACATTACTAGGTCATGTGGTGGTGTGGCATATGCACGGTTGTCTGGTATGGAATAGACGGTATGTACCCCTGTTGGTCTTCTGATTTAACGGTGCCGTGGGGGTTTGTTTGTTATCTACTACGGTTGTGTTGCGTAGATTATCTATATCCCTGTTTGTCTGCTGTTACATGAAGCCCTTTTTACCACCTACTTACCTAGTATTTTGTACTGTTCTATCATATGGCTGGCATGGGTAGCACGTAATACTAGGTCATTTCATGAAGTGTGGGGTGAGGTTGAATGTTCAGTATCGAGGTATAGGATGTACTGTCTGTATCTATAGTGGTCTACTATTGGCCATTGGTACTACTCACTTACCTCGTGCTGTTTACTATCCCAAGGCTAGTCAGTGTAGTACGTAATACTATGTTATGCAGTGTTATGAGGGTATTTTTGGTTGTCCGGTATGGTAGTATAGGATGAAACCTGAATGTACCCTGTTGGTCTGCTACTTACTAAACCTCCTTATGTTTTGTGAGTATTGTATGGCTAGTACGGAATGCTAGGTCACTTGTGTACAGGCGATACAAGTGAAGATGAAGAGATGGTGCAGTTCGAATCGTCTAAAACTTTGTCAAGGTGAGAGGTCCAGGCTTATGAAGTGCCTCAAAACAATAGCAATGAAGGAAGAATCCGGCCCGAGGAAAGTTGTGGCAACCCTGATTTAAGGCAACCGTGGGGGAAGACTATTTTGCTGGGTGAAAAACAGTGAAAGTCATTTAAAAGAAAGACTATTGAAATCATGTTGGAAGCCAATGATACATGTAGGACTACTAGTTGATAGCCATGCTAGTAGTAGCGGTCCAGAAGCAGCCCACAGTAGTGGTCAAGCAGTAATAGCTCCTAGGTGAAGGGGGAGAAGCGGGAGTGAGTGGAGTGTGGGTCGTATTGTCAACGTAGTGTAGTAGTGGCCGTTGGCTTATAGACTAGAGATAGCAGTCCAGACATGAGCAGCAGCGAAGGTTAGAAGTAGAAACCACCGATTGTCTGGGCGCTAGGACCCAAGAGAATCATTCTTACATAATTCCTTCCACGAAATCTCTCTCCAGGAATATGCCTGTAGCTATAAAATTCCCTTTTTATCGTAAAAGCGCATGTGCAAAATATGTTTTGCGCACATTGTGCATTAACATACAGTCACATCTCGGTACTTCTAGTGTAGGTATATGTGGTCAATGTGCTGTAATGCATAGACATTTAGTAGGCAGAGATTGCAAATGTGCTAAGTAGAAGGGTTTTCTACTCAACATGAGTGTCTCCCCTTTTTTCCAGACACAGGAAGGGTGGGTGCTGCTGGGAGGAAAAAGAGAAATGTTGGAATAATGCATACTTGTTCCTCTTCCAAATAAATTTACTCATTTTTGTACAATATCAACCTTCGATACAAGCTCACAGGCCGCCTGTCATATTCTGTGAGGAATCCAATGCTGTTATGGACTGTTTGTTTACCTACTTTCCGTGAAGTTTTGGCACAGACTACCGTCGGTGTAATACGATGTACTTTTTACTCATAAAGATAAACAGATATTCTTTTGTACTCCAGTTATAGATTTTCCAATCAATAAGTATTTACTTCACTTTGAAAACGTCGAGATATTCACACAATTAGCGGATCTACACGGCGTAATCAATACCAATCATAACGCACTAATGCTGTGGTGAGTCTTCATTCGTGATTATATAGTAAATAAACATATTTAACCCTTAACCTGAAAAGCAGACGACACGTGCAAAAATAATTCTTGAATAACTAATTTTTTGTCTCAAAAACATAGGTTATGACCCCTCGTTGGAACGAGCTCGACGAGCTCGTTCCAACGAGGGGTCATAACCTATGTTTTTGAGACAAAAAATGAAAAAAATAATGAAAATTAATTGGCGATTTTTGAGAATAGCGCTGGCCGGTTTTGGCCGTTAAATTGGGTAAACTTATTAAAGATTCAATAAAATTAAGTCTTGGTTGAGAAACATTCCATGCATAAATTCAAAAAGAAAATGGATGTTAATGGTGTGTTTCAGATTCAATCTGATGGAATGTTTAAGTTGGTCGGAAAAGGGAAATGTTCGCTTTTCCAGCCAACATAAATATTTCAGACGATTGAATCTAAACATAGCGATAAGCTATTAAAGTCTAGACTAATATCCGGCCATAACAGCGTCGAACTCAACACAGAATTTGACTAGTGACTTGGGATCTTGCATTCGATATTCTAATATTTCCCAAATAGACTATTTAAAACACATTTACATTGATATTGGTGGGCCTAGATGGGTTCAGAATCCATATGGAGTCCACGCCGCCAAGCAAATGCTATTTGGACATATCTCTATGCCTACATTTATATTCATTAGAACATAAAGAAGTTGCAAAGATATGTGGCACATATCTTCAAATATGAAGTTTAAAATATATTTTAAATGGTGTTTTAGTGTGAAATAAGGTCAATTGATTATCAAAATACATGATAGGCAGTGGTACATGCAGGCATCATTTACAGAAACGTGGCCACTATGAACCGTGCCTAATACACACCACCTCTTCTTAGTTTGTCCACGCATCAAGTCCATGTTTCGTCAGCCATACATAAATAAATATAGTTTGTTACCACCATTTGTGTTTCCGAGATGGTGTATTGAAGTCGAGGCCTGTCTCTGGGTATATATCGATGAGGGCGTTTGCACAAGTCGATATATCACCCATAGGCTAGGTTGAGACTTCAGTACACCGTCTCAGAAAACCACTTGGAGGTAATAGGCAATTTGTCTTATAATATTCCTCTCTTTCTTGTTCGCATATATTTTGACAATCATTCAACGTCTACGAATTGTCTTTTTTATGAATGAAGTTCATCACGTCATAGCATAACGCTTTTTGGATGTGACTGACGTAATCTCCATGCATTTATTTGATAAGTCGCTGATGTCATCAACAACTAATGGCCATACTGAAGTGAAGTATTCACTGCGTGTCGTATAACTCTATGGAATAAGACTGGGACGGAGACAGACACAGAAATCATAGAAATGAATGACAAGTCGTAATAATGACAAATCTATTCGATTCAAAATGAACTGGACACACCAATTCAATAAATATATTTTTGGTTCTCGATTATCATTGGGTATCTCTGCTATCCACGGGCAAAAAACGGAAACACCCATGAACACTGAATATCTCTTTTAACTATTTTGGTGCGGAATATTCTGTGAGACAGTATTCTCCGCGCATAATATTTTTCAGAACCTTTACCAAAATGTGTGTCATTAGACCAGAGGGTTAAACTTTTAAAATTTCTAGTGATCTCATTGAAAGCGTTTTTTTCAGAAAGGGATAATGCTTTTTTATATATTTTTTTATATGTTATATGCAAGTATTGTCGTGTATTTAGGGGGTCATTTTATTGCGATTTCTGTATTTCTGCAGTCAAAACAAAGACAGTGTGACACAATTTATTCGAAACAATGTGATAATGTTCATTGAAAGCATAGAGGTGCCAACTGCCATGCTAACTCAATGCATGCGTACAAGACCAAAAAACATTTTACGACCTTTGCGTCCAAGTTTGGAGTAATGTTCACCTTGCGTGGACCTTTTTTTTAAATCGGGGGTGTCACTTTATCCCTATTACCCCACCCTTCTACACCTTTGCTTCCGAATTAATTGAGAAGATATTCTTATGTATCACGAAAATATTTGAAAAATTAATATGAAAAAGGACTCATTCGCCTTGATTCCCATCGGCAACTGGCAATATCTCCGTCGGTTTCCGTTTGATGTACATTAATCACCAAAGTCTTAACAAATTTCACACAAGCTTTGAGATTTTCCAACAAAACCTTTCTTGGAGACTTTGCTTTTATCCCATCCCCGGATCTATGACAATGTACAAGGCGCCTATATACGCCAGTATTTAATTTAATTAGGCTTTTCCCTCTGGAAAAGACTATTGTTTTTGTACGGATTATTATTTTTTTTTTTTTTTTTTTTGGGGTTTTTTTTTTTTTTTTTTTTTTCCACACATTTTTGTCCGTACGATTCAGAAGCCATTTTCGAACCGATTTTTACACAATTTGGCACACGCATAGAGGGGCAAAAAATCTAAAAATGTACCGAAGCGGAATTTTCGATTTAACCCTTATTTTGCCAGAATTGGCAAAAAAATGCCAAAATTGGGGTTTATCGGCACTTTCTCGAAACACGTCTTTAGGATTTTTTTTAAACATTCATCATTTCTAGACCTGCCCATGTCACGACCTTTGATACACACCACATATTAGGCGATGCATATGGTAACCCTCCACAGGCTGCCAAACATCGAAATTTTGATGAAATGGGCCGGTTTCAGGCCCCCAGAGCACCCAAACGATACAAGATAGATAAACATAACTTCCTTTATTTGAAGTGGAATTCACCGGAGATCATTTTTGTAAGTAATAATGGTGTTCAAAAAACCAAGCATTAACCCGTTTTGGGCTGGTTAAACAGCAATACCCCCAAAAAGCTAAAAAATTCAGGTTTTCCGTGGATTTCTCTAAACGAGTCTTGTAGATTTTCATGAAAAAATTGTCATTCCCAGGCCTTGATGTGACAATAGAAGTTGCATGGACAAAATACTTCGGTGAGCATTTGTTAACCCTCCACGGGCTGCTAAAAGTCAAAATTGTGATAAACTGGGCTGTTTTTGGACGCCAACGGCACCTAACGGGTACGCCACAAAGAAAAGTGATTTCTTTCATCGAGCGCACAATCTATAGGGAAACATTTTTGTAAGTAGTAAGGGTATTCAAAAAACGAAGTCTTAACCCATTTTGGGCAGGCTAAAGAGAGAGACCCCTTAAAATCTAAAAATTCCCATTTTCTGTGGATTTCTCTAAATACATTCCATAGGTTTTCAAGAAAAATTGACTACTTGCGGGTCTTTGTGTGACATTACAAGTGGCATGGACAAAATATTCCGCTGAGCGTTTATTAACCCTCTACAGAATGCCAAGCATCATAATTTTGTTGAAATGGGCTGTTTTCGGACACACACAGCACGCAATGTATGTCCGAGAGTTACACATAATCTCCTTTGTTGGAAGTGGAATTCACTGAGGACCATTTTTGTAAGTAATAAGGGTATTCAAAAACCCAAACGTTAACCCCTTTTGGGGTTGTTATTAGCGATACCCATCAAAAGCTAAAAAAAAATTATGTTTTCCGTGGATTTCGTTACAAACATCTTGTAAGTTTTCAACAGAAAATGGCCATTGATAGGTCTTGGAGTCACATTACCGGTTGCATGGATAAAATATTCCAGTAAGCATTTGTTAACCCTCCATGGGCTGCTAAATGTCAACATTTTGAAAAAATAGTCTGTTTTTGGACACCAACAACAACAAATGGGAATGCCACAAAGATACATAACTTCTTTTACCGGATGCAAAACTGACAGAGAAAAATTTAGTAAGTAGTAAGGGTATTCAAAAAATCGAGGTCTTAACCCATTTTCGCCTGGTTAAGATGTACCCCTTAAAAGCTTAAAATTCCAGTTTTCTGTGGATTTCTCCAAAAAATCTAGTAAGTATTCAAGAAAAATTGACCATTTGCAGGTCTTGGAGTGACATTACAAGTTACATAGACAAAATATTCCGGTAAGCGTTTGTTAACTCTCCAGAGATGCAAAGCATAGAAATTTTGAGAAAATGGACTGTTCTTTGGCACCCATTGCACGCAATGTGTACCTGAGAGATAACCATAACCTCCTTCTTTGGAAGTGGAATTCATCAGACCAAGCATTAACCCGTTTTGGGCTGGTTAAACAGCGGCACCCATCAAAGACTTAAAATTTCATGTTTTCCCTGGATTTCTTTAAAAACATCTTGTAGATTTCAAGAAAAAATGGCCATTCACGGGTCTTCATGTGACATTACAAGTTACATGGAAAAAATATTCCGTTGAGCATTCGTTAACTCTCCACGAGCTGCTAAACATCAAAATGTTGATAAAATGGATTGTTTTCAGACACCAAGAGCACCCAATGGATATGTAACAGAGAAATATAACTTCTTTTACTCGCGTAGCATTCACAGAGGATCAGTTTTGTAACTAGTCAGGGTGTTTAAAAGAATGAAACTTAACCTATTTTAGACTGGATGAGGAGAGATACCCCTTAAAAGCTTAAAATTTACATTTTTTGTGGATTTCGCTAACTGCTTGTTGGCGATTTTCAAGAACAATTGGACATTGGCAGGTCTTACAAAGTGCATAGATAGAATATTCCGCTAGTCGTTTGTTAATCCCGCTACAGGCTGCTAAACGTCAAAATTTTGATAAAATCGGCTGTTTTCGGGCAGCAAATGGGTATGTAATAGGTAAACATAACCTCTTTTATCAGACTCAGAATTCATGAGGGATAATGTATGATAGTGTTAAGGGTATTCAAGGGAGCGTGGTGGCTCAGTGGTAGACTGTTGTACTTCTATGCTAGAGGTCCCGAGTCCGATCCCCGTCCAGGACGACTCACGTTGTGTCCTAGGGCAAGGCACTTTAGCCCGGTTGCCGACATGGGGGCACGATGACGCCGTGTACTAAGGCTTACTGCACGTCGATGGAACATATGTCTTCACCCTCTGTAACCCTGCTTGAGCGGAGCTTGAACAGAGTTAGAATGTTGAGGAGCTGACAGTTGCTCGTCGTTGCTTGGTGGTTCTCTCCGTGTACTCCGGCTTCCTCCACCTATAAAACTGTCACGGTCACGATTAGCCATTTTGCATAAGTATGTGACCTTAAACACCAATAAATAAATAAATAAAAAAATAAATAAATAAATAAATAAATAAATAAATAAATAAATAAATAAATAAATAAGGGTATTCAAAAAGCCAAGCCTTAACCCTGTTTATAGGATTAAAGACAGACAGCCCATGCGGTGTACGCTGCCTACATTACTTGTAAAATCGACACCCCCACTAAATCTACTTCGAGGTGCGGTGTCGGACCCGACCACCTGACGGTTCTGACCTCATTAGATAACACTCCTTCGTTGTATTTAGCAGCATGGATTTCCCCAAGAAGCAAAGACAAAAATACGTCTGCGGAAAATAATGGCAAATATTTTATTTAGTCTGTATTTTGTCCGTATAGAAAATGTCTCGCCCACATATACCTAAACATGATTCAATGATACAATACAGCGTCAGTCTTTGATCTCGTTTGGGACGATCAGTGATTAACACCTTTTCGACAAGAGCCATCGAAATTGAAAATAAAAAAACCCCCAAAATTTCACAAAAACCTTTTGCAGAATCGTGTTTTTCAGAAAACTCTTTCGCGATTGCATGTGTCGTTTTCAAAATTCCGATCAGTAATCACGAAATTATAAATATGTTGTTGTCAATAACAAAATTGAAAGCATGTCCGTCAAACTTGCATGACGTCAGAACTCGACTCGGATGAAATACTGCAGTGATGCAGTGAAAGTTCGAGAGTAATAAACGCTGATATCGCAGTAGGCTTTAAACTGTCCATGGAGTGGTCCTAAAATCATGTTTATATTTGCAGCTTTACTGCAAATAGGTTTCCCGTTGTTTCTTGTTGAAGTGTTGTTTCCGTCAAGGCCAAGTACCATAGAAAATTTGGAACACCGAGCAGTGGGCCTGCCCCATGAACACCTGCCTGTTATTAAAATTAATTAGCGGGGACATCTGCCCCCCCCCCCCCACACACTTCCTGCTGGTTTTTTTTTTTGCCTAGGACACCTGCCCCCTATTGTTTCTTTTACCTAGGCCACGTGGCCCCCCCCCCCCTGCTGTTTTTCACCAACTACACCTGCCCCCGTTTGTTTGCTAACGGGCCCCTCCCCATTGACCTTTCTATCTTTAGAAGCACCCGGGCCGACGGGGAGAGGGCGTGGTTGTGAGCATGGCTAGATTTCGCTGAAGGAAGGTACCCTCAAATCTGGGTCGAAAGTGGCGAAAATGACAAAAGGCTACTTCAACGTATGGTAACGGTATAAACTTCAGACGATCTGGGCGATGTACAGACGAAAGATCATACCTTGGAGCCGGTTAGGTAATTTGGCACACAAAAAAACTCCGATTTTATGCTCAATCGCTGCTCTACAGTAGTCTACAATAGTGCCCAATTCCATTCCAAACTGATAGACTCGGGACGAATAGTACTCTCACTTTCCACGCGATGCGTGGTGTTCTCCACGCGGTGTTGACACTTGCAACAGATGCCAAAATGTCGGCCAGGGTGCGTAGAACAAGTTCTGAAAATTAGAAGTCGCTGCCGTCGGCGGTCTGGACACGGTTCGTGTTTGTGAGAAGTGCAATTTTAATGTCAAATTGGCAAATTTTCGTTAATCGTTTACTGCCAAAACACCTACTCACCGCCGATTTCTTTTCACTGCAACTTCTTCCGATTATCTAAGGTTTAAAGATAGTGTCAGGATACACCCCCCCCCCCCCCGCCCCGCACCGAAACCTTGGACTTTAAGCTCAATCGCAGCTCCACAGTCGTCTACAACACTGCCCATTTCCATTCTGAACTGATAGAGTCAGGACGAATAGTACTCTCTCCTTCCAAGCGATGCGTGGTGTTTTCCAGGCGGCTCGGACGCTCCAAACAGATCCCAAAATGTCGGCCAGGGTTCGTAGAACAAGTTCTGAAAATTTCAAGTCGCTGCCTCCAGCGGTCTGGACACGGTTCGTGTTTGTCAGAAGTGCTATTTTAATGTCCAATATGCAAATCTTCGTCAATCTTTTCCTGCCTGCCAGAAACCCAATCAGCGCTAAGTTCTTTTCATTTTAAACTTCTGACGATTCTCTTAGGTTTAAAGGTTGTGTTGGGATCCCTGGGTGGCGGTCTTAAAGAAGCAACTTCCATTTACAGAGAGGGGGGGGGGGGGGCTCTAATGGAGCCTGCGTCCATTCACGGCGTCTTTTTTTCGAACTGGCTTGAAAAGGAAGGACCAAATTCAAACAGTTACCTCCTCTCTTCAAAACGCTATATCCCAACCAATTCTAGGCAGATTTCCATGAACTTTTCACTCTTTGTTCATGGATAGTTGCGGCATCACTTTCCATGAAGAGCGGTACGAATTTCGCATTTCGTCACGTCGAATTCGAAAAGAGCGCATGCGCATGGATTTCTCTGAAAACATCTTATAGATTTTAAGTAAAAATGGTCATTCGCACTTTTTGGTTTGAAATTGCAAGTTGCATGAATAAATATGCCTGCTAGCACATGTTAACCCTCTACAATTGGCCAGACATCAATATTTTGGATACATTTGAGATAAAATTGACCATTTTCAAATAGACAGAGCACTCAAAGGGTATGTGTCAAACAAACATAACTCCTTTTGTCGGTCATTAACTTGTGGGACGACGATATTGATATTAACCCACTCTACCATTAATGATGGTTTTTACCTAAACAATTTTTTATAAAACTGAGTCATTTGAGACTACTGTAACCACCTTTCTCATAACATCAATGAAAGAACTTCAGTGAGACAGTTAAAAACAATTCATCAGACAGTGTGAGGGCATCAAAAATCAAGGAATCTCATCGGGAAAAGCCATGATTCTCCAGAATCATAAAGTCTAGTTCAGTTTGGATTTCTACACTCTGTGGAGGGTAGGGCTTATTTGTTTGTTTTATGAGGGTTTAGAGATACATTCAACAGTCATGATCACATCGCGTCGGACAGTTTTATATTACACGCCTGTTCTGTTTAATCCCCATCTACAGCAACACGAAGCCATGCGGAAAATGAAAATCTGTTCCACACGTATCGTCCTCTGAGTTCCGATGTGTTCTATGTGCCAGTAGGCACATAGAACACATTGGAACACAGGGGACGATATGTGCGGAACGGAAATCGTTGACGGACTATTTTAAAATAGAAGCGAAAATTCACTGGAATTTTCTACAAATCGTGCAACGCAATTACAATTTGAATCGCTAGCGATAGCTGAAAATCGTCCCTGGAGTTACAATGTGTTCTATGTGCCAGTAGGCACATAGAACACATTGGAACTCAAGGGACAAAATAGTAACGGATTCCCCTCGCAAATTTGGTTGGCGATAAAATGTGTTGTTTTTGTTGATAGTTGTCAAATGAATTGCTGAGTGTCCTTTTAATAAATGTTTTTATAGACGTGAAGGCGTGCAATAAACACAGAACGACACACGCGTGTGGTTAATCGATTTGGCTCGAGAGCCAGTGCGGATGGATAAAACGAACGACCGCAGGTGTCGCGTGTGTCGTTCTGTGTATATGGGTGGGGGAAGACCGAGTACCCGGAGATTACCACCAATCAGCGGCGAACAAATGTCAGACTCTACAATGTACTAACTCTGCAGTGTTAGCAGCGGTTGAAGGAAAGCGTGCGATCGCCATGCAGTACGCATAACTACACACAGTGCCACCATGTCCCGACCAAGGCAATCGGGATTAAGGGCCGTGCTGAATTTATTGGTGTTTAAGGTCACATACTTATGCACAATGGCTAATCGTGACCGTGACAGTTTTACGGGTGGAGGAAGCCGGAGTACCCGGAGAGAACCACCGAGCAACGACGAGCAGCTGTCAGCTCTCCAACATCGTAACTCTGAACTCTGCACCGCAGCACAGGCAGGGTTAGATTGGTTGAAGACATGCGCACCATCGACGTGCAGTACGCCTCAGTGCACAGCGTCATCGTGCCCCCATGACCGTGCTGAAGGACACTACGCTGTTACCGATAGCCAGGAACGAACCGTCGACCTTTCGGTTTGAACTCCAGTGCTCCAGCTACTGATTTTCGGTGACCGTTAGCTCTGGAGGATAGGGTACCATTGAAACGTATACTTAGTGCTGTTTCTGAAAAGCTGTGCAAAAATGAGTAAGACATTTCAGCTAGTTGTATGCAATGTATGATACGAGCCAGGAGTCGGACGAACCAGATTTGCAGTAATCCAGGCAGGACCCCGAAATCAATCTGGGACGTCATTTTGGATGTCATAGTAGTGTTTCTAGTATTCACGACTTCAATATTTGCCCATTTATGGAAAAGGCGGATTAGGCTTCTGTACGATGCGTGGAGAGTCTCTCACAGAACGTATTTTTGAACGTATTGGAATTTTTGAATGTGAGATTTGAAGGGGGTTTCAACCGCCCCGTCCCCAAGTGTTGGCCTTATAAAAGTGTTATATAGCCGGATGGTGTGATTTGTACTAAATATTTGAATTTAAGTTACGCACCTGAAAACGATGCACTCGAAAATGGTGCAATCTCCGAAACTAATCAGCCTTGGGACAATGCATTGTTTCAACAAACGTTTGAAACATTCAAACTGACATCTTGCGTTATTGTTGATTATTCCAGTTAAATAAAGAGGGTAGTTTGATGACTTTTTGGACCTAAAACATACAATTGACTATTGGTGTGTTTTTGTTGGGAATTCCCTGAAAGATATATGCACGTGACCGGTACTTCCCTTCCTGTTATTTTTTTCTCTCTTATTTGTTGCATGACCCCATATTTTCGGGTCAGTAAAAGTTGTCTGAAGGACTACATATATACTTGACAAATATATTTGAATGCCAAAATTTGAAGCGATGCAATCATATTTGTTTCTCCTGAACGTTATGATGGTCGCCTATGGGAAAATATGTAGTCTTCCCTCCACCCCGTTACGAAAACAATTGAGGAATAACTATAATTGTCGCAAGCCAGACGCTAGGCAGCTTTTTTATTTTTGATTTTTGATTTTTACATTTCCTTTCCTTTTCTTTCTTTTGTAACATAATGACACAAAATTACATCAACAGTGTTTACATTTAAACACAGCAATATACAAACCAGTCAAAATACCCTTCGCAGACAAGGAAGCGTCCCAGAAAAAAACAGACAAACTTTTTTTTTTCGTGCAGCTGACTGGAAATCTGTGTCCTGACAGAATGCTATCTGCTTTTCTCCAGGCAAAAAGCGGCGGACTTCGCTCGTTATTATTATTTTTTTTTTTTAAATTTGACCTTACGTGTGTGTTGACAAAAAAACAAACTCTGACGTTAAGTTCGGAGAAAACCTGAAAACAACCCAGAAAAAATTGACGAATCTGACTGCTGTGAAAGCGCTGACTTGAATGAATAATTCAGCTCAAACAACAAACAGTAATCACTGGTGCATACAACCGCAACAGCACGAGAATTCGATAACTCACAGTGCGACCAACGAAACACAATTATTTAACCCACCTTTTACTGCCGTGAAGACAGTAATTTTTCTCTATTCTACGTGACGCGAAAAAAAATTATATATACTGTCTGTGATACCTATAGGAAATACGTTTTTTGGCTCCCAAACCGGATTTAATTATTATTTTTGGAGACTATTTCACATTTAAATGTTCATTTGGGGACCTCTACCTTACATTACTGTTTTATTGTTTTGAAAAGTTATACTTTTGCCAGTCAGCAATAACAGCTGTATATTGCCAAAAATAATGCTGCAAATTCACATCTCGAGCAAATGTTACTTCCAGAAGCACACTTTAACCTCTGGCAACTGCTAATTTACAGCCTATCTTACCATATTAACACATTTAACTATGTGCGCATGTGCGAGCTAGGTGGCTGTAAGTAGTTTGTGGTCCTGAAATTTTCTGTTTCTTCACAAATATTGAGAGTTAAAGTCCATTTTTATATGTAACTGAACTGCAGTTGAAGGTCTATGTATATAGAAGTATAATGAGGGGACAATCGAATCCAAGAATACGGGAGTGGTATTCTGATGGTGATATACTCAAACCGAAAAGTAAAGCATCCAAGGTGGCGGAAAGAGCTGAGGTGATGGATGAAATGAAATCTGAGGAAGAAGGTAAACATACTATTGGCAATATAAGCGGTGCAGAGAGCGTCTCATTCCAGTTAAATATACTATTCGATCTTGTGACGGACATAAAAAGAGGCCAAGATGGGTTAAGAAAGACAATTGATAGTAAATTGGACAAATTTAAAAATGAGTTGCTGTTGACATTCGACGAAAAAATAAGACAAGTGAAGGAAGATCTTGATATTCAGGTCGAAGTGGAGAAATCAAGAATTGACGTTTTGGTGCAGAAGGTTGAACAAATGCAAACGGTTCAGCGAACATGAGCTGTCAACTGTTCACGACCGCGATCATAATGCTCAGGGATTTGATAACGGTAAAAGACCTGCCTGGTCCATGGCAGACAGTGTGGAATCTGATTGGGTTATTATAGCCACCAACGTGGAAGAGCAGCAAGACTCAAATCTTATTGATACCGTTAATGATATAATTTCTGAACTTGATAGTGATGTCTCCGAACAAGTACGTGTTGTTGAGACGTATAGATTACCTAAACGTTATAAGGATAAGCCAGCTCCAGGTAAAAAAAAATTCGAAACGCTACAGCAGAAGATTCTGGTTCTACGGAATAAACGTAAGTTGAGAGAAACTGATAAACATAAGTACTGCTATCTTCGGGGTGGAAAGTCACACATTGAGAGACTAATCGAAACTAATGCACGGACAATACTGAAATAATTACCACAAGGGGGTGATTTTGTTATAGCAGGTAGTGGACGAATTATTAAAAAATCAGAGTATAGAAGATAGGATGAGGCTCCAAGTGAAGAAAACAGAATAATGTTGATAAAAACTGTCTGAAGATAGGACATATAAACATAAATGGTTGGGCCACAGGTGGTAGGCAGCTCAAGACTGAGCTCATAAAAGAAATTGACTGCGATATACTTTGTGTTGTTGAAAGTCACCTGATGAAAGATAATTTTCTGACAATCGATGGTTATCGTTGGATTGGCCATAAAAAGCCCAGGTGCATAAGAATGCACCAAGAGGATCTGGAGGGGCCCGGGTTTTTGTTAAGAATGATATCGTGAACGTCTACAACTCCAAAATTTTAGACAATTCGTTTGATGGTATACTATGCGTTAATTTTCATTGCGATGCTTCGGGTGACGAATTTAATGTGTTTGTGTGCTATCTCCCACCAGAGAATTCACCATGGGGGAGGGATGCAGAGGGATTCTTTTCACACCTCGTTGGAGATCTATACGTGCATTGCCATTCCGGCCCGGCTATATTGTGTGGGGACTGTTGGTACCCTCAAAGATTTTAACGAAGGATGTGATAATATTCCAAACAGAAAACCTATTGACGTAACAGTAAACCAGCACGGAAGGTCATTTATTGAATTCCTGAACGAATCTTAGCTGTGCTTCCTTAACGGTAGATTATCTGATTCACACGATGACTTTACGTCAGTCAGCACAAAAGGCCTGGCTGTTGTTGATCATATTTGCGTTCCGCACAAATTGTTAAATCGTTGTTCATATTTTGAATTCAAAGCACAGTCCTCGTTGATGAGCAAACGAACACTGCACAGTTTAGTTTCTGAACACAGTAAACCACCAGACCACAGAGTCCTTGTTTTTGACTTCAGATTAAGGGCCTATATAAGTAATGAAATTTTGTTTATTTTGAACATTCTCACCTCTCAAATTCCTTAAATTCAAATTAAATATACACAAAGTATACATCAAAATGAAGGTTGGGATGTATAGAACACGAAACACATATGTAATCAACTCATAGAGTCGACTGGAGGCATCACTGGTTCCTGGAAGTCTGCTACCGTATTCGCACCAGAGCTGATAATAAAATAATATTTCATCAGAACAACTTGTGGCCAAATGTGCTTCATATATCCAAGAACAAAGCTAGGCATTCAAAACACTTTCGAATACAGCGATAGGACTGCTTTTGGGAAAAGGACAACACTGTCTGCATTTTTTATTGAAGATGGTTTCCGTGCTCGACAGACATGCGCAAATCACTCGATACCACGAATTTCCATCGAAAAACAAAATCGTAATTCTCAGAAATTTCAACAGGTATCATGATACCTTGCGTTGAATATGGCAACTGTGCAATCCCTATTTAATAACAGTATACTGTATGAAGGCATTTTTTTTCATTATTTGATTTTACACAGCGTTGTTTTTACATGCTTTTTCCGTCCGATGACGTCGACCGGAAATCGAAAGTATATTCATACGTGAACAAAAGCAAAGGCTTTGGAATTTCGCCCGTCTGTCTGTCCGTCCGTCTGTCTCGCCCGTCCGTCCGTCCGTCCGTCCGTCCGTCCGTCTGACTGTCTGTTTCTTTGCTTGTCATTTGCCTGGCTCGACATTTTCTATAATTGGCAGCTGACTATCTTTCACTCTCCATCACCCTCCCCCCCCCCCCACACAAATATGCTGTTCAAAAAAGGGGGATATTTGATAAAAGTGAGATATATGAAGAGATATATTTATATTTTCATCAAAAAAGACAGTTGAGGCATTAGTAGTATGTCAAGTACCCGCACAGCCATCATTTGGGGGACCCCGATGGGGGGACCCCGGAAGTGACGTCATGTCACGTGACCCAGTGGCGCCATGTTGTGTTGTCATGGTAACCCGCGTGAGCGGCCATGTTGTGACGTCATGTCCGTAGTGATACGTGGTGTGAGTGTGCATGCCCAGCGCGTGTTGTTAAGGTGATAAGTGTTTCCGTCGTCCATTTTTGTATACTGGAGGCCGCCATCTTGGTTTATATGGTAGCACGTGGTTACTATGTTACCCAATTTTTCTGCAATACGACGGGGTATGTTCGGAGGGTATGTTCGATTGACCAGGAGTAAATCTAATTACCACAAACAACCCAACAATCCTTTCCAAATCACCAAAATCCACCCAAAATCACCAAAATTGACTTTATTTGATACGGATTTCCCATTTTATCGGCTTAGTACGTAGTGCTATAGTACCGAGGGGTCCCCTGGGGGTGTGTTCGATTGAATCGGAGTATCCCGAATTACCACAAACAACCCGACAAGTTATACTATTTCGAATTCTTTCAGAATTCTCTGCTTCTATCTATATATGCAATAGTTTTCGTCTATCTGGCCATATTCCTTTGTTCTAGAGTATACTCCAGTAGCATAGAAGAGCCATGGAATCCCTTTTTTGTCATATGTGCTTATGTGAAAAAGCACAATGTGACACAATGTGCCCTCGCACAAAGGCACATGCTTTATGTGCCGATATGTACTTATGTGAAAAGGCACAATGTGACACAATGTGCCCTAGCACATAGGCACATAAGGGTATTTGAGGATACCTATGTCCTGGTATTCTTTTATTCGAGGATACCTACTGGAGAATCCCTTTTTTGTCATATGTGCTTATGTGAAAAGGCACAATGTGACACAAAGTGCCCTAGCACAAAGGCACATGCTTTATGTGCTTATATGTGCTTATGTGAAAAGGCACAATGTGACACAATGTGCCCTAGCACAAAGGCACATACGGGTATTTTAGGATACCTGGTATTGTATTATTTGAGAATACTAGTTGTAGAAACTTTACATCCGGGTACTTCATGCTACATCCGGGTACTTCTGTCAGGAAAGGTATAAAAAGGGTGTTGGGACGAAAATAAATTCATTTGTGTCCTCACATTCGTCGAGTGAAAACATGTTACCAGTTCGATGCATATACTGTTCCAAGTTATTTTCGAGATCGGATAAGGAGACACGAAAAGGACCATCGTCGGCTCCACTGCATATATTCTACTGAGATGTTCGCCCAACCATACAATGGGAAGAGGCATGAAGAACATAACTGTCCAGAAGAGGAGAGAGATGTGGAGATTTAATGACTGACCAGAATAAAGCACTTTTAGAATTTTTACGGGATGCTGACAAGGTGGAAATCGATGCCGTTCTACACGCTGCTGATGAAGATTTGATTTCCTGTTTATGCAAATGTGCTACCAACATTTTCGAAGATAAGATACCACTGAATTTGGCTGAATGTGATGACCTGCGAAAATACGAACATGTATTGAAGCTGCTAACAGATGATGGAATTTCTCCAGATATAAAAAGATGTATACTACGAAAGAGTTGCTTTCTCTCGGCGCTTATCAACCCAGTCCTAGCTCTGAGAAAAGTATAAAAGGAGTGTTGGTGTGAAAATAAACTCATTTGTTCTACGATCACGAAAAAGTGAAGTCATGAAAGTCCATTGCTGCAGATATTGCGATAAAGAATTCTCCAGGAGCTTCACGCGTAAGAGGCATGAAGATGATTACTGTGCCATGAGGAAATCGGAAAAAGATTAGAAAGAAATTTAGATACACTGCGAATCCTATCTGATGCGGATCGATATGAAGCCAAGACTATACTCAAGACGGCCAGTGATGATTTGATACAATGTATATGTGATTGTGCCTCGAATAGCTTGAAGGGCGCAGTACCTATAACCAAATCTGAGAGAGCTAAGTTGATTCCATACCAACACCAGACTGGGAGAATTGCCTCACCAAAGACAGAACTATCTTATAGGAAAAGAAGACGGCTCATACAGAAAGGATGATTTTTAGGAAAGTTGATCAAACCCGTCATCAATGCTCTGTCCGATATCCTGTCGTGCTCGTAAGAAACTTGTCATTTGTAATCTGACCTTCGAAGAGAGCGGACACAATGCAATCCAGCTGTACACCAAAAAATTGGTCAATAGATTCGGACTCTGATAAATCGTCGGAACTATCTGAAGATATGGAATATGAAGAAGAAGACGAAGAGGAAGAAGAAGACGTTTGTATGATGGGAACTATCGTTCAAAGTGCCTTTGACAAATACCAAAATGATTTTGACAACCTCATGAACAAATATATCGAGGATGGAATGGACAGTGAAGTTGCAGCTGAATCAGCATATAGAGCACTTCAAAAGAGTGTCAAAGAAGCCATTAGTGAGAAATACATTAATACCCTTGTGTACATTAGATATTTTTGCAACGACGCAATTCACAAGAAAATTCAAGAAACAGCCAAGCGTCTTCTTGAAGAAGAGGATTTTGACTTAGAAGAATCCCAGAAATATTAGATTAAACATATTTTTATTTGCCATTAATAAATGCAAATCAGGATTAGAGAACAAGTGCTAGTCACTTAGAAAACTCTCCGCTCCTGTACATAGAATAACAGAAATACAATGGCAGAACAAAATTATGAAAAACAAATTAGGATAGATAAAAAGAAAGACTTAATTAGATAGTGAAAAAGTTACTAATAAAAAGGAAAAACATCAGGAAAACAGAAAGAAAGAAAAAACCTGCTCCATACTACACTATATACATATAGTGATGATGCCCTCCCTTCACACACCCTGCTTCCGGTGTCTCTGGCTGATGCAGTGCCGCAAGAAACAGTATCAACTACATATATAAAACCAGTCGGTACGTCATGTATGTTGTGCCACCTGACCCGTATTGAACGTTATTACTGTCATATCCTACATGGTTGCATCTATGCGCCGTGGTCTGGGTTAAACCGGAGTGAGTCCCGAGTAAATTTTTGAACAGACAGGAAAATACATGCATTACTGTTGAATGACAATGATGGGCTCCCATAAAGTAACAAATCTATTGTAGCCCTGTCACTTGTTACTCGTCTCAATTCGTCAAATAGGGTTTGACGAATGTCGTCATAGTTGGTGCAGTGCAGAAAGTAATGTTCTGCATCCTCAACGCCTCTGCCACAAGAACAGATTGGGGAAGTACCAAAGTAATTATTATATTTATCACCATTAAGGTCACTACAACCAGTCCGTAGCCTCGCGTGGATGATGTTATATTTACGAGTTCCTGTCGCAAAATGAGAAGGTGGTTTGAAATTGGCTGGTGAGATCAATCTTTTGAATTCGATTAGTGAAGTGCTATTGCGAATGGCATCGGGCAGATTATTCCAAATTTCAGTACAGGAAGGGAAAAAAGATCGCTTGAATAGTTCCGTTCGACAATGATAAGGGGCAAAATTTGATGCATCGCGTAGACTATAATGAGATCTGTCGGAGACACGTTGTGGTAGTAGGTGACGTAGAAAATTCGGGGCTGTTCGATTAACAATTTTATAAAAAGTACACATTTTCTGAACATGACGCCTACTTTCCAAACTGTTCCAACCTACTTCCAGCAGAAGTCGTTCTTTTGAAACAGACCTTGTAAGTCCTGTGATTATTCGGGCAGCGTCACAGTGAACATCGTCCACTCGTTTGAGTTGGTACTCGGGAGCGCAGCTCCATACTGAATTTCCATATTCTAAAATTGGTAAGATAAAAGCAAGATACAGTTTTTCAAGGATTTTCCTATTAAAAACATATTTCAATTTTCTTAACTGGGATAGCCTCGCGTAAGCTTTTTTACAAATACTGTCAATATGTTCTGACCACGACAGGTTTGCTTGCAATGTTAGGCCTAAATGGCTGTGGTGTTTACAGAATTCAATTTCTTCATTATTAAATGTAATTTCTAGTGACGAAATTGTCTTGCTTAGAGTGAACAGGACAGCTTTAGTCTTTTTCGCGTTGAATGAGACTAACCAAGTTTCGGCCCAATCATTTATCTTTTTTAACTCAGAGTTCATTTTCAACTCAATATTACTAGGATTACTGGATGATTCAGTCAAGCACGTGTCATCCGCAAAAAGGCGAGTGATTGAGTCTATTTCGTCAACAATGTCATTTATGTATACTAAGAAGAGGAAAGGCCCAAGAACTGATCCCTGTGGTACTCCTGCTGTGACTTCTTCATAATTGGAATAAGAGCTGTTAATTTTAACTCTTTGTTTTCTAGATGATATGTAGCTATGAAACCATTTAAGTAAACTTCCCGAAACTCCATATACCCTTAGTTTAAAAATAAGCCCTTGATGCCACACTCTGTCAAACGCCTTCGATATATCGCAGAAGACGCCGCACGTATGCATACTTCTGTCTACAGCTTCGCAAAGGCGGTGGTAGACTTCCAACAGCTGGAATACAGTACTGTTATTTGGAAGAAAGCCAGATTGTAAATGGTAAAATAGATTGTTCTCATTAAAATGATTGTAAACGTCTTTGAACACCACTCGCTCCATGATTTTTCCTATGCAACATAGTAAAGAGATAGGTCGATAATTATGAGGGTCTTGGCGGTCTCCCTTTTTATACAGTGGAATTACATCAGCGTGTTTCCACTCTGATGGAAAAACAGCCAAGTCCAATGATTTTCTAAATAACAGAAATAGGGGTCTGCTAACGCTAGATTTCGTTTCCTTCAGCATTCTATGTCCGATGCCGTCATGGCCACTACTTTTGCTGGTTTTGAGAGTTTTGATTATTTTGACAATGTCTTCCTGCGTAAAAGTGACGTCAGCTATTGATTTAATTGATCTGTGTTTGAAGGGTGGGAATTGTTTGCCCTTAGAGTCCAACAAGCTAGTCTTGATAAATGTTTCATTCAGGAGTTCAGCTTTCCCAATATCGGTTTCTAAGATATCAGAATAGGCACCCACGGTCTTTCTAAGGGCTGGTATACCTGGTTCAGACGCAAAATTGTTCTGAAACATTTTAATAACATGCCAGAATTGACGTTGATCATGATTTTCAGATATCAGATCATCAATTTTTTCGAAGTATTGTTCTTTAGCAAATTTCTTCATGTTATTAACTTTATTCCTAGCTACTTTATATTTTGCCCATGTGTTAGAATTGTTTGTTTTTAGAGCCGACTTACGTAATCGATCGCGTAGGCGGAGAGCACGTCTGATTGTGCTGTCAAACCATGGCTTGTCGGATTTTCTTATTGTAACTATATGGTGTGGAATGCATTTTTCCGCAATCTTCAAGAAAGAAGACATAAACGCTGAAACAGCAACATCCATGTCTTCTTCCTTGCAGATTAAGTTCTCCCAGTCGGTTTCATCAATTAGATTGTTCATTTGTTCAAAATCTGCTTTTTTGTAATTCCAGACTTCGCGACAGGTGAGGGGTTGAGTTGGGTGAGAACAAACTACATGCGCGAATACCGCAAGATGGTCGGAAAAACCCAATTCAAGTGTGCCAGACTGGGCAACCGTAACAACATCGCTAATAATGAATGGGTCTAGCAGTGTTCGAGACGTTCTACCAATTCGTGTAGGCTCAGATACGACATTTGTTAGGTTGAATTGGGTTAATAATTGATTCAATCTACTATGCTCATCAAAAAGGTTGGAATTTATGTCACCAGTTAATACCACTGCTGGATTTATTTCTAAAGCCTTTTCAATTCTATCTTCTAGTTCTGTCCAGTAGTTTACGCTCGATTCTCGTTCAGATCTGTATGTAACGCAGAGAATAAATTTTTCTTTGTTACCAATTTCGAACCAAAGAATATCGTCATCAAATGACAAGTGTGTTATTTGTTTAAAGATGATGTGATCCGCAAAATATACCGCTACACCACCGCCAAACTGATTACGATTGTGTACAATAGGTACAGAATAGTTTGGAATTAATATATCATTTATATTCACATTGTCATCCAAATGTGTTTCCGTAAAACAGATAATATCAAAGTCGTCCACGTCTTCTGCTATTTTTGACAGTTTGTGGCGGATGCTACGGATATTGTAGTTTAAGATAGAGATTGTGTTTGAATTTTCACTGCCTGATGCTGGTCGAACTGGGCCGGGATTCAGGTGAATATCACCACAGAGTAAGAGTATTATCATAATAACAGTAGTAATTATAGAGGAGCAATGAGGTATTCTGAATGATAAACATCTGAGATGGACTGTACCTGTATACGGCCGAAAGCACACACCTGACTGACCTGAGTTTCTGTTAAGAATATTATAGAAAATTCCCACTGAGTGTCTGTGTTGCATTGCGTCAATCGCCATATTTAATTCTCACTTTAGTTTGTGAAGGATTTTTTGTATCAGTGGGAGTGGCAAACATTCGTTTTTCCACAGGTTTAGTGCATGGGGCACACGGGTTGGCATCATCACTGGAGCAGGAAAAGAAGATAAAATGAACAAAAAAATATAGTAAATGCAGCATGTGTTTAAACATGGTAATGTTCACCTGAAAAAAGAAAGCTCGAAGTGAATGGTCGGGTTAAGCGAAGATCTTGCGCTAGTATTCAAGTCCAGTTTTCAATACTATACTACCAAGTCCTGTAACAAAAAAGACGGATACGGTCCTGGATTTCTCCCAACCAGCTCATCATGTGAGTGAAAAAACAAACACAGATAACCGTTTCACCGAGTGCAGAAGGCTTCCTATTTATAAATTACAAAGAAATATATATATATATATATATATATATATATATATATATATATATATATATATATATATATATATATATATATATATACACACACATATATATATACATATACATATATATACATATATATATATATATATATATATATATATATGTATATATATATATATATATATATATATAAAGAAGAAGATATATTTTGTGGTGTTCCAAACGGCAACATGGTGCGATGCCAGCCGTCGAGTACATGTACGTTCAACCGAGCCGCTATCGCGGCTCGGTCGAACGTACAACCCGACAGCAGACACCACATCAGTCTGCCGTCAACATATCCCACCCACTTATAAAGTGATGAGTAAGCTTAAGTTGTGTGCGCCGTAACTGATTTTATGCAAACAATGATCAACCTGATTAACAGTCCGAACAGATGAAGTGAATTGTGTCAGTAGTCCCAGTTTAAAGCTTTATTACCTGGTGTTTTTTCTACTAAAATCAACAGGTCATGAATTTTCTGTTGAATCTTGCAATTCTCGTGTGTTGACTAGACTACACAACATAATTATATCATGAGAGTTGGTGGCGTGTTTTCTAGTAAAATCAACGGACCATGGATTTTCTGCTGAATCTTGCAGTCCCCCATGTGTTTTAATGTACTACACAACATAATTATGTCATGGAAGTTGATGACATAGGAAGACTGGGCGACACTATGAGATATTGACATCTTCATTCACTCGGATAATCTTTCACTTAAGACAGTAATCAAAGAGAAAGGAAATTAAATCGCATGCTTTACCTATATTGAATTCAGGGAAGATATTGTGCATCAATGGATGTTAGTTCAGTTCAGTGCCTGATAGGAGTGACTGTGTGATCCGTAGTCTTAAAGAAAATTAAAACAATAAGAAACAACTACCTGATGCCAGTAACATATATACATTATGTACAACCTGAGCTGACGTAACACGCATGTAGTGATACATGTTTCATTCTGATGGAAACGCCAGAAAGCCACAAGAAAGAGAGGTATATACAACCCTTTCATCAAAATGAAACATATCCAGATATAGTCGTGCGTTTGTGACCCACTTCCATCGGATTTTTGCTTTATTTGACATCACATTTAACAGGGAAATTATTTAGCATTTGCACGCATCTAGATGAACTATCATATAGCTGAAATACTTCATCAGCATTAATGTTCTAACATAAAAGAAGTGAAACAACTTTTCCACAGTGTTTACTACTGCAGTGCCAACTGTTGTGGCTAATTTCGGAGACTGGACTTATCCCGGGGGGGGGGGGGGGGGGTGATTTTGAAGGAGAAAAGAGAATAGTAATAAGAAACAGAACTAGACCTCCTAATTTTGGATCTAAGATGGTTATAAAAAAAAAAATAGATTGAGATTTGTTTTTACTGGTTTACTGTCTGAAGCAGTGCCATCTGTTCGGACTAATTTCGAGGGCTGAGGTAAAATCGATAAGGCTAGGGTTTTGAGAAAAGTGTGATTTTTTATTTTATTTCGCCCCCCCCCCCCCCCCCAAAAAAAAAGATAATGGGAGGGAAAACCTATCCTCCTAATTTTTGATCACACACACATATATATATATACATATACATATATATACATATATATATATATATATATATGTATATATATATATATATATATATATATATATATAAAGAAGAAGATATATTTTGTGGTGTTCCAAACGGCAACATGGTGCGATGCCAGCCGTCGAGTACATGTACGTTCAACCGAGCCGCTATCGCGGCTCGGTCGAACGTACAACCCGACAGCAGACACCACATCAGTCTGCCGTCAACATATCCCACCCACTTATAAAGTGATGAGTAAGCTTAAGTTGTGTGCGCCGTAACTGATTTTATGCAAACAATGATCAACCTGATTAACAGTCCGAACAGATGAAGTGAATTGTGTCAGTAGTCCCAGTTTAAAGCTTTATTACCTGGTGTTTTTTCTACTAAAATCAACAGGTCATGAATTTTCTGTTGAATCTTGCAATTCTCGTGTGTTGACTAGACTACACAACATAATTATATCATGAGAGTTGGTGGCGTGTTTTCTAGTAAAATCAACGGACCATGGATTTTCTGCTGAATCTTGCAGTCCCCCATGTGTTTTAATGTACTACACAACATAATTATGTCATGGAAGTTGATGACATAGGAAGACTGGGCGACACTATGAGATATTGACATCTTCATTCACTCGGATAATCTTTCACTTAAGACAGTAATCAAAGAGAAAGGAAATTAAATCGCATGCTTTACCTATATTGAATTCAGGGAAGATATTGTGCATCAATGGATATTAGTTCAGTTCAGTGCCTGATAGGAGTGACTGTGTGATCCGTAGTCTTAAAGAAAATTAAAACAATAAGAAACAACTACCTGATGCCAGTAACATATATACATTATGTACAACCTGAGCTGACGTAACACGCATGTAGTGATACATGTTTCATTCTGATGGAAACGCCAGAAAGCCACAAGAAAGAGAGGTATATACAACCCTTTCATCAAAATGAAACATATCCAGATATAGTCGTGCGTTTGTGACCCACTTCCATCGGATTTTTGCTTTATTTGACATCACATTTAACAGGGAAATTATTTAGCATTTGCACGCATCTAGATGAACTATCATATAGCTGAAATACTTCATCAGCATTAATGTTCTAACATAAAAGAAGTGAAACAACTTTTCCACAGTGTTTACTACTGCAGTGCCAACTGTTGTGGCTAATTTCGGAGACTGGACTTATCCCGGGGGGGGGGGGGGGTGATTTTGAAGGAGAAAAGAGAATAGTAATAAGAAACAGAACTAGACCTCCTAATTTTGGATCTAAGATGGTTATAAAAAAAAAAATAGATTGAGATTTGTTTTTACTGGTTTACTGTCTGAAGCAGTGCCATCTGTTCGGACTAATTTCGAGGGCTGAGGTAAAATCGATAAGGCTAGGGTTTTGAGAAAAGTGTGATTTTTTATTTTATTTCGCCCCCCCCCCCCCCCAAAAAAAGATAATGGGGAGGGAAAACCTATCCTCCTAATTTTTGATCAGAGATGTTAAAATTACATATAATTCTCATATCCAGTGTATGTCCTCGAGCAGTACAGAATTATGGCGATATGAACGTCTGTCTTTTGTGTACTAGAGCTGCGACTGGGTATGTAATGAATATTTACCCAAACGCAGCACGAGTACACAAGGAGAATAGATTGAGACTCGTTTTTCGCTTTATACCGCTGGATGCGAACGAATGCACGGGGGGGGGGGGGGGGGCGTGGAGAGAGCGAGGTGGTGGCACTAAGATGTTCACGGTAGAGTCAGGTGGCAGCCTAAACTTCTCTAGGTGGGGGATTCTTCTGTTGTGGTTCTCCCTGACCCTCTCCACACATACACATCCTCTGAATATCATGAACATTGCAAGTAAGTCAAAAACACTTTAACTCAAACTGCTACGTATGAAATGGTGAAGCATTAAATTTCTAGTCACATTTGACTTGTTGATGAGTAAATTAGCTCACTTGAGCTAGCAATTCATTTTAATTTACTGCCAATTTTCCTACCATTTTCACAACTGTTGTTGCGTGAGACACGGTTATTGTGGACATGGTAGGCATATCCATCCATTACTATGGCAAACTGAGAGTTACTGTAAGATCACTTCCAGCAAGTCACAGCAAAACATGATCATGCTTTTCTTTATGACTAATCTGTAATCTACAACATTCTTACTGGGTTACTGTCTGTAGCAGTGCTGACTGATGCGATTTATTTCGAGAGCTGAGGGTAGCCTGGTAGGGCTGGGATTTCGAGAAGAGTGATTTTTATTTCGTCTAAGAAGTGATGAGAGGGAAAACTTGTCCTCAATTTTGGCACAAAGTGTTAATATTATGTATAATTTTCCCATCCAATGTTTCTTGTTGAGTAGTACATAATTTTGGCGACATAAACATTAGTTTTCATTTGAGTATTCGGGCCGTTCCTTGGTTTTTACCTGGGTATAAAATGAGTATTTACCAAGGCACAGCACCAACACACAAAGGAAATAGATTGAGAATTGTCTTCACACTTGATACATCCGTGTGTGTGTGCTGGACGGGGGCTGGGGGGGGGGGGGGGGGGGGGGGCTTAGATGTTCATTATAGAGAAATATGCCTTGGAAAAGCGAAGATTTCTGTTCGACAACCTTATGACAAACTACTCATTCCGAGAAGATCATGATGAAGAAGAAGAAGAAGACGATTAGAAAAAAAGTATAAAAGGATTGTTGGTATAAAAATAAATTCATTTCCGTTTTGAACGTCGAAGAGTGAAGATGTCTGTGTCAACAACAGTGCTCAGATTCAAAGATGACTTACATATACAGATCTTCAAGAATGATGCTGGATTAAAGCTGACTTCACAGGAACTGACCCAAGTGAATCGTGTGGTAAATGCAGCTAAGAGAAAAAATCTAGACATGGATGCTGGTGGAAAGAAACAAAGATGTGTGGATGCTGGCCGATCAGTAAACAAAAGAATAAAGACAGAAGAATTGACTCCCAATACAAACAAGAACGAAGTTACTACTGCAGACAAAGTTTCTACAGAAATAAAGAAAGATGTTTTCACTAAGAACGAAGTTACCACTGAAGAAATTAGAGCGATGCCAGCTCCTATAAAGAAAGAAGTTTCCACTAAGATCAAAGTTTCTACTGAAGTCAAGAAAAAGATGCCAGCTCCCATAAAGAATGAAGTTACCACTTCGAATGAAGTTACTACTGAAGCTAAAAAAGATGTTTCCACTCAAACCACAAATGAAGTTACTACTAAGAAGACTGAAGTCACTACTATGAAACACCTAGAGAAAGAGGAACCAAAAGATGCCAGACAGGAAATTAAAGCAACCAAAAAAGCCAAGTTATCAAATGAGAGAATGTGTTTTATCAAGAACCTAGACATGCAATGGGAAGAAGCTCCAACCCACAAGAAGATGAAATGGTTAGCCCATGCAAGGAGAACTACAACGAGAAATGCCTTGGGACATTGAATTGTATACTTGAATAAAAATGAAATGTTATATATATTGTTGTTTGTTTTTTATCAGCTACCCAACAGAAGTACCCGGATGTAGCATGAAGTATCCGGATGTAAAGTTTCTACAACTAGTATCCTCAAATAATACAATACCAGGTACCCTAAAATACTCGTATGTGCCTTTGTGCTAGGGCACATTGTGTCACATTGTGCCTTTTTACATAAGCACATATAAGCACATAAAGCATGTGCCTTTGTGCTAGGGCACTTTGTGTCACATTGTGTCTTTTCACATTAACACACATGACTAAAAAAATGGATTCTCCAGTAGGTATCCTCGAATAAAACAATACCAGGACATAGGTATCCTCAAATACCCGTATGCGCCTATGTGCTAGGGCACATTGTGTCACATTGTGCTTTTTCACATAAGCACATATGACAAAAAAGGGATTCCATAGCCACAGGTGTTTTGCAAAAAATGGGATTTCGTGGAATATTGACATTGGATATAGAGGTGATGAGAATCGGATAGGACTTCATTGTAATAAGTGGAGATAACTCTGCATACAGATTATGGGAAATCAAGCAATCTGATTGGTTATAAATGATCTAGATAAATGAAACAACAAGAGTACTTAGAATACGGTCAGAACTAACAAGAATAGACCAGAAATGGCTAAATATAGTAATAATAAGCAAATCTGTTCCGACTAATAGACACTTCTACGCCACTGGAGTATACTCTAGAACAAAGGAATATGGCCAGATAGACGAAAACTATTCCGATTGAATCGAACACACCCCCAGGGGAACCCTCGGTACTATAGCACTACGTACTAAGACGATAAAATGAGAAATCCGTATCAAATAAAGTCAATTTCGGTGATTTTGGGTGGATTTTGGTGATTTGTAGGGATTGTCGGGTTGTTTGTGGTAATTAGATTTACTCCTGTTCAATCGAACATACCCTCCGAACATACCCCGTTCTATTGCAGAAAAATTGGGTAACACAGAAACCACGTGCTACCATAGAAACCAAGATGGCGGCCTCCAGTATACAAAATGGACGACGGAAACACGTATCACCTTAACAACACGCGCTGGGCATGCGCACTCACACCACGTATTACTATGGAGATGACGTCACAACATAGCCGCTCACGCGGGTTACCATGACAATACAACATGGCGCCACTGGGTCACGTGACATGACGTCACTTCCGGGGTCCCCCACCGGGGTCCCCCAAATGGTGGCTGTGCGGGTACATGACATACTACTGGCATTGCACTGTGACATCTGGAGGATGATTTCAGCGATAGTTGGGTGTCTGATAAGCACACATTCCACGCACTGAGTTGTAGAAGACATGGACAGTCAACCAGGGAAATTACCACATTCAGTCCAAGACCTCATTACCTTGTAAATCCGACGTGGCATACTCCTCACCAAACGTCCAATATCAGCTTGACTGATGTCACGAGCTAAGCCGATAAAATGGGGAATCCGTAGTAAATAAAGTCGTTTTTGGTGATTTGGAGGGATTGTCGGGTTTATTTGGGTAATTGTACGAATCCGGAAATTACTCTTGTACGAAGGAACATACCCTCCGAACATACACCTGTCTTGTTGTGGGCCATTGGGTCACATAGCAACCACGTGCTACCATAGAAACCAAGATGGCGGCCTCCAGTGTACACAATGGACGACGGAAACACGTGTAACCCTTACAACACGCGCTGCGCATGCGCACTCACATCACGTATCACTATGGGGATGACGCCACAAGATGACTGCTCACACGGGCTACCATAGCAACACAACATGGAGCCACCAGGTCACGTGACTATGACGTCACATATGAGATCCCAGTGAGCTCCCCAATCGGCCCCGTTTACCTCATCTCCTACTGGGTCCCCCATGAGATCCCCCAATCGGCCCCGCTTACCTCATCGCTTCATACTCCCTTCATCAGTCCCCTGCGGGCTCCCCCACGAGATCTCCCCCCAGTCGGCCCAGTTTACCTCATCTCCTACTACTCCCTTCATCGGTCACTTGCGGGGTCCCCATGAGATCCTCAATCGGCCCCGTTTACCTCATCTCCTACTACTCCCTTCGTCGGTTCCCTGTGGGGTCCCCATGAGATCCCCCAATCGGCCCCGTTTACCTCATCTCCTACTACTCCCTTCATCGGTCCCCTGCAGGCTCCCCCATGAGATCCCCCAATCGGCCCCATTTACCTCAGCTCCTAGTACTCCCTTCATCGGTCCCCTGCGGGGTCCCCCATGAGATCCGCCAATCGGCCCCGTTTACCTCATCTCTTTATACTCCCTTCATAGATCCCCTGCGGGGTCCCCCATGAGATCCCACAATCGGCCCCGTTTACCTCATCTCCTACTACTCCTTTCATCGGTACCCTGCGGGTCTCCCACGAGATCCCCCAATCGGTCCCGTTTACCTCATCTCCTAGTACTCCCTTCATTGGTCCCCTGCGCCCCCCCCCCCCCATTAGATCCCCCAATCGGCCCCGTTTACCCCATCTCCTACTACTCCCTTTATCCGTCCCCTGTGGGGTCCCACATGAGATCCCCCAATTGGCCCCGTTTATCTCATCTCCTACTACTCCCTCCGTCGTTCCCCTGTGGGGTTCCTCATGAGATCCCCCAATCGGCCCCGTTTACCTCATCTCCTACTATTCCCTTCATCGGTCCCCTGGGGGTCCCCCATGAGATCCGCCAATCGGCCCCGTTTACCTCATCTCCTACTACTCCCTTCATCGGTCCCCACGTATGAATCGTCCCTTATTACCCCGATTTTTGCCGGTGCAGCTAGTGTTAAATTCCCACAGGAACCGAATTTTTGCCGGTGCAACTTTTGCCGGTGAAAAATGTCAGCGCCATCCACCTAAATTCGGCAAATGGTGTACCTACTGCATATATGGTATGCTATGGTATGTATAGTGATATGGGTAAACACAGGGCTATGGGTATATATTATGGGTAAGTGGTGGAAAGATGATGGGGGAGTTGGGTTTTCTTGAAAGTTTTTTTCCGCGAAACGCCTGGTCTTACATACTACCTAGACCAGTCACATAAAGCATTAGGTCGATGAGTAGTACCAATGCCAGACATTATCCCCACCCTCACTCCACAATACCACTTGACCTGCCATAACGTACTACCTATACCAGTCATGGAATAATACAAAGCAATCAGTTGGTTAATAATACCCAGGACTAGCAGGGGACCTACAGCGGTATATACAATGCAGTCCCACTTCTAAACAAACGATCATAATACTGCCTGATCTAGCATAACGAACTACCAATACCATAATAATACAAAGGATTAGGTAGGTAAATAGTGCTTAGAGGGTAATAGGCCAACAGACCATTCGTCCTATACTGCCAATCTAAACCATCAAGGACTATCTCGCAATACCACACTGGGCGACCATGCATTACCCCCATCCCTATAATACTGCTTGATCTAGCTATAGCAGAGATAGGATAATATGAAGACCCAAGGGCTAATAGTATACCAACATGGATATATACCACCACTACCAGACACCCCCCCCCCCCTTACGAGAAGTCCGACACCCCCTGGCCCAAACAACGTTATGCCAGATTGTATAGTGGACAACAACAGTGGTCAACGTCTCTATGACGTCGCGTGCGCATCATGACGTCACGACGTCAATAGAAACTTCAACCGTCTCGTGGAAAAAAACTTTCAAGAAAACCCAACTCCCCCATCATCTTTCCACCACTTACCCATAATATATACCCATAGCCCTGTGTTTACCCATATCAATATACATACAATAGCATACCATATATTCAGTAAGTACACCATTTGCCGAATCTAGGTGGATGGCGCCGACATTTTGCACCGGCAAAAGTTGCACCGGCAAAAATCCGGTTCCTATGGGAATTTAACACCAGCTGCACCGGCAAAAATCGGGGTAATAAGGGACGATTCATACGTGCTATACTACTTATTTCGACACTCAAGATAACAAGATAGGGGGAAGGGGGTCGCCCTGTTGGACTCCTCTCCGCAAATTATTTTTTTCTTGTCCACTGCTTAAAACGTAAGTAAATGTGTTATTGTAAAATGCTTTAAACCACTTTATAATGGATGGACTAAATTTGAAAAACTTAAGCGTTGTTTTTATATGAATTTCCTATTCCAAAGAGTCAGAAGCTTTTTCAAAATCTGTACGCTGTGGACTTGATAATTTGTGTAATGTGTAACCATGATTTGGGGAATTAATTAACAAACAGCCAAGATCGTTCGAAAAGAATTTATAAAACTCAACGATGAAACCGTCAGGACCTGATCTTTTATTATTTTTCATGTTTTGCAGGGTTGCTAAGCATTCATAATAAGTTAGAGGGCCCTCCAGTGAACGACTTTCTTCTTCATCTAAGACGTCCAAGAAAGGATTACTTTCACCGAAGAAGGCATTCTCGTGTTCGCGTAGTATTTCTGAGGGGTCACTTTTGGAAGAGTACAGGTTTTGGTAAAATGATTTTTGTTCACTTAATATATCTGTTACATTTTCTGTTTTGCACCCATTAGCTGTTACCAGTTTTGAGATTATTTTTTCCGTATAATGCCATTTTTCGAGGTTGCAAAAGTATTTGGTCGGCTTTTCACCTTCTGTCTTCCATTTCGATTTTGCTCTTAAAATCATTCCGTTATTTTGTTTGTTTTTTATGGTCCGAAGTTCGGTTTCCAAAGTTTCAATTTCGTGGGTAACTGAAGTATCGCCATCGTCCAGTTCACAATTAGGTGTATTTAATTTATTCTCAATAACAGTGAGACGATTGTTTGTTGTTCGCTTCAGATAAGAAGTTTAGGAAATTGTCTTTCCATGAGTTTTGGTGTTTCCCCAAAACGTTGATCATGAATAGTAAGTAGCCGGTTATTATTATCATTATTATTATTATTATTATTATTGTATTGATCTATTGTTTCCGCTATTACACCTTTTTATTGTATGGATATATCCTGTATCGTTTAGAAGACTATAATTATTGAATTTCCAAAAACCTTTGCTTCTGGGTTGCTTAAGCCTTTGAACTCTAGTGGTATCTTCCATGCCAGTTCAATAGCAGCATTTAGAAGAGTCCATATTCACTATTTGGGGTAGACCAATCAATATTTTCAATGTGCAGCATCGGGTCTTTTGGTCTTCCCCACACATTTACTGAACAGCCATCCTATTTTATGACGTTATGACATATCATGTTCCTGGCGGAAAAGCGGCCGCTAAGGTTCAAAGAGTTAATTAAAAAGAAAGTTATGGCGACTGGGTTATGGTCAGATCTATAGCGCAGATAAATCTCCGCTTTCTGAAAAAATATTTGCAAGTCATTCGATATCAAAAAGTAATCTAAACGGACCATTTTATTCCACGGCCCTTTCTACCTTTTACGCTAAGTGTTTTCCTTTTCCGTTCTTCACACCGCGCACATATCAAATATGTCCAAATAGCAACGGATTTTTCCATTAGCTTAGTCATTATTTTTATTCACATAATTTAGTATATCATCTCTGCAGTTTTGTGGAACATTCCATTCTTCCCAATTATAAATGACGAGTTGCCGATGTCCTATATATTGCTGGATAGGTTGCCAAAAACTAGAGGTTAGACCTCGTTAGGCCCATAGACTACGGCATGAGTGAATTTCTGGTCTTGAATAAATAGTAAGGTCTAAAATCATATAGTTACACTCCTTATCTTTAAGTACTTTGTTAATTTGGAAAGCAAAACTGTTTTTACAACCCTTTACCCAATGCAGACGATGTAAAAATTTAGTATTTTAAATATAATTTTTTAAAATTTGTCAGAAAAATGTCAACAAGACCATATCATGTGACCCCTCGTTGGAACGAGCTCGACGAGCTCGTTCCAACGAGGGGTCACATGATATGGTTTTGTTGAAATTTTTGGAAATATAATATTTTTTCAACTGCTGAATTTGCATATTACGCGGGCGGATGCGGGCGATTCGTTGGGTAAAGAGTTAAAAAGAATGGCTACCCCTCTACTTCGGCTCAAAAGTGACTCAAAAATTGCTTTTTAACCCCACTCGCATTTCCAAGTATTTTCTACCTCTTTACATGAATTCGTGTCTGTCAAGATGGTAATATGGAATTTATCCCTGCAACGTGATAAGATGTCCCGGCGCACATTTTCTTCTGAAGATAAACCTCGGCAGTTCACGGAACCTATTGTAATATTATTCATGATCTGTCTTTAAAATTTCTTTTATTTCTGCAACAACCGTTATCAACGAAATTTTATTTTCAACCTTTAGTGCATAAATAAAGGTTAAATTTATACCTACATTATTTAAAATGATCCAAACTGTTCTTTTTTGAAAAAAAAAAACAAAACAAAAAAAAACAAAAAAACAACAGTCTTAACGGAAGCGTCCTTGAATCTTTTTGCATTCAAATCCGGTTTCTGTTGTTTCAGGGGTTGAGGACTGGGGCGGTGCGCGAACAGATTAAACTATAGGGCAAGTCCTCAAAATTGTAAGATGAGGTAAAATGAGAATTCATTTAAATATTCCTGATTATCTGCAAACCTCAGTTTATCAATATTCTATCTGATGGGGATGAGCATAAAACTTGGATTCAACCAATTAAATCCAGCCTACAGTTGGTAGGAGGCGGGATGATTATCACTAAGGCGCAACGGGAAAGTCGTCCACACCTAAAGTATCTTTAGTTTTTCATAACCTCACAATAATTACTCCGAACCGCCATCCCACGGACCACCACGTTGTACCCGGTAGTCCATGTGATGAATGTTGACAGGCACCCCCCCCCCCCCATGTTAGGTTGTCAGTTGTGTGAATGAACGAAGGTTTGAAAATATATCTTTACCGCTACCCCCACAGCATTCTCCCACCCGTGCACTGCAAATAACAAACCCCTACAAACAGCCGCGAGGATATACGGAGTCTCTCCATGGCAGTTGTAAAAACCGGGCCCTGCCCCCCAAACACGTTGGGATACCCAAACTAGATGCCGGAGTCACTGTCAGGGCTTTAAAAAAAAATTAGGGTATCAAAACAAAAGCTAACATTTTCACACTCGTGTTCCATATTCAGAGATTGGGAAGAATGGGGCAAGGGATATCATCAAGCAGTTCGTCTTCGAGTGTTGAGAGGAGAGAAGAAGCGAGGGAATAGGTAGCCATTTGAAATCATGGGGGTAACCAAAGCCTTCTCACCTGAGAACCATGACAAATCAGTGACGGGCCAAAATGTTATTATTAGTTAAACGCAAATATTATTTTATTTATATAAATTTGCTTTATTATAAATGATTGGAGAGTGCCTGTGGGCGCTCTCCAATAGATTATAGTTAAACAAATTGTGATGAACAAATGCATACCACTAAATAAATAAATAAACGTGTTCTCTCTTGAACCCCCTCCCGTTTATAAAAAGGCTGTGGATATCATAGTCTTGGATCAATATAGAAAATATAGAAAATGAACCTCCGCTGTTTACACTTGCGCCGTAAGCGACCAACGTCTTCTAGAAAATCTTCTAGAAAATCGACCTTTATCCATAAATTTATCGAAAACCTCAACGGTCTGGTGTACCCCATCCCCAAAACATTTTCTGGTGTTTAGTGAATGGCAACCCCTGTATGGCACTCTGCCTGCCTCATGTTGAGGTCTGGTGTGAATGAAAGAGTTCAAGCCCAATTCTCTCCTTATACTGGACGATATGATGTTGCAAGTCGACGAACAGGTCGCTTCTTTATTTACCAGAGCTCACACCATCGCGGGATCAGTGTTCTATACATCGTTAAGAATTTGTTTGATAAGAATAAATTCCACCATACTGTGACTCTGAACTAATATTAGATAACATTTAACGTTTACAGGAATCCCACTTGTGGAGTCCCTTTGTCGTCAAATAAGCCCAATGGGGGGTTTGAAATAATTCAATTGGGATATTTCCCCATGCCCTCATACGACGAAAAAAGAGCAACAATTAAAATGACGTTATCGATTCCTGCGGTGCCTACTCCGGCAGAAAGGCAAGATGGGGAACATACTACGCACAAGATATAAAAAAAAATGTCCATCAAATACAATGGGAAATGTCTTCAGAAGCCAGAAGGTGATTTACCACAAATGGGAAATTTAATATCACAAGAGGTTTGTTTTGTGTCAACATCAATTAATTAATGAGTTATAATTGACCTCAATTGTTAGGATGAAATGGCACTGTCTAATGATATTGCTGATTTATACAGCAGCGATCTCAATTTTTGAAACAAAATTGACATTCATATTGTTTCGCTGGGTTTGGAACGCAATGTCGCTTGCCGTATGGTTAACCCTTTACCTAACATGAAAAGCAGACGACACTTGCAAAAATAATTCTTGAATAACTAATTGTTTTCATTTTTTGACTCAAAAACATATGTTATGACCCCTCGTTGGAACGAGCTCGACGAGCTCGTTCCAACGAGGGGTCATAACGTATGTTTTTGAGACAAAAAATGAAAAAAATAATGAAAATTAACTGGCGATTTTTGAGAATAGCGCTAGCCGGTTTTGGCCGTTATGTTAGGTAAAGGGTTAACCCTTTACCTAACATGAAAATCAGACGACACTTGCAAAATAAATTCTTGAATAACAAATAGTTTTCATTTTTTGTCTATAAACATAGCTTATGACCACTCGTTGGGACGAACTCGTCGAGCTCGTTCCTACGAGGGGTCATAATCTATGTTTTTGAGACAAAAAATGAAAAAATAATGAAAATTCATTGGCGATTTTTGAGAATAGCGTTGGTCGGTTTTGATCGTTACGTTGGGTAAAGGGTCAAATGAGAAAGATGTTTTCAAAAAGTAGTGTATACTGATCCAGATTTTAGATTTATTTTAGAATTTGGGTTATTGGCAAAGAAAGCTGTGAATTCTCATCCCTCCCAGCTCACTCATTAGGTAACAGGCTTGAAAACTCATTGGAAGGCAATACTCGTTTTTAAGCCCATTTGACAAAGTTTGGACACTTTTCTTTAAAATAACAAACATCCGGTGTTTTTGACTCAGCAGAAACCAAACGTTGAATTCTAATGCAGAAATGACTCTTTTATCACATGAAAGTGGTACAATGTAGTGTTGGTTGGGTTGGGGTTGAGTGAATATTTGACTGTTCTAAATACTTGAATTAGAGTTACTCGCCTTGATATGCTCCACTCGGAAATGATGCAATCTCCGAAACCAAGCAGCCTTGGGAATATAGATAGTGTCAATAAACATTTGAAACATTCTGCTGACATCTTGCGTTATTGCTAAATATTCTAGATAAATAAAGAAGGTGGTTTTGTGACTTTTTGGACCTAAAGCATGCAACTGACTACTGGTATGATTTTGTTGGGATTTCACTGAACAATATGTGCTCGTTACCGATACTTCCCTACCTGTCAGTTTCTCTGACTTATATACCGAGTCAAAAAAAGGAAAGTATAATAAACTTCGCGGAGCAATGTTTTTAGTGTTATCGACTTTAACCCCAAACAAATTATTGTAAATTCATATTTAGAGTCTCGCTGTATGAATTTGCATGGCTTCGCAATTCAGACATGGGGTGAAATGAAAAGTTCCCACATGCAGTAAATAGCGTGTGTGTCCACCATTTGCCTCTTATGTGGCCAGAAATCGACGGTGCATAAGTCTCTGGATGTCACTCTGTGGTATTGCGTTCCACTCCTGCCTTAGAACATTACGTACATCGCCTAACGTCTGAAGATCATGAAGTCGTGCCCGACGGTCCACTTGATTTCAAAGATGTTCGAATGGCGACAAATCTGGCGAAAGTGGGGTCCAGGGAAGAAGTTAGATGCTCAGCTCCTCATGAACGTCACGACACGTGACATCGGGCATTGTTTTGCTGGAATAACTGTAAACCGACGTTAGCGTTGAACAACGGGACAACAACAGCGTTACGAATTTCGTCCCTATATCGCTGTCCATTCATATTACCATCGATGAAGATCAACTGCGTTCAATGGTGCAAGGAAATTCCTGCCCAAACCATTACACTACCCCCGCCGAAACAGTCGCATTCCCGCACGCAAGCATCAGAAACCCGTTCTCCTCGTCGGCGATACACTCTTGCCCTACCGTCAGCGCGCCGTAGACAAAACTGTGATTCATCACTAAAAAGAACTGTGCTCCAACGCTGCTGAGTCCAGCGAACACGCTGACGTACCCATTCCATTCTGACGGTACGATGACGTTGGGTAAGGATTGGTCCGTGGTATGGACGCCTACTTCGGATGCCGTGTTCAGCCAGTCTGTGCACTGATTCTATTGTTAGTTCTACCAGGAGTAATTGCCACTGTCCTCGTCGCTGGAAGGAAGCGATCCCGCAAGTAAGACGTCCTGATGTGTCGGTCTTGTGCATGGGTCGTAACTCATAGTCGACCTGAACGCCGTCGGTGGGCAGTAGATCCAGTGGTTCTATGCATTCCAATGAAACGGTAAATAGTGGCCACAGTGACTCCGAACTCACCAGTGAGCTCATCTGGGGGTATCCCAGCCCCATGCATACCAATGGCACGCAACCTCTGATTTTCGGTTAACCTTGGCATTTTTTAAAATGTCGGAAGACAAAAACTAGTGTGTTTTCTCAATAACCCAGGCTCTCTGGCACAACATAACACAAAGAATCGTCGGTCACCCATTCAATTTGACATTCTCGGGTAGCACTTGCTATTTTGAAATCCGTAACAAAATTGTATACGGTTGGGTGGACAACAACACATGTCATTAAACTCTTTTCACGACTTCTTGTCCACAAACATGCAACATTAGAACTATTTTATTTAATGCTCAGGCATCAATTCACGCTGAAAAATTAAGTCATATTCCCCTGTCGGTCGGCAAAACGAAATATCAAAATGATATTTAGAAATCGATATTTCATCGTAGGTTCGGATGACGAATCACATGTACTTTAAACGAGTCAGCACATCAGTAATGAATTCCAGAGTCCCAAATACAAACGAATTCGAATAATTGATAGTGACAGTGACTAAATCAATTCATTAAATCAGCGGTTTCAAAGTCTGACTTTCTCATTCACCTTCCAGCGAAAAGCCGAAATCACTTTCAAATTTCTTCAGTTCAACTTCACACGTCTTCAGTGTATTGAGTTCAAAAAAAATAAAATGACGTGTCTTGTTATTGAAAATAAGAAAGTGGTGTTTTTTGTTATTGTTCTATTTCTTCGAAACACATTGCGATTATTTCAATTCGCCAGCCTTGGTAAATCGTAAAGTTAGGGGAGAAATAAGACGGGACTACTTTTTGTGCGGATATTCACACATTCCAATGGTTGGAGTTTGGTTGTTGTAATTTTTGTATGGACGCCGGTTCGGCACATAAATTTTGCGCCTTAATGGCAAATAAAGGCCACAAATTGGAGAGTTTGTAGTCGTAGAGCATTAAATAAAAAGAAAATTCACGAAAATTTGATGAATACCGAAAATATCTCGTTCGTGGCTACAAAAAATATGAGGATCTTCACGAGCGACTGCGTCGCTCGTGAAGATCCTCATATTTCTTTGTAGCCACTCACATTTTTCACATTTGTTTCTTTTATACTTTCTTTTTTTGACTCAGTATATGTTGCATGGCCCCCTGTTTTCGGGTCAGAAAAGGTTGTCGAAAGGGCTATATACTTGACAAAGATATCCGAATGCCAAAATTAAAGTGATGCGATCATATTTGTTCGCCTGATCGTTATAATGGTTGGCTATGTGATATCTGATGACAACATCTTTATTGGCTCCACAGGTGGAGCCTCTACCAGTTTGAGGAAATTGATCACGTGCAGTTAACATATCTGGCTGAGAGATGTTTTTTATCTGTTGCGAACCCAAGGAATCTGTCTCTCTGGCTCTCTTAGAGGTTTTTAGCTGCAAGCGTGTGTGTGTGGGGGGGGGGGGGGGCGGGGGCGTGTACGTGTGTGTGTATATGTATGTTTGTGTGTGGGGGGGGGGGGCGTGTACGTATGTGTGTATATGTTTGTTTGTGTGTGAGAGGCGGCTTCTATATTGGCCACAGCGAGGCGTTAAGTTTTTCTTTCCATCTAGAATTCGCCAAAATACCTGCTTAGTAGAATAAGGCTCATTGAGAAACTAATAGGCGGGTTGCATCAACACACGAAGGAGTAAGTGAGTGGATAGTGGCACGAGGAATAGGATCGCCTACCTAATTTAACTTGAAAAGACGGAATAAAATGAAAAACCTTTTAACGACTGGTCATTTCGCTACCTAACATTAATCGGAACATTCAAAATACTTAAAACATTTTTAGCTTTTCCTATACCAACATATTGTTAAATGGTTTTACCCGATCCTCCGAATGATAATTAATACTCATCAAAATTCAAATTTTAACCCTTTCAACCATTGTGTCCGGGAATGGTATCGCATTTGTGTCCCCTTACAGTGAGATGGGTCAGTCCAATAGCAATATACAGGGAGTATAATGGCTGCAGGCTGCAGTTATTATTTTATTATCAATGTCACGTGTATAAACCTCGTACAATAAGACAAAAATGGGACGAAATTATGCCTTGGACCGAAAACTCGGAATTACGTGTTCAAAGGGTTAAATTGGTGTCAACCTGGTCTTATCCAATCAAACAAGCAGGTCAGATTCACGAAACCACAAATAATCACTGATTTTGAGTTTTGGGCAATTTTTATGTAATTTGCCGCTCTGATAATTACCCGGAATAGCATGAGCTGGAACATTATACTTTTTTATCCCAACAAATAGCTTTTTACCAGATGATCCTTCTGTGACGTATGCCGCCTGTGCTACCGATACGACGAAAGTGCTTCATCTCTATTACATATTAAAATCGCCCTATCTATTAAAATCCCGATGATTCATTTAACCCTTTAATTAACACGAAAAGCAGACGACAACTACAAAAAAAATTAGTGAATAACTATTTTTTGTCTGAAAAACATAGGTTATGACATCTCTTTGGAATGAGCTCGTTCCAATGAGGGGCCATAACCTATGTTTTTCTGACAAAAAAAGAAAAAAAATAACGAAAATTAATTGGTGATTTTTGAGAATATCGCTGGCTGGTTTTGGCCGTTACGTTGGGTAAAGGGTTAAATCATTTATAATCACTGACAGAAAATACAGCCTTGGAAAATACAATTTTGAAAGCCCTGGAATTGTCTTCTGCTGACGAAGACGACAGTGGCTTCACTTTGCTAAAATGATGAAAATAATTAGAAATGAAGAATTAATGGAAGGAAATGAAGTCTGGCTTGACCGAATGCACCCCAACAACACATTCCCTCCCTCCCCGCACCCATTTATCACAATAGCAACAACTTGTCACTATCGAAATAAAAAATACAAATGGACGATAGAAACACGTACCTCAACAGCACGTCCAGCACATGCATCTTAAACGCCACATATCCCCATGGTGATCTCGTTAAAAAACAACAGACGCCATTTACATGACGTCAATTGTCACGTGACTCATAATACCCACCTGTGCCATCAAAATAACTCACTTTTGGTTCCTACTGAGCTAACTACTCTAGCACTCACCGAATATGGAATTTATTGGCTAAATGCATCCAAATTCGCATACATTAATATTTCAAAATAACATGTTATTGGAATGCCTGTATTAACTAATACTTTTGGATACTTCAAAATGTGTCATCATGTAACATAATTATACATCTAAAAGAGTGTGAGTCACGCACTGCACCTGCACGGAGGTAGAAACCGAGGGGAACAGCGGACGCCCCCCCCCCCCCAACGATTTCCAGATAGAGTTGAGAGAGAAAAAGTGAAAGAGAGAGAGAGAGAGAGAGAGAGAGAGAGGAGAGAGAGAGAGAGAGAGAGAGAGAGAGAGATTAGGCCAATCAGTTAATCATGGTGGGGTGGGCTTCCTGTCATAATTGAAATGCAGTCTCCTGAAACTCATGTTTCTCTTTTGAATGTTCTAAATTGCATGCACACACTCTTTTACTCTCAAGGTGTGACGGAAGATTCCCTCGTGTGATATTTCTCTTCAACGACCTTTGAATTCGAGATAAAAAACAACACATTTTTGATATCATATTGCGCATTTATCCGGCCAGGTGGGGAATGGGGGAATTTTTATAATATTTGGGCCACCCATTTAGAGTTAAAGTAATTATATATTTTCCTTCAGAATGTTTTCTCACCATTCTAGTGTCGAATCTTCGATAATACATGTGGGACGCTTTCGGCTTTCTCGTGAGTCTAGAGTTATTTTTGTGTTTTCTTTCTTAAAAAAGACTCCCGTGACGAATCTAGCTTGGAATGAAAGAACCACGTTTTGAGACTGCGTTTTTCTTTTGTCTATGCATGGCTTTTTGATAAATCCCGGAAATCAGACAATCACTCTCAATGGGAGCTTCGAGTAAATTGCTCTCCTGAACTTTTTTCATTGTTTTGCTTCACAAACGTCCGCTCAATTCCAAGTAAATGGTGTGTGTTCTCCACGAAATGCAGCCAAGCCAGTCAATATCAACACATTGCTGTTGAATCTATCTTCATTTTTACAAACCCCTCTGCCACAGTATGTACAAATTGAGCAAGAAGTTCTGCGTCGATTCCAGATAGAACTTCTTGCTCAATCGGCAAATACTAAGGTACCAGTATAGGAGTTTGTAAAATTCAAACAAGTCTCCTCCTGAAGAATTAAAAACAATTAAAAACACGATTTTGGAGAACACTGCGGTTTATTGGTGGCCCAATTGGAATGGTTAACAGCCGGATTCAGACAATGTAAATTTACTTTTTTGAGGTTTCAAGATCAAAGGGAGGCTCAATACCCCTTCTGTTCTACCATTTGCGAAGGGAGCTGTTGCAGTGTCCGAGATACCGACTTAAATTAGGCACACAAAGAAAACGCTTTAGGATTAAAATTGCGCCAGCGGTAGGCGCTCCCAAGAATTGCCTGCGTCAGATTTTCATCACTGTGAATGCACGTAAAATCTATTTCTTTTCGGAGACCTGTGAGTAGAGGTATAGTACTGTGATCTCAAAAGAGGACAGAGAATTTCTATCAGTTCAAGTCTCGTTCGCGATCTGGTCGAAATTCTATTTTCATTTTCCTCCGCAAAACATTTTAGAATCTCACCTGTGAATTTATTTATTTATTTATTGCGGTTTATCGATACTTTCGACAGCCAGAGTCTCCGCGTGTCGAACAGTTTTAAGGGCGAAGAAAGTCGGAGTATCCGGAGAGAACCACCTAGCCGCAGCAAAAAAATGTCAGTCTCCCCTAGGTACTAACTCCGTACAAGCAGGGTTAGCATTGTTTTATGTTTTAATCTTATTTGTTTTACAAGGATTAGCAAGTAAGTTATGCAATTTATTTTAACGCATCTCCTTGGCCCAATGGCAAAGGTGTGTGGGATGACCTTCGTAACGGCAACTTCGTGACCTCGCTCTTCTCGATACCACGAATGGATCTTTGGCCTTCACGGCGTGTGTCTCTCTCCGCACAGAGGGCAGCTATTTTACGTCCCCACTCGATAGGACGGTACGCCGTGACAGCATCAACCCCACAACTGATGCTGACAGAGAGTGTTTGGACACCTCAAGAACTTTCCCCAACCGAGGGTCGATTCCGGAACCCCTGGCACGACAGACCAGCGCACTTTTTTTATTCATGAAACAATAACATTATATACATATTCAATAAATAAAACATTGAAAAAAATATTAATAATTGGTAAACTTTCCAGTCAATGTAAAGAACATCAAATAAAATAGCAATTTAAACTGACATTTTCAAATAGTTACTTTAATGAAGTATTCTTTAAAAGCTTTGTAATGCAGATGTACTTTCTAACGTCCAGATCTGAGACGTGTTTTCCTAAACTTGGACTAACTATTAACTTCACCCCGCAGGTCTTATTGTAAGAGGCGATCAGTTACTCGCGCCCGGGTCGTTCTCACTGAGAATTATTATTAGCAGACACCACAATTTCGCGCTTACAGTATCCCAACAAAATAAAACAGGCTCAAAAGGCCATCACTGGCAATACATATTTGTGCATAGACGTAACATGCCCATGTACAGCAAGTCAACAGTTAGAATTTACATATACAATAGCTTAGAAGCGACGTCTTGTCAAGCCTAGCTGACTTATGGGCAGACAAGGCTTGACAAGAAATCACTATACATGTAATTTCCCCAATATCATTTAAATCTCGTCACGATGGCATGTGAAACAACATGGATAAGGCAAAATAGTGCCGTAGCAAAAACATGTTAATTTTAGACGATTACGTTGACACATTAAGAGCAACAATTACAGTGTTCCCCACAATGTGCCAATACTGAAATAGATTTGTAATGATATATCCGAGCTCGTCATATAAACTGGTGTTGGAAAACATCAACACCTTAGGAAAGTTCCCCTTTATTTACATACTGTTTCCATAAAACTAGGTCTGATCCTTGTGGATAATGTTTCGACATTGTAATAAATAAATGACAGTCTGATCCGCAAGGGCGTAGAGAGAAGAGATGCAGCTACGACCCTATTAAGCTGCGAAGTGGCTGAGGAATACATTTAAATCGTCAAACCCTGATCATAAAAATTATCAGTCTACAGTAAACTGAAGACCTCTTCACACACTCAGATACTTACACTCTTAACCCTTTACCTAACATGAAAATCAGACGACACTTGCAAAAAATATTCTTGAATAACTCCTTTTTTTCTCAAAAACATAGGTTATCACCCCTCGTTGGAACAAGCTCGTCGAGCTCGTTCCAACGAGGGGTCATAACCTATGTTTTTGAGAGTAACAATCGAAAAAATAATGAAAATTAATTGACGATTTTTGAGAAAAGCGCTGGCCGGTTTTGGCCGTTACGTTGGGTAAAAGGTTAAACGTCGCAAAATATATGAAAAAAAAATACTCAGTGTAATTGATATTCGGAATGTCTGAGAAAACGGACGTGTTAATTGGAAGTACAAATACAGGTCGGGATGTTTGACTTATATCCCAACTGAAACAAACCAAGGAGTTTGAACGACAAGTTAGCTCCCTTGAATAAGAACAGAGCACTAATCCACACGGTCTCTTTGCATTGGTTGACGGCAAGTGCACCATCGACGTATGTACTCCTTAGTACAAAGCGCCATCGTGTCCCACGTTGACAATCGGGATTAAGTGCCTAGCTCAATGATACAGTGCAGTTACCGGCGATCTGGATCGGACCGTGGACCATTCAGTTTGAAGTTAAAGTTCAATTCTCTAACCATTGAGCAACCGAGCTCCATTACCCGTGATTAACGGGTAGAGTGCTAAGTTATGTATGGTTAGAACAATTTGTTTATGTGTCTTTGCCTAGTTACAATTTATGGGAGAGTGCTATTGAGTAGTTTCACTTCTAAGATAATATACTACTCAAAGTTCGCTAAGCACCAAGTACATCCAACTACCTGTTTTACGTTTTAGTTGAAATTTTGTTATGAAAAGTGTATATACTTTTTATTTAATTATATCTTTAATTATTTAAGTACAGAAATTAAGATTTTATTTGTGTTTGACATTATTTTTTATCTTTTGAATACGATAACCATGGAAAAAGGATATTTTTGGTAAAAGAGGAAATTTTTCAAAATGCCAAACAGTTGACGGAGCGAACTGGTATGGCTTCAGTATCGAGTATGAGACCCATTACTGTTAATTACAGCTTGACAGCGCCTTCTCATGCTCCCAATCAGGTTCCTGGTTGTCCTTTGTGGGATGCTGTTCCATTCTTGGACCAGCATGGCACCAAGCTCCTGGACACTTCTTGGCCAGAATGGACGGGCTGAAATTGCAAGCTGCAACTCATTCCAGACATGTTCGATTGGATTGAGGTCAGGGATCTTACTGGCCAGTCCATACACCCAATCCCCTTCCTCTGTCGGTACTCCCCGACAGCATGAGCAACACAGGGACGGGCATTATCGTCCATCAGAATGAATCTATCACTCACTACACCAGCGTAAAATCTGACGTGAACACCCAGGATCTCATCAATATATCGTTGTGCAGTCAATGTACCACGTTCAAGGACACAGAGATCTGTACGTCTATCCCAGCTGATGCCGCCCCAGACCATGATTGACATTCCACCATAGCGGTCATGCTCAGCACTGTTGGCTGCATGGAATCGCTCCTGGTCTCTTTCATACCCTAGAACGCCTATCTGTGTGGTCTAGGCAGTACCTTGACTCATCTGTAAAAAGGACAGGTTGCCAGTCTTCTCTGGTCAATCCAACGTGGTCCATGGCCCATCCATATCGTGTCTGGCGGTGGTTCTGGGACAGCGGAATTCGAATACATGGTCTTCTCGATCGGAGACCACCTTGCCCGGATAGTCTACGTCGAAACATTTACCCCGGATGCATTCTGAAGGTCACTGAATACCCTACACATGCCAGGTACATGTAGATAATACACGAAAACATCATGAAAATCAAGGGGTACATGCTTTCCATGACTGTCACGAAAAGTTTGCCTGTCAAGAGAGCTAATGTAAACATTGAGGACCATCTCAATACATTCCTCAATCATTATATCTCAGTACATTCCTCAAGCATATCCACCAAAAATATCGCAAATATGTCACAAGCAAATTTCACAATGATGTGTCAAATATTTGGTGCTTAGCAAACTTTGAGTAGTATATATGAAGCACGTCCACAGAAAATGCTACCGTTAGGCTGGGTTAACTTCTCTTCACATTAAAGCCCAAATAATGGCTTCTACCACTTTTCCAGTTAAAGAAATGCGAAAACATTGAATATAGGTACCAAATGTTATTTCCATTTGTTTTTCTTGATTCGGTTTCGTTATCGGAAAATTTTATTGATGAGATACCCACGCTCTGGTGTAAAGGTGTCGCGACCAGATCACTATCTGAGCGAGAGAGTGAAGCCGTTCGAATCTCAAATTTCGTGTCAAATCGAATCCCAAATGGATATCGAATCGAATGAATCCCGAATTGACTTTCTCTCTAATCGATTCCCGAATCTCGAATTGTATCTCGAATCGAATCTCGAACTGAATCTAAAATCGAACCTAGAATTGAATATCAACTCGAATCTCTTTGTAAATATGGCATCAACAAACAACTGTAAATATTGCTACTCCCCACTCAAGTATTCATCGACAACCCGTCGCTCTGTTGGCAAGCCAACCAAAAAAGTGGTATCTTCCAAGATGGAATCCGTTACAGGAGACCCGATGACAGAAGTGTCCAAGACGAGACGCTTGGTAGGCTTTTGAGAACATTTGAACGATCCGAATATTCCGAATCACCGAGAGTAGAATCGAATTATCGAGACGATTTCGAAACTTCGTAGAGCCCTAAGAGGGGGGTGGGGGTGGCGCATTGCGATCGGGGTGCTGTAGACAATGAATCTCAAGATCAATCGCACACAAAGATCCACATCGGCGCTAATGAGTGCCGAGTGAAGTAGTGCTATGTCCATCACGCACGAGTAGCGTCGGCCACTGATGGCGAGTTCTTGAATACTCTAGTATAAAATTGTTTAACCATATTTTTACGAATAGAGTCGTCGTTTCCATTCCTGCGTCGGGGAAACTGGCGAATTGATTTTGTATTTGAGGGTGGATTAGTATTAATTCAAACCCACAGCCCTGTCGTGTGTTGGGTTAAGTTATTACTGATCATTCGTATCAATGCGTCTGTTATTGTCGTCTCATCTGTCCTTGGGCAAAGCACTTCTTCCTGATTGCCCACGTGGGGTAAGGTAGCGCCGTATTTTAAGGCGATGGTGCACTTGTCAATGATAACCCTGCTTGTGTGGAGTTAGTACATTAGGGAGTCTGAAAGTTGCCCGTCGCTGCACATTCGGTCAAATCAGTTCTCCACTGGGAAACATTTCTTGCATTGATCCAAAGAAAATGAATGTTTTGGTGAGTTCGCTTTACCGGCCAACTGATATTTTCTAGGCGATGGAATCTATAACATGGTGGTGGACTATTTAGGATCTACACTAGTTCCAGATCGTAATGCGTCGAATTCCGGACAGAATTTGACTGGTGGCTTAAGAGCTTGGAGTTAAGCCTCTGTTTCGAGCCTTGCTCTCATTTATCCACAAAAACCTTAACTGGCTGAGGGCTAGATTATTTTTGGTGTTCTGCATTTGTTCATCAAAATCTGTTTATTACAAATTATTGGAGAGTGCTGACAGGCACTCTCCAATAATTTGAAAAAAAAATACATAAGCAAAATATTATTTGCGTTTGAGTGAATATGAAACATGAGTAAAGTAAGGAAAATATTGGATTTGAATCTCGTACCCTCATTTTTTTAATTTAAAAACTCTGATGGTGGCTTCGAGCACTCAATCAGTTAACCGAGTCCATTCAACTCACCACGTACAACGTCCACATTATGCTCTGTGTGTAAGGGCAAAACTCGTTTGAAATCCACCGAGAACTCCATTAATTTCAATATAAGTAGGTCTATTTGGTACATTTTGAACTATGCACACTTTGTTTATATATGGCATTTTAGAGTCTTCATGTTTCCTTTTTCGTAGTGAAGGTGAACGGTTAAATACTTTATTACTTTCCAAAGTGTTATTTACTGGGATTTCCGGGTTTGATTATAAACGATAACTTCACAAGTCAAGTAAATTATGCAATCAACAATTATGGCATGTATCCGTACGCACAAACGAATACGTTTTGCCGTGGATGTAATATGGGGACTTCATTGTTTTTGTTTTACCTAACATGAAACGCAGACGACACTTGATAAAAAAAATTCTTGAATAGCAATTGTTTTTATTTTTTGTCTCAAAAACATAGGTTATGACCCCTCATTGAAAAGAGCTCGACGAGCCCGTTCTTCTGATGGGTCATAATCTATGTTTTAGAGACAGAAAATGAAAAAATAATGAAAATTAATTGGCGATTTTTGAGAATAGCGCTGACCGTTATGTTTGGTAAAGGGTTAAATAATATAATTGTCGTTAATAATGAAAAGTAATAAACAGAGTAATCACAGAGTTCGCGCACTCGTGTTTGTACAACGTCCCTCACCTCTCATGAATTATTTCACGTAACAAGTCCAGTCATACGATTACTCTCTATGTCTTTAATTCATTTTTCCATTATTACAGGCGTCCAAATGTCCAGGCGTCCACTACATATCTATTTGACAGAAATACTCCATATTGTTGTTACAGTCTTCACTTTTGAAATACAGCTCCGACGGCTTACTGCTGTCGATAATTAAGCACCCCTGTTTGTAATCGCCATGTCCAGGCAAATATGACAACACCTTACCATTCCATGCCATATACACTCCATCTCTATTAGGACTATACGCGCTAACCCATACGTCATCTGTAAAATAAAATGCGCACCAAATCGTAGTGAGTCAGTTAGTTAATTTTAGTATATGTTAGTGAAGATTTCGACAAGACTGATTCCAGAATCACAATAATAGAACATTCTATCCCTGGACGACTATTGATAGAAAATGCGCAACCAAGTAAAGAAATATGCAATGATACACAACAGAGGCTGTGGCCTCCAAAAGTGGAGTGGCGGGAGTAAGCAGAGGAGTCCGCTGTACTCTGGAACCCTCCAGAAAACACATCGGATAACTCTAGTAATTTTCTTTTTATTAACGCTTGTGGCACCTTATAACTCGTGGTGTGGTTACAAAATCTTGGCATCTCCCTCGTATGGCAGAGTGGCTCATTGAATTAGTAACGGCATGAGTGTTAAAAAGTTTATGTGCAGACATCATATTACCTTTTGGTGACTTTTGTATACACGCATCAACAGGTGATACCGTAACACACGCTTTTCCAGAGCGTTAGTGAATATACTTAGTTACTTTCATATCGGCTGAGATATCAGCCCGAAGTAACTTCATATCAGCCTGAGAGCGAAGGTCAAAGGCCAGTGTGAAATTACCGAGCCTGGGCGCATGTTTCATGTTTATTTTTAAACCAATAAGATACAAAATACTAATTGTAGATTAGTAACTGGTCCCACCAGTGACTTTTCAGTGTTCAAAGGCAGCAGTCAAGAGTTCTGTAACCAGTACCTTGGTTCCGATCACTTAGCTGATAAGATGCTGGAATGTTTTGTTCAGATGGAAGGATCCATGAGAGCTATTTCCAACAGAAACAAAATTCTATTCTATCTTCATCATTTGGCAAATCTCGGGCAATTGAGTAGTATTACCGCCAAGATTTTATTTGCGTTCAAGGTAATTTCCAATTACAAACAATGATCCAATTATTTTTATTTGAAATGATCAATTATAAAGTGAGTTAGATAACTCGTCCCCTGAGTTCCAATGTGTTCTATGTGCCTATTGGCACATAGAACACATTGGAACCCATGGGGCGAACTGTTGAGCTGGGCATCGTTACAAAATGGTCGTTTGCACACTGTTTAGATATTTGGCCAAAACTGGTGTGTCTGTGGTGTAAGGGTTGGGTTTTTGAAAAATCCAGGAAGGAAAAACATCGCTGGGATCTTCGTAGACGAGCAAATTGCTCTTTTGAACTATTTTTCATCGTTTTGCTTCACAAACAACCTTTAAATGCCCAGTAAATGGTGTGTGTTCTCCGTGGAATGCATTCAATTCACTCAATGTCAAATAACTGTTGTTGAACCTTTTTTTTATTTTTTACATATAGAATAGACCCAGAGTTGCTTGGCGTATCAAATGTTCACCACGAGTGGTGAAGTGATGAAGTGGTGTTAACCGCGAGCCTTCGGCGCGCAGTTAACACCACTTCACCACTCGTGGTGAACATTTGGTACACCAAGCTACTTTGGGTATATTTTATTTATACCATGATCGTCAGATTATTAAGAGTCGCTATTATTTTTCTTGATTTTACTGAGCAGCAGACGTACATACGAGCGAATCTGTTTTTGCTTACACGAGCGTCGGTGGGCGGTACTTCCGCTGTCAATTTTATCGCCGAAACGAAATGAAAAAAAGAAACTGAGCCTTTTTCGTTTTAATAACATAATAACATACTATTTCGAGTTATGCATGCTTTATTGACATGAGACAATGCATGTTTGTTACTTTTTGGCATCTTATGAGATAAATCCATTTAAAAACATAATAAATAATTGCCACTTCCATTTCACTCTTCGCGAGGCGACGTGCGATAAATTTAGGCAAGTTTGCATTCAAGTCGACGTCACCAAAGGTCAACGAGGATGTAGTTCTACCGCAGGTGTAAATTTTTACTATTGAAATCCCATTGCTGGTGGGTAAAGCTAAAATTTATGTCATAGGCTTTTCATATATAGTAGAATAGGTAATCATGGTATAAAAACCCTTTCACCCCAGTTTTGGCCCGATTGAGCGCGAAGTTCTGCCGGATTTCATTGGTAGAGGGGTTTATAAAAATTCAACTAATTCTCCTCGTGAGTGCAGATACTGCTGTATGCAAAACTGAAGTAATATTATTACAATAGATAATATAACAGTTGATAACAAATACCATATTCTGGGAGCGCGCTGTGGTTTACTGATGGCCCATCAAAGATTGATTAACAGCCTGACTCGCCCAAGATTGGTCAGACACGGATAATTTACATTTCTGAAGGTTCAAGATCAAAAGCGGGCATAATGTAACGTTTGTTTTATCCTTCGCGAAGGGAGGTGTCGCAGTCCCCAAAATTCCTGCGATGTTGAGATGGCTGAAACTGGGCACGCAAAAAAGCACTCATGTGGAATTGAAAATGCGCGAGCGGTAGGCGTGCGAATATTACTTTCATCAGATTTCCATCACTGCAGTGAGATTCGGAGGAGGAGTCTGCATTCATTTCCACACTATTTGTGACCTTATCAGCCTGCTATTTAGCATATTCAACATTGGCTATTGCGAATGGGCGAATTCATTCTGTATTTGAGGAGAGGTTCAGTAAAAATTTAATCCATCATTCTTATTTTTGAGAAGGCAAAAACATACCCCCGAACACTCTACATAAGATTCGGCTAATGGATAATGTCATCGTTGAAGTCTATTGATATCCCCGGGTGCTTGAAGACTATGTTTGGATTCTTCAGAAGTCTGTAAATTGACACCAAGATTGTGTTAATGTTTTTGTTGTTCAGGGTCACTTCAATACGTATGGCCACATCATGACTGCAATCAAGTATCAAGTGACGTTAGCTACCTGCAGTGCAGTCGCCGTGGACTGGTCGTAATCCACGAGTGGGCGGTGATCTCCACGCATGTGTTTACCAGGTAATACAAATCACCATCAGCTAACTTTTAATTAATGAAGCACCGGGCTGAACCCGTTTCGTTTCTTCGTCAATTACTCTTTTTTGATGATTCCTATAATTAGTGTTTGGAAATATTGCCCGCCAGTGCAAAGTGACCAGTCCACGGCGGCCGTACTGTATTCTTATTTTTCTGTCAACTAAATATTATCGCCTAAAAATAATAATTGTCTGTTCACTATAACGAGAAGGTTACGAAATCAGTTCCGTGTATTAATGTTTAAAGGGGAAATAAGCCTATAATTTGAAACAATATTGACTCTCAGATTTTGCTTGTATGTGAAAGAGCATGTTAAAAAACGCTGTGTGTAAAGTATTGGACGTAAGGGGCAACAAGAAAATACTTAAACTTGTGATTGAAACTTTCATGCAGACGAATTTGCAGTTGATACTACATTGTGAAGATTTTAACCCTTTAAACAAGTAAGACTGATTTTTCGTTCCAAGGAATAATTTTGTCCCATTTTTGTCTTATTTTAGAGATCAATACACGGGGAATTGATGATAAAATAATAACTGCAGTCTGCAGCCAAACGGCTGCAGACGGCAGTTATTATTTTATCCTCCCCGTACATTGATATTGAACTGGCCCATCTCACTGGAAGTGTACACAAAGGCGATACCATTCGAGGAAACGAGGGTTTGAAGGGTTAACTAATTTTCCTGAAGTGATCGGATATAAACAGAAAAAAACGTCTTAAAATTTCAGATACATGTACACGTGGAAATAAGTGAATACCTCAGCTGCATTCTAAATATTTGGTCGCCACGAACAACAACTGTGTATTATTTTAGCCCTAACTGGGCATTTTCGGATCAAAAACATCGTATTATTTCACATGAAGCGCAGTTAAGCTTTCCAAAACTCACCGAATGAGTATCGACAAGCTTTAATCGGGGGAGGTTTCATGGACGCATGTGCGTTTAAAATAGAAACAAATATTTAGACTATTGTTTTTGTATGGTTTCTTTTTTTCTTTTTTTTCTTCCTCTTCTTATTCTCCTTTTTTCTGCTGTCTTCTATGTGCTTCATTTTCCGCGCAATAACTCAAAAACGAATTGTCCAATCTCGCTGACGTTTAGCATACTGACAGACCGTCACAAGTACGCGTCCACCTATGTTTTTCAGATTCCTGGGGCATTTGGAATGTCCGCAGTTTTGTTTTGAAAGTGGGTCACGTCCGTATCTCAGGCGTGGTATGACCTAAGGACCTGGGACCAACAGCAAATAAGTCGAAACTCAACGAAGGTTCGAAATATGGGTCAAGGTCACTGAGGTCAGCCAGGGGGAGGGGGGTATGAGCGCATACTTCACAATTGCTGGAAATCGTATTTTGTTCCCCTAATGAATTCCAGAAGTTCATACATCCATTTTTACACGAAAAAAATGTAGGCTTGGTAAAAAAAAAATTGAAAGTGAGTCACGCTCATACCTCAAGCATGGTATGACGTATTGACTTTTGACCGACACCAAATGAGTTGAAACTCAACGGAGGTTCACAGTATGGGTCAAGGACACAGAGATCACCCATGGGTCATTGAGTGCATTTTGCAGAATTTCTGGAAATCACATTTTTTAACCCGTTAATGCATTTTCGGAATTCATACTTTCATTTTTACGCGAAAAATAGTCAAAAATATCCATTGCTGTTTCCTTTATAGAGTCACATTTAACGCTATGCACAAACTTATTTCCAGTTTCTTGAAAAATTGTATCTGAATCCTGTATGAAAATCTTTAAATGCTGTTTACGAAAACCTATATCTGAATTCTTTCAAGATATTTTAGTCCTTTTTTCTATATAATTTGATTCTAAAAATTTCACCATTTTCACACAGGCTCGAATTTACTGGCTGCAGTAAATTCTATTTCTCTAATTTAAATTCATGTTTGTCTTTCTGTGAGACCTTATTTCGAAGAAAATGAAAATCGCGCTGCGTCAGACATTTACGGGTGTGATGGAGTAACAAGGTTGGGATGAAAAAGTATGGCATAATTTTTCGATAAATCCAGTAAATTCTTGTCTTCAAGTTAATTTATTTAATCAACAAGCGCGCATTCATTCGAATGATAGATGAAAAGTAAGAATACTTTTGCACACAGTACACTCGCTGTGGACTGGTCGTAATCCACGCGTGGGCTGTGATGTTCACTTGTGCGTTTATCTGGTAATAAAAATTATCATCAATAAAATTTTAATTAACGAAGCACCGGGTTGTACCCGGTGCTTCATTCATTAAATTTTTGGTGATCATTCCTATAAGTGTTTGTAGTCTTATATTATTGTATCAGTGAAAACATTGCCCACCTGTGGAAAGTGACCAGGCCACGGGGGCTGTACTGTAGAGTCATTGTGGTTTTGTGAAGTGGTCAACATATTTGTTGTAAATTCGCGATTTATTGTTCTTTTCTACATACGCATTACCGTAATAACAACCCTAGGTTGCGGCTGCTTATAAAATGACCGATTTTGACTACATAAAAAAATGTTTTGGAAAAAATTTGATTTTATCGACAGATAACCTTGTGAAAACAATATAATTTTCTCTGAGTTTTTAAATGCTCAATTCGCGTTCTTAATCGATTGGTTTCTGCATACAAATGATTTTAATATTTAAAAGTAAATATAAATCTTGAAAGTCCAATTCAGAAACATGTCAAATTATATTCTACTGTCTAAAAATAAACAAATAAAATAAAAATAAATAAGTGATGAAAACATAAGAGGAATAAAACCCCGAAAATTGTGAAAGGTATATTATTGTCAACTATTTACTCCGTTCCAGCCAATCAGTCTCCAACTCTTTCACCATCCAAATAGCAGTCAGTGCCTATTAACCCACTAAGGGAAAAAGTGACCAATTTCCACTTCTAAGCTAGAAGTGTCATAAAAAAGAGCTTTTCAACCGGACCGAACAAGCAAAAGCAAAAATATGAACAACGTACACTGCAAATGCGAAAACAATTCCATGTTATATAGTTCACCAAGAGCAAAATAAAACCGATTTACTATCCTATGTGCCCTTCAAGTGCATTGCATGCAAGTTAGTATGCCAAACCAAATTCCACTGGAGGTTAGTTTTGTAAAGTGTGTGGCAAGTCACCAGAGGTCACCAAAGGTCACATGGTCAAAAGCGAAACGTTTTTTTTTTATCCAGAATTTTAATGTTTGTATTTATTATTTTGTGATTTTGCCACTTTAAAAAAGCAATATGATTTCAAGTAGTATTGACGTTACCTTACCATAAACATTTAATTTTATGCAGAATTCACACTTTGACTGCTAGTTTCTCCTTTTGCGGTACAAACGCCGTGGACTGGTCACTTTCCACAGGTGGGCAATATTTCCACGGACGCAATAATCATCAAAAGTTTAATCAATAAGCACCGGATACAACCCGTGCTTCATTAATTCAAATTTTGCTGATGATAATTTTTATTACCTGGTAAACGCGTGTGTGTACATCACTTCCCATGCGTGGATTACGACTATAGTGCGCCGAGGTGTGACGTCATTTAAGACGCTACTGAGGGATATTTCACGTTTCCATCAAGTCGATAGATATCGAGAAATATCTTTTGGATGATTTGCGATAATTCACAAGCTAGTATATAATAAATCATATTATGTCACTAACAAACTTTGTGACGAATGTATCTTACTGACTACTTTCCCTGTACTGAAGCAGCAAATGCAATGAATGATAAATGAAAGAATTCTTAATTATTTAACGTGAAGCATATATTGTTTGCCACAACTTTAGTTGACGAACAAGCAAAGGGAAGATCACTCTGACAATGAGTCATGCATAGATTTTGAAAACAAGACTGTATATGGTATATATAAAGCTAACCAGTGAAGTCCGAAATAAAATCGAAATTTCAGAAGGCAATTTCAGGAGGCAAGATATTATTTGTTACACAGTTTGTAAGGAGCCCAATTTTTTAGTTAGGCGTGTATAATTTTGAACGGATTGCATATGGCATACACAACACAGCCTGCACGGTAGTGTAACGGGAAGATTAGGGTTTAACCCTTTACTTAACACGAAAAGCAGACGACACTTGCCAACAAAATTCTTGAATAACTAATTTTATTCATTTTTTGTCTCAAAAACATAGGTTATGACCCCTCATTGGAACGAGTTCGACGAGCTCGTTCCAAAGAGGGGTCATAACCTATGTTGTTGAGACAAAAAATGAAAATATAATGAAATTAATTGGCGATTTTTGAGAATAGCTATGGCCGGTTTTGACCGTTACATTGGGTAAAGGGTTAACAGAAAAAGTGCATGGAGGTGATTTCCCCCCGTAATATAACACAGTTCGTCAGAAAAATTAAGGGCAACTTCAATCAGAATTAGTTTAAAAAGATGTTTTGCTTTTGAGTTCGACAACAAACGCGGTAGCTTAAATGCATTGCCGCCAGTTTAGTTTCATTTATTCGGGTTCTGTGTATTGCAGCCTCCGTTTCAATGTATCCTGGGCCCTTCACAGAATAGCCAAATCTCAAAAGCGAGACATTTGCATAAAAAAAAGTCAGCGATACTTGAATGTAACCTTAAAGCTTAAAAATAGCAATTAATATACTTTTAGACAGAACTCGATGTGAAAGTGTGGAAAAACAACCAAACCAATGTATAGTACAGTCGCCGTGCATTGGTCGAAATCCACACGTGGGCAGTGATGTCTCCGCACCCGTTTACCAGGAAATCAAAATCAAAATCAGCAAAATTTTAATATAACCGATGGTTCATTAATTAAAGTTTTAATGAGTATTCCTATAATTAGTGTTTCGAGTCTAATATCATTGCAACCGTGAAAATATTGCCACACCCGTGGAAAGTGACCAGTCCGCGGCGGCCGTATAGTGTATCTGTCGTGTCTCTAATCTGGAACCAAAATGAAATGAAAAGTTTCAGCGCGCCGAAGGCGCACAGGGACGATGTGGGATTGAAATCCCTTGCGACCCGAATAACTTTATTTGCTTTATAACTTTGTTTGCTTATGAATGTTTGAGTTTGAGTGTGCGCACTGACAATAGGGTTGTAGGTTGAGATCACCGAGAACCTCGAACTGGAAGATGGCTAAGAATTTTGCAAACTACAAAGGTTCTACTCTATGTGTTTACTTGGAGAGGTGGGCATATTTATGGTAATACTGAAACCCATTCTTGTAACTTTACCTCTTTGTTGTTGGGAGAATTAACAGTACTACTTGTATGAACAATATGACATCATGTCAAAACAACTTGAGATTTTCTACAAGGGATTTAAGACTTACTATTGTTAGTAATGATTGGTCAGAAGGCGATGAAGCTGAGTATTCGTCGACCCATTTCACTCCGTCTGCCACTTAGGTTTGAATTACTTCTTGATATGTGACTTTAAATCACTGAATGGAAACTTAAAATAATTGATCAGCTTGTTTTAGGCCTGTTTTCACGCAGTGTCTGTTCTGATGTCACCGGAGACACCTACAGTACTAAATTTGAATTACTTCTTGACACGTGATTTGGCATCACTGAACGAAATCTTAAAATAAGCGATCGACCTATTTTAGTGTTTTCTGCACTATCTGTTTTGCTGTCATCTGAAACACCGATATGCCCAGGTAACAAGCAACTCACTATATTATATTGGTTGGATATTAGTTTAGCTTGTTTTCTTAATCGTTTATCTCCTCGTGAGGTTTATGTATGATAGGGTTCTTCAACCTGGAGATGAGAGTAAAACCTAAAGCTGGAAAAATGTCCAAGAATATAATATGATCATTTTCCTGCCTATTCTCAGTTCGTTTAAACGCATGTTTCATAACTTTGAGTTCAGCACCGAGAATGGAATCTGTATAAGGTTTTCTGATGCAGGCGAGTTTGTTTTTTTCAACCCTTTAGCCAGCGTAAAGTCCAAAACCGGCCAGCGCTATTCTCAAATATCGCCAATTAAGTTTCATTTTTTGTCTCAAAAACATAGGTTATGAACCCTCATTGGAACGAGCTAGTCGGGCTCGTTCCAATGAGGGGTCATAACCTATGTTTTTGAGACAAAAATGAAAATAATAGTTATTCAAGAATTTTTTTTGCAAGTGTCGTCTGCTTTTCATGTTAGGTAAAGGGTTAAACAATATTTTTATTTCATCATTGAAATGGGGTTTGTCGAACAGACAATGCCTATATTAACGCCGAACCCTACACAAACACACATTTACAATGGTGCACGTGCAACTGTACATAAACAGAAACTGATCGAATGAATTTGAAAGAAAGAAAGTACCACACTGTATATCGTCATCTCTTATATAGCCATTACACATGAAGGCATCCTGGTATACAGGTGAAGGAATAATAGACCCGTGTCGGTGCACCATAAAAAAAAAATCAATCTCCAAGGGCAAAACACAAGGATTCGAAAGGAGAGTTGTTCACATGCTATAACAATGAATGATACCTTATCGTTATTATAGTTTAATCAATATTTATTGAAAAAAGTTAACTGCACACAAGCGATTTTAATGTTTTGTATATAACTTTCAGAGAATACAGTTAAAACATAATGTATCAAACTAAATTGTTTCTAGTAGGGGATTCGGAAGAAAGCTGAAAGCTTATGTGAACTATCCCCCAAGTCTGTAAGATTACACAGTTTCAATTAGACAGATAGAACGGGTGGGTTGGTTGGATATTGTTTAAACCCTCAAACAATGAAGAAAGTAGAACGAGAGGACGAGTGAAAGAGAAGGTGGGCATTTGGAAAAGGCCAACAGGAATACACTTGACATTGATCAACAGCAACTTGGGAATTGACACACTTGGAGATCACAGTCTAACACTAGAATGTCAGGGGAATATTTTAATGGACAGTGGAGGGGTGGGGGGAGGCTGCGTATACTGTTAAGGTTTTTCATTCCAGGACAGAACAAGGCTTCGGAAGGCCGCCGCCAGCATCATGCACCGTCGGGAAACGAACAATGCCTCTCAAGTGTAAGTCGCATTACTTCATTAGCATGCAAAGTATTGTTCAATAATATACGGAACATTGTTCGCCCCCACCATGCGGCACACATCGCCGTCAGCAATTCCCCGGAACTCCACTCCCCCTTGAACGAAAACCCACAAAAGTGCTAGGGACGGATAGTGAACCAAGCACTCACCCCGCAGATATTTCATTTCATTTGTGGGTGTTTTACTAAAAACTCACGTAAAACAGACAAGCAAACCATCCGCCACCCGATCATCAGGTTAGCTTGATGGTCCATCTACAGAAGTGCTACTCGCCGCTCTTTTAGAAGAGATTGTTGGATAACACTAACACGATATTAGATCCTTTAGAAGAGATGTGGTATTGAGAGATCACCCTGCGGGCGACTTGGGCCAGATGCCACCTATTGTAAACTCTAAGGGGAGCAGTGGTATGGTTGCAGTTATTGAAAGCGTTTACAAAGTGGAATAAAGTTCTGCACCATTTAAAATTAGTAAGAATTTTCAGCATTGGTAAGGAATTCGGATCCAAATAGGAGTGTTGTTACATCTGGTGCGAATGGAAGTGATTTTATTGTTAACCTACGTGCCTTTTCAAAGACAAGACAGAACAAAAGAAAATGCTCGCTCGTCTCGAGTTCACCACACTGGCATAGGGGCGATGACGACAGATGGTTATTGAAAAATGGTGCTACGATTACTGCAACACAATCACAATCTGCAGTGATAGATTTGTCCTACTCGTGATTTTCCATGGCCATAAAATGACGGAGGTCGCAGATTGCCCCTGTTAAGATAACTTTCGAAATTACACACTGATGAGTTTTCTCTGATTGATAACGGTATGTCGTTCCATAGGCTTGTAGTTCTCGGTATAAAAAAAGACTGGTAGAGTTGGGTGTTGCAGAAGGGAACTGGGAGATTATTACTTGCTCGGAGGTTGAGACATCGGCTGGTAGCAGAGACTGTTGGAGGAACTTTGTTGGCAGTATACGAGGGCGTCATATGGTGAAATATTCGGAAGAATTATTTCAGTTTCTGTTTGCGTGGTCTTTCCTCAAGGGAGTCCCAAAGGATTTCATTGTATAATGCGGAAGTACTAGCACTCCTGGTTGCGCAGTCACTGTCCTTGCTGAAGCTATCTGTACTTTTTCCAGCTCGATTGTATTACTCGCCGTGCAATTATCCCAAATGGTTGCTACCATATTCAAGAAGAGGCCTGATAAAGGCAAAGTAAATCTTTTCAAGGACACTGCGGTCAAGCGTAAATTTTTTGCCTCCTCAGCAAGAAAGAGTTTTAGTTTAAACATTATTTATTTCAAGAGTACAAAATAATATGAAAAATTTGTTACATACATTAATGTGGATTCGGCAGGAAGCTGTAAGCTTATACAAGGCCATTTCCACAAGAACAAGATTACAAAGAGTTACCCATTATAATGACAGGTATGAGTGATTTTAGTATTTAGTTCAAACAGTATTTGTATATATTACACAAGCATCTGGTTTAAGTCAGTAGTAGAGCTCACACATCGTCGCCCGGAGGCTCCCGTCTCACGCCCACCAGGTTAACCCAGTGCCGTTAAAAAATGCAGGTTGAGTGGGTGGGTCTGAAAAGTGTGAAGGAAAAAAGAGGCAGGTTGTGTTTGCAATTCTTTCCTGGCCTCCCATTGCCCATTGGTCATACTCATATTATATTCTGTTTATTAGGGCTGCACGATATCCAAAACTGAATACCGGCATCGGTATTTCAAAAAAATACCGGGTTATACCGGTATATCGAAAACTGTTCAGATATCTGAACACAAGTACCACAATCGAGACTTGAGGCATCACATTCGGAACGAATTAGCACGCCTTGATGATGCGATTCGAAACATCTTTACCCAACGCAGACGATATCAAAATTTATTATTTTCAAAATTAATTTATCAGATTTTCCCCAAAGATTTCAAAAACACTATATCATGTGACCCCTCATTGGAACGAGCTCAACGAGCTCGTTCCAATGAGGGGTTACATGATATAGTTTTGTTGAAATGTTTTAAAATTATTTTTTCAACTGCTGAATTTGTATTTTACGAGGGCACAAGCAGACGATTCCTTGGATAAAGGGATCATATTATTCATTCGGGGCTACAGCTAAAAAACTCAAGACATCTTGAATATTAAATTGTGGGTGAATAAATATTGACGATAAACCGATAGTTTTGTAATTACACCGATATTCAATTGATATTGGTTTGAATACCGGTATATATCGGTTTATCGATATACCGTGCAGCCCTACTGTTTATGGGGTTCAATTGCAACATTCTGCTCTTTAAAGATGACAGGGAAAGTTCTCGTATACTTATTAGATAGCGGAACCACCTTCCGAGAGTAGCGCAGATAGCTTTTTTATGTTGCATGGGCGAGAGGGCAAACATTTTCCCGACAAATGAAAATATGATTTTAGAGAGGTAAAATCAAATTTGTACTTTTAGGCACCAAACACTGGCCATTTCTCGGAAATTTTCACTAAAAAAATAAAAAGAATTTTCTACCCTTTCCGTGACGTTTTACGAACAAAATGTCTGATCATTTGCCCGACAAACCATAACTTTTCCTACAAAATATTCCGTGGGGGGGGGGGGGGGGGGCATGGCGTCACCAGAGTGCTCTCTCTGCATCTGCACTCTTGCCGTCAGACGATGTTCGATCTCTCCAATAAAAACTCGAATTGAGTAATTTGTTTGGGATATCCAGATCTATTGACTGCAGTGTAGTTCACTCTGTTTGTGAGTCTACAATCGAACACCTTCGGGGAAAATAAAATACATCATGTTCCCACAAGGCGACGAGCTCAAGGATATCGTTAATGGATCTATATATAGAGAGAAATGAGATTTTCCAAATTGCGGCGGCATTATCGATGGGACCCACATCGAAATAATTAAGCCCGTATATAATCATGGTGACTGTGTTGATCGCAAGGGGAAGTAATCCCTCGTATTGTAAGGTATCTGCGACTGCCGGCAGAGATTCATGGAGATAAACATTGTCTGGCCAGGCATGGTTCATGACGTCAGGGTCTTAGCTAATTCAGAAGTCTATGCAAGAGGTGAAAAACTGAAAATGGTACGATGTTTCCAAAAGAACTTTCATTGAGATTACAGATAAACACCTCCGATGTCGTTATTCCGATAGTACTAGTTGGGGACCCAGCGTACCCACTCCGGACATGGCTGATGAAACCGTACCCTGGTCGGGATGTTCTCCCTCTAGAGAAAACAATTTTCAATTACCGCCTTAGCAGAGCGTGGATGACAATTGAGAATGCATTTGGTCGCTTTGAAGGAAGGTGGAGGATCCTCATGAAACGTCTGGATGCGAGAGTCACATTTGCGTCGACGGTTATTGCAGCCTGTTGTATTATGCATAACTTTTGTGAAGAGATGGAAGAGGCTTGAGATGAATGTCTAACATTGCCGGATGCCACTGAGAATGAAACTGAAAGCGAAAGCCAAGATGACTGTACGTTTCAAAATGTTGATGCAACGATCATTCTGGATCGCCTGTCAGCGCTCTTCATGTTGCATCCACAAAACGCATAACTCTGTCATCTGCTTTCAGTGGTTTATTGATTCTTTTGGACTCTAATTTTGATAAGATCGAAATTTTTTGAGGCAATATTGCGATTAGTTGGTATTAAAATACTGAAAATATTGTGTTGTCTCTCTGATAAATTACCGCGTAAAGGATTTCCAGTGACTGCTGTCGAGGATATCCAGCAAGTATTGAAGGAATATCAGGATTTATTAAACGGGATCGATGAAATCGATTCACGAGTCTGGACAGTTTTAAATCGATTTTATCAAACGAGTTTCATAAATCGTGATATCCCAGCATCACCTGGTGGAGATTCTTATAATTACATGAAATTTATTGAAGTTTAAGAACTGAATTCCAAGAAAGATAACTCAGAAAAGTACCGAATTTGAGTTGTTCAGCTTCATTAATCCAACCCCGAGAACTAAAAAAACTTGTGATATAGCCATATTTATTGAATCTACATAAACCCCAATCAAACGAACAAAGAAGTCTCCAAAGAAGCCGTGTTTTATTCAATAAAACCCATACATACCAATGCAAAGATATCACGCAGCTTACTTAAACTACACGAATTTATACAATCAGTATGAAGGTCCGACTATTGAACAAAAAAGTCTGGATTTCCATCCACGGAATGTTCCTCTGTAAATAAAATTTAGTGATTTCGTTGTGTTTGTTTTCAGCTTTGATAATTGTGTGTGTGTGTGTGTGTGTGTGTGTGTGTGTGTGTGTGTGTGTGTGTGTGTGTGTGTGTGTGTGTGTGTGTGTGGGTTTGTCTTACCAACTTGACGAGGTAACTAGACAAAAGAGTTTGCGTGTTTTGCCTTACCGAGGTACAAAAGACAAAAGAAACCCTTTACCTCGGTTGTTTTCCCAGAACTATACCGGCAAAACGAGGTATAAACCGTTAGTCCACACAAAGGACAAACAATGGGGTACCTCGGTATGTAGGGTAAACAAGACTGTGTGTGTGTTTGAGGTTAAAAAATCGCACTGGCACAGACATTTCATACTGAAACGTTTTTTTCCTTTTAATATGCCGCCGAAAAATTGTTTTCATCTACTGAAACCTGATGGGTTTCAAACATGACAAAAAATTACACAAAATTGCTTTAAACTAAGTGATGAGCTTAGGAACTGGTTAAACTGACTGGCAATAATTGATGTTATTCATTGATGGGCTCTAATTTAGTCCTTACAAGGATGTTACGCAAGCTTTTGTTTTTCTTATAGGCGATGACAGGTCGAAGATTCAAAGGTTCATTTAATTTAGCATTGGTAAAATTGAATTCATCTTTTAACATTTTTGCTATTTCGATATTCATTCTGTTGTACGTTAAAGTGAAAGGAATGATGGACCTCCTTTCGCATTCGCCCTCTGATATGTTCATACCAAATGGCCAGAGGGTTTGAAGCGTATTGATCCAAAAAGCTTCACGTTTTTTTCTAAATTCATCCGTTTCTTCTAATGTGTCTTTAATTGGTGGTTGTTCAATAGGATGGATTTCGAAATCGTCCAAGGAATGGCCAGGAAGGTTAAAACGTTGTGCTACTGGGGTATCAGCTTTATGTTTTATATCCTGTTTGTGTCTAATAGCACGTTCTCGAAAAGGATTTTGACTTTGACCAACATACTGTTTCCGACATCGCTTACAAGTGATAAGGGAAATAATGTTTGGTGAATCACAATGGAGGGGGTTACGGATCTGATAATGATTTTTCGTTTGTTCGGAGGAAAATTCCTCTTTCTGATCAGGCATAAAAGTATGCAGTCTACAACGTGGCTTTTTGCAATTAAATACCGCGCCACTACCATTCTGCAACGGTCTGTTGTGTTCAATCTTCAGTGGTTCGAAATCGGTAGTTTCAGCTGGACTTTCGAGCTTTTTCAGGGTTTGGGATTTCAGGCTACGCAAGAGGCGCAGCGAGTACCCTCTCGATCTGAGGGCGCCAAATAGAGTAGAACAAGCCTCATTGAAATTTACCTTATCACTTGAATTGCGGTGGAAACGAATGAGTTGTGATTTGATGATACCTTTAAATGTATGTTGAGGATGAAATGATTTTGTGTGCAACAATTGATGTGAATCAGTTGGTTTAAAATACACTTTATAATCTAAATGACCGGACGCCTGAAATTGCTTGCCTTTATACACGGTCACATCGAGAAAATCAACAGAATTTTCACTGATAGTAGCTTTCAATTTAATATTTGGATCGTGATTGTTCAAAATTTCTAAAAATTCATCAAAATCTTCTTTTGAATGTTCCCAAATAATAAAAAGGTCATCTAAATACCTGAGATATACGAGAGGATGCTTTGCACATTTGCTTAAGGCATTTTCCTCCCATTCCGCTACATAAATGCTTGCAAAATTAGGACTGAATCTTTTGCCCATAGGACAACCCATTATTTGTAGAAAATATTCTCCATTGAATTGAAAGTCATTACCTTTTAAGCTCAGCTCTAAAAGATCCAAAATTTGTTCACCCGGGCGTTTCGCATCCGGATATTTTTCAAATGCATTTTTAACTGATTTAACACCTTTATCAATATCAATGTTCGTATACATACTGTCGATATCCAAAGTAGCCAGAATTGCATTTTTCGATATTTTCAATTTCGAAATTTTTGACAGGAAATCCTGTGTATTTTTTAGATAGCTCGGATGTCTATTTGCTATAGGTTTCAGATGATAATCAATTAATTCCGAGATCGCAGAGGATTCCGAATTACAATCTGATACAATTGGCCTCCCGGGTGGAGTTAAGTCATCCGTCCATGAAGAACGGTCCTTGTGGATCTTTGGTAGGATATAAAATTGTCTTGTTTGAGCACTGAGCTTAGCTGTTAAATATTTCAATTGTTTTTTGGTAATGTGACCTTCGTCGAGGAGAAATTTTAAGATCTTATTGAATTTTTCGATATTACTAGGCCAAATAAGTGAATCTATTTTCTTATAATGTTTAGTATTGCTGAGTTGTCTCGTGGCTTCCTTTATATAATTATCCCGAGATAGAACAACTACCGACCCACCTTTGTCGGCTGGTTTAATTACTAATTTCTTATTTTTTCGAGTTTCGTGAGGGCTCTCCGTTCACCAGCTGTTAAATTGTCTTTATCGGAGAGTATGTTCATGCTGAACACCTTTTGGATGATTCGTTTGCTAGCCTCAATAATTTCGGGATCTACTTCACTATCTGGAGGTGACCAACCAGATGATTCCGTAAAAGGAAGTTTCCGACCGCTGGAGTTTCTAAAGCGGTCTGCTAATTTCATTCGCCTAAGAAAATTACAGTTGTATGATGGTAAATTTGTTTGGTTATCAGTTTTAGGCTTTGGTGCTGGTACAAAAGTTAAACCGCGATCTAAAAGAGATTTCTCTTGGGTTGTTAGGTCATTGGTGCCAGACAGGTTAACCACATTAGTTCCTAATCCCACATCTGTTAGGCGGCTGTTACCTTTGCCTTTACTTAGTTTAAATTTAGGTGGTTCAACCAGTGATCGTACATAATATTGGCGGTTCTCGTGGTCCAATGGATTAAATCCTGAGCAACATCAAACTTCGCGTCATCAATTTTAGGTATAACGTTAACGTCCTTCACTTTCCGAATGGTTTCGTTGATGATGCTCAGGGTTCTCCTCTCAGCCTGAGGGAGTTTTTGCGAAAAGTTTAGTTCAGCGAAATAAATTTTTGCTGATCTAAACTTGACCCTGATATCGCTAAGCATATTCCGCAACTGCTTAACTACGAGATCAGAATTATCGTTTCGAGAATTCACGCCAATATTTAATAATATTTTTTGGGGACTGGACTGGCCCCTGTGCCCTTTAAACATAGAGCGCAGATGATTGAATTTGGCGCCGGGGTAACACTCCACCTGGATGTCCGGATGGGGATTTCGATCAATGCGTCCTAAATTTGAACTTCCAATCATAAGGATGTTTTTACAAACATCGGGGAGGCGCCAATTCCTTTTGTCAAAATTAACTCCGCTTAATTAATGCCGAAACTGGGAGAATTTAGAATCAAATGAGCGGCCCGAGTTGCGGCTCGGTGATTTGACTTTCTCTGAGTACGATATACCTGGTTGAACCACACTAGAGGCAGGAGAAGGGGGAGAGGAAACAGAAGCAGGAGAGGAAACAGAAGCAGGAGTTCTAGTAAGAGCACTAGGAGAACCAGAGAAGAAAGGCTGAGGAGGAGTAGGAGGTAGAGGAGCAAGACGAGGCGAGACAGCGTTACTCAATTTGCGAGCATCTTCAGTCACAATATGGACCGGAGATGTTTGCAAATTGAGACGCTTACTCTGAGAGAAAGAAGAAGTAGAAGGAAAAGAAGAGGGAGAAGTGCTTTGCCTTGATCTTTTCTTATTTTGCTTTTCGCGTTGGGGTAGAGGGACAATACGGGCCGGAGTTTGCTTGCTCCCTCCCGTATTGTTCCTTACTTCAGACGCTGGGCGAAGTTCCGAAATGTAAGACTCATAGGCCGAAATCGTCTTATCTGTCAACTTATTTTTAAAGTTTTTTTGAGCCCAGATCAAGGCACGCGCCGAAGCGCTGTTGAAGTCTATTTTTTCGAGTCCAGGAGGTGGTCGCATAGCCAAAGTTATCTTAGACTTCAACTGGTTTAAATTTATCTTGTAATGCTCAACTAAAGCATTTAACGTTTGGTTGGCCCATCCTACACTAATCTGTCGAAAAACAGAAAAAATGTGTGGGGTGGGAAGAGCCGGCTTTAGAAAGCCACCTAACTCATCTACTTTCTTCTCCAACTGTTTCGGGAAATCCCGGTTGGCCAAATGCTGCTCTAAGAGCCCAATATGGTGCATACACTGAATCACCTGGAAAAGGGCCTTGACCAATCTAGAATAGGCCTGGAACGATTGTTCCTGGCCTCTTCCAGACTGGGCAACTCTCTTTCCCTGATGCTTCTGTCTTTTTTGAGCCATTTGAAGAATAGGTTGATGAATTTAAAATGAAGAAATGAAATAAATTAAAATAAAATCTAGATATTACCTATTAGAGAAGATACCTGGATTGGTTGTAGTCTTCAACAAAGGTAGAAAATAATCCGTCTGTCTCGACGCGTTTCGCTTGGTTTGGCTTTTTCAAAGAGACTTTGAGGAAAATGATTCCAACTTTGGGAGGGCATGCATGGTATATATCCATTTGTGGGCTGGGATGTTTTTCACAGCTCAGTACATAATTAAACTCGGTAACAAGCTGACCAATGTCACTCATCTTATTAATTCTTTTCAATCTGAGATGTCCCAAGTTTGTTTTTCACAACTCAGTTTGTGTCGTCCAAACAAATTAGATGAAGCCCTATTGATTGGCTTCCATTGAATTTTAATTAGTCAGTGAGTGGTTTGCTTCACTGACCCCATGAAGCCCTATTGGTTGGCTTTGATTTAAGTAAAACCAATCGGGAGCGGTTTGCTTTACTGGCTTCAGAAGTATGTGAAAATAATATGAAAAAATGGTTTGATAAAATATATTGAGACTAAAGAAATAAATGAAAAAATAACGCCAAAGATCATGATGCCTCACGAATGTTATCAGTTGGAATGAATATCCCCCGACGGAGGTTTATGACGGAAAATATTTTACACCACGTAGAAATTGTGTGTTTTACCTTCTGAACCTCTACATTGTGTGAAAGGTATGAAAAATTAAAATAAAACTAAAAATAATACTAAAAATAATAATAATTTAAATAAATGAATAAATAAATAAATAAATAAATAAATAAATAAATAAATAAATAAATAAAAATTAATAAAAAATTAAAAATAATCAATAAATAAATATATAAATAAATTAAATAATAATTTTATTTAGGAAATACATACACATGATTGAAATTAGAACCTATTTTGTTTTTGGGCATATATGAACTCTGGCACTCGCCTTTGTGTGTTTGAGGTTAAAAAATCGCACTGGCACAGACATTTCATACTGAAACGTTTTTTTCCTTTTAATATGCCGCCGAAAAATTGTTTTCATTTACTGAACCATGATGGGTTTCAAACATGACAAAAAATTACACAAAATTGCTTTAAACTAAGTGATGAGCTTAGGAACTGGTTAAACTAATAATAATAATAACTCTTTGGCCAGCCGCTGATTTGTCGCGGTCCTCATAAGAGAAGGCCATCATTCCCCCTGCACCACACCCCCCCCCCCTTCCCCTCCTCTCCTCCCAGCATTCAGATATAAACTGCTTAATAGTGTCCCTCACTTCCTCTTTTTCAATTTCTTCAATAAGCATTCCTACCCTCTCCCTCGTGTCCACCTTCAGCCATCTATCCTTTGTTTCTTCACCCCACTTCTGCATTATTCTTCCAGTAAATTTTATTCTATGAGGTATATACTGTGGGCATTCCAAGAGAAAATGTTCCAGGGTCTCCACTACTCCAGAGTGGCACATTTGGCATCCCTTTTCTCCATCTCTCCCAATTTTCCCCCGAAGCTCCAGTGATCTTGATCTCAGTTTGAACAGCAGTGACCCTCCAAAGGTGCCATCTAGGTACTTCTCAAAAGCTGGCTTTTCTTTATATTGTAACCCCTGCAGTGATCTTTTCACGCTAACCCCTGCTCGCCAGTTTCGATTGCAATCTTCCATGACTCTCTCTTTGACAAACCTTTTGCCTTCTTTCATTCGTACTTCTATGTTTGTGACCTCTATAGAGTAATTGTCCATTAGTTCCCTCACATGTTTTGACCACCCCGTATCTATATTAGAATTCCAAATGGTATCGAGCATCAGTTTGCACCACCGGTTGTCAGGCAGGTTTCTCAAGTAGTTAAAGTAACACAGTTTTCCCAAATCTACCCTGTCCTTGATTTTCATCCACCCAAGCTCCCCCCTTACTGCTTCCAAAGCTGCAGCATTACTCGACCCTGTTATCCATCTGCCGGCATCATTCTGAGTACTTTCCAACTTCTTAATAACGGTTTGGTTTAATGGAATCACGTCCGTGCCATACGTTATACTTGGTAAACCCACCCTCTCCCACAGTGTTTTCCCCACAAAGACCTTGTTGAAACTATTTTTCCCTAAAAGTTTTAGTTGGTTCAGAATTCTTTTCCCCTTCAGAATCAGTTTGGCTGAGTAATTTCTGTACACCCCTCTTCCCGTTATATTTATGCTTACCCCTAGATACTCATACTCTCCCGTTTCTCCTACAGTGATTTGTTTGCTCTCCCCTTCGGGGATTGAGAACTCCCCCACTCTCCATCTCTTCGTCATATCTACCTTGCGTCCAACGGGTATTACCTTGCTTTTATTTTCATTTAGTTCGAGCCGCCAAGTGTTCCCATATCTACCAACAATTTCCAGCAATTTCTCTAGCCCCTGTTCAGTTCTAGACATTAACACCATGTCGTCCGCAAAGAATAAGCCTGGTACCTTTATGTCTCCAACATTTACCCCCTCCGCACTCTGAATTAGTTCGTCCCCTAAATCTTTAACATACAATGCAAACAAAATCGGTGAAAAGATACACCCCTGTTTGAGGCCTATATCCATAGGGACTCGTTTTGTAGTGATATTCCCTAGACTGAGTTGGCTTTGCACATCTGTATACAGTGCTTTCATGATTCCCACAAAGTCACCCCCCAGTCCGATGCCCTCGAGCTTTCGCCACATACCTTCCCTCCACACTCGGTCGTACGCTTTTTTCACATCTAGAAATGCCAGAAACATCTTTTTCTTTTCAGCCTTTGTTGATTCTATCAGTTGGGTGAGTGTAAATAGGTGATCAGTGACTCTTCGACCTTTCCTGAAACCATTTTGAATTTCTCCTAAAAAACCTTTCTCTTCAATAACTTCCTCAAGTCTACCGTATATGACCTTACAGAATACTTTTCCGATGTTACTACTAACTGATATCCCCCTATAGTTATCTAGAACTTCCTTATCCCCCTTTTTGTGTATGAACGACACCTTACTTTCCCTCCACTCTCTGGGGACCTTTTGCTTTCGCAGAGCCAGGTTGAAAAGGTTTGTCAGGACTTCAATAAGTGCTTCCCCTCCATTTTTGAGGAATTCGTTCGGAATTTCATCAGTCCCTCCCGCTTTACCATTTTTTAATTTCGAGACCACGTTCCGCACTTCTTCTGCCGTTATTTCGCTACATACACGATTGGATAGGTTCTCCTCCACCAGTGTATTTCTTTTTGGTGGGGACCCACTGCCCCATCGCCTATCGTTTATCTTTTCCCAGTGCTTGACTAACTCTGAAGCGATACGGCCTTTATCTTCTGTACTTTCCCCATCCACTTTGATACTCTGCACACTACTTTTCCCCCGTTTATTTACCCAGTTCCAAAATACGTTTGAGCTCGAACCCCCCGTTTCCTTTATTGTTCTGGCAAGACTGCAATTGCGCTCCTTCCTATTATTATTCTTTATCTCATTCACCTTTTTCCGTGCCAGTTCATATTCTCCTTTCATTAGTCTCGTGTCATTGTTATCCACCCCTTTAAGCTTCCTACTTCTTCTGTAAGCAGCGCATTTTACCTTCCTTTCTTTTATAGCCTTTTTCAGTCCCTCGTTAACCCTGTATCCGAGCTCTCTCGTTGGGACCCTCACCCTTCCTATACAATCCCTCCCTGCCTCTGTTAGGCTATTTACTATGCCATCTGAAATACTCTGGACATTTGCATCCCTAGGTATACATTCAAGACTTGGTTTTAGTTTTTCCCGAAACTGCTTCCAGTCGGCTTCTTGTTTTAGTCCCCAAACTTCCTTGAAGGTATTTCTGTCTCTATTCGTCTTTTTGCCCATAATCTTAACTGTTATCAGGTTGTGATCACTACCCAAGTCATTTTTTCCCTCGTCATCTATTTCTACATCTATAACCTCCCTCCATACGCTAACGTCAGTGAGTATATAATCAATTATTGTTTTCTTATCGTTCCTCTCCCAGGTCCATTTACCCTTACATTTCGCATCCCTGTTCAGGATCTTTAAACCAAGCTCTTTTGATAGGTCCAACATCTTCCTCCCATTCGTGTTAATTTTCCTATCACCTCCCTGTATGCCCTCCTCCTTATCCCCGATGTGCCCATTGAAGTCCCCCATTAGGACAATACTGAACCCTCTGCTTTCAAGCTCTGTGATATTCGATCTAAGAGTTGTATACATTGAATCATTCCACTCGGGCTTACTTCCCTCCACTGCTAAGTATACAACACCAACGGCAACACTCCTGCTTCCTAACTTGATTTTTGCCCAGACTATTTCGTTGGATACTGGAATCTGAGTCCTTGCTTCTGTGAGATCTGTAATCAATGAGGGCTGTAATTCCTCTTTAGCGTAGATGCCAACACCCCCACCCCGTTTCTGACCCTCAGTTCGCCCAGCTCCTATCCACACGCAACCCTTCATCTGATCAACCCGCTCATCCCGTCGTATCCACGTCTCACTTAGACCCATTATATCGAAGTCTCCTTCGTCCATCATTGTTGATATTTCGCTTCCTTTCTTGTGCAGACCCTGGATGTTGCAGTACCCAAACTTAATGAATCTTTGTTTTTTTGTTCTCACTGGCACATTATTATACCCCTGGTATGTCCCTGTGTTGTGCATGTTTGTTGTTCTTCCTATGTTCCCAGCATTTGTGCCCCTCTGGGTTATCGGCCCAGCCACCTGTAAAATTTTTTGGCCCAACAGGTCTGTACCCATCCTACTTAAATGCAATCCGTCTCGCCCACACAACTCTCCTTGTCCCCATGTATTCCCAAGTCTTTGCAGTGCTCTTCCAGCTCCTCGTTTAGTGCCATAATCCGCGAGTTCCTCTCATTCCCACCACCCATAACGGGGAGCACCTCTGAAACGATGATCCGAGCATTCCTGGTAAGTAGCTTACTAATTAGGTCCTTGTATGTGCCCACCAAACGAACTGATTTCCTCTCCCTGATGTTATTGGACCCCACATGTAATACCACTACCGGATCAGGCCCCGACCCAGCTACAATACCGTCCACTCTATTCCTCAGGTCCTCCACTTTAGCCCCCGGAAAGCACAGAACTGTTCTGTTTTTACTGTCCGGACCACAGAAAACCTTGTCGATCCCCCGAACTATGCTACTTCCCGCAACCACCAACTTACTTTTGGCCCTCGCCCTATTTATCTCCTCTAGTCTCCTATTGTTTACAGCGTCCTCTTCCTCTCCAACAGCCCCACTCGGAATCACTATCGGTATCGGTATCTTTGACCTAGAATTACTCCTATCCTTGTCCCTCCGTCTCTTTCCAGGCCCTGAACTGCCTGGACTACTCCCCTGGTCTTCTCCCGGATCCCTCCTCCTTTTTCCTGGCCTAGACCCCAAGCTACTATCTGTTGCAACTACCTCCATCCCCTCCTCTGACTCTTCCGAATCGAGCACATCAAATCTGTTCCTGGTGCTGCACTCCCCACTGCCTTTGGGCTTTACACCCCTATCTACCTGCTTCTCTGGCCCCCCTTTCCTACCACTTTTGATAGCCCACGCCAAACGCTTTACAGCATTGCTCCGGCTTGGGCCCCCCTCATCTGTCCTACGTACTTTTTCTAGCAGCCCCCACCTCATCACCTACCTCATTCACATCAAAGGTTCTACCCCCATGTTTCCTCTTGGAACCACCGACAACCATCCATCCTTCTCGGAAAGCTACTTTCACAGGCGTAACTCCAGACAGCCCCGCCCTACCAAGTTTTCCCTTCAGCTCAGCAATCTCCCCCTCAAACTTAACAATTGTCTCAAGTAGGCGGAGGATTTCCTGACAGTTTGCACATACCTCTCCATATCCCATCGAACGACAGTCCCCATACATCATAGAACACTGTTTACAAACTTCAAGCCCAATATCGCCATCGGTGGCCCCACCAACCCGGCTCTGACCGACACCCCCAGTGACCTCTGTCTGCACACCAATACTTACCCCGTTGGCACCGTTGACCTGACTGGCAATAATTGATGTTATTCATTGATGGGCTCTAATTTAGTCCTTACAAGGATGTTACGCAAGCTTTTGTTTTTCTTATAGGCGATGACAGGTCGAAGATTCAAAGGTTCATTTAATTTAGCATTGGTAAAATTGAATTCATCTTTTAACATTTTTGCTATTTCGATATTCATTCTGTTGTACGTTAAAGTGAAAGGAATGATGGACCTCCTTTCGCATTCGCCCTCTGATATGTTCATACCAAATGGCCAGAGGGTTTGAAGCGTATTGATCCAAAAAGCTTCACGTTTTTTTCTAAATTCATCCGTTTCTTCTAATGTGTCTTTAATTGGTGGTTGTTCAATAGGATGGATTTCGAAATCGTCCAAAGAATGGCCAGGAAGGTTAAAATGTTGTGCTACTGGGGCATCAGCATTATGTTTTATATCCTGTTTGTGTCTAGTAGCACATTCTCGAAAAGGATTTTGACTTTGACCAACATACTGTTTCCGACATCGCTTACAAGTGATAAGGTAAATAATGTTTGGTGAATCACAATGGAGGGGGTTACGGATCTGATAATGATTTTTCGTTTGTTCGGGGGAAAATTCCTCTTTCTGATCAGGCATAAAAGTATGCAGTCTACAACGAGGCTTTTTGCAATTAAATACCGCGCCACTACCATTCTGCAACGGTCTGTTGTGTTCAATCTTCAGTGGTTCGAAATCGGTAGTTTCAGCTGGATTTTCGAGCTTTTTCAGGGTTTGGGATTTCAGGCTACGCAAGAGGCGCAGCGAGTACCCTCTCGATCTGAGGGCGCCAAATAGAGTAGAACAAGCCTCATTGAAATTTACCTTATCACTTGAATTGCGGTGGAAACGAATGAGTTGTGATTTGATGATACCTTTAAATGTATGTTGAGGATGAAATGATTTTGTGTGCAACAATTGATGTGAATCAGTTGGTTTAAAATACACTTTATAATCTAAATGACCGGACGCCTGAAATTGCTTGCCTTTATACACGGTCACATCGAGAAAATCAACAGAATTTTCACTGATAGTAGCTTTCAATTTAATATTTGGATCGTGATTGTTCAAAATTTCTAAAAATTCATCAAAATCTTCTTTTGAATGTTCCCAAATAATAAAAATGTCATCTAAATACCTGAGATATACGAGAGGATGCTTTGCACATTTGCTTAAGGCATTTTCCTCCCATTCCGCTACATAAATGCTTGCAAAATTAGGACTGAATCTTTTGCCCATAGGACAACCCATTATTTGTAGAAAATATTCTCCATTGAATTGAAAGTCATTACCTTTTAAGCTCAGCTCTAAAAGATCCAAAAATTGTTCATCCGGGCGTTTCGCATCCGGATATTTTTCAAATGCATTTTTAACTGATTTAACACCTTTATCAATATCAATGTTCGTATACATACTGTCGATATCCAAAGTAGCCAGAATTGCATTTTTCGATATTTTCAATTTCGAAATTTTTGACAGGAAATCCTGTGTATTTTTTAGATAGCTCGGATGTCTATTTGCTATAGGTTTCAGATGATAATCAATTAATTCCGAGATCGCATAGGATTCCGAATTACAATCTGATACAATTGGCCTCCCGGGTGGAGTTAAGTCATCCGTCCATGAAGAACGGTCCTTGTGGATCTTTGGTAGAATATAAAATTGTCTTGTTTGAGCACTGAGCGTAGCTGTGGAATATTTCAATTGTTTTTTGGTAATGTGACCTTCGTCGAGGAGAAATTTTAAGATCTTATTGAATTTTTCGATATTACTAGGCCAAATAAGTGAATCTATTTTCTTATAATGTTTAGTATTGCTGAGTTGTCTCATGGCTTCCTTTATATAATTATCTCGAGATAGAACAACTACCGACCCACCTTTGTCGGCTGGTTTAATTACTAATTTCTTATTTTTTCGAAGTTTCGTGAGGGCTCTCCGTTCACCAGCTGTTAAATTGTCTTTATCGGAGAGTATGTTCATGCTGAACACCTTTTGGATGATTCGTTTGCTAGCCTCAATAATTTCGGGATCTACTTCACTATCTGGAGGTGACCAACCAGATGATTCCGTAAAAGGAAGTTTCCGACCGCTGGAGTTTCTAAAGCGGTCTGCTAATTTCATTTGCCTAAGAAAATTACAGTTGTATGATGGTAAATTTGTTTGGTTATCAGTTTTAGGCTTTGGTGCTGGTACAAAAGTTAAACCGCGATCTAAAAGAGATTTCTCTTGGGTTGTTAGGTCATTGGTGCCAGACAGGTTAACCACATTAGTTCCTAATCCCACATCTGTTAGGCGGCTGTTACCTTTGCCTTTACTTAGTTTAAATTTAGGTGGTTCAACCAGTGATCGTACATAATATTGGCGGTTCTCGTGGTCCAATGGATTAAATCCTGAGCAACATCAAACTTCGCGTCATCAATTTTAGGTATAACGTTAACGTCCTTCACTTTCCGAATGGTTTCGTTGATGATGCTCAGGGTTCTCCTCTCAGCCTGAGGGAGTTTTTGCGAAAAGTTTAGTTCAGCGAAATAAATTTTTGCTGATCTAAACTTGACCCTGATATCGCTAAGCATATTCCGCAACTGCTTAACTACGAGATCAGAATTATCGTTTCGAGAATTCACGCCAATATTTAATAATATTTTTTGGGGACTGGACTGGCCCCTGTGCCCTTTAAACATAGAGCGCAGATGATTGAATTTGGCGCCGGGGTAACACTCCACCTGGATGTCCGGATGGGGATTTCGATCAATGCGTCCTAAATTTGAACTTCCAATCATAAGGATGTTTTTACAAACATCGGGGAGGCGCCAATTCCTTTTGTCAAAATTAACTCCGCTTTTATGCCGAAACTGGGAGAATTTAGAATCAAATGAGCGGCCCGAGTTGCGGCTCGGTGATTTGACTTTCTCTGAGTACGATATACCTGGTTGAACCACACTAGAGGCAGGAGAAGGGGGAGAGGAAACAGAAGCAGGAGAGGAAACAGAAGCAGGAGAGGAAACAGAAGCAGGAGTTCTAGTAAGAGCACTAGGAGAACAAGAGAAAAAAGGCTGAGGAGGAGTATGAGGTAGAGGAGCAAGACGAGGCGAGACAGCGTTACTCAATTTGCGAGCATCTTCAGTCATAATATGGACCGGAGATGTTTGCAAATTGAGACGCTTACTCTGAGAGAAAGAAGAAGTAGAAGGAAAAGAAGAGGGAGAAGTGCTTTGCCTTTTCTTATTTTGCTTTTCGCGTTGGGGTAGAGGGACAACACGGGCCGGAGTTTGCTTGCTCCCTCCCGTATTGTTCCTTACTCCAGACGCTGGGCGAAGTTCCGAAATGTAAGACTCATAGGCCGAAATCGTCTTATCTGTCAACTTATTTTTAAAGTTTTTTTGAGCCCAGATCAAGGCACGCGCCGAAGCGCTGTTGAAGTCTATTTTTTCGAGTCCAGGAGGTGGTTAAATACCGCGTAATATTGAATTTTTCGATATTACTAGGCCAAATAAGTGAATCTATTTTCTTATAATGTTTAGTATTGCTGAGTTGTCTCATGGCTTCCTTTATATAATTATCCCGAGATAGAACAAATACCGACCCACCTTTGTCGGCTGGTTTAATTACTAATTTCTTATTTTTTCGAAGTTTCGTGAGGGCTCTCCGTTCACCAGCTGTTAAATTGTCTTTATCGGAGAGTATGTTCATGCTGAACACCTTTTTGATGATTCGTTTGCTAGCCTCAATAATTTCGGGATCTACTTCACTATCTGGAGGTGACCAACCAGATGATTCTGTAAAAGGAAGTTTCCGACCGCTGGAGTTTCTAAAGCGGTCTGCTAATTTCATTTGCCTAAGAAAATTACAGTTGTATGATGGTAAATTTGTTTGGTTATCAGTTTTAGGCTTTGGTGCTGGTACAAAAGTTAAACCGCGATCTAAAAGAGATTTCTCTTGGGTTGTTAGGTCATTGGTGCCAGACAGGTTAACCACATTAGTTCCTAATCCCACATCTGTTAGGCGGCTGTTACCTTTGCCTTTACTTAGTTTAAATTTAGGTGGTTCAACCAGTGATCGTACATAATATTGGCGGTTCTCGTGGTCCAATGGATTAAATCCTGAGCAACATCAAACTTCGCGTCATCCATTTTAGGTATAACGTTAACGTCCTTCACTTTCCGAATGGTTTCGTTGATGATGCTCAGGGTTCTCCTCTCAGCCTGAGGGAGTTTTTGCGAAAAGTTTAGTTCAGCGAAATAAATGTTTGGTGATCTAAACTTGACCCTGATATCGCTAAGCATATTCCGCAACTGCTTAACTACGAGATCAGAATTATCGTTTCGAGAATTCACGCCAATATTTAATAATATTTTTTGGGGACTGGACTGGCCCCTGTGCCCTTTAAACATAGAGCGCAGATGATTGAATTTGGCGCCGGGGTAACACTCCACCTGGATGTCCGGATGGGGATTTCGATCAATGCGTCCTAAATTTGAACTTCCAATCATAAGGATGTTTTTACAAACATCGGGGAGGCGCCAATTCCTTTTGTCAAAATTAACTCCGCTTTTATGCCGAAACTGGGAGAATTTAGAATCAAATGAGCGGCCCGAGTTGCGGCTCGGTGATTTGACTTTCTCTGAGTACGATATACCTGGTTGAACCACACTAGAGGCAGGAGAAGGGGGAGAGGAAACAGAAGCAGGAGAGGTAATAATAATAATAACTCTTTGGCTAGCCGCTGATTTGTCGCGGTTCTCGGACGAGAAGGCCATGGAAACAGAAGCAGGAGACGAAACAGAAGCAGGAGTTCTAGTAAGAGCACTAGGAGAACCAGAGAAGAAAGGCTGAGGAGGAGTAGGAGGTAGAGGAGCAAGACGAGGCGAGACAGCGTTACTCAATTTGCGAGCATCTTCAGTCACAATATGGACCGGAGATGTTTGCAAATTGAGACGCTTACTCTGAGAGAAAGAAGAAGTAGAAGGAAAAGAAGAGGGAGAAGTGCTTTGCCTTGATCTTTTGTTATTTTGCTTTTCACGTTGGGGTAGAGGGACAACACGGGCCGGAGTTTGCTTGCTCCCTCCCGTATTGTTCCTTACTCCAGACGCTGGGCGAAGTTCCGAAATGTAAGACTCATAGGCCGAAATCGTCTTATCTGTCAACTTATTTTTAAAGTTTTTTTGAGCCCAGATCAAGGCACGCGCCGAAGCGCTGTTGAAGTCTATTTTTTCGAGTCCAGGAGGTGGTCGCATAGCCAAAGTTATCTTAGACTTCAACAGGTTTAAATTTATCTTGTAATGCTCAACTAAAGCATTTAACGTTTGGTTGGCCCATCCTACACTAATCTGTCGAAAAACAGAAAAAATGTGTGGGGTGGGAAGAGCCGGCTTTAGAAAGCCACCTAACTCATCTACTTTCTTCTCCAACTGTTTCGGGAAATCCCGGTTGGCCAAATGCTGCTCTAAGAGCCCAATATGGTGCATACACTGAATCACCTGGAAAAGGGCCTTGACCAATCTAGAATAGGCCTGGAACGATTGTTCCTGGCCTCTCCCAGACTGGGCAACTCTCTTTCACTGATGCTTCTGTCTTTTTTGAGCCATTTGAAGAATAGGTAGATGAATTTAAAATGAAGAAATGAAATAAATTAAAATAAAATCTAGATATTACCTATTAGAGAAGATACCTGGATTGGTTGTAGTCTTCAACAAAGGTAGAAAATAATCCGTCTGTCTCGACGCGTTTCGCTTGGTTTGGCTTTTTCAAAGAGACTTTGAGGAAAATGATTCCAACTTTGGGAGGGCATGCATGGTATATATCCATATATGGGCTGGGATGTTTTTCACAGCTCAGTACATAATTAAACTCGGTAACAAGCTGACCAATGTCACTCATCTTATTAATTCTTTTCAATCTGAGATGTCCCAAGTTTGTTTTTCACAACTCAGTTTGTGTCGTCCAAACAAATTAGATGAAGCCCTATTGATTGGCTTCCATTGAGTTTTAATTAGTCAGTGATTTAATTAGTTTGCTTTACTGACCCCATGAAGCCCTATTGGTTGGCTTTGATTTAAGTAAAACCAATCGGGAGCGGTTTGCTTTACTGGCTTCAGAAGTATGTGAAAATAATATGAAAAAATGGTTTGATAAAATATTATGAGACTAAAGAAATAAATGAAAAAATAACGCCAAAGATCATGATGCCTCACGAATGTTATCAGTTGGAATGAATATCCCCCGACGGAGGTTTATGACGGAAAATATTTTACACCACGTAGAAATTGTGTGTTTTACCTTCTGAACCTCTACATTGTGTGAAAGGTATGAAAAATTAAAATAAAACTAAAAATAATACTAAAAATAATAATAATTTAAATAAATGAATCAACCAAATAAATAAATAAATAAATAAATAAATAAATAAATAAATAAATAAATAAATAAAAATTAATAAAAAATTAAAAATAATCAATAAATAAATATATAAATAAATTAAATAATAATTTTATTTAGGAAATACATACACATGATTGAAATTAGAACCTATTTTGTTTTGGGGCATATATGAACTCTGGCACTCGCCTGTGTGTGTTTGAGGTTAAAAAATCGCACTGGCACAGACATTTCATACTAAAACGTTTTTTTCCTTTTAATATGCCGCCGAAAAATTGTTTTCATTTACTGAACCCTGATGGGTTTCAAACATGACAAAAAATTACACAAAATTGCTTTAAACTAAGTGATGAGCTTAGGAACTGGTTAAACTGACTGGCAATAATTGATGTTATTCATTGATGGGCTCTAATTTAGTCCTTACAAGGATGTTACGCAAGCTTTTGTTTTTCTTATAGGCGATGACAGGTCGAAGATTCAAAGGTTCATTTAATTTAGCATTGGTAAAATTGAATTCATCTTTTAACATTTTTGCTATTTCGATATTCATTCTGTTGTACGTTAAAGTGAAAGGAATGATGGACCTCCTTTCGCATTCGCCCTCTGATATGTTCATACCAAATGGCCAGAGGGTTTGAAGCGTATTGATCCAAAAAGCTTCACGTTTTTTTCTAAATTCATCCGTTTCTTCTAATGTGTCTTTAATTGGTGGTTGTTCAATAGGATGGATTTCGAAATCGTCCAAAGAATGGCCAGGAAGGTTAAAATGTTGTGCTACTGGGGCATCAGCATTATGTTTTATATCCTGTTTGTGTCTAGTAGCACGTTCTCGAAAAGGATTTTGACTTTGACCAACATACTGTTTCCTACATCGCTTACAAGTGATAAGGTAAATAATGTTTGGTGAATCACAATGGAGGGGGTTACGGATCTGATAATGATTTTTCGTTTGTTCGGAGGAAAATTCCTCTTTCTGATCAGGCATAAAAGTATGCAGTCTACAACGAGGCTTTTTGCAATTAAATACCGCGCCACTACCATTCTGCAACGGTCTGTTGTGTTCAATCTTCAGTGGATCGAAATCGGTAGTTTCAGCTGGACTTTCGAGCTTTTTCAGGGTTTGGGATTTCAGGCTACGCAAGAGGCGCAGCGAGTACCCTCTCGATCCGAGGGCGCCAAATAGAGTAGAACAAGCTTCATTGAAATTTACCTTAGCACTTGAATTGCGGAGGAAACGAATGAGTTGTGATTTGATGATACCTTTAAATGTATGTTGAGGATGAAATGATTTTTTGTGCAACAATTGATGTGAATCAGTTGGTTTAAAATACACTTTATAATCTAAATGACCGGACGCCTGAAATTGCTTGCCTTTATACACGGTCACATCGAGAAAATCAACAGAATTTTCACTGATAGTAGCTTTTAATTTAATATTTGGATCGTGATTGTTCAAAATTTCTAAAAATTCATCAAAATCTTCTTTTGAATGTTCCCAAATAATAAAAATGTCATCTAAATACCTGAGATATACGAGAGGATGCTTTGCACATTTGCTTAAGGCATTTTCCTCCCATTCCGCTACATAAATGCTTGCAAAATTAGGACTGAATCTTTTGCCCATAGGACAACCCATTATTTGTAGAAAATATTCTCCATTGAATTGAAAGTCATTACCTTTTAAGCTCAGCTCTAAAAGATCCAAAATTTGTTCATCCGGGCGTTTCGCATCCGGATATTTTTCAAATGCATTTTTAACTGATTTAACACCTTTATCAATATCAATGTTCGTATACATACTGTCGATATCCAAAGTAGCCAGAATTGCATTATTCGATATTTTCAATTTCGAAATTTTTGACAGGAAATCCTGTGTATTTTTTAGATAGCTCGGATGTCTATTTGCTATAGGTTTCAGATGATAATCATTTAATTCCGAGATCGCATAAGATTCCGAATTACAATCTGATACAATTGGCCTCCCGGGTGGAGTTAAGTCATCCGTCCATGAAGAACGGTCCTTGTGGATCTTTGGTAGGATATAAAATTGTCTTGTTTGAGCACTGAGCTTAGCTGTTAAATATTTCAATTGTTTTTTAGTAATGTGACCTTCGTCGAGGAGAAACTTTAAGATCTTATTGAATTTTTCGATATTACTAGGCCAAATAAGTGAATCTATTTTCTTATAATGTTTAGTATTGCTGAGTTGTCTCATGGCTTCCTTTATATAATTATCCCAAGATAGAACAACTACCGACCCACCTTTGTCGGCTGGTTTAATTACTAATTTCTTATTTTTTCGAAGTTTCGTGAGGGCTCTCCGTTCACCAGCTGTTAAATTGTCTTTATCGGAGAGTATGTTCATGCTGAACACCTTTTGGATGATTCGTTTGCTAGCCTCAATAATTTCGGGATCTACTTCACTATCTCGAGGTGACCAACCAGATGATTCTGTGAAAGGAAGTTTCCGACCGCTGGAGTTTCTAAAGCGGTCGGCTAATTTCATTTGCCTAAGAAAATTACAGTTGTATGATGGTAAATTTGTTTGGTTATCAGTTTTAGGCTTTGGTGCTGGTACAAAAGTTAAACCGCGATCTACAAGAGATTTCTCTTGGGTTGTTAGGTCATTGGTGCCCGACAGGTTAACCACATTAGTTCCTAATCCCACATCTGTTAGGCGGCTGTTACCTTTGCTTTTACTTAGTTTAAATTTAGGTGGTTCAACCAGTGATCGTACATAATATTGGCGGTTCTCGTGGTCCAATGGATTAAATCCTGAGCAAAATCAAACTTCGCGTAAATTTTTTGCCTCCTCAGCAAGGACGAGTTTTAGTTTAAACATTATTTATTTCAAGAGTACAAAATAACATGAAAAATTTGTTACATACATTAATGTGGATTCGGCAGGAAGCTGTAAGCTTATACAAGGGCATTTCCACAAGAACAAGATTACAAACAGTAATTTGTATATATTACACAAGCGTCTGGTATAAGTCAGTAGTAGAGCTCACACATCGTCGCCCGGAGGCTCCCGCCTCACGCCCACCAGGTTAACCCAGTGCCGTTAAAAAATGCAGGTTGAGTGCGTGGGTCGGAAAAGTGTGAAGGAAAAAAGAGCCAGGTTGTGTTTGCAATTCTTTTTCTGGCCTCTCATTGGTCATACTCGTATTATGTTCTGTTTATGGGGTTCAATTGCAACATTCTGCTCTTTAAAGATGACAGGGAAAGTTCTCGTATACTTACTAGATAGCGGAACCACCTTCCGAGAGTAGCGCAGATAGCTTTTTTATGTTGCATGGGCGAGAGGGCAAACATTTTCCCGACAAACGAAAATATGATTTTAGAGAGGTAAAATCAAATTTGTACTTTTTAGGCACCAAACACTGGCCATTTCTCGGAAATTTTCACTAAAAAAATAAGAAGAATTTTCTACCCTTTCCGTGACGTTTTACGAACAAAAGGTCTGATCATTTGCCCGACAAACCATAACTTTTCCTACAAAATATTCTCTGATAAATTACCGCGCAAAGGATTTCCAGTGACTGCTGTCGAGGATATCCAGCAAGTATTGATGGAATATCAGGATTTATTAAACGGGATCGATCAAATCGATTCACGAGTCTGGAGAGTTTTAAATCGATTTTATCAAACGAGTTTCATAAATCGTGATATCCCAGCATCACCTGGTGGAGATTCTTATAATTACATGAAATTTATTGAAGTTTAAGAACTGAATTCCAAGAAAGATAACTCAGAAAAGTACCGAATTTGAGTTGTTCAGCTTCATTAATCCAACCCCGAGTGTGTGTGTGTGTGTGTGTGTGTGTGTGTGGGTGGGTGTGTGTGTTTGAGGTTAAAAAATCGCACTGGCACAGACATTTCCTACTGTAACGTTTTTTTCTTTTAATATGCCGCCGAAAAATTGTTTTCATTCACTGAACCCTGATGGGTTTCAAACATGACAAAAAATTACATAAAATTGATTTAAACTAAGTGATGAGCTTAGGAACTGGTTAAACTGACTGGCAAAAATTGATGTTATTCATTGATGGGCTCTAATTTAGTCCTTACAAGGATGTTACGCAAGCTTTTGTTTTTCTTATAGGCGATGACAGGTCGAAGATTCAAAGGTTCATTTAATTTAGCATTGGTAAATTGAATTCATCTTTTAACATTTTTGCTATTTCGATATTCATTCTGTTGTACGTTAAAGTGAAAGGAATGATGGACCTCCTTTCGCATTCGCCCTCTGATATGTTCATACCAAATGGCCAGAGGGTTTGAAGCGTATTGATCCAAAAAGCTTCACGTTTTTTTCTAAATTCATCTGTTTCTTCTAATGTGTCTTTAATTGGTGGTTGTTCAATAGGATGGATTTCGAAATCGTCCAAAGAATGGCCAGGAAGGTTAAAATGTTTGCTACTGGGGCATCAGCATTATGTTTTATATCCTGTTTGTGTCTAGTAGCACGTTCTCGAAAAGGATTTTGACTTTGACCAACATACTGTTTCCGACATCGCTTACAAGTGATAAGGTAAATAATGTTTGGTGAAACACAATGGAGGGGGTTACGGATCTGATAATGATTTTTCGTTTGTTCGGAGGAAAATTCCTCTTTCTGATCAGGCATAAAAGTATGCAGTCTACAACGTGGCTTTTTGCAATTAAATACCGCGCCACTACCATTCTGCAACGGTCTGTTGTGTTCAATCTTCAGTGGTTCGAAATCGGTAGTTTCAGCTGGACTTTCGAGCTTTTTCAGGGTTTGGGATTTCAGGCTACGCAAGAGGCTCAGCGAGTACCCTCTCGATCTGAGGGCGCCAAATAGAGTAGAGCAAGCCTCATTGAAATTTACCTTATCACTTGAATTGCGGTGGAAACGAATGAGTTATGATTTGATGATACCTTTAAATGTATGTTGAGGATGAAATGATTTTGTGTGCAACAATTGATGTGAATCAGTTGGTTTAAAATACACTTTATAATCTAAATGACCGGACGCCTGAAATTGCTTGCCTTTATACACGGTCACATCGAGAAAATCAACAGAATTTTCACTGATAGTAGCTTTCAATTTAATATTTGGATCGTGATTGTTCAAAATTTCTAAAAATTCATCAAAATCTTCTTTTGAATGTTCCCAAATAATAAAAATGTCATCTAAATACCTGAGATATACGAGAGGATGCTTTGCACATTTGCTTAAGGCATTTTCCTCCCATTCCGCTACATAAATGCTTGCAAAATTAGGACTGAATCTTTTGTCCATAGGACAACCCATTATTTGTAGAAAATATTCTCCATTGAATTGAAAGTCATTACCTTTTAAGCTCAGCTCTAAAAGATCCAAAATTTGTTCATCCGGGCGTTTCGCATCCGGATATTTTTCAAATGCATTTTTAACTGATTTAACACCTTTATCAATATCAATGTTCGTATACATACTGTCGATATCCAAAGTAGCCAGAATTGCATTTTTCGATATTTTCAATTTCGAAATTTTTGACAGGAAATCCTGTGTATTTTTTAGATAGCTCGGATGTCTATTTGCTATAGGTTTCAGATGATAATCAATTAATTCCGAGATCTCATAAGATTCCGAATTACAATCTGATACAATTGGCCTCCCGGGTGGAGTTAAGTCATCCGTCCATGAAGAACGGTCCTTGTGGATCTTTGGTAGGATATAAAATTGTCTTGTTTGAGCACTGAGCTTAGCTGTTAAATATTTCAATTGTTTTTTAGTAATGTGACCTTCGTCGAGGAGAAACTTTAAGATCTTATTGAATTTTTCGATATTACTAGGCCAAATAAGTGAATCTATTTTCTTATAATGTTTAGTATTGCTGAGTTGTCTCATGGCTTCCTTTATATAATTATCCCGAGACAGAACAACTACCGACCCACCTTTGTCGTCTGGTTTAATTACTAATTTCTTATTTTTTCGAAGTTTCGTGAGGGCTCTCCGTTCACCAGCTGTTAAATTGTCTTTATCGGAGAGTATGTTCATGCTGAACACCTTTTGGATGATTCGTTTGCTAGCCTCAATAATTTCGGGATCTACTTCACTATCTGGAGTTGACCAACCAGATGATTCTGTAAAAGGAATTTTCCGACCGCTGGAGTTTCTAAAGCGGTCGGCTAATTTCATTTGCCTAAGAAATTTACAGTTGTATGATGGTAAATTTGTTTGGTTATCAGTTTTAGGCTTTGGTGCTGGTACAAAAGTTAAACCGCGATCTAAAAGAGATTTCTCTTGGGTTGTTAGGTCATTGGTGCCCGACAGGTTAACCACATTAGTTCCTAATCCCACATCTGTTAGGCGGCTGTTACCTTTGCTTTTACTTAGTTTAAATTTAGGTGGTTCAACCAGTGATCGTACATAATATTGGCGGTTCTCGTGGTCCAATGGATTAAATCCTGAGCAACATCAAACTTCGCGTAAATTTTTTGCCTCCTCAGCAAGGAAGAGTTTCAGTTTCAACATTATTTATTTCAAGAGTACAAAATAACATGAAAAATTTGTTACATACATTAATGTGGATTCGGCAGGAAGCTGTAAGCTTATACAAGGCCATTTCCACAAGAACAAGATTACAAAGAGTTACCCATTATAATGACAGGTATGAGTGATTTTAGTATTTAGTTTAAACAGTATTTGTATATATTACACAAGCGTCTGGTATAAGTCAGTAGTAGAGCTCACACATCGTCGCCCGGAGGCTCCCGCCTCACGCCCACCAGGTTAACCCAGAGCCGTTCAAAAATGCAGGTTGAGTGCGTGGGTCTGAAAAGTGTGAAGGAAAATAGAGCCAGGTTGTGTTTGCAATTCTTTTCCTGGCCTCTCATTGGTCATACTCGTATTATGTTCTGTTTATGGGGTTCAATTGCAACATTCTGCTCTTTAAAGATGACAGGGAAAGTTCTCGTATACTTACTAGATAGCGGAACCACCTTCCGAGAGTAGCGCAGATAGCTTTTTTATGTTGCATGGGCGAGAGGGCAAACATTTTCCCGACAAACGAAAATATGATTTTAGAGAGGTAAAATCAAATTTGTACTTTTTAGGCACCAAACACTGGCCATTTCTCGGAAATTTTCACTAAAAAAATAAGAAGAATTTTCTACCCTTTCCGTGACGTTTTACGAACAAAAGGTCTGATCATTTGCCCGACAAACCATAACTTTTCCTACAAAATATTCTCTGATAAATTACCGCGTAAAGGATTTCCAGTGACTGCTGTCGAGGATATCCAGCAAGTATTGATGGAATATCAGGATTTATTAAACGGGATCGATCAAATCGATTCACGAGTCTGGAGAGTTTTAAATCGATTTTATCAAACGAGTTTCATAAATCGTGATATCCCAGCATCACCTGGTGGAGATTCTTATAATTACATGAAATTTATTGAAGTTTAAGAACGGAATTCCAAGAAAGATAACTCAGAAAAGTACCGAATTTGAGTTGTTCAGCTTCATTAATCCAACCCCGCGTGGGTTTGTCTTACCAACTTGACGAGGTAACTAGACAAAAGAGTTTGCGTGTTTCGCCTTACCGAGGTACAAAAGACAAAAGAAACCTTTACCTCGGTTGTTTTCCCAGAACTGTACCGGCAAAACGAGGTTGAAACCGTTAGTCCACACAAAGGACAAACAATGGGGTACCTCGGTATGTAGGGAAAACAAGACTGTGTGTGTGTGTGTGTGTGTGTGTGTGTGTGTGTGTGTGTGTGTGTGTGTGTGTGTGTGTGTGTGTGTGTGGGTGGGTGGGTGGGTGGGTGTGAGTGTGTGTGGGTGGGTGGGTGGTGTGTGTGTGTGTGTGTGTGTGTGTGTGTGTGTGTGTGTGTGTGTGTGTGTGTGTGTGTGTGTGTGTGTGTGTGTGTTTGAGGTTGAAAAATCGTACTGGCACAGACATTTCCTACTGAAACGTTTTTTTTCTTTTAATATGCCGCCGAAAAATTGTTTTCATTTACTGAACCCTGATTGGTTTCAAACATGACAAAAAAGTACATAAAATTGATTTAAACTAAGTGATGAGCTTAGGAACTGGTTAAACTGACTGGCAAAAATTGATGTTATTCATTGATGGGCTCTAATTTAGTCCTTACAAGGATATTACGCAAGCTTTTGTTTTTCTTGTAGGCGATGACAGGTCGAAGATTCAAAGGTTCATTTAATTTAGCATTGGTGAAATTGAATTCATCTTTTAACATTTTTGCTATTTCGATATTCATTCTGTTGTACGTTAAAGTGAAAGGAATGATGGACCTCCTTTCGCATTCGCCCTCTGATATGTTCATACCAAATGGCCAGAGGGTTTGAAGCGTATTGATCCAAAAAGCTTCACGTTTTTTTCTAAATTCATCTGTTTCTTCTAATGTGTCTTTAATTGGTGGTTGTTCAATAGGATGGATTTCGAAATCGTCCAAAGAATGGCCAGGAAGGTTAAAATGTTGTGCTACTGGGGCATCATCATTATGTTTTATATCCTGTTTGTGTCTAGTAGCACGTTCTCGGAAAGGATTTTGACTTTGACCAACATACTGTTTCCGACATCGCTTACAAGTGATAAGGTAAATAATGTTTGGTGAATCACAATGGAGGGGGTTACGAATCTGATAATGATTTTTCGTTTGTTCGGAGGAAAATTCCTCTTTCTGATCAGGTATAAAAGTATGCAATCTACAACGAGGCTTTTTGCAATTAAATACCGCGCCACTACCATTTTGCAACGGTCTGTTGTGTTCAATCTTCAGTGGTTCGAAATCGGTAGTTTCAGCTGGACTTTCGAGCTTTTTCAGGGTTTAGGATTTCAGGATACGCAAAAGGCGCAGCGAGTACCCTCTCGATCTGAGGGCGCCAAATAGAGTAGAACAAGCCTCATTGAAATTTACCTTATCACTTGAATTGCGGTGGAAACGAATGAGCTGTGATTTGATGATACCTTTAAAAGTATGTTGAGGATGAAATGATTTTGTGTGCAACAATTGATGTGAATCAGTTGGTTTAAAATATACTTTATAATCTAAATGACCGGACGCCTGAAATTGCTTGCCTTTATACACGGTCACATCGAGAAAATCAACAGAATTTTCACTGATAGTAGCTTTCAATTTAATATTTGGATCGTGATTGTTCAAAATTTCTAAAAATTCATCAAAATCTTCTTTTGAATGTTCCCAAATAATAAAAATGTCATCTAAATACCTGAGATATACGAGAGGATGCTTTGCACATTTGCTTAAAGCATTTTCCTCCCATTCCGCCACATAAATGCTTGCAAAATTAGGACTGAATCTTTTACCCATAGGACAACCCATTATTTGTAGAAAATATTCTCCATTGAATTGAAAGTCATTACCTTTTAAGCTCAGCTCTAAAAGATCCAAAATTTGTTCATCCGGGCGTTTCGCATCCGGATATTTTTCAAATGCATTTTTAACTGATTTAACACCTTTATCAATATCAATGTTCGTATACATCTTGTCGATATCCAAAGTAGCCAGAATTGCATTTTTCGATATTTTCAATTTCGAAATTTTTGACAGGAAATCCTGTGTATTTTTTAGATAGCTCGGATGTCTATTTGCTATAGGTTTCAGATGATAATCAATTAATTCCGAGATCGCATAAGATTCCGAATTACAATCTGATACAATTGGCCTCCCAGGTGGAGTTAAGTCATCCGTCCATGAAGAACGGTCCTTGTGGATCTTTGGTAGGATATAAAATTGTCTTGTTTGAGCACTGAGCTTAGCTGTTAAATATTTCAATTGTTTTTTGGTAATGTGACCTTCGTCGAGGAGAAATTTTAAGATCTTATTGAATTTTTCGACATTACTAGGCCAAATAAGTGAATCTATTTTCTTATAATGTTTAGTATTGCTGAGTTGTCTCATGGCTTCATTTATATAATTATCCCGAGATAGAACAACTACCGACCCACCTTTGTCGGCTGGTTTAATTACTAATTTCTTATTTTTTCGAAGTTTCGTGAGGGCTCTCCGTTCACCAGCTGTTAAATTGTCTTTATCGGAGAGTATGTTCATGCTGAACACCTTTTTGATGATTCGTTTGCCAGCCTCAATAATTTCGGGATCTACTTCACTATCTGGAGGTGACCAACCAGATGATTCTGTAAAAGGAAGTTTCCGACCGCTGGAGTTTCTAAAGCGGTCGGCTAATTTCATTTGCCTAAGAAAATTACAGTTGTATGATGGTAAATTTGTTTGGTTATCAGCTTTAGGCTTTGGTGCTGGTACAAAAGTTAAACCGCGATCTAAAAAAGATTTCTCTTGGGTTGTTAGGTCATTGGTGCCAGACAGGTTAACCACATTAGTTCCTAATCCCACATCTGTTAGGCGGCTGTTACCTTTGCCTTTACTTAGTTTAAATTTAGGTGGTTCAACCAGTGATCGTACATAATATTGGCGGTTCTCGTGGTCCAATGGATTAAATCCTGAGCAACATCAAACTTCGCGTCATCAATTTTTGGTATCACGTTAACGTCCTTCACTTTCCGAATGGTTTCGTTGATGATGTTCAGGGTTCTCCTCTCAGCCTGAGGGAGTTTTTGCGAAAAATTTAGTTCAGCGAAATAAATTTTTGCTGATCTAAACTTGACCCTGATATCGCTAAGCATATTCCGCAACTGCTTAACTACGAGATCAGAATTATCGTTTCGAGAATTCGCGCCAATATTTAATAATATTTTTTGGGGACTGGACTGGCCCCTGTGCCCTTTAAACATAGAGCGCAGATGATTGAATTTGGCGCCGGGGTAACACTCCACCTGGATGTCCGGATGGGGATTTCGATCAATGCGTCCTAAATTTGAACTTCCAATCATAAGGATGTTTTTACAAACATCGGGGAGGCGCCAATTCCTTTTGTCAAAATTAACTCCGCTTTTATGCGGAAACTGGGAGAATTTAGAATCAAATGAGCGGCCCGAGTTGCGGCTCGGTGATTTGACTTTCTCTGAGTACGATATACCTGGTTGAATCACACTAGAGGCAGGAGAAGGGGCAGAAGAAACAGAAGCAGGAGAGGAAACAGAAGCAGGAGCAGAAGCAGAAGGAGGAGGAGGAGGAGTTCTAGTGAGAGCACTAGGAGAACCAGAGAAGAAAGGCTGAGGAGGAGTAGGAGGTAGAGGAGCAAGACGAGGCGAGACAGCATTACTCAATTTGCGAGCATCTTCAGTCACAATATGGACCGGAGATGTTTGCAAATTGAGGCGCTTACTCTGAGAGAAAGAAGAAGTAGAAGGAAAAGAAGAGGGAGAAGTGCTTTGCCTTGATCTTTTCTTATTTTGCTTTTCGCGTTGGGGTTTTGCCGAGGAAGGGGCGTCTTCAGTAGGGGCTGCTCACACTTGAGCCGGGGCCCAGTTATTAACCCCGGTCCTTCGGGTTCCCGGAACAGTAACACCTGCCACCCTGTGATAGAAGGAAGTCAGATTAGTCCAACATACGATTTGGGGAGAATCGGGTGGGGTATGAAGTCTGCAACAGCCAGATGCATAGTGCTGTCGCTACTTGGTTCGCACAACATTGCGATATCCATTCTTCTTCACACCAGAGCCTGGAATGCTACGATGTTCCGTCTATCGGGTTGGGGTTGAAGATATAGGCCACCACCACGACCACGTGCTTCCTTTCAACTTTCGTGAATCCTTTCGTGGAAGGAAGCACCGGCATATCTATCTCCTGGTCTACTGATAATAGTAGATGCCCAACGCCCTATGACGAACCACTCGCAATTAATATGGGGGTCGAACAGAGTTAATGACAGTGAGCATTTAATTACGAGCATTGGAGCAAAAGGTTTATGAAGTGACAATAAAACACACGTTCTTCGAATGCTATTTCCTGCCTGGTGCTGAGTCTCCGCGTTTTCCAAGCTTAAGCGCAAGCCTGACACTCTGTCGGATGTTGGACGCGGATGGGGGGGGGGGGGGGGGGGGGGTGCCTATTGGATTTTGCGTGGACATACTTAATAAAATATGAGGGCTACAGTTTTACGAAGAATCAATAAAGTCAGATAATGACATTCAATAAGTTTATGGTGACAATCCACAAGGGGCTCCCTCGCGTTCGTTGCCGGCCAGTGTGACAGGTTAGTGTTAAATCCCGCGTTGACCTACAATCTCCACAGGTTGCATATGTACGTGTGGGTATGTGCGTGTGCGTGCGTGTGTGAATATGTCTGTACATAGTTTGAATAATGCACACAGCTGTTGATTTTTTTTAATATTAGCACCTCTTCTTCATTATTCTCGTTTCTGTCTCCAATATTATCCGGAAGTGAAGGCATAGGTGAACAGGTAAGTGGTTCATTGTTCAATACCTGCTGCATAAATGTATAGAATCGAGTGCCCATTGAAGTATATTCACAGGTAGTCACTTGCCTGTAAAATTCTACATATTTTATTACATACCCTGAAACCTATTCCCGGTTTATTCATGTTCCCCTATTCCCAGTAACCGTGGTGTATGATTTTTCATGCATCATCAATTGTGAAGACTCCCTAGAGCCCCCCCCCCCCCCCCCCTTCTTCTTTATTTTTTGGCACAGTGTTTACTACTGGGAACTACGCTTTGGGTCACAGAATGGAAGTTATTAGATCATAATACATGAGCAACAGTTCCCCAGTATATGTCTGTTTTCTTGATGCCAAACACGCCATTTGATCGTGTTAACCATTCTGTATTACTTGGCAAATTGTTAGAGCTCAACGTATTTCAGCGCCGCTCATTCTTCGGTGTCTTGGCTTGATCATTGTGTCACCATTCAGTCAACTCATGTGTCCATCTCCGACATGTTGGCCGATCACTCCTTCATGACGCCAGGCCACTTTCCGTTAATTTTTCATGTAATATGTCAGTCTCTACCCCACCTGAAGCCCAATTACTCATTCCAGCCGCATATGTCCGGGAACTGGGGTAGAGCCACTGCAGACCAACTTCTTACATACTGCAGGAAAACGGGCGAGCGTTTGTCCTTCATCGATTTAACACATTTTCCAATTAACTGCCCTGATTGTGATTGTTCTAACGAGTGTCCCAGATTTGCTATAGATCTCCTATATGAACAAATAGTCTCAGCCCTTAATGCCAGTGCCGATTATGCCTTAAATAGACGTAAGGCCAAACCTTTAAAAGTCGCCCCAGGCTGGCCGACTGAGCTGAAGGGATTACATGACTCAGCACGTTCATGCTATCTCCTATGGAGAAAACACGATAGACCGCGCACTGGTCCTGTTTAAGACCTTATGCATGATAGCAGAACCAAGTTTAAATATGCCCTTAGGATATTTGAGTCGAACAAAGATAACCACACAGCCGACGCAAAGATTTCATGAAAAAGCTTTTAGAAACTTTTGGAAATCAATCTCTGGTGAAAGTAAGTACAAAATAACCGACACCATTGATGGTGAGTATAATATCGCTAATATGTGGGGTGATCACTTTAAGACAATCCTGAATCCTGTTCCGAATGAACTTAAATTTGAAAATGCCCCCCATTGAAAACTTTAAGACGTTAGTCCCGATATCGCTAACTGAAATAGAAGATATTATATTAAGCTTTGATTCATAGAAATCCGACGGCCCTGATCACTTAACTGCAGAGCACCTGAAATTTAGTGACCCTTACATTCATTGCTTACTTCAGGTGCTGGTAAAATCTATTATCTCACATTGTTATATCCCATCTAAGATAATAGAAGTTATCATTGTACCTATCGTTAAAAACAAAGCAGGGAACTTCACAGATAAGGACAACTATCGACTTATCTTCATGTTTGATAACATCTCCTATTTTGGTTCATAAAAGATTCCTCAAATTGATACTCGATGACTCATTTTGGCGATTCCAGATTTTGAAAATATTGTATGTTTGACAGCTATAGAATCTGATGACTATCCCTTATAATAATGGTCACATTCCTGTCCAGATTGCTAAAGGCTGTTCTAGTCCACTTTGTGGGTTCTATTTCAACCTTTCTCATATCCAGTCCTACCTATCTCTCAAAAGTTGGAATATGTGTTTACCCGTCAATTAAGATTTGTGTTTAATAAACAACCTAAAAGTCTTGCAAATGAAAGTACAAGATCATGCATATATGTGTCTTATACAATCTATTTTACTCTTTCACATTTTCTTTTCCAAAAACTCCCTCTTCCAAATTCTGACTGCCCGAACATCTCCAAAGTCCCACCTGAAGCCCCCTGAATCAAATTTTTGCTCCACACAACTCCTATATTATTATGGAGAGTACCCAAATCCAAGCACTCGAATTATACATGTATTTCCACCCAAGTATTACATAATGTGTCGTCTTGAATTTTACCGTGCTTGGATAGGTACTTTCACCATAGCAGTTTATATTCGTTGCCTCAAACACAGATTGTTAAAACCAGAATCACTGTGTTTACTTACCTACTTACTTATGCGCCTTCGTTGCACTAAGCACGCTGAATGCTTAACTATAACGGCTCCGATGTGTTTTTGTGCATTCAAGACCAGGTTTGTATCAAAAACAGAGGGTAGAGACATACATGCATAGCGACCAGATGCCAATCAAACCAAGCCCACGTCATTCAATGACTCCGCTCACCAGCCGATAAATAAGCCACAATGTATTAGTGTTGCTGTCAACATTGTGTATATGCTTGTTCTTATCTTCGGTATACTATTGTTAATTTCTGAAGACACAGAACCCAACCCTGGTCCGATCACTGATAATTCGGAACACCCCCTTTACTCACTTAAAATTCTTCATCTCAACAAACAGAGCCTTAAACCTAAACTGGACATAATCTAGTGCGAATCCTCATCACGAGATCTTGGCCTTCACTGAGACGTGTCTGTATGGTGATGATCTAACAGCTGGAATCTTAATCCCAGGATTTCAGGATCCACTTCGCTTCAAACGCTCATCAAGGGGAGGTGGTGTTGCAATATATGTTAAAGTTGGCATCGGATTTCGACAGAGACCTGATCTTGGATTACCACGTATCGAGTGTCTGTGGACAGAGGTGTTCACTAAATGGGGTAGATCCCTACTATTAGGAGTCTTCTACCGTCCCCTAAATAGTCATCAAGAGTTATGGGATACCATCTCTGCCTCGACTGATAAAGCATCAGATATGTCTACTTCTGATCTGTTCATTTCTGGTGATTTCAATGACAATCAGACCTGTGGTACTAGGAGGCCACTTTCAGACATTATGCAATATTATGATTTAGGACAGCTTGTGAATGGGCCAGCCTGCTATACTGAATCCTCTGCCTCAATTATTGATATATTTGCTGTAAGTAAAACAATCAACGTAAAGGCATGCGAGGTCTTAGATCTGTTTGTACCCGACAAGATCCGTTTCCACTGTCCAATTTCCCCTTGAAGTCGAATTTGCAAAGCCAGCGCGCTTTTGTTTCAAAAGACGCATATTACCAAGGTAATTATGAAGCTTTAAATGCATCCATTACCTCTAAAACCTGGGACACCATTTTCAATGTTACATGTTTGGATACGATCGTCTCAGATTTCACTAGCAAGCTTCTTGATATTGCGTCCCGTTTTATACCCAATAATTACTGCAAGACTAACCCAACCAAAATGGATGCACAACGAGATACGGCTACTCTTAAGACAAAGGAAAAGGCTATATCGTATACTGACCTTCCGCATGCGTGGGTGAAATATCAACAAAACAGAAACGAAGTAGTCTCAGCTATTAGGAAAGCTAAGGCTACATATATCTCCAAAGTACAGTTCACACTGAATAATCGTGAAACATCACCATCGGAATGGTGGAAAACCCCTAAATCATATATTGGCAGTAATACATCTGAAATCCCACCAATTACCCATCAAAACAAAACATATCCCACAAATAAGGAGAAAGCAGAAGTATTCAGTGAATACTTCATCTCTTTATCAACTGTGGACGACTCGGGTGCCTCCTTACCATGTCTGAAGTGCCTCACATATAATCGATAGCATAACTATTCACTGTTGTGAAGTATAGGAAGCGCTGAAATCCATTAATGTCTCCAAGGCAGCTGGCCCTGGCCCGGTAAGCCCACGGCTGCTCAAAGAGTGTAAATCATCGTTACCTGAACCACTTTTCATACTATTCAATCTTCTTCTGAGTGATTCCCACTTCCCGTCCCCTTGGAAGAAAGCTAATGTGTCGCCAGTACTCAAAACACCCCCCTCAAATATTGTCACAAATTGTCGTCCGATATCACTTATCAGTCGTATTGGTAAGATATTGAGAAGTGTGTCTTCAGACAGTTGTGGACATTCTTAATCGATAACAATGTTTTGAGTCACTTCCAGTCAGGGTTTACTCCCGGTGACTCGACCGTACTTCAACTAACTGATCTGTATGATGAATTCTGCCGAGACCTAGATAAAGGTAAAGAGGTAAAGGTAGTTTTTTGTGACGTAAGTAAAGCCTTTGACAAAGTGTGGCACGCTGGTCTCATTCACAAGCTCGAGAAGAATGGTGTGTCCGCTAACCTTCTTACGTTTCTAAAATCTTACCTTTCCAACAGGGCCCAGAGGGTTGTTATAGCTTTTGAGACTTCATCCTGGAAACCCATTTACTCTGGAGTCCCTCAAGGGTCGATCCTTGGTCCCCTTCTGTTCCGTATATATATTAACGACATTACAGAAAACCTAATAAGCAGTATAAGACTCTTTGCGAATGACACATCATTATATCTCGTAGCTGAAAACCCAGACCAAACCGCAGTTATAATCAATCAAGACGTAACCACAATTGAGCACTGGGCTAAAACTTGGTTGGTTGAGTTCAATCCCCAAAAGACAGAGACCATGCTTATGTCACGTAGAATTACACCCCTTCAAATGTTATATGGACTCGACCTTTATACAGTAGTGTATAATACGATACCATTCAGGCCGACTAATAATAATGAGATCGTTACGTATATATTATCGCCATTATGTTCATGTGCATACACAGAGCGACACACACGTGTGAGTGGAATAATCGATATGGCACGAGTGCCAGCGCGGAAGGATAAAACGAGAGGCCAGAGGCCTCGACTTTTATTCTTCCGCAATGCCTCAAGTGTCATAATGATTAACCTATTCACACACATGTGTCGTTTTGTGTTTATTACACGCCTTCACGAAAATAAAAACAATTATTAGAAAGACACTCATCAATTCATTTGACAACTATCAATACAAAGAACGCATTTTATCGCCAACCAAATTTTCGAGGGGAACCCGTGTTACTATTTTGTCTCCCTAAGTTCCAACGTGTTCCATGTGCTACTGGCACATATAACACATTGGAAGTCAGGGGACGATTTTCAGCTATCGCAAGCGATTCAATTGTAATTGCGTTGCGCGATTTATAGAAACTTCCAGTGAAAGTTCGCTCCTATTTAAAAATAGTCAGTCAGCGATTTCCATATTATGCGCGGAACAGATTTTCATTTTCCGCATGGTTTAGTGTTGCTGTAGATGGGGATTACATAGAACAGGCGTGTAATAAGAAATGTTCTATTAGAATTCAGCTTTATCGCCAAGGCCATATCTCGGTGAGTCGAAGATGAGTCACGATATAGCCTCGGAAACAAGATCGAGACTCTGATGGTATCACGGAATTAAGTATTTTCCCATAGGGGACCAGGCAAAAAATATGATCGCATCACTTTAATTTTGGCATTCAAATATATTTGTCAAGTATATCCCTTCAGACAACTTTTCTGACTCCAAAAGAGGGGGTCATGCAACAAATAAGAAAGAAAAATTGACAGCAAGGGAAGTACCGGTCACGTGCACATATTTTTCAGGGAATTCCCTACAAAAACACACCAAATGTAAATTGTATTTTTCAGGTCCAAAAGTCATCAAATCACCCTTTTTTATCTGGAATATTCTTCAATAATGCAAGATGTCAACAGAATACTTCAAAACGTTTATTGAAACATTATACTTTTCCAAGGCTGTTTATTTTTAGAGATTGCATCACTTCCAATGGTGGGTATTTCTAATTCAAATATTTAGTTCAGTGATACCTGATACAACATTTTGTACATAATGGCGCTGATAGATTTTTCTTACAATTTTTAACTGCAGTGCTAATAACTTCCTCGTTTCGGTAGAAACTGTATGCGGCTTCCTTGAACATTCCCGAAAAACGTAACAGAAACAAATCTGAGGGTGGATATCCGTCAATAAATGAGCCAGATCTCCTAAGAGTGAGTTTATGGGAAATAGCCTAAAAGTCTCTTGGACGACAAAAAAAGAAGAAAATGGCTGACTGACGTAACTAAAAATGCACTTGTATACTGAAATTGTAGGATACAGAATTTTTTCAGGGGCCTTTGGTACACGATATAATCGGGTTATTACGAACTCAAAACGCACTCTGTGTTGTCTTTTGGCGCCCCTGGCGACTATTGTTCTTACTTGCGGACTTAATGAGTTGCTTGTCGATCCAACTAAGCTACAGCTAGGTGTTCAGCCAACACTTAAGCGGAATCAATTGCTTAAGTTTCTCTGCTGCTAACTCTCATCCAAACTCTCGGTCAGATCACCTGCTGCACAAAATTGGAGACTTCTCTACATATTAGCTACATACATAACATGGCGACCATATTCGGTTGACCGGAAACAAATGGTAGATTTTTAAAATATTTTTATGTTTAACAAATCCACTTTTATTTAATTGTACGAGTCTGGTGGAAATGTGTGAAATAAAATAGATATGCAACTTTTTTCAAACGTTATGGGACAACTAACATTGATACCAAGCACCCTCGTTCTTGGGGAATATTCTTAGCCTTCACGGAACATCGGACTGATTTGGAATACATCATTTGATTTGTCATGTTAAGGCGGAGATAAATGTAAAAATCGGGCTGCAGTCAAAGGTCTCTAATTCGTATGCACAGATGTTACTACGATCTTAAGAAGTTCTGAGATAATGTATTGAAGTCTCAATTGAAGTCACAACCTCATCTATGGGCCATATATCGACTTGAGCGAGTTGATATATGTCCCAGAGAGAAAGTCAATATTTTTATCCGCTCTCCAGGAACACCACAGGTTGATAATAACTAATTTATTTTACAATATCGCACGCACATAAAAGGTGACCATCTTGTCATTTAAACAAGGAACCTTTTTATTGTGCGTAAAACAAAATACAGCGCTATTGGTATGAGGGATTTGATCATTCGAAGACATAATTCACGTGGATTGAAACATTGTCATGGTAAACGGCGTACCTGTTTCCCTTGAGTGCAAATCAATTGTTTCAGATAGCGCTTGGCATTGTTGTGCATAATCAGAATTATTGATTTAATTAATATTACCAAAGGAAAAGAAAACAAAAACAAAATAGTGACCTTAACTTGTGTTCAAGCATTTGGTAACTTTTATGTATAGCTTTGAAAATCTCACTTCCATAGTTGCCATCCACAATACAGAATTATATTTCGTCTGGACCTGTTTACTTGCATGGAGAAAATACAGGCAATTTGTAAGATAAAATAGTTTAGACGAGTTGTTGGTACGGCGGTGGCGGAACTCCTCTCGTCCCTGGGTAGCATTTTGATTCCGATGCCCAGGAGTCCTCCAAATATGAACTCTACTGACTAGGTTCCACTTTTTATGAATCATATTGTATCTTGAGTGCAAAAAATACGCTATCTGCAATGCTTTAGCATGAGAGACGGCGTATTGTTGCACTCTGGGAACAATATTATGTTTCCTTAATCCAATTTCCAACTACCACTTACACATACGGAAGTATTTAAGCGGTCATTTATTCCCTTTTGCATTTCCGAATGGAATGCACTATCTCCAGAAGTTAGACAGTCTGATTCACTGAATAACTTTGTTAAATATTTCAATACAAGTGTGTGTAGACCACCTAAGTACTTCAACAATGGCGATAGGGCGGTTAATATAATACACTGCAAGCTGCGAAATTCCTGTAGCGACCTACATTTTGATGAATACTCTAACTATATTCAAAATACACCTAACTGTTCATGTGGTTATGGGACCGAGGACGCGAACCGTTACTTCTTCAACTGCAGTAATTACTCAGACGAAAGACTTGTCCCACAGGGAAATCTTTTGCATCTGCCAATAAGAACGGCCAATGATCTTCTTTAAGGTATTCCAAACTTACCGGATTCCGTCAATATTCACCTTTTTCGCAGTGTACAAAATTTCATAAAAACCACGAAGCGGTTTTACGACTAGACCGCTAAATGAGCACAGGAGTCTAAAAGCATCTTTTTCCTATTCTGTTGATCTTTAAAGTCAGTGGTCATCTTCTATTCACTTGTTTGTCCTGTCTGTCCTGGCGATAGTAGTGGTGTGGACTCCGTCGGAGTCGCGGTAGTGCCGAAATGTGGTTCATAGGCTTGTTCATAGGCTTGTTGACCCAAGCCAGCAGTGTTGTAGCGTGGCATTTAATTCCCCCCCCCCTCCCCCCTCACTTCTTTATTCTGTATCCTGCAAAGTAGAGTACCCATCAGCTTTCTTCTCTAACTTTGTACATACTCAAAATTGTTTCAATGTATACATACGTTTTGTTTCGCCATTACATATAAATTCATGTAACTACTTGTAAACATGTCATAATTTGTAATTGTAAACGTATTTCAAGGAAAGGATATAATCTAAGTGCTGGGCACCTGTTATCCAATCCTTTTTGTTGATTATAAACAAATAAAATATGTTTAATCTAATCCTTAATGCAGAGAAATCCACTTCAGACTATGCGTCCGTTAAAGAGATTTACACAAAGTCTCTGAAAATTACAATTAAGAACAACTTATCGTGCAGTGGAAAACAGTGTTGCATAATTTTGTCAGTATGCCGTCGGCGTTTGATACTGCGTGGTGCGTATTGCTTTCCCTAACCTTCTGTTTTAGCCTACATATCAGACTCGCAGAACAGTAATGCCAGGATTTATATTCCATTTATCGTCACAGAATTCTGCTATCGCATTCTAAGGCTTCATCCCTTTCAAATTTTATCGGAGCAGCCGGAATGGACTTCTGCTGGTCTAGGCTTCTCCAACCCCTCGACTCCAACGCTCCAAACTCCTCATAAACGAGAAAAACATCTTATTGAGGGTCTTTTCGTCATCGGAGACCCTTCGACATATGTATTGCACCAGGACCCCCAGGTAGAACCTACATGTAGCTAGACGGGTTCCGCAACTGTTGGTATGGTGCATAAATTGTAGTTGTATGAATAGCGAGTAAAGTTAGCTTTAAAAGAGTTAAAAATCTGTTTCTCAGGCCCTCCCGCATGATCATTTTGGCTGCCGCGTGCTCTCTGTTTATTACCAATGCAATTTTTAAAAAAATTAAAAATTAAATAATTTATGTCTGATATTTTACCCAAGCTGATAAAATTGATAAATTTGCCCCTTGGGTGAAACAAGCCTTTGCTATGCTTTAGAATTGCAAAGCCTTCTTGCACTCAAGGAACGAAAAGCACCACCACCCATGCTATTCCTTAGATTATGAGGCCTAAAACCTTAAACAAACCAAGAACATGAACGTTTGATGGCAACGGAATAATTACAAAAATAAAAAATAAAAACAGCCTGCATACATGCTATTTACCAAAAAAAAAAACAAAATGGACTGAGAACCTGAAGATCTTCTTTGTGGGGCCTCACATACAGATTATTAAACAGTCGATTGATCTAGGTTGTCACAGTGATGACAAAAAAACAAAGATTCATTAAGTTTGGGTACTGCAACATCCAAGGTCTGCACAGGAAAGTAAGCGAAATATCAACAATGATGGACGAAGGAGACTTTGATATAATGGGTCTAAGTGAGACGTGGATACGACGGGATGAGCGGGTTGATCAGATGAAGGGTTGCGTGTGGATAGGAGCTGGGCGAACTGAGGGTCAGAAACGGGGTGGGGGTGTTGGCATCTACGCTAAAGAGGAATTACAGCCCTCATTGATTACAGATCTCACAGAAGCAAGGACTCAGATTCCAGTATCCAACGAAATAGTATGGGCAAAAATCAAGTTAGGAAGCAGGAGTGTTGCCGTTGGTGTTGTATACTTAGCAGTGGAGGGAAGTAAGCCTGAGTGGAATGATTCAATATATACAACTCTTAGATCGAATATCACAGAGCTTGGAAGCAGGGGGTTCAGTATTGTCCTAATGGGGGACTTCAATGGGCACATCGGGGATAAGGAGGAGGGCATACAGGGAGGTGATAGGAAAATTAACACGAATGGGAGGAAGATGTTGGACCTATCAAAAGAGCTTGGTTTAAAGATCCTGAACAGGGATGCGAAATGTAAGGGTAAATGGACCTGGGAGAGGAACGATAAGAAAACAATAATTGATTATATACTCACTGACATTAGCGTATGGAGGGAGGTTATAGATGTAGAAATAGATGACGAGGGAAAAATGACTTGGGTAGTGATCACAACCTGATAACAGTTAAGATTATGGGCAAAAAGACGAATAGAGACAGAAATACCTTCAAGGAAGTTTGGGGACTAAAACAAGGAACCGACTGAAAGCAGTTTCGGGAAAAACTAAAACCAAATCTTGAATGTATACCTAGGGATGCAAATGTCCAGAGTATTTCAGATGGCATAGTAAATAGCCTAACAGAGGCAGGGAGGGATTGTATAGGAAGGGTGAGGGTCCCAACGAGAGAACTTGGATACAGGGTTAACGAGGGACTGAAAAAGGCTATAAAAGAAAGGAAGGTAAAATGCGCTGCTTACAGAAGAAGTAGGAAGCTTAAAGGGGTGGATAACAATGACACGAGACTAATGAAAGGAGAATATGAACTGGCACGGAGAAAGGTGAATGAGATAAAGAATAATAATAGGAAGGAGCACAATTGCAGTCTTGCCAGAACAATAAAGAAAACGGGGGGTTCGAGCTCAAACGTATTTTGGAACTGGATAAATAAACGGGGGAAAAGTAGTGTGCAGAGTATCAAGGTGGATGGGGAAAGTACAGAAGATAAAGGCCGTATCGCTTCAGAGTTAGTCAAGCACTGGGAAAAGATAAACGATAGGCGATGAGGCAGTGGGTCCCCACCAAAAAGAAATACACTGGTGGAGGAGAACCTATCCAATCGTGTATGTAGCGAAATAACGGCAGAAGAAGTGCGGAACGTGGTCTCGAAATTAAAAAATGGTAAAGCGGGAGGGACTGATGAAATTCCAAACGAATTCCTCAAAAATGGAGGGGAGGCACTTATTGAAGTCCTGACAAACCTTTTCAACCTGGCTCTGCGAAAGCAAGAGGTCCCCAGAGAGTGGAGGGAAAGTAAGGTGTCGTTCATACACAAAAAGGGGGATAAGGAAGTTCTAGATAACTATAGGGGGATATCAGTTAGTAGTAACATCGGAAAAGTATTCTGTAAGGTCATATACGGTAGACTAGAGGAAGTTATTGAAGAGAAAGGTTTTTTAGGAGAAATTCAAAATGGTTTCAGGAAAGGACGAAGAGTCACTGATCACCTATTTACACTCACCCAACTGATAGAATCAACAAAGGCTGAAAAGAAAAAGGTGTTTCTGGCATTTCTAGATGTGAAAAAAGCGTACGACCGAGTGTGGAGGGAAGGTATGCGGCGAAAGCTCGAGGGCATCGGACTGGGGGGTGACTTTGTGGGAATCATGAAAGCACTGTATACAGATGTGCAAAGCCAACTCAGTCTAGGGAGTATCACTACAAAACGAGGACCAATGGATATAGGCCTCAAGCAGGGGTGTATCTTTTCACCGATTTTGTTTGCATTGTATGTTAAAGATTTAGGGGACGAACTAATTCAGAGTGCGGAGGGGGTAAATGTTGGAGACATAAAGATACCAGGCTTATTCTTTGCGGACGACATGGTGTTAATGTCTAGAACTGAACAGGGGCTAGAGAAACTGCTGGAAATTGTTGGTAGATATGGGAACACTTGGCGGCTCGAACTAAATGAAAATAAAAGCAAGGTAATACCCGTTGGACGCAAGGTAGATATGACGAAGAGATGGAGAGTGGGGGAGTTCTCAATCCCCGAAGGAGAAAGCAAACAAATCACTCTAGGAGAAACGGGAGAGTATGAGTATCTAGGGGTAAGCATAAATATAACGGGAAGAGGGGTGTACAGAAATTACTCAGCCAAACTGATTCTGAAGGGGAAAAGAATTCTGAACCAACTAAAACTTTTAGGGAAAAATAGTTTCAATAAGGTCTTTGTGGGGAAAACACTGTGGGAGAGGGTGGGTTTACCAAGTATAACGTATGGCACGGACGTGATTCCATTAAACCAAACCGTTATTAAGAAGTTGGAAAGTACTCAGAATGATGCCGGCAGATGGATAACAGGGTCGAGTAATGCTGCAGCTTTGGAAGCAGTAAGGGGGGAGCTTGGGTGGATGAAAATCAAGGACAGGGTAGATTTGGGAAAACTGTGTTACTTTAACTACTTGAGAAACCTGCCTGACAACCGGTGGTGCAAATTGATGCTCGATACCATTTGGAATTCTAATATAGAAACGGGGTGGTCAAAACATGTGAGGGAACTAATGGACAATTACTCTATAGAGGTCACAAACATAGAAGTAGGAATGAAAGAAGGCAAAAGGTTTGTCGAAGAGAGAGCCATGGAAGACTGCAATCGAAACTGGCGAGCAGGGGTTAGCGTGAAAAGATCACTGCAGGGGTTACAATATAAAGAAAAGCCAGCTTTTGAGAAGTACCTAGATGGCACCTTTGGAGGGTCACTGCTGTTCAAACTGAGATCAAGATCACTGGAGCTTCGGGGAAAAATTGGGAGAGATGGGGAAAAGGGATGCCAAATGTGCCACTCTGGAGTAGTGGAGACCCTGGAACATTTTCTCTTGGAATGCCCACAGTATATACCTCATAGAATAAAATTTACTGGAAGAATAATGCAGAAGTGGGGTGAAGAAACAAAGGATAGATGGCTGAAGGTGGACACGAGCGAGCGGGTAGGAATGCTTATTGAAGAAATTGAAAAAGAGGAAGTGAGGGACACTATTAAGCAGTTTATATCTGAATGCTGGGAGGAGAGGAGGGGAAGAGGGGGTGGGGTGCAGGGGGAATGATGGCCTTCTCTTATGAGGACCGCGACAAATCAGCGGCTGTCCAAAGAGTTATTATTGTTACATTCTCTCGAGTTGAGGCGTCGTGTTTGATCTGGCTGATCTCATCTTGTCAACATGAAATATTACAATCCAGATTCATTAACTGTTGTAATAATTTGTTTATTATATGGGAAATTATATTAGAATATGCTTCCTGGTGAGTGTACGAAAATGGACTGTTTGTCCAGAACTTTCAACGCAAAGGCACTCGTTGTTTTTTTTTTAATTCGTATAACGTCGGCTCGAAAATCTGACACCGCGTGACTTTCCTTTGAGAGGGCATGCTATGGATTTGAAAAAAATTATCAGACTCTCATTTTCTCGAACGCCAGAGTTAATGGGAGGAAACTACAGAGGTTCTGAGGGAATATTTGTGATGTGGTTGTAAAGTAATCAAAAAAATAATACGTACCATTAATGGTGCTTAGAAATGCATCAATCATTGCAGTGTGCATAGCCTTCGAATCTATAACTAGAAGATGTCCACCTTCATTGTTCACGCAAGTAGCGTTAGCATTTAGGAACACATCCTTTGTGCGGAAATATTTTAGGCATAAATCATATTTCGAGTTGTATGTATACCCGTTTTTAACTGGACAGATCACTGTAATAAAAAAAACACAGTTGTAGTTCATTCGCCTGACTCCATTTTAAATCAGGTACGGATGCACTGAGTGATAGAGTGGACTACTGCAATGTCAGACTCAACTAGAGCACCCAGTAGAGGAGTGCAGCGCATCTTTTTGGAAACGCTATACTACCACCCACTCCAAATTGCCTTTAGGTGTTTGACGACGTTTTAAACTCAACCTAAAATTCTGAAGACGTTTTCCGAGAACATTTATCGTAAGAATTAAAATTGTTTACAATTCACCTTAATGATCCCATGACCTCGACCTATTAACCGATGAATTCAAAATTGATTCGCATTCCACAGATGAAAGATGTGTGCCAATTTAGGCGACTGTACATTCAAAGTTTGCTGATATATTGTGCCGACATTCACATATATAAACAAAGAGTAATAAACATACAAGCATACGAACGGATAGACGACACCAATCGATATCCTGTTTCCCATTCCCACTGATCTCCGTACAGCTGGATTGCTGGAACGTTCATAGTTCACATACAAAAAAGTGCCCCAACCGCTGCCATCATTGGTGGCATGAGTGTTATAAATAAACACTGATCAATAACAAAAATTTTCTCGATTGTTTTCAATTACTCAAAGCCTCGCAATCACCGATCGCTTTTAAATCCTTTACCCAACGTAACGGCCAATATCGGCCAGCGCTATTCTCAAACATCGACAATTAATTTTCATTATTTTTTTCATTTTTTATCTCAAAAACATAGGTTATGACCCCTCGTTGGAACGAGCTCGCTGAGCTCGTTCCAACGAGGGGCCATAACCTATGTTTTTGAGACAAAAATGAAAAAAATTAGTTATTCAAGAATTTGTTTGCAAGTGTCGCCTGCTTTTCATGTTGGGTAAAGGGTTTAAAAATATACAGTAGAGTCGCGTTGATTAGCATGCGTTTACCAGGTCATAAAATCACCAGCAGCACAATTTTAATTAATGAAGCACCGGGTTGTATCCGGTGCTTCATTAATTAAATGTTTGATGATTATTCTTATAATTAATGCCTGGAAGCTAATATTATTGCGTCCGTGGAAATATTGCCCACCCGTAACCAGTCCACGACGGCCGTACTAAACTTTGATGTCTGTAAAAACTGACTATGTTGATGTGTATATTTTTCGCGACAATACAAATTGATAATTTACAATTTATTTATTTATTTATTGGTGTTTAAGGTCACATACTTATGCACAATGGCTAATTATGACCGAGACAGTTTTACGGGTGGAAGAAGCCGGAGTACCCGGAGAGAACCACCGAGCAACGACAAGCAGCTGCCAGTTCCCCAACTTCCTAACTCCGCACTGCAGCACAGGCAGGGTTAGATTGGTTGAAGACATGCGCACCATCGACGTGCAATACCCCTTAGTACACGGCGTCATCGTGCCCCCATGTGGTCAATGGAGGTTAAGTGTCTTGCCCATGGACACAGCACGAGAGTCCGAATCGATCGCTCAGATGGTCACCCATCCGAGGACTAACCGGGCTCGACGTTGCTTAACTTCAGTGATCTGAACCGGTTACCGCAACGCCACCACGCCCCCGAATATTTACAAAGTATTTCAGTTGTTATTGACAAAAACAAGTACTGAGAGTGGAAAATTGATAATGTGTAACTAGTTTCCGTGTTACCTAAACACCATTATGTTTTATGGATTGAAAACTCTAATACCGTGGCGACAGTCACAGCGTAACAGTCACAGTAACGTCATCAAACGTCATCAGTAAAAGAAGTTACCGCGTTGATTGACTTGATGCAGTGCCCATGTTCCAGTGGAAACGGGTATTTGATGCAGTTTACTCCCTGCTATAAAATAATAAAGGTGTCCTCTTCAGACATGGTAGCTTTAACTGTTGTTGAGACATCGTTCGGACAAAAGCATATACCCATGAAGCGCAACGTACACATACCCAGAAAGTCGACACCGTTCGTTATTCTGTGACCATTGGCTTCGACTATTCGATGCGATTTTAGCCTCTACTTGAAATATCAAATATGTATTCTTAAGAACACTGCAGTAAATGGATAGACATCAAATCGGAAATAACTGACCCACTGAACTTGACGCGTTGAAGTGTAAACTTTTAGAACACTGTTGAGTTCGGACGAAAGAATGGCTGCTGCAACTTTAACACTCTGAAAACCAAATTTGAGTCCACTCGCCTGTGATGCAATAAAGCAGGAGCTCTAGCACTAAAGGGGTGGTTCAATAGTGAGCTAGGGTGCCGCAAAGTCTTAAAGTTTTTTCTAGTCAAGCGTCGTCTACCTAAAAAAACGACATTTGACAAGAGACATCTGCTACGCCATATCTGTTTACCAATATGCAATTTCAATAAATTCATTCTTTTTTCGCAAGCTTGTAAGAGTTATTGTTTGCGTCGTGTCATGCGGATTTACTAATGACGTGTAATAAACACGCGAACATACTGACAAACGACAGAGATTGCTATTGCGTTACCCAAAATGACACTGTTATTGATTATTTGAAATGTCATTAGTTTCAATTTAAAATATCGAAGGTGTTTTCTATACATAGAAAAAATGTCAAACTAAAACTTCTTGGTCCCATGATCCTGACCTTTGATACATGTACATCAACACAAATCCTTGTGATTTCATGATTGAATATGGCAAATGCAAATGTAAGAAGACATTTGCCTGAAGCAGAAATGTGGCGGGCTGTAGGAATGTTGGAGCAAGGGGCTACCCATCGTCAGGTTGGTGAAGCCCTTGGTGTGCAGCATACGGTGATAACCAGAGCCTGGGCAAGATTTCAGCTGTATGCCACACCAGTAAGACGGCATTGTGATGGCAGAGAGACAGGGCAACATCTGCAGCTAAAGACAGGCCTTTGATCATTCAGGTCCGTAGGAACAGTTTTGCCACAGCATTGACCTTCAGAATGCATCCGGGGTAAATGTTTCAACGCAGACTATTCGGGCGAGCTTGCACTAAGGTGGTCTCCGATCGAGAAGACCGTGTATTCACATTCCGCTGTCCCAGAACAACCGCCAACCACGATATGAATGGGCCATGCACCACATTGGATGAACCAGAGAAGATTGGCGACCAGTCCTTTTTAAAGATGAGTCAAGGTTCTGCCTCCTAGACCACACAGATAGGCGTTTTAGGGTATGGAGAAGACCAGGAGAGTGAGTCAAGGTACTGCCTAGACCACACAGATAGGCGTTCTAGGGTATGGAGAAAACCAGGAGAGTGATTCCATACAGCCAACATTGCTGAGGTGGAGGCTCAATAATGGTCTGGGGCGGCATCAGCAGGGATGGACGTACAGAGCTCTGTGTCCTTGAACGTGGTACATTGGCTGCACAGTGGTATATTGATGAGATCCTGGATGTCCACGTCAGATTGTATGCAGGCGCAATGGTCGATAGCTTCATTCTGATGGACGATAATGCCAGTCCTCATGTTGCCCATGCTGTCGGGGAGTACCGACAGATGGAGGGGATTGAGCGTATGGACTGTCCATTAAGATCCCCTGACCTCAATCCAATCGAACATGTCTGGAATGAGTTGCAGATTGCAATTTCATCCCGTCCAGTCCAGTCAAGAAGTGTCCAGGAGCTTGGTGCCGTGCTGGTCCAAGAATGGAACAACATCCCACAAAGGACCACCGGGAACCTGATTGGGAGCATGAGAAGGCGTTGTCAAGCTGTAATCAACAGTAATGGGTCTCATACTCGATATTGAACCCATACCAGTTCGCTCAGTCAACTTCTTGTCAAATTTGAAAAACTTTCCTCTTTTACCAATAATATCCATTTTCCATAGTTATCGTATTCAAAAGCTTAAAAAAAATGTCAAACACAATTAAAATCTTAATTTCTGAACTTAAATCATTAAAGATATAATTAAATAAAAAAATATATACACTTTTCATTACAATATTTCAACTAAAACGTAAAACAGGTAGTTGGATATACTTGGTGCTCAGCAAATTTTGAGTATTTTTGCATTTATAAGTGGGAGACAACACCTAAGCCCTAGGTCCAACCTGAACGCTTGAAGGGTCGCCAAAATATCGCGCGGACACATACACAGATGGACAAAAAGACAAACAAATCCCACTCATCGCAGTATCCCTCCACCCGCAATTTTTGTCGGGCACGATAACTAGCAATTATGATGAATACAATAGCCATTTATTCATTTTGATGAAGGATCTATATGACCATTTAGTTGTGTTAGGAAGAGAGCCAAAAGTTCCATTAATGACGCCCCCCCCCCCCCCCCCCCCCACCCCGCCACACTCTCCAACAAAAAAAAAGAATAAAATAAATAAATAAATAAATAAATAAATAAATAAATAAATCATTTAAAAAAATTTAAAGTAAGGTATATGAATTGAACTTCTGGGTACCACTGCCACTAGCAATAAAAAAAAGAATCATTTAGCCATTTATGACCGTGAAGTTATCTGTTAATGTTTTTATTCTCCTGCAACCACCACCATATCGCACTCCAATTCAAAAATATCTTATTTTCGCGCCAAATCAATTAACGTGATACGTAATTGTTGGGTGAACTCGTGCAGTGTGATCTCACCGTTCATAAGCTGCAAAGATCACTCTCGTTCCAACAAAAACCCATTAATATTGCCATTTATCGCACACTTTTGGGAGTAAAATACAAATTAAGTGTATGAACTGGAATGTAAATTCTACCGAATTCGGCCACACAAATACACCAGAGACCGATTTGTGTAGCTTGTGTTTCCAAAGTTCGCGAAAATAACTGCATTTATCTCTCAAAACGAGAAACATCAACACAAGGAATATAGCTCTGAGGCTTTGTTGTTCAGGTCGTTCAAACTATTTTTTTAAACTCTCTGAAAAAAGTAATACATATCTCGATGCAAGTATATAACGGTGTCGTCTTGTTATGCCGATGTGCTTAAATAAACATACCGAGATCGGGATTAGTGAAAGGTGCTAATTACTTTTACTGGTCACTTTTACCCAGGATTTTAGATGAGAAAAAATTACAAATAACGAACATTAAACATTGCGAACTAATAATGTCATCTCTTGTGTTTTTGTGGCCCCGCAACCGCTTTCACTACACACCCAGTGGATATTTGGTGGCTTCTGTGACTTTATTCGGAACTTAAAGTCATTGTAAACTAGATTTCTACCTCCTCTGTTATTAGGAATGAACATAACTGAAACTTGTTGACTTGCCATGACTGCGAGAACTATGTATGAGAGGGACTATGGAGATGTTCCTTTTTAAACCTTTTCCATGATCCCTGTTCACCCTGACGGGTATTAACGTCCCGTATTCAACAATATGGAGATGTTCTTTTTTAAACCGCCTCCATGACCCCTGTTCACCCTGACATGTATTCACGTCCCGTATTCACTAAGAAAAAAAAACGACTAAAATTCTGGGTAAAAGTGACCAGTAAAAGTAATTAGCACCTCTCACTAATCTCGATCTCGGTATGTTTATTTAAGCACATCGGCATAACGAGACTAAACCTATATAACTTCAAAATATTCGAGGGTGTTACATTTCATTATTATCCTTAAAAGTTTATTTATTTTTATTACTTTCCAAAGTGTGATTTACTGGGATTTCCAGGTTTGATTATAATCGATAATTTCACAAGTGAATTATGCAGTCAACAATTGTGTCATGTATCCGAGCGCGCAAACGGAGACGTTTTGCCGTGGATGTAATGGGGACTTCATTGTTTTTTGTTTTTTTTAACCCTTTACCTAATATGAAAATCAGACGACACTTGCAAAAATAATTCTTGAATAGCTATTATTTTCATTTTTTGGCTCAATTATATTGTAAAACACTCGTGCGGATTCGTGCACTCGTGTTTGTACAACGTCCCTCACCTCTCATGAATTATTTCACGTAACAAGTCCAGTCAAACGATTACTCTCTACAGTACGTGGAGAGTGTATTATCACTAAATCACCCACAGAGTGGAGATTCCACCCGAGGAATAATTGCATTTTTTTGCAAAGCATAACCAGCACCAGCAAAGTTTCAGCCAATGGACCTCCGGGTTAAACCCGGAGGTCCATTGGCTGAAACATAGCTTGTGTTTTTTGTCGATATGTACAAAATTTGAAAGTTATAGCTTGGGTGATAACTCCACTCCGCGGGTGATTTAGTTACAATCCCCTCTCCACGTACTGTATATCTGCCATACTCCCCCAACGTACTAACTCAGCACAAGCACGGTCAGCATTGGTTGCAGACAAGTGCACCATCGACGTGCAGTACGCCTTATACACTGCGCCACCCGCCACCACGTGCGAAATCGGGATTAGGTGCCTTGGCCAAAGATACAACGCAGTTACCACTGGAGGGGATCGAACCCTGGGCCTTTCGGTTTGAAGTTCAATGCCGTAATCACTGAGCCACAGCGACCCTCCGCCCGTATCTGTATAGGTGGTATCGGTTATAATAGTAATGACATGAGTTTGTCGGGTGACCCGGTTTATTACGACCAAGGGGGATGAATATCAGGTCCGTGCTCATTAATGACCCTTTATTTAGCCTCGGTTCTCTAATAAACCACCAGAGTGTTATGCATTCCGCTCGGACCGTCAATAGACCGTAACGCCCTCCAAACTCTTGTCACATAGTTATGACGTCACGCCTTTGTTAAAAGTGTGTGATATATTTCGAAGAGTTGGTTAGAGCATTGTGATATTCAACATATATCGCCACACTTTTACCAATCAAGGAACAATAGACAGTGATTGTGAAACCTGTCAGTTCTGATACAAACACAGCCGAGGGGAAAGATTAAGGGCACCTGTGCTAAAATGTTATGAACAGAGAAACGAGAATTTACCTGACTTTTGATTTTATTGAAAGAGTTAAAGAAAGAAATCCACACCCGGGTGTTAATGATAAATGGAACGTTTAATTTCTCGCTCAACCTTTTGAGCGCAATGACGAAACGGAAAAAATGAAGTAATATCACTTGCTTTCCATCAATCTTCATGTGTCTTGCAAGTTTGGCTTAAAAAATTAACTAATTAAACGGGAATGGACACGTGTCAGACAAGGGTTCAGTGGAGTGTTTGATTGTTCGTGTTTTGATTGTTTGTGCAAACATCAATGTGACAAGTCGGTCACAGCACAAAAATTCGTGACATTGAACATACAATCGCTCGAGCTAGTTACTCGGACAAGTCCTCGTTAACTAACTCTCGCGATTGTATATTCAATATCACTCGTTTTCTATGCTGTAACCTATACATGTTGTTGTATTATCTGAATGATAGAAGTGATGAACAACTTTGTGTCATTAGTGGCTCGATACCGAAGAGACTGTTAACCTTTTTGCTGCTGCGGGACTGTGCTCAGACCGGTCCAAATTGTTATAAGCGTTATAAGTCCATGCAGAATACTGAGGTACCACGTAGGTTAATGGAAGATACTGCGGCTCTGTGTTTTTCTCAATATTGAAACAAATATAAGCCGCAGACGATATGATGTTATCCATTTGTTCCGCTATTTTCGCTTTTGAACGGAAATACCCGAGACAACCTAAATGATGACTTTGAATGACAGTTGAGCGTACTATTGTCTCAGACAATGTGCTCAGTTCCCAGCCAGAGTCATATTTTTGATGTTTTTGAAATGTATGACGCGAAATAAGTTAGAGTTACCTTTCTTGATATTCTTGAAACACAGATGTGAGTTCGTCAAATAAAAGTGGAAGAAGCAGGGCACGTTTTTTAATGATATGGTGGGAGTGTGGTGTGTATATGTATGTGAGTGTGTATGTGTGTGTGTGTGTGTGTGTGGGGGGGGGGGGGGGTCATATAAACGAATTATAACGTTGTTTAATCCTTTCAAAGCTGAGTTCCCAGGTGAGATTATCGCATAACGTTCAAATGTACCCTATTAACTTTAAACTTGCAAATAAGTATATAATTTCCTGGTGTTTTCATTTATTTTACTTTGACTCAGTTTTACCCTGGTCTATGGTTCACACAGGACATTACCAAATTGCGCAGCATTGAAGGGGTTAAGATGATAATCACTGACGACGTTCCTGTCATAAAGTTTCACGTCCACAAAGATCGTGTTATTGCTATTATTACTATAATTCCTGAGATCCAAGTTAACCCTTTACCCAACATAACGGCCAAAACCGGCCAGCGCTATTCGCAAAAATCGCCAATTAATTTTCAAAATATTTTCATTTTTTGTCTCAAAAACATAGGTTATGACCCCTCGTTGGAACGAGCTCGTCGAGCTCGTTCCAACGAGGGGTCATAACCTATGTTTTTGAGACAAAAAATGAAAAAAATTAGTTATTCAAGAATTTTTTTTGCAAGTGTCGTCTGCTTTTCATGTTAGGTAAAGGGTTAAGTTAAATGCATTGCTCTGTGGAGTGCGTTAGTGCAAAAAGACAAATTATCGCTTCTATGGTTTTATTGAATACCAGTTACATAATTTGTTCCTGAATAGTGCCTAAGTGATGAAATCTGACTCAAACAATTTTTTGAGCGCCTTCCACTCGCACAATTTTAAAACATCGAAAGCGTTTTTTTTTTGCGTTCCTAGTTTCAGTCATTTTTGACATCGCCAGTATCTCGGTCACTCCGCCAGCTCCCGACGCTGAGGTAAAACAGAAATGGCAATGAGCCTGGCTTTAATGACGAACCCTAAAAAAGAAAATTTACTATGTCTGGACAGTCCGAGGCGAGTCAGTCAATAAACCGTAATGCCCTCCAAAATCATGTTGTTTATTGTTATTTATACCATGCTCACCTGTGTTACTACCCGTGAAAAGCCCCTATATTAAATTTTAGCTTTTAAGCCGACTACCGGTGTAAAGCTTCTATTGCGGTTAGAGCGTTTTCATTGGGAATTCATTACAAAAAAACTTACACCTATAGTAGGAACTACATCCAACTTGACCTTTGACATGATCCAATTTGCCGACTTCGATACATTCACACATCGCGATGTTTCATCCAAACATACGACGTTTTGCGGTATTATCTAATACGTGCAATGACTTATTAAGTTTAAAATACCTACAATTAAATATTTAAAATAACATTTAAGAATTGTTGATTATAATTTAATTAAAAAAGCAAGGTAAATTCAATTAATTTGACGATGTGTCTAGCTGTCAAGTATTCACGGGCAGCCGGAAGCACTGCCCTCCGCTGCAGATGTAAACAAAACAAACCCATGTGTTCCTTCGTCTGCTAATCGGAAATGTTTTTTTTTTTCTCCATTTTAAGCGACAAATTCGATTATTTATTAAGTGCATGGTATACATAAAACAAACAGGTACTATAGTCGGTAATCAGGTTTAAACCACTCGTAGAATAGGGGTTTTAACCCTTTACCCAACGCAGACGATATCAAAATTTATTGTTTTAAATTTCATTTTTTAATTTTTTTCAAAAAATTTCAATAAAACTATATCATGTGACCCCTCGTTGGAACGAGCTCGACGAGCTCGTTCCAACGAGGGGTCACATGATATGGTTTTGTTGAAATTTTTTGAAAAATAATATTTTTTCAACTGCTGAATTTGCATATTACGCGGGCGGATGCGGGCGATTCGTTGGGTAAAGGGTTAACTACTCGGTCGAGCTTCGTGGTTAAAACCTTTAAATCTGACTACCGGTACTTATTTATTCTATATATTATATATTGTAATAATAATAAACACAGGTTCAACAACAGTTTATTGGCATTGATTGACTTGAATGCATTCCATGGAGAATACATATCATTTACCTGGCGTTTAGAGGATGTTTCTGAGGCAAAACAATGTATAATAGTTCAGTAGAGCAGTGTGCCTCGATTTTTCAAAAAGCCAAGCCCGGATTGCGAGTATTGAGACATTACAAAATTGTTTTGTTCGTGTCTTGCATACGATTTTCAAAGATGTATATGGAAGTTTAAATATGGCGTAAGAAAGGCATAATCGACAAAAGAAACATTTTAGATCGTAGTTCGTTAGATTACACCAACGGTCCACGAGGTGAAAAGTTGCAAGTGATGCCTATGCTTTTTTCCTGGAAATCACATATTTCCGTAGGAAGAAAAATTCTTTTGCTGTGTTCGGAACCTCAATGGAGTAATCCACGCGGATTCCAATGTGAATGAAAACAATTTTACAAACCTGATCGTGAGGCTTTGACATACACTTTGTTTTCGTCTTCCACCAATACCTTAGTAGACAGAGTGCAAACTCTTGTTTTCTGATCAAAAGAAAATGATTTACAATCACTCTCTTGGTTACAGAATTTTGAACACTGTATTCTTGACCGGAGTACCAGCTGCTTCTGATATATAACATCATTTGTTGCTCCTTGCTGAAACGGATGGATGAATGTCTCTTCAACAATCCCGTCCGTGGCCAGTATCGGTACCAACACAAGCGTGAAGGAGAGAAACTGAAGCCAAACCATTTGATACAATTGTCCTTGAATGTCTCTACAATACTGGAACTACAAGAATATATAAATACACGGCCTTAAGTGTATAATATTGGTTTTGTCATCTCAGAAAAGTTATTCGTAGATAACTGCGCTTTCATTGTTTCAGTATACACTATTTTCAGAATGCTGAAAGGAGAAAACAAACATCTGCTTAGAGAGAATGAATAAATAATATATTTTCACTCTATAAGACTCTGCCATAACTTATTATATGTATACAAATACTTTCAGAAATCGTGTTAATTTTTCTTTCAAATCTCTGACGAATATATACACATTGGGGAAGTTGGGGAAGAGATGGTGCTTTCCAAATGATTCCATGTAGAAAAAGATAATGAGGCTTTGATTTTCATGTTGAGACAAACGACGACTGTGTCACTTCACCCTGGCATATTTACAGTGGCGTGGGTTATGTAAATCATTATACACATATTATATTGTCTGTTAAGCCTACAGTACGGCCGCCGTGGACTGGTCACTTTACAAGGGTGGGCAATATTTCCACGAACGAAATAATACTTGACTCAAACACTAATGATAGTAATAATCATCAAATATTTAATCAATGAAGCACCGGGTACAACCTGGTGCTTTATTAATTAAAATATTGCTGATGATAATTTTTATTACCTGATAAAGGCATGCGAGGACATCACTGCCCACACGTGGATTGCGACCACTCCACGACCACTGTACTGTAGGAGTGACATCTTTAGTGAGAAATCTGAGTATATATAATTATGTTGAAGAAATGGGATTTAACAGGTGAAGCCATTATTGGTACGTTTTATCGGGTCTTTTTAGCATCGGTTGGTCGCGTTTAATATGTCAGCGAGTAGATATGAGAACTGACCCCCGAATTTTCGCTACACCCACCGCAAGTTTCGCATAACATAGAGGTAGAGTACGATTTTCAAAATAGACTTACACACACTACAAACTACTACAAAGACCTTGCATTCACCCCAGAGCATTGGATTCTTCATAAAAAAGTTCCGGATGAAACACTAAACCCCAACTAATGGGAAGACGTGGGGGCGCGGTGGCGTTGCGGTAACCGGTTCTCATCAGATCACCGAAGTTAAGCAACGTCGAGCCCGGTTAGTCCTCGGATGGGTGACCGTCTGAGCCATTGATTCGGACTCCCGCGTTGTGTCCTTGGGCAAGGCACTTAACCCCGATTGTCCACATGGGGGCACGATGACGCTGGGCACTAAGGCGTACTGCACGTCGATGGTGCGCATGTCTTCAACCAATCTAACCCTGCCTGTGCTGCAGTGCGGAGTTACGATGTTGGGGTGCTGGCAGCTGCTCGTCCTTCCTCGGTGGTTCTTTCCGAGTACGCCGGCTTCCTCCACCCGTAAAACTAATACGGTCATGATTAGCCATTGTGCATAAGTATGTGACCTTAAACACCAATAAATAAATAAAAAATAGTGGGAAGATGTACCATCACACCGCTCAGCTCTTCTTGAAAGTCGTGTTTTAATTGCCGGGAATACATTTTTTTTTGGGAGGGGGGGAGGCGGGGAGAGGAGGTGATCGATACCTCCAAATAAAAAAAACAAAACCTGACTCAGCTTCAATTAACATATAGCTCCGAAAACATGCGGTACGAAAGTCTGGTCGTGTTTTAAAAGTGAGAGTATTATTGTGCCTATTGTTAAAAGGTGGGTGGTGTGAATTTCAAGCACATAGCTATGGCGAGAGGGCTAAGGCCTGCATCATCCAAATTTTTCGCTGTCCCGAAATTGACTCAAAGCAAGTTTCACATAACAAAGCGCTCCAAATATGGTCTCCAATATAGTGACGTTTAATCAGAAATATCCTAGTATAAATGATGGAAGTTGAGGGTCGAGTGTGTCGAGTTTAATGGGTGAAACAATTGTTGGGTAGTTTTGTGGGAATAAATTTAGAAGTAAGGATGTTTCATGTTGGAATAAGTGGGTGTAATGAAATCTTGTGCAGACTGTGGAGGGATGAGAGTATAATGGATGAAAATAGTGCGAGTTTAAAAGTGATTTGACACGTGGTCCGAGTTGAGAGTACTGGGTAACAAAACGAGTACCGATGTTCAATGTGTATCACGAATACAGGACAGATTATAGCTAAAAATGAAAAAGGGCGATTACACGTGAACTGATTTTGTGAAGTAAGGTCGCGTAGCATATTTTTTTACAAAGATTCTCGAGATGTCCGAAAAGTAAGTTGTAGTGAAATGTTTTTCCCCATTAAACGCCGGTTTGTACATTGAAGTTGTGTTTCATTCATTTGTGAGAGGCTTGATGATGTATTGTGATAAGGACTGTCGACCGAGAAGAAAAAAAACTGTTAAACATCGTTGAACGTTTCATAAGAGTTTCGTAATAAATAAGTGAAATGTTTTTCCCCATTAAAAGCCGGTTTGTACATTGAAGTTGTGTTTCATTCGTTTGTTAGAGGCTTGATGATGTATTGTGATAAGGACTGTCGACTGAGAAGAAAAAACTGTTAACCCTTTACCCAACGAATCTGCCGCATCCGCCCGCGTAATATGCAAATTCAGCAATTGAAAAAAAAATTATTTTTCGAAAAAATTCAACAAAATCATATCATGTGACCCCTCGTTGGAACGAGCTCGACAAGCTCGTTCCAACGAGGGTCACATGATATGGTTTTGTTGAATTTTTTTGAAAAATTTCAAAAAATGATATTTAAAATAATAAATTTTGATATCGTCTGCGTTGGGTAAAGGGTTAAACATTGTTGAACGTTTCATAAAAGTTTCGTAATAAATAAGTTATCAAAAAAAAAATATTTTGAAAAATAAAACCTGGAGTACAATGGTGACTGCAGAACGGAGTAAGACAGCTGTGACAAATCTGAACGCGAAGGAGTGGCCACATCTCGAGTTATCTCGTCAAATATACAAACATAGCCCCAACTTTACATTATATATATATATAGATAAATGCACAAAGATTATTCTGAAATTCATAACCAATTTTGACAGCAGTTTAGCTTTCGGTCTGTGAGCAGTATCGTCAAGACTGACACAATTCACATTTCAACAAAATCTCCTATAAATTGTAAGCCGTTGCATGTTGTGTGACTTTTTTCTTTAGCAAACGTTTGGGTAGTTTTGTGGGAATAATTTTTTTCTTTCGGCAACATTTGCTAAAAGATAAAAGTCACACAACATGCAACGGCTTACAATTTATATGAGATTTTTTTGAAAAAGCGTATTGTGTCATTATTGACAAAACTGCTCACAGTCCACAAGCCAAACTACAGTCGAAATAATAAAGAAAATGCTATATATTTTCTAAAAATACATAGCAGGCACATACTGTCTTTGTGTGGCGGTACCAGATAGGATCCTTCGAAGCTTTGAGATTCGATTCGATTTCGAATATCAAGTCGGTATTCGGTTCGATTCGAAATCAGCTTCCCGATTCGTTTCCATTCGAATCCTTTCACTGGAATATAGCTTATATAGAATATATATCTGTCATATTCGTGGACTCATAGTTCAGACGGAAATTGTACATAAATAATTCTGAAAGTGAAGACTGAGTTAAATTTCCGTTATATTAACGTTTTCACGAGCGACTTGCGTATTGAGCATCACTTTCAGAGAAGTATCGAACAATATTGTAGACGTTCTCCGTAATCTTATAAGTTAGCATGCATTAAAAATAAATTAAACAATCTTGAATTATTGCGATGTCAATTAACCTCGTATTCTCAAATAACTAAACATTTTCCTTTTGTCTCCAAAATATTGCTTTTGGTCACTCATTGGAACGAGCTTGTCCTAGCGGGGAGCTGAGGAGGGTCAAGTAGGAATTTAGAAAACTAATTTTGGATGCCATTTTTATCGAATGTCGCTGACCGGTTAGTGCCATCACGTTATGTAAAGGGTAAAACCCTGATCTCGCATCGACCGTTTGTGGAGATGCCATAAATGATAATTAACAATATTTGTTCTCTTTTTCTCAGTGTGTAGTGTGTAATGTCTCTAATTTGAGCCATGCTTTGGAACATTGCTACAGGAAAATTAAAATGAGTCCAGTGCACTGATCTCTATACAACTGCATTGCTGAAACGAAAAACGCCGCCACTCAAAATTGCACCCCACCCCCCTCTTCCCCGCTTGTAAGATGGCGTCAAGTTAATCAAAGCGGTATCTCGTCCAAATCAATGACGTTTGATGACGTGAAAGCTGTCACGCTATAACTGAAGTCACAGTGCAACAGATTTCACTTCACCAAACGTCCTGGTGTTAACAAAGAACGAAAACGAACACTATTCCAATCCTGGCACTTGTTTTTGGGCGAAAAAATAGAGAGTAATCGCTTGACTGGACTGGTTACGTGAAATAATTCCTGAGAAGTGAGGGACGTTGTACAAACACGAGTGCGCGATATAGTCCCTCGCCTCGAAGGAATTATTTCACGTAACCAGTCCAGTCAAGCGATTACTCTGTTTATTACCTTTCATTATTAACGATAATTATACTATTTAACACTTCACCTAACGTAATGTACAAAACCTGCCAGCGCTATTCACAAAAATCACCAATTAAGTTACATTATTTTTTTCATTTTTCTTTTGTCTCTAAAACATAGCTTAGGACTCCTCATTGGAACGAGCTTGTCGGGCTCGTTCCAATGAGGGGTCATAACCTATGTTTTTGAGACAAAAAATGAAAATAATAGTTATTCAAGAATTTTTTTTGCAATTGTCATCTGCTTTTCACGTTAGGTAAAGGGTTAAAAAAAAAAACAAAAAACAATGAAGTCCCCATTACACCTGCGGCAAAGCGTCTTCGTTTGCGCGCACGGATACATGACCATTTGTTGATTGCATAATTCACTTGTGAAGTTATTGTTTATAATCGAACCCGGAAATCCCAGTAAATCACACTTTGGAAAGAAATAATACATAATAACTAATGTATGATGAAAACATGTGTGTTGCCACGAAAGATATTCACATCATCATCTTCACTTAATACAGACGTCAAAGTATACTCTTTAAAAAGCGATCGGCGACGGACAGCAGAGATCGAAATAGTCATTTTGTGAATTAGTGAGCCTATACCACGTACATGGGAGAATTGGATTCCCTGACGCTGCGAGATCTGTACGTCCGTCATTTGGACGTGCATGTGTATTATAGGCTTTAAGAAAGAACACAACGAGGGTGGAGTACGAGGGACTGGAATCAATTACCTCACAGCAGATTGAGCTTTTTCTGACTTGACGCGCGTGAAATACAGAAAAAAACACCTAGGTTGTTGATTCCTGTTCCCCGTACTCTACCCGAGTTGTGTTCTGTATTTATACCACGACTAAACTTAAATTAAGGGAATGCAGCTGATAATTTTGAAGAAACTTCACCTTCGGCAGTCTGATAACTTTCTTGCTTGACTCGGTTGAGCGGCGAAGCATTTCATGCACGTCATAACGTCACTCAGACGCATAATGTCCAATCAGATGCCTTCTGACATGACGTTCTTACGCGTAATCAACGTTTGGTATATCCAGAACATTTCCCAGTGACTGTACTGCTGCATAGCATTAGGCTGAATAAACACAGCAATCCTAATATAATACGTGTTACTTAATCTTTTTTCAGTTGCGTACTCATTGTACTTTATTTCCGTACTCTTGAAAATGTTTATTGACCTGTATTCACTCCTGTGTACAATGCCAGAAATACACAGAACGACTCACGCCTTCGTGTCTATGGAAGCAACTATTAGGACACTCATCAATTCATTTGAAAACTCGTCCCCTGAGTTCCAAATGTGTTCCATGTGCCAGTAGGTACATAGAACACATTGGCACTCAGTTGACGCACTCGCAGCAAAAAGAACGCATTTTATCGCCAACCAACTTTTCTAGAGATTGAAACTGTAATTGCGGTGCACGATCTGTTGAAAATTCCAGTGAAATTTCGCTTTTGTTTAAAAATAGTCCGTCAACGATTTCCGTTCGGCACATATGTGCGGAACGGATTTTCATTTTCCGCATGGTTTAGTGTTGCTATAAATGGGGATTTCACAGAAGAGGCGTGTAATAAAACACTTGACAGTTGCAAATGTATGATTTTCGGTACAAGTTACAAATGCCGAGACACTCCTATACTGTGGAAACCAACAATAGTACAGTTAAAACTAGAAGTCCTGTCATGAAATGCTCACAAATAGCACGTCGGTCAGCGCGTTAATCTACGCGTTATTACCACAGTAAAGCCATCAAATTCTGTACATATGGCCTGTGCACAACCAATGTTTCAGCCACTGGACCTCCGGGTAACCCGGAGGTCCATTGGCAGAAACATTGCCTGTGTTTGCTATGACTAACCATGAGAACCTGTCGTGCTTTGGATGCCATTCGATATGACAACTACGTGCAATTCCTATGCGCAATTAAGCCTAGATAAGCGCACAGTTCGTGACAGGACTTTTAGTTTTAACTGTAGAGAAGAGAGGTGACCTTATGAATTTTGGTGCCTAAAAATTACAGTTGACTATTTATGATGGAAACGTCCCACATAAAACAATATTCCAGAGACCATTACTTTCCGTCCAGTCATTTTTTCTCTTTTACTTGTTGCACGACTCCCAGTTTAGAGGACTGAAGAAGTTATCTGAAAGGCTATACTTGACAAAGATAGGTGAATGTCCAAATTAAACTGATGCGATCATATTTGTTTCACAAGAACGTTATAATGTCGCCTATACGAAATATTTAGTGCTGTTATACCTATAGGAATTATTTTGGTTATCTTATCTGATTTAATTATCATTATTGGTGGATCTTTCATATTAACATTTCAAACCATTTTTTTAAAAAAAACATGTCATGTGATCTCTTATTTGAAACGAGTTCAACAAGCTCGTTCCAATGAGGGAAGACAAGATATGTTTTTTTCTGAAATCGTATGAGAAATGTTTTTATTACATGCTTGTTTTACGAAATCCCCATCTACAGCAACACTAAACCATGCGGAAAATGAAAATTCGTTCCGCCCACATGTGATTAACGGAAATCGTTGACGGACTATTTTTAAATAGAAGCGAAATTTCACTGGAATTTCTACAAATCGTGCATCGCAATTACAATTTGAATAGCTTGCGATGGCTAAAAAGAATAACACGGGTTCCCCTCGCAAATTTGGGTGGCGATAAAATGTGTTCTTTTGTTGATACTTCGTTCCCTGAGTTCCAATGTGTTCTATGTGCCTACTGGTACAAAGAACACATTGCGACAAGTTGTTAAATTGCTGATTATCCTTCTAATAATTGCTTTCATAGACGGGAAGGTGTGCAATAAACACAGAACGACACACGCGTGTGAATAGGTTAATCGATATGGCACTTGTGCCATCGCCGAAGGATAAAACTCGAGGCCTGAGGCATATCGTTTTATTCTTTCGCGCTGGCACTCGTGCCATATCGATTAACCCATTCACATACGTGTGTCGTTCTGTGTATTTTTTTTCAACTCCTCACATTGTACATTACGCGGGCGGATGCGACCGATTCGTTAGCTGAAGTTTGAAAACATTGTTAGATGTACCCAACTATTTGTGAACATACGATAACACGAAGTAACAGAAGAAAGGAGTTGTGCTTTCAACGAAGCACATTCAAATCAAAATTTGTAAAAAGATTCCTCAAAATTCATTCAACTCAAAAGATATTTTAGGCAGTCAGTAAATATCATCAGTCCACTCTGTTAGTTCTACAAATCTTTGCTATCACAAACCAATATGGCATATCTCGACGCCATCTGGGATTTCCCTTTTCCGACTGCCAGTCTGTCACAGAACATTTCGCATTTTCGCGTATTAGTTATCTATGCGAAATGTCACCGAAGTGAATGACTATTTGTGTTGGCAACCAATGTGAGGCTCGATGGGCGGAGTTTGAAATACTTAAGGTAAGGGCTGCTCGTATGACATGCATGGTTTTGACATACCAAATAAGTCGAAGCTTGTGGTGTGTTCAATATGAACGTCAAGTTTACCTGATCCATCCACTGGCCATTTTTGGAATTTTTCAAAAATGCTGGAAATTCCATTTTGAGGCCCTCCAACATATTCCGGAGTGAAATATTTTTAAATAGGACACCCTTATGTCCTCGGCATTGTGTTGCCTATCGACTTGAGGAAAATAATTTATTCGGAAATGGGTGGAGATGAAAATTTTGAAAGTAGGTCACGTGTATATCTCAGACGGGATATTGGTTGTCGACTAAGGACCAACACCAGAAAACACGTTGAAACTGGATGGGAGTTCAAAATATTGGTCATGATCACCAAGGGCACTCGGGGATAATTGAGTACATTTTTAATTTTTTTCTCTAGAAATTTCTGGAAATCACATCTTTAAATCCAACGACGATTTTTCGCTCGAATCAAATCTTGAATCGAATCAGGCGAAAGGTTCGAAACCGAATTGAATCTCGAACCGAATCCTCTTCCCAATTATTGTGATACTATGGCCATCGTATTATTGCTATCAGCCTATCCTATGAAGCCAGTACCGGTAGCAATAAGCGTAATAGTTAAACTAGTTCGTACCATGAACCGCAAATCCAATATTCTTGTTTCTCAAAAGTTAAGCAGTTTATTCGTATACTGCGAGAGATGTGGGCATGGACCAGATCATAAATCCGATATGCAACGTACTTTCATGAATATTAGAATCGTTTGGGGGGGGGGGGGGGGGTTCTGGCGAATTGGCATTCAAATAAGTTGAAGCTATCACTTTGAACGTATCACTACCAACGTTTGAGTTTAGAATATTGAAGTGGTGAAAACTCACCCCACTGTTATCTTAGAAACGGGACTATATTCATCCAGTTATGCACGATGAGTTGTCATCTTCAGAAAGTCGACCAAAAAGAAAAGAAGAACTCTACGGGATTCGATATTTTTCTCATAATTGAGATGGTTTCAAATCGAATCCAATCAGTTAAAGTTCGAAACCGAATCGAATCTCGAACGGTCATACGGCCCTAACCCAACAAAACATTCTTGAAACACTTTTACGCATTTTGTACTGAAAAATGGGCTTAGTCAAACATGTTGTAGTAGATTATGCTTATGTATCAAATATGGTGTGGCCTTTCAACTTGGGATCAAAACTATGTAAGTCGAAACTCAGTGGAAATTCAAAAGGTGGTCAAGGGTACCGGGAGCACACAGGGGTCACTGAGTACATTTTGTGTTAAATTCTGGAAATTGCATCTATAGACCCACCAATGCATTCCTGAAATACATTTATCAAATTCTACAGAACAAAACTCACTGTTTACATTTTAAATTATTCTTTTCGTTAAAACAGAAGCAGATGCATCAATGTGAAATAAGGAGCACGGTGGCTCAGTGGTAGACTGTTGTACTTCTATGCTAGAGGTCCCTTTGAATGCTTCTCAATAACCCAAGTTAATTTAGATTAATTTACTTCTAAAATAAATATTGTTCAAGCTAATTTATGTTCATTAAAATAGTTCGAAATACAGAATAGTCAATAAGTTTGCAAAATTGTAATTAGGGAAGCCCTGTTCACACAATATCTCAAACAGTCTTTGCATCAATTGTGCCCCCAATCAAAGCGTGTAAAATCCAGTCGTTTGGCATTTGTCGCAACAAGGTTTGACAACCCATTATCAAACAGTGTGGCAAGATAGTTTAATTAGCACCTATCACAGTAAATTTGAGATAAGCCACTAGTCGCTTTTCATTACCAATAGGAACAATGAATTTTGTTCAGTATATAAGGCCCTACACAGATATTTGAAGTAGAATCGCAGGGAGCTCAAGAGATACACGATGAGGCTGAAGTAGTGTTAATATATGTTTTGTGCGGTAAGCGGTCGGTTCCAGTGCTATCATTTGGATAACAGGATATAAAAGTCATAGGACTTGAGGAACTCGGAAAATTAACGCGAAGTAGTATTAGTATATTATAATGATACTTGTAACGACTATGCGAGATAGTAAAGATAGTTAACTGTTCGTTATTGTGGTTTAAGGGCACTTTCAGCATCTGAGGGTCGAATACCCTGAATAGCGGCATATGCATTGTTAAGCGAGTGAAGCGCATATTATGGTCCACGGACTCGATAGTTTTAATGGTTTTTAATAACCAATTGTTAAGCACGGATAGGTATAATTGAGTAAAGTAAAAAGTTGGCAGAAGTTTAAATATAGTTCCAATATTTCTCAACGAATTCCGAGTTTGGGAAGCAATTCAAATATAGTTATATTATTGGGCATTTGTTTCGGGTACAGCGATCGATCACATGTTTGGAGGTGAATAATGTTAAAAGCATAATTCATAGAAATAATTGATCATGTATATGTAGATAGTAATTGTTGGTGTAAAATAAATTGTTAATCTTTATCGGTTTTTCATTTCACGCTAAAGAGGCCATGCCTGATCCAGAAATGCAGCCAGTCCCCAGCTTTTCCTTATCGCAACCAAACGCGTATCAATTCTCTTCCGCTGTGACCACTAATTATAACTACAACGTCGTGTGATGTCTAGCGAATAAGTAATCGTAACCTGCTGGAGAGAGCTGTGCTCATACACTTGGTTTACAACAGAAAAAGCCCTCACCCCCGGTAGAAGTCTCTGCCAGTCGTCCTGACCGATATTCCCACGGTCATACCGGGATGACCCGCGTTGTGTCCTTGGGCAAGGCACTTTCTCCCGGTTGCATACATGGGGAACGATGACACCGTGTACTAAGGCGTCCTACACGTCGATGGTTCACATGTCTTCAACCGCTATAACCCTGCTTGAGCGGAGCTTGAACAGAAATAGAATGTTGAGGAGCTGACAGTTTCTCGTCGATGCTCGGTGGCTCTCTCCGGGTACTCCGACTTCCTCCACCCGAAAAACTGCCCTGGTCACGATTAGCCATTGTGCATAAGCATGTGACCTTAAACACCAATAAATAAATAAATAAATAAATAATAATAAATAAATAAATAAATAAATATTAATGTGAAATTATTTCAAGGTGTATACACACAAGAACAATTTCCCATGATCCTTCTTTTGCGCGCTTCATCTAGAAAAACATTTTTGGTTGTGCACTGTATTTCTGACCTGAAATATTGCTACGACATATAGATGTTATTGAAGCTTGCGGGAACGCATATAACGATCACTGCAATATTGACTTCTGTAATGGCAAACAGCGGTCTTTTTCACGATCCGATCACGACCCGACTTACACATTTACTTCAATGGACAGAGATTGAATAAATAAAATTTTGCCAAATGGGGACTGATTTAATAAAAACAAAAAACAAACTACCATCTAAAATTGAAGGTCTTCGCTTTTTTGGTTTTGGCAGGTGTGATTCTAAAGTGGAAGCGAAATGGGCAGCGACTTTTGACCAGATCTCGACCCAGACTTAATGCACTAATCTCAGATGAGTGGGGTGGTGCAGAAGTCAAAGGTATATAAATACACAGAACGGCACACGCGTGTGAATGGGTTAATCGATATGGGGCGAGTGCCTGCGCGGATAGATAAAACGAGAGCACACAGGCATCGGGTTTTACCCTTCCGCGATGGCAGAAGTGCCATATCGATTTAGCTCATTCACACACGTGTGTCCTTCTGTGATTATTACACGCCTTCACGTCTATAAAAGCGTTATTGGAAGGACACTCGGTAAACCATTTGACAACTCGTCCCCGAGTTTCAATGTGTTCTGTTTGCCACTAGGCACATAGAACATATTGGAACTCAAGGGACGAACAATCAACATATTTTATCGCCAACCAGATTTGCGAGAGGAACCCGTGTTACTATTTTTAGCTATCGCTCGCTATTCAAATTGTAATTACGGTACATGATTTGTAGAAAATTCCAGTGAAATTTCGCTTCAATTTAAAAATAGTCCATCAAAGGTTTCCGTTCCGCACATGTGTGCGGAACAGATTTTCATTTTCCGCCTGGTTTAGTGTTATTGTAGATGGGGATTTCACAGAACAGGCGTGTCATAAAAGCACAGAATGTGACAGGAATAGAAAATGAAAATATGAAAAATGAAATAGTATACAGACAAGTGAATCAAACTTCAAAATCATGTATATGCACATTAAGTAGATGACAACTGATTTTTATAACCTGGTGATTTTTATAACCTGGTAAACACATGCGTGGACATCACTGCCCATGCGTGTATTACGATCAGTTCACGGCGGCTGTGTTATTAGTTATCCTTGTGTTTAGCCTCAGGGTGTACACCATGAGTTCCCAAACCGGTGTAAATTCCCATACACCCCGGAAAACACAAGGATAACGGATTTATTTCCAAGAATTGTGGTGTAGTTAATACTTTAACCTACATTACGGACAAAAACTGACAGAAAATTTGTACTTTGTAAGTTTCTTAATAAACAAAACCAGACAAATATGGATGTCATTGGAACTAGCTCAATGAGCCAGTTCCAATGACATCCATATCTGTAATATTTTATTGCACATAACTATTAAATTCCCTGTATTTTTATTTTTGTTCAAACATAACTGAGCAGAAGGTATGAATTAATAATTAAAAATTGGTACTTTTTTTAGCCATATAGCCTGCTATTGTATATTCTTGTTTTTACACCTTGGTTAACCACGGTGTAAAAAGAACCCACTGTGGATTGCAAGTTACACCGTACCTCTCAGCCAATGAAAGTGCAGTATTTTGTTTCATTTGGAAATAAAGTATGTTATTTAAGAATATGATTTTACATGCTGGAGACACAATAAATCAAACACAAAAATCATAGTTTATGATTCGTCCCTGCAGTTTGCTCAATGCTCCCGTCCTGGTGCGAATTTACAAAGAAAGCTGCGTGTAAAAACGAAATTAAGACAACAAACTGTTGACAATTTTGCTCCCAGCTTTACGTTGATTTGTTCGAATTGTTGGTAAACAACTCACCTAAGATATCGGGAAAATCCTCCAGGCGCCATGCACAAACAACGCCTTCAAAGTCCGTTATTTTGTTTTCGATTCTGGCTTCCAAAAGATATCACATGACACCTTTTTGAAACAAAAAAAACGAGCTATGTTTGAGAAACACACGGGGTGATCTATTGTTTATTTAATCCTCGATGTTATGTTAGGTAAAGTGTTAAAGTGAATGACAACTTCTGCGACACTTATTGCGGAGCACGTCAAGTCTTGCTTTTCTCATAGAAATTGTTTTTTTTTAACTGGAAAGAAATGAAGAAGAAACTACTTAGTATATATATTATACGAAGGTGAAAATGATTTTACGGGTTTCTTTTATAGTATGCAACAATATTAAATTTCATTATTGGACAATTGCAGTGAAATATCAAAGGCGAAGTGGGTCTTTGATGGAACACTTGTGATGGATTAATCGACAAACACTGCAATGACATTGAAATATACTGGTCTTTTTGAATTCTTAACAACACTCGATCATTCCTTATTTCTCGTTTGTTGTCTTCTGTTGACGTAGTTGTTCAGAGAATTATCATAAAAATGTTATATTCTCCTTGGAATGCTTGTCTGAAGTAGCAATGAAGAGATAGCAGTTCAATGTTTATATTAACAAATGATATACCACAACAAAACTATACAGGTAATATGGCGAAGTGCTGTTGTACTACACACTTTTCTTGGAGGCTTTGCTAGCCTTTACTGGCGGCGCGGTGGCTCAGTTGGTAGAGGTGCAGGCTGCAAGCCGAGAGGTCCTCGGTTCGAATCCCACCTGCAGCAACCGCGGTGTGTCCTTGAGCAAGACACTTCACCCCCACTGCCCACGCGGGGGCACGGTGACGCTGTGTACTAAGGCGTACTGAACGTCGACGGTGCACCTTTCTTCAACCAATGCTAACCCTGCTTGTGTGGAGTTGGTATGTTGGGGAGCTGACAGTTGCTCGCCGTCGCTCGGTGGTTCTCTCCGGGTACTCTGGCTTCCTCCATCCATAAAACTGTCACCGTCATGGTTAGCCATTGTACAGAAATATGTGACCTTAAACACCAATAAATAAATAAATTTGTAAGCCTTTGCCCATGGTGTCTCATGTGTCTGCGTTACAACAGTTTAAATTGGAAATTTTCCACAAATTGTATGTCTCTTAGAATATTTGAATACTATTTTATGTATATGCACATGTGTGATGAAAATACTTTTGAAAATGAATTTCATTTTTTCATGGAATGTAGCTTGTATGTTGACCTTAGAAGAAATCTTCGTTCTCGTATAAGCGAGATACACTCCCTGGAAATAACATCAGTTCATTATCATACAATGGAAAATATACTGAAAAATTATCCCCGCCGAAAAGCTAATTATCTAGTTAAGGCCTACAGAAGAAAGACTTGTCTCTATAGCGGTTAAGGTTGACCTTCTCCCTCGGGGTGAGCCCGATTGGTATATGAAGAGGATGTTGCACAATATGCGTACCATTTTATTTGCATGCCAATCGGGGTTACTCGGGGGGGGGGGGGGGGGACTCATACCCTGAGCGATTGAATTGGCAAATCTGTGTTAACTCAATGGTGTGAATGATTGAGTGAATGAGAGAGTGTGGTATGAAAGATTGAGTGAATGAGAGAATGGTAGTGGTATGAAAGTGAATGTATGAGTTACACTGGTCATGTGCGTATATTATTATGTGTTATACATGTACTGGCGACTTATATGTCCAAACGGGTCGGGTGCTAATTTATACATTCATTATTACGTTGTTACAATTTGATAGCACAAGTCAAACAAATTAAGATATATTTACTTACTTACTTACTATTCTAACAATTTGCCCAATGCAGTGATGTATTCCCTTATCCCTTTACCTAACACGAAAGGCAGACGACACTTGCAAATAAAATTATTGAATAACTAAGTTTTTTTTCATCTTTTACGTCAAAAACATAGCTTATGACCCCTCATTGGAACGAGCTCAATGAGCTCGTTCCAATGACGGGTCCTAAGCTATGTTTTTGAGACAAAAAATGAAAAGATAATGAATATTTAATGGTGAATTTTTCAATGGCGCTGGTCGATTTTGGCCGTTAAGTTGGGTTAAGAAGAAATTATTTTAAAAACATACGTTTTTGTTCCGAACGTACTAAAATATTACCAAATACTATATTTTATCCCTGTGAAATGCTGTTGTGTGACACACTGTTGAAGAGCCCTTTTCCTTGGTGTGTCACGCGGATGCTTTCATCAGTTTAAAACGAAAAAGTACTCGGTATGACACTAATTATGCGTTATGTATGTATCTTTGCTAATGTTCGTGAACTATTTTTGCGTGACAAATTATTGGCGGATGTCCTGTAAGCCCTCTCCCATGGTTTGCCACGTGGCAGAGTTTCAAAACGTCCATTACAAGTTACCACAAATAGTCAAGATAGTCCAAATATTCCGCTGCTGTTCTTCTAAACATGTTCTAAATCTGATTCTACTCCAATCATAGTAAATATATTTCTCTATAAAACAGGTTATCTCAATTTCTGTTTTGCGTGGAATCGGATACCCATACCCCCAAAGTTAATATTCAAAACTAAACGCACTATACACTCTAAAATCAGCCGGGTTTAAAAGCCAGTTCAAATCAAATGGGTTGAGTGAATATGAACCCAATTGGGTTCATATTCACACAATCCAGTTGATTTGGGTTGATTTTTTACCCAATTCATTTTAGAGTGTAGTATGTTTGATATGGTAATACACCGAGCCAGGATAGGCCGGTTCGACGTTTCCAATCACACGAGAATAATCAGAATAGCCTTGAAGATAGAATGTATCGATAGGGCAATTGCCACTAATCTTCAAAATGTAAGTGTGGCGGGTGAATTCAATGAGGACCATTCGCAGATCCTCGTAAACATATATATGGTATATACATATATATGATATATCCATGTCATGTTTCTTAACCCTTTACCCAACGTAACGGCCAAAACCGTTCAGCGCTATTCTCAAAAATCGCCAATTAATTTTCAAAATATTTTCATTTTTTGTCTCAAAAACATAGGTTATGACCCCTCGTTGGAACGAGCTCGTCGAGCTCGTTCCAACGAGGGGTCATAACCTATGTTTTTGAGACAAAAAATGAAAAAAATTAGTTATTCAAGAATTTTTTTTGCAAGTGTCGTCTGCTTTTCATGTTAGGTAAAGGGTTAAAGAAGAAAGTAACATTGTCAACATATATTACCGAAAGTTCGTCTCCACTCCTAGACTTATTCCTGTGCACCGAAACTATTTCGATACATGATGTGGGATTATCTGAAACCTTTTTCGCTGATCTTGTAAGCTGCCCCCTGTCTGTATACATAATCGTAAAAGTATCACGTGGAAAAAGAGCCAAATTATAAAGATAAGCTTACACGGCAGATGGGACTATGCTAACGCACATTATACAGGTATAAAGGAAAAGTTAGCCACTGTTGATTGGCACGATACTTCTGTAGAAGAGAGATATACTAATTTAGAAAATGTTTTAAACACCTTGGCTGCTAAATATATACCCAATCAAACAATCATATCCCACCCATTGAGCCACAGTGGATGCATACACTTGTTTATATGACAATGTCGGCGTCTGCAAACGACAAAATACACCCAATTCTTCGGCTGCGTACCGGACAAATAAACGTAACGAAACAATTGCAGCTGTTCGGGGGACGTAAGTAGGTGGCACACTGGGCTTGCGTCAAGTAACGTCATTTACGTTGAGTACTGAAGTACTGACGTAAGCTAACAGAGTAAGTATGAGACGTTTTGACGGAACTGACGGAATTCACTTCACTGACGCTTCGAACTGACGACAATGTTCAAACCTGCTTGAATTTGATTTTGACGGACTACTGACGTGACATTGGCGGAAATGACTGACGTAATATGTGCGACACCTGGCGGATATTGACAGTTGTGACGTAACAGGCGGAATGCTGTGCTACTTACGGCATCCTTACGTCTACTGACATAAGTACTCCGTCAACTGACTTGAGTAGTTAAGTCAATTGACTTAACTAGTCTATTTATTTGAGTACTAAGTCAACTGACTTAACTATTAAGTCAATTGGCTGACTAGTTCAGTCAACTGACTGAGTTGAGTGTGCATCACACTATATAAAGAGCCTCATCAGGCCTGGTGACACATAATATTCATGGAAGTCAATTGAAGTGCACAAGTTGAAGAAGAAGCAGAAACAAGAATAAGAAAGAAGAAAGAAAATGAATGGACCAGAAAATTATTTTCATCGAAGGGCACGAGTGATGAGAGCAATTATGATCATCATTCTCCCGCGTCGACAGCGAAGACGCCGTCAAGCTCAACTCCAGAAGAGGAAGAAAAGGGCATGTTGGGCTCGCCCTTGGCTGCTGCGGCGTCATCGATTAGGTGCTTATGACAACCTTATGGCTGAATTGGCCAATGAAGATATCCCTGGTTACATCGCTTTCCAACGTCTTACACCTGAACTGTTTTGCGGAGCTCCTGAAAATGGTCCTTCCCCATATTGAGAAGAAAACCACCAAGTTGCGAGAGCCAATCTCTGCTGGGGCACCTTCAGCTATAACACTGCGGTCCCTGACAACTGCCAACACATACACGAGTAAACAGTTTGAGTTCAGGGTTTCAAACAACACAATCAGCAAGCTGGTTCCAGAGACATGCAAGGACGTGTTTCGTGTGTTGCTCCAGATTATTTCAAGTGCGCAAGTACTGAAGAAGAATGGTGTGCGGTGGCCAATCAATTCAAGAAGAAGTGGCAGTTCCCTAACTGCCTGGATGCCTTAGATGGAAAACATGTCCGCATTAAATACTACAAATTTATCTACTGTGATGTTGGCGCTAACGGAAGGTTGACGGATGGTGGTGTCTGGGCAAATAATGATTTGGCACAAGGACTTGAAAGGGGTTTTGTGAACACCCCCTCCTCCCAGACCACTTTCACATGATGATAAAGAAATTCCATTCGCCGTAGTCGCTGACGAGGCTTTCCCATTACGCAGCTACACCATGAAGCCATACCCTCATCGAAACCTTTCCAACGAGAAGAGGCTCTTCAACTGCCGTTTGTCAAGAGCACGATGTGTGGTTGGAATGCATTTGGCATTCTTGCAGGTGGAGAGTACTGTTGTCACAAATGGTTGTCACCCCAGATAGTGCAGATTTGATAGTCTCAGCTTGTTGTGCCTCACACAATTTTCTTCGCGAGCATCTGCCTTCCTTCGCCAACAACCTTCTGGGTTGGGAAGATTTTGAAAGTCACGAAGTAATACCAGGGGGCTGGAGGAACAATGAACAGCTGATGAGTCTTGTAGTTTCAAAGGGTGGGGGGGGGGGGGGGATGCCAAGAGAGCTGCAAAAGTCCAGCGAGACTACCTGTGTGCACATGGGTTAATAATGTCGGTGCAGTTGAGTGGCAAGACCACATGATTTAGGTGGTTTTATCACCAAACCAAAGGCCTTTGTTCAGGCCACCACATCCTACCAAAAGAGTAGAGGTGGTATCCATGAAGTCCTCCTAATAACAGTAAGACTGCCCTTTTTATTGTGTTTTTTTCTATTCTTTATTTTTACAAATAGAATATATGTTCATTAAAATATTATGCAATGCACGACATAAATAACATTTACTTCTCTGTATTCTCTTAATCTCTGTTTTTTTCTGTTTTTATTTTTATTTTGTTATTATTTTTATTTTATTTTTTTCGTTTGGTGCAGTTAAACTCTTCTTCATTGTGCCCATTTCCATTTGTCTTAACAACAGTTTACTTACAATTAATTACAAATGTTTATCTTTAATAATATGGAGACTGCAACATCAAGAAGTCCACTGTAGACAAGGTACTTGCTTCTGTTGATGTCGTAGCTTCTGTACTTGGGTTAGGAGTAGCTGGTGTTACCGGAGTTCTGAGACTGGGGATGCTAGGGATACTATGTGCAAAGTCACTTGTTTCTTGGGCCATCCTCTGCAAAGTCTTGTTGTAGTTGGTGTGCATGGTGTCTGCGGAGTCAGAGGGGTGGAACTTTTTTCTTGGCTTGCTGGACTTGGCACTTGGCTTGCTTCACTTATAATCTGGCTTGGCTGGGTTGTAATCTGATTGACTTGACCTTGCATCTGGATGGCTTGACCTTGGATCTGGATTGGGACCTGTGGACTGGGGACTTGGTAGGACATCTTCGGCCTCACCATGCTTGTCACCGGGAACGATTGCGTTGCTAGCATCTGGTACAGTGGCTGGGGCTAGCCCTGGAAAGACCTCTGCTGGGACTAGTAAGGGATCTGATGTCGGGATCCACCCATCTGGAAAGAGGAAGGAGTTTGGAATGAAATCCACATGGACGGCATGGAATTTTACTGGCGAAGTGACCTGTGGTATTCCAGGCTCCTGGCATATATCAGTCTCCGAACTTCTTCCTGGGCATCCACCCGGGTATCCAGGGGCAGCTTCATAAGAGTGCATCTCACATGCGTTTTGAATGCATTCATATCATCCAGGGCCATTTGCTCTTCTGCTGACGGGACTTATTTAGGCGCCTCCTGGATTGATGGTGGAAGAGTCTTCATCTCTGATGGCAGGCGCTTCAACAGAGCCAACTCTTCCTTTTCCACGGACTTGGGCTTGGTGGATGACATGCGATGCTTCTTGCTTAAACGCTTGAGTGGTTGCTTGCCCTTGGACTGGCTTGACTTGGGGTTTGCCTCCGAAGTGCCTCTTTCGTATTCTTCATCGGCAGCATCGTCATCGCCTTCCCCATTGCCGTCACAGCCACCAGGAAAGAGCCGGAGTTGGACGGCTTGGCAAAGTGCTTGCTGGATTTGGTGTTGCGGTGCACAATAAAAGGCAGGATGAAGCTCAGTCGGTCCCACACCCATTGGTCTTTCACAGTCTTGGCCCCCGTGAATCCACTGGGCTTGGGTTTCAGCACGCGGGTCTGAATCTCTACAGCATTCTCCTCTAACAGCATCTGCTTAGCTTTCCGGTCATAGAAGGAAGGTATCCTTTCATTGTAAAGGCATTCATGTTCCTTCCACCAGCCAGTCAGATCTTTTTCCTGTTGGGTGGTCAAAGGAAAGACCGGAATAGGGCCACGTCTGACCGTCTTGGTCACAGGATTGCTGGCTTGAAGAGGTACTCGGACCAGGAACATCATCATCTTCCTTCTCGGCGTGAACTTCAGCCACAACTTGTATTTCTTGAGGGCTGGACTTTTTCTTGTTCTTGTTCTTGAACTTGAACTTGTTTAGCAGGTAGCTCAGGCAATGGTGGGTTAGTCTTGCTGCATTTCCTTCTCTTCATGCTTGTTTTTCTCCTCGCCTGAACTGTATGAAATCCGAAATCAGAATGAAGCCAGTGTTTCAAAACAGAGTATTTATAACCAAGTTCAAACCTACGTGACGCTATCTTGCCGGAAGTGATCGAACAAAAAAGACGACTCATTACGTCAGGAAACGGAACCAGTCCGTCAGTTGCCGGAGGCTGGCGGTAACTGACGGTAGACTGACGTAAGATTGGCGTAATAATAAGTTAGTTTTTCTTTGATTTTTCCATCTACTTCTTGTCGGAGTGTACCGTCAAGTACGCCTGTACCGTCAGCTGACGGTAAGGTGGCGGGACAGACGAAAAATACGGAACCATATACAGTGAGAGAAAGAAAGACGGCACACAACAAGACGGAAGTGTTCGCGGAATTGACTTACGCGTATGGGATAGAGGCTTAAGGGAAATTATATCACTAAAAGCCAAATACGCTCACTAACCCCTTGACGAACTCTAAGTTATGGTGGAATATCCTCAGTAGCCTTATCAATCCAAATGAAAAACATTCTATTCCAGCGGTGATATTTTATTAACTGACTTACAAAAGGCTGGGAGGTTTTAATGACTGTTTTATAGCAATAGCGAAAATAGATACGAGCCAGCACAATCTACATGTACCAGCTTGTCCCTTCAGTCCCTTACGACCGATATTGTATGCACTAGCTCTTACTGTGGATGATGCCAGAACAGCATTAAACTCTCTTAAATACAACAAAGCAGTTGGTTATGATGAGGGCAGTCCAAACATTTTGAAGAACTGTAAAGAAAGTCTAATTTGTCCGTTAAGTCAATGAATACCTGTACCATTCTTGCTGCTCAAAAGAATAAAAACTGGCAAATGTTTCGCCAGTATTCAAGAGCAAAGGCGAATATGATATTACTAACAACCGTTCCATCTTCGTTCATAGTTCCTTGAGTAAAGTGTTCGAAAAATGTATTTTTAATAAAGTCTTTGATTTTCTCAAGTAAAACGATCTTTTGACAGGACTGCAGTCAGGGTTCACCCCTAGCGACACCACTGTTTACCAACTGAGTGACATCTATGAATCAGTTGTTTCAGCACTCGATGTTACGGACGCCCATTACAATATCAGAATTGATACGTCCTTGGTTAATAATTATAAACAACTATTTTTTTTTTATTTTTAATTAGAATAAGCAGATTCTGGCTCTGTTGATAGCACTAAGTGACATTTAAATGTACCTATCAACATGTTTATACATACTGTGGAAGGGATCTATTTTTAGCTCACTGATCACTGATTGTTTATTTGGGTCACACATACTTACTTGAAATTACATAGTATGATCTACAAACTTAATGAGATGTAATTCAGTCAGTCAGCAATTAGTGGAACAAAAGAACACTGGAGAAATTTATCATTCTGCAACTTTCTATCTGAAGACTATATAAACCTTTATCAACAAACTTCTGTCATTTGTCATCTGATGGTTTTTCTTCTCATATAATCAGAACTGAGAAGTAACAATGTTTCATACATTCAGCATTCTTTGAACTTTGGAGCTTATTATTACAGGACAGTGCACTATTTTAGACAGCCGCTGGGATTATTATATATTCTTCGGAACATTGCTTTTGTGGCTATTGAGTAATTTGTATTTGAAAAGTGTTTCCAAACTTTTGAAGAAAATTTTGAAAGTGATTATTCTGGATTATTTTCAAACTATCTTGCAGGATATTATTTCCATTGGAATTTGTCTGAGTGCTTTATTGGAATTTATTGGAGATTGCTGGATTTTTGAGTGAACATTTCATTACAATTTATTGGATACTATTTGGATGTTATAATGCCGACTACAAAGTATTTTCATCATACCTACCACTGCATTCTATTGAACTTATTTTTGGACTAACTGATAAGTATTTCTGTTTTATTTTTCCTGTAAACCGTGCAGAGTAAAAGATATTGTACCATTTTCTTTTCATATGATTTTTTTAATTAACTTTCATAACTGTTAAATTGGAGTATGTTTTGTTGATTCTCATATTTTTTTTCTGGTAGCATTATTATTATTACACACCTTAACACTGGACAACCAGAAAGAGATTAGAATTTTATTTTGCGATATCAGCAAGACTTTAGATAAGATGTGGTATCAATCAGAGAAAACTGGTATAACAGGTTCACTTCTGGAATGGATTAAATCATATCTCAGTGACAGGGTAGTTATAGGATCACACTTCCCCAACAGACAACATATAGAAACTAGTGTTCCCCAAGGTTCCATTCTCGACCCACCTCTATATATATCAACGATATTGGCAACGATTTTGACTCGGTTATAGGGCTGATTATACACCAGTCTCTATTGTATTGGAGAGCCCAATCAATTCGGCAAACAGAATGTCTAATGAGATAGCACAAATGGAAAGGTAGTCAAATCAATGGCTTGTGACATTTTATCCCTCAAAAAGCAGTAACTATGGCAGTCACTAGAAAAAAAAACAAAACAATCCACCACTCCAACCGATCCCGAGGTTGTTTAACCAACCAATCCAGGAAGTCACTGCACGTAAGCATCTAGATTTAACTTTTAATGATCGTGGAAAATGGAATGATCATATTAATAACAATAACATAAGAGATAATGCATGGACACGTAAATAAATACAAATACATATTAGATCGGAAAACACTTTTAACAATTTAATACTTTTTCATCCACCCAGTCCTAGAATATGACTGTCAAATGTGAGGCAACTGCGCGTCTGATGAAAGAAGAAGACTCGAAAACATTCAGATGATAGCAGCAAGATTAGTCACAGGTACCACAAGGAGTGCTTCGAGAAGACTGTTTGAAATAGAGTGCGGATTGGAATCCTGGAATCCCGATGTAACAGGCATGAACTTGTACAACTTCACAAAATGTTATATAAACTTACCCAGCGTATCTTTATAGCCTGCTCCAACCACTAATGTATGGACTACAGAATTATAACCTAAGAAATGCTGAAGACCTAAGCTTACCACCGCCTCGTCCCGTATTACGTCATACAGGCATTCATTTACTAAACAGTCAAACTTTGGAATGATCTCCCAATCGATATCCGACAGCCACAATTACCTCTGGCGTTCAAAACATTATCCGAATAGAATTCGAAATACCCCCATCCTATTTCAATATTCACGTCAATCGGAAAGGATAAATAATACACTGTAGACTAAGACTTAGTGGCAACAATTTCCAATAACATTTGTTTAATAACCACATCTCAATAACTCCGATTTGTACCTATGGTGAAATAGATACGACAGAGTATTATTTGCTCTACTGTCGTCGTGAAAGGCTCGGTGGTTTACGTATACCCATGACAGTTGACACGCTATTATTTGGTTCCTGACACTATACAGGTGCCAGAAATAGTAATATCTTCAAACACGTTCAAAGATTTATTGTGCTAACCAATCGCTTCAACTGAGAATCTTGTATTGGACTCGAGAGTTATGTAACATGATGCTATGTTATCCCCGATACGAAGATCCAAAGATCCATATATATATTAAATACTCAGAACTTATGACGTAAATTCTTGATAATGACTATCAAGAATCTTGCCATATCGCCCTCACGTTGGGGGACTGCCATACTTCTGTATCGGTTTCCAAATTAGGGAGCCGTTGGCTGGTGTTGTAAAAGAAGAGGATTCTTTTGAGCAGCAGGAATGGTGAAGGTATTCATTGAATATTAGACATCTAGGCGATTTGATGTGGGCAATGCGGAATAGGTATTCTGCCATTGCGGTTATTTTTCTAAAATTTACGCCACCTTGCAATGGGACAAAGCAAATGATATTAATGTGAGACATATCTGCTCTGTACGTCCACTTAGTTGGATGCTCCAACCTACACCCCCAGCCCTACCCCGCACTCTGTTTCTACATGACATTCACCCACTCATTTCCTTAATAAGCTTGAAAAAAATTTCACTTTTTCGCGTTTCTATCACTACTCTTTCAGTTTCGCCTTCATCTGATGTAACGAGAAATTTTACAGAAGTCTTGTATTGCCTTTGTGTGTATATTACTTCTATACAAGAGATGACTTAAAAAGGGTTGCTGTCGAATCCTATCATTTACTGTGTTTACCAAAAATATTTCTCTGTGTACAATATTATTCGAAAGATTATGATATTGTATGACAATTAATATATTATTTTCTCCTACAAAAATTGTTTAGACAAATGTTTATATTTTGCCTTGATATTATTCCCCTACCCCTACAACACCAAGATGGATAGAAACACAGTTTGTAAAAAGGTTTACCACTTTAAACTATCGTCGAATAAGTTTAATACGAAAAGTTTTGGAAACATAATCTTGAGCAATTTGTTTCAGTTCTTCGCTCCGTATGCTGAATGCAACTGTACAAAGCACTTGATATTTTTTGGAACTGCGCGCTAAAATGAGAACAGAAAATTGGTGTTTAACTGGATATCGTCTTTTTCGAGATTCAAAACCTGCACGGGGCTGAGAATTATACCAAATATATAACAAATTTTGTATCCCCCCACAAACCCCCTACCCCCCCCCCCCCCCACCCCCCCCACCCCACCCCCTCCCTCCCTCCCGAATACAGTTTTGCAAAGCGCTTTGTGATATTTTTATTCTGTCTAGGACATGAATACAGCAAATACAGAAATTCTTCTTAAAATTGAAGGTTTCTTTTAGCAGTACCCATCGTCAAGCAGCTCACAAAGATAACGGTTAAAACTTGAAACTAAAATATATAGGAGAATGGTTGCCCCCTAAATTCTGAATGCAGTGCAACGGAACAAACAGTTCAAGGAGATATTTGCATTTTGCCTGGCATGAAGGAGCACATAATTTTAAAATACTTTACGAACATTTGGGAGTACTCGTCTCCAAGATGCTCCAACAAGTATTGTTTTGAGCTTAATACAAATAAAATGCAGCAGAAAACTTGTGCTTCGAGTGTTCAAAGCAACTGTTCAACGAGTTCTAGCTATTCTAGCTGGGAAAAATGAGTAGTAGTTTGTTGCAAATAATTAGTGAAGTCACAGTTACTGTAGGTAGAAACTTTTTCAATATCAAGCCTTTGGGGGAGAATTTATTACCAAAATAAGGGAATATCGTGAACATTTATCAAAGGCTCCTGGGGAGGGCGGTGGCTCAGTGGTAGACTGTTGAATTTCTATACTAGAAGTCCAGAGTTCGATCCCCGTCCCGGGCGACCCGCGTTGTGTCCTTGGGCAAGGCATTTTATCCCAATTACCTACATGGGGGCACGATGACGCCGTGTACTAAGGCGTACTGCACGTCGATGGTGCACATGTCTTCAACCGTTGTAACCCTGCTTGAGCGGAGCTTGAGCAGAGTTAGAATGTTGAGGAGCTGACAGTTGCTCGTCGCTGCTCGGTGGTTCTCTCTGAGTGCTCCGGCTTCCTCCACCCGTAAAACTGTCACGGTCACGAATAGCCATTGTGCATAAGTATGTGTCCTTAAAAACCAATAAATAAATAAATATATCAAAGGCTCCATATAGAAAACTCTTTTTTATGAGAGAAGCTGGTGTACTGGGCTTCTCTTACACCCTTGTTTCCCCAAGGAACTAGTTACAGAACTATTTGCTATAAGGGTTAAAGTGGCTTAAATCCTTGCCTGCTGCTGGCGGATAAAAATCCCTTGCCACTGAAATAGGTATGATTTGGCACATTTAACTAAATTTCTCTCCTGTAAATTGAATGGATCTTTTGACCAATGATTTTGTTTATTAAATTTAGATGAATTTTTCATCAAATCTAGTCATGGCTGCTGTAAAGCAGCCATGACTAGATTTGCTGAAAACTATTGTGAAAATATGCAGCGGGTGAAGAGTTAAAGAACCACTACCACTCTAGCGCGTAGACCATCCTTGCGGGCCTTCGGCGTGATAAAATTGTTTCAATCGTATTCAAAAGCATTGCGTGCAATGTCTCCTCCTTGTCCATTCGAGTTCAAAATTTGGTGATAATTACTTCAATACATATTACCAGCGTTAATATGTCCATGATAAATTGGAATGATGTGTTTATTTCTCAGACTTGCGGTGCTTTCCCATGACCGCATACCGTTCGACAAAAATATGTGTCCCGTAAATGTTTGCAAGGCAACTGGCGTTTTTTTTTATTTGCTCTTGCAATTTTAATATCGCGCTAAATTTTGGTGTTGCACTTTTTATTTGTCAGTGTGATGGCTGTAACGACGCTTATAACAGCCAGGGTCAGATCGTGTTGAACAGTGGTGTGTGAGGGAATGAAGCCGGAGAACATTCATACAGCGCTGCGGTTATGTACACACGCTGGGTGTGCCGACAGGTGCTTGTTTGTTTATGCAAAATGTACACACAACTCGGGCAGCACTAAGACAAATACGGATATTAGCTCCCAGTTAGTGCACAGTATGCGCACAGTACATGCGGCTATTGCCCCCCAAGACCGCAGCCTTCGTGACTGCTAGCTCCTATATGGCATCTGGCTCCTATACTGACGGAAAAAAGAAACTGCAGTTCAGTTTTGGTAATATAATATTTTTTTATCCGTAGACCAAATTTAGTAAATTTTGGCACATAGCTACCTCAGTTTACTGTCTAAGGAGTCATTGGTTACAATTCAGTCAATCATGACCACGTGCGATGCAGCATGCTTCAACAGATTTATCGTCAAAGCATGCATCCGGGGCACACCAGTGGCGGATACAGGAATTCTCAAAGAGGGGGCGGATCGTGCAGATGCCGAAGGCATCTGCCGCAAGTGCCGAAGGCACGAGCTTTTGTAGGGGGGTCTGGGAAATTTTTTGGAAATTTTTTGGAAATGAGCGACCAAATGGGGCATTCTGGTGGTTTCTGGGGTGGAAATCCTCTTGATTTTTTGAACGGCTATTTAACACTTTTTAAACAGCATGTTTCAGAATTTCAAATTCTGTCATACGTTCAAGACAGAATTAGAAAATTTGAAATATGCTCTTCAGATCCTTTACCATAATACTGTATTTTGGACACACTGTTTACAGTCATAACCGACTTAACCTCAGGAGAACATTGCGATCTGCCAGCGTTTGAAAGTTTTCAGCAGTCAGTCCTCTAGGCTTAGGTACGCCATGACTATGCCAATTAAGATCCTGACCCATAAATGGCATAGCCATGGGGTACCTGAGGCTAGGGGCATATAACACCACAAAATCATGCTGTGTCGGTGACGCTATAAATGGGGGCGACCAGTAGATATATTTTGCATAATTTCAACGGTATATTTGTTTCCATAGCGAATGGTGATGGAGGAAATAAATGTCGTTGTATGTTTTTACTTCAATTCATGTATTGTCCCCAAATGAAAATCCTGGCTACGCCCTACATACGAGACAAACACGAGCTAAAGGGGGGGGGGGGGGGGACCTATGGGCTTGAAAACCATACCAAATCGAAGTTTTGAACAGTACACATAGATTGCACAACATTTCATTTCAACTCGATTGAAAAGCAAAATGCGGCGAATGTCCGAAGTTGATAGGAGTGTGGATATTGCACTAATTATGCAGGGCCAATCGCAACGTCTCATCGCCCAGCAATACGGGGTCCATGAGTCAACGGTAGCTCGTTTAGTTGGGAGTCCCAGAGCCACAGGAAGATTAGCTGACCGTCCCGGGAGCGTACGTCCGCGCGTTACATCGCCAAGCCAAGATAGAGGCATTCGTCTATCACACCTCCGTAACCGACCCCCCCCCTCCCCGCGGGAACCCCGGGAAGTGAAGCAGTATTTGTTTTACTGTGGTAAACAAGCTCTGTTTCACTGGTAAAATAGAACCCAGTCACTAATGATTGGGGTGCGAGTCCTCTAAAATAGGTAACATGGGGAATAAACGATTGCCTGACCTAGAATTTATCTCCATGTTGTGGTCATGATTAGCCATTGTGGAGAAGTATGTGACCATAAACACCGATAAATAATAAATAAATAAATAAATAAATAAATAAATAAATAAATAAATAAATAAATAAATAAATAAATAAATAAATAACCGGTTTCAGACGGCGACGGAGACGGAGACGGCGAGTCAGGTTGTAGGCACTCATCGTCCTCGAGTGTGCCCAAGAACAGTTAGGAATCGGTTGCGGGAGTTCAATTTAAGGCCACGACGTTCCTACGTTGTTCCGCAATTTACACCTAGGCGATGTCAACATCGACTGCAATGGCTGCGGGCACATGCACCAAATCGGTTTCGTTTGGCCCACTGGAGACGTGTGTTATTCACTGGCGAGTCTCGGTTCAAGCTTTTCGGGTCAGATGGACGGCAACGTTGCTTTCGACGTCGAGGTGAGCGATATTCTGACGTGTGCGTTAAGCAAAATGACAGATTCATGGGAGGGTCTGTTATGGTTGAGGGGGGGGGGGGGGGTTCTCATGGCGTGAAAATACCTATCGTGGTCAACAAGGGCAATCTTACAGCTGTAAGATATCGGGATCAGGTCCTCATCATATAACCATCCATAACACATTTGAAATATTTACCAAGGAAATGCGTTTCTTTTTTCCGCTTGTATATATGGATCCTGGCTTCTATAATTGCTTCTATACTGATCACCAGACAGTGACCTTCATGTCTCCTATAGGACGTCTAGCACTTCTTCGATTCTTAGCTCTTAGACCATACCATGACCGTCGTGGCTCATAGACTACTGCTACTAACACGCCAAGTAACCACTATTAGTCTCGTGGTGACTCTTGGTACAACAGCCCCAGACCCCACTACAGCTTCTCCGAGTTTCGTCCAGTATTAATAGTGACTTGTAACACTACAACAAGCTTGTCCACTATCTCAGGTTGTCATATCTCCACCTCTGTTATTGACCATTTCGTAGTACGCTAAATCAGATCCAATCCATAAGAGCTCGAATCAGTCTCCACTGATCAAGTTCATTGAAGAGTACGTTAGATATGAGAGACTGTTGATATGTGTTTATGTGATGGTGCACAAAGAATCCCGCGTACGGAATCTCACTTACGGAATCCCATATATGAAATTTTCGGTCAATCTGTGCCTATAGAAACCCTTTTAACGACAAAGTCGAAGATTCGCAAGAGCATTTACTGTTCTGAGCATTTGCCCTGAGTGCATTCCTTTTGTTTTGTGTTGGCTTTAGTGGCAGGGTAAACACCAATGAAGGACAAAGTTGGATTTTGGGTAAACATCTAGTAGAAAGCCCTGATATCGTCGTTCTTACTTTCTCGACAAATGTAAACCACAGAATCACTCATATCCACGGATGCTGGTTGGCTTCGTTCCATCAGATTGTTACGGGTAGGTATAAATATTACGCACATTATACGTTAACCCTTTACCCAACGCACTCGATAACAAAATTTATTATTTTAAATATGTCTTGTTCTATTTTCTAAAAAAAAATAAACAAAACCATATCATGTGCCCAATGGAAGGAGCTCGACGAGCTCGTTCCAATGAGGGGTCACATGATATGGTTATGTTGAAATGTTTTTGCAAATAATTTCTCTTCAACTGCTCAGTTTGTAAATTACGCGTTCGGACGCGCTCGATTCGTTAGTTAAATGGTTAATAACGATTATAACATATGCCGACAGTTGCCAAAAAAAAAAACATCTTGAACTAATATAAATTTTTACTTCTTCCTAAAATAAATAACTTATCGTCCCCATTGGAATGAATGCAACGAGCTCGTTTCGATAAGTTCATACGCAATGAAAATGGAATAAATAAGAAACTTTGAATGGCGATTTTTGTGAATATAGCCTTTTGGGGCCATTTCGATGGTTAAAGGGTTAACCCTTTGAACCCGGGCGGCCTTTTTTCCGGCCCAGAAGCATGAGACGTCATAATTTCCTTAACTGGGATGGCTGCTGAGTGAATGTGCGGGGTAGACCAATTAATATTTTCAACGTGCAGCCACACGGCTGCACGTTGAAAATATTAATTGGTTTACTCCAAATATTGAATGTGGACTCTTCCAATTGCTGCCATTGGACTGACATGGAAGATACCACCAGTGTCCAAAGAGTTAAGTAATGTTGTCAGTAGGTGATAATTGAGAGTTTACTATCACTTGTACATGTACGTGTACAACATACGTTCACGATGCGTTCACCAACGTGGAATTCAGTGTTAAATCACACGCTTGTTCACAAAACTGTACAATGATCTTGAATCCCCCCATGTTTTTTTGTGACCCCTAGATCGCACTTTTAACGTTCAAATACTCGCGGTGAACGCGCGTTTTTAAAAAAAGGGTGAAATTGTACATCTTCATGTTCATCTTGTACTTAATTTTTTGTCGACGTTCCCATCGCAGATCAGACCATCGATCCATCGTTGGCGAACGCGAGCAAAAGCAAAAAATTCTGGGTCATCATCAAAAAACGGTCTTGGGGATTCTAGATCAGCGATCCAGAACCCGCAATTGTTTTGAGGCAGTGGTCCAGAACCCGCAATTGTTTTGAGGCGGTGGGTTTTTCCCATTTATGACATTATTAGGGGAATTCCCCACTATGAGAAATTCTCAAACTCAGCTAATCGAGCGATCGGATCGCTCGATTCTCGTAAACTCGATCTGAACGAAGAGTGTCGTCGACGGTGTGTTGGAAATTCGCGAACCCAGTCACGTCTTCCTGAAGTAAAAAAAACTAACACATGTTATCGTAATGAGTGAATGAGGTTTTTTTTGTTCAAAAGAGTCGATTATGAATATGGTCTGTATTATAGACATTCATGTTTTCTCTTGATGGGACGGATAGAAATTGAGTTTTGAGGGTTTTTTGTTCGAAAGAGATGATCTGTAATAGATATTCGTATTTTGTCTTGATGAGAGAGATTGACTGTTAAGCGTTCGTTCGAAAAAAAAGTCAAACACTTGTCGGAATGTTTAAAATGCATTTTCCGCTCAATTAGGTTTTGAGTGGTAAAATTTAATATATTCATGATAGCAATCACAGTCATCAAAAGGATTCTCTCTTAATTCGACACTCAGTGAATTGATGTGCGAATGAAAATCTTTTGACAAATGTAAAAATTACTGTCAAAATGCGTTAAATCAGAAACCGGTTTGTCATGTACTGTTTAAACGTATTTTTAAACTTCAATTAACACAGTCAGTTGAGATGTGAATATTTTCAGATTATTATATATTAAGACGGAAAGAGTTTTTTATTACTTAAAACATAAAAAAAATATAATTAAACATTTAATTTTGAAAATAATAAAAACAATTAAAACGAAAGATGTTTTTACAGATGGATCCTAGGCGCCGAGATTTAATTTTAGGCGAGTATGAACGTGCTAAGAAGGGCATTCAGTCTGCTGACAGAAGCAGACGTCTTGGTGAGATGGAACTCAGACGCGAAGCCACAAAAATATTTAAACCCGTGACGGAGGGTCAAGAGCGAAGCAGGAAGGAGATAGTTGAAGAATTGAGACCCATAAAGGAGAGTTCTTTGAGAATGGGTTCATTGCCTCCTAGTTTTGGAAATCGGTATTCCGTTCAATCTACACCGGGTTACGTTCCCACGGGAATTCAAACAGATTTGAGCGAGAGTGACGATACGGCTTCGACTATCACCACTAGTAGCGTCGCATCGTCTGATGATGATGGCGGTAAGAGAGATCACTCGTATGGAATTTATAAGGATTCTGACGGTAGAACTTTTGTAGGCGACACAGAAGTGGAAATGGATGATGATGAATTGATCGTCGGTTCGAATAAATATAAAGTAACTGATGGTCTGCGCAGATTGCTCCTTTACGACAAGCTCGGCGATTACACGGAACAGGATTTCGACAATTACGGAGACATTCTGGTCCAGACCCACGCCATGAAGAGAAATAACGATGCCAGAGAGACGAGACCCAAGCCAACAGAGGTTACAAGTGGACGAAAGTGGTGAAACCCATATGGGATATGAACAAGAAGTTCGTCGAATCGGTGACTGGCAAAGGGGTGAAAACCACTTTTCTTCCGAGCGATTCCGACGTCTGTCTCAGAGATTGAGTTTGTTGATGGCGAGCAGACGGGCTGGTAACACGGGATTAGATAATCAGATAGTTGCTATATCTGACGAATTGTTAAGACAGAAGGTTTTGAATAAAAACCAGTATAAAAGGCTGATGAACGAATTGAAGGATTGATGTGTATGTAATAAGTAGAGAGAAACAAAACAAACAAACAAAAATAAAACAGTAAATTCTTACACTAGAATAATAAAAGTATTTAAAAACAACAAAACGATTTACCAGTGAAAAAAACAAAAATATATCATAAAAATAAAATATGTTGGTGATAAAGAACAGGGGATACGTCAGAACTTACGTTCAAGGCGGTTCTGGCATCGTCGATTCTATAATGCGAGCGTTCACGAGCAATGCGGGTAGAAAACTCGCATCGACCGCGTTTGAGGTCGGTAAGAAGACGGCTTTGGATGCTGGTAAGAAAGCCGCTTCCGAAGCCAGTGGTAGGATAGCTTCTGTGGCTGTCAAGAGGGCAGCCGACGCGTTGATCGACAAGTTGATCAGTCCGCCGGCGAAGCGAGCTGCGTTAGAGCGAACGCCGAAAAGTTGGAAAGATTTTAAGGATGCTGTGGTGCCCATACAAGATTTAGCCAAAATGACGAGTGGATCCGGACTGAAGAAAACTCGCGACGGTGCGATATAAATAAATAATAATAACATTAAAAACAGAGTTTGAAAAACATAAAAAAAATTTGTGTTTGAAAAGAATCTAAAATAACAAACAAAATAAAACAAAGATGAACATTAAAGATATGTCTTGGAACGACGCCGCGACCAAGAGGTCGAATAACGAGTTTCCCAAGAGCATAAGAGGTTTGATAGTGGGAAAATCGAATTGTGGAAAGACCAATCTGTTGATGAATCTGTTGTCCCGACCCGACTGGTTGATTTACGACAGATTGTTCGTGTTTGGCAAGAGCTTGTTTCAACCCGAATACAGATTGCTTCGAGAGTGCATGGATCGCAGATTGCCCAAGGACGTCATAGCCAGAATCTTTGACAGTAGGGAGGAATTCGACAAGAGTGGAGCTCCACTCTCGAACATTTTGGACGGCGCGGCGACGGAGCTGATGAAGAGAAATGCATCTTCGAATATCGAGTGTCGATTTTATGAGAACGCTAGCGACGTTCCGGATCCTAGAGAACTGAAATCGGAAGATAAGAATCTCATGATTTTCGACGATCTGCTTTTGGAGAGACAGAACCGATGCGAATCGTATTACGCTAGGGGTCGACACAGCAACGTGGACTGTTTCTACCTGTCGCAGAATTATTTTCGATTGCCCAGACAAACGATAAGGGAGAACGCTAATTTTCTATGTCTCTTTCGCCAAGATCTCAAGAATCTCAATCACATCTACGGCGATCACGTCGCAAACGACATGAGCGCTGCGAAATTCAGGAGATTCTGCAAGAGGGTTTGGGATGGTGGACTTTACAATTTCGTCGTGATCGATTTGACAAGCGAATTTAATCGCGGAAAATATCGGTGTGGATTCGACAAGTTTTATGTTTCCGATGATAATAATAAGATAGAGCGTGAAAATAAAAATTAGAAAAATAATAAATCTTCAAATAATTAGTTTTGAATAAAAAAAATAAAATTAAATATAATGTTCGAACATGGAGAATTGTTAGGACGGATAGCCAAGAATGCGGCTGCGAAACAATCCATTCAAATCGTGGTGAGTGGCGATTCGACTCGATTCGCTACGAAATTCGAACCTTCCATCGAATTGAATAGAGAGAAAAGATACGAGATGGCGTTGGTGAATCTGGAGACTTATTATTCCTTTCCCAATGTCACCGAAAAGAATAACTCGTTCAAGTATTCCGACAGAGTGGATTGGTTGGAGATTCGAATTCCCAAAGGGAGTTACGACATAGACGATTTGAATGATTACATTCAGACGCGAATGAAGACGGATGGAAAGGGAAGCAACAAGATCAGACTCACTCCCAATCTTATACCTTACAGATGATGTTGGATTTGGAAGATAATTTTCGAGTGGATTTCAACACGGATGATTCTATAGGCAAGATGTTGGGATTCGATCGAAAGATGTATCGAGGCCACGCGGCATCTGAAAATACGGTCGACATTCTCGCAGTCAATAGCATTCTGGTGAACGTGGACGTGATTGCTGGAAGCTACGTGAATGGTAGCGCTCATCCGACGATCTATTCCTTCTTTCCAAACGTGTCGCCGGGTTATAAGATCGTGGAGCGACCTCGAAATTTAGTTTATCTACCAGTGATTTTAGACACGTTGTATAGTCTCAAAACCACGTTGACGGATCAAAATGGTGAACTGTTAGATCTTCGTGGAGAGAGAGTGACGATACGATTTCACATAAGAGAAATATAAAAGCAAAAAAAAAAATATTATATATATAGATAACAAAAATAAAATAAACGCAATATTAATTTTACAAAATTATTTTAATATAATTATTAAACAAGAAACAATTGAAGTAAATATATTTAAAAAAAAAACAGAATTATGAAAGAATACGTGGTTAAAAACGTGAACATATCCGCAGGACAGAGGAAGAAACTTAAGAGAGCGTTAACAACTCGAGGCGAGGCGGTGAGATTCAAATTCACTCACAAAGATCTGACAAGAGGCGGTCAGGATTCGATCGCCTGGACCAGAAGTCAAATCGAAAGGATGGAGAAAGCGATTCGCGATGGAAGAGGGTTGACGGTGAGAATGAGTCCCGCTCAATTGAGATACAATTTGAGAATGAAAGGTGGTTTCCTACCGCTATTGGCAGGAATAGCCACAAAAGCATTACCCTTCGCCGCAAAGGTGCTACCCTTTCTCGGAAAGACTCTCGGCGTGGGAGCTCTCACGGGACTCGCTAGTTCAGCAGTTGAGAAATTAATGGGTGGCAGCGAACTGTTTTTGAAGAAGGGAGGAGCCGTGTGTCGTGTCCACGTAGACGACAGCGGTAAAGGATTGTATCTAGAACCCGTTAGAGGTGGCAACTCTCTGAGAGGAAACGGTCTATATCTGAAGAGTGGACGGAACGTCAAGCGATTCAGCAAGGGTTTGTTGCTCGGTGAGAATTCACCATTTAAGAACATACCGATTTTGAATATGTTATTATAATATAAAATTATATAAAATATAAAATCATAGAAAGTATAAAATAATATATTTAAAATGGATAAAAAGGTGGAGAAACAAATTTATCACCTGGATGAAAAGGTGGAGAAACAATTTGACGATAATGACGAACATCGCAAGCCAGAGAGCGAAAAAATAAAAAATGGTTAGACGCTAATGATGGATATCTAAGGAAAGAACTAATGAAAGAGATAGAAAAAGTGTGGGATAGACGGTTGAGAATGAGACGATGCTTTCCACGGTCACCACTACCTTCTGAAGAGAATGGTAATGATGCGAGTGTTACCAAGAGATGCACAACATTCATTCATAATTAGGATTCGGATAAACAAAAATGTTGTTATAAACGTATCATATCACAAAGAAAAAGAAAAAAAGAAAAAGAAGAAGAATCGATGCTGAAAACTGAGAGAAAAGGAAACGTTATTATAATATATTATGATGATAGTGAAGAAGAAGGAAAACAAAAAAAAAAAAAAAAGTAATGAGATCTAAAGATGATCTTTTTACTTTTTTTTTTTCATTTTTCTTCGCTAAAAATCAATCACTCTATTGTTTATATTTCCAAGTCCATTATTAGCATCTTGACACGCGTGTCTTCTCCTTTTTCGAAAACGTGTTGAATGTTTATCTTTACTCTTTTGAGTTTTTTTACATCGGTCAACTCGCTCTCACCACCCAATTTCTTCATGAGTTCGAATGAGATGTTTGGAAATATGTAATTTCCATAGGGCAATGACAAATCGTCCTTGTCGAATTCTCTATCTTCGGCGATGACGATGTTCTGCAGATCGCTTTGGTACTCGTAAATCAAATTGAGCGCGACTTTGTCCAATTTCAAAGGCATCTTATATTTCTCGTATTTGTGCTTTAAGCCCTTCGTCTCGACCCCGTTCAATTCGATGGGATCGTGTCGTTGTAATCTATAGATTTTATGACCGAATTTCTTATACGTTTCGACTCGTTTCAATTTCAATTCGCATCTTTTAGGTGTTGTTGTCTTCATGATCGATTATTTAGTATTTAAATAATAATTTGTTTAAAAAGTTTTGTTTTTGTTTTTGCTCTTTATATATATAAAAAATTGTTTTTTTAATTTTTAATTTTCTTCAATGTAAAATTTTTTTAGTAAAAGTTTTTTTTCTCTTTATATATATATAAAAAAAGTTAAATTTTAATTTCAATCTCTCTATTGTTTATATTTCCAAGTCCATTATTAGCAAGTTGACATTCGTCATTTTTCCACATACGAAAATGGTGTGAATGTTTATCTTTACTCTTTTGAGTTTTTTTTCATAGGCGAATGCGCTCTCACCACCCGATTTCTTCACGAGTTCGGGTGAGATTATTGGATATATGTAATCTCCATAGGACAACAATAAATCACCCCTGTCGAATTCTCTGTCTTTGGCGACGATGATATTAATCAGCAGTTTGCTTTGGTACTCGTAAAACAAATCGAGCGCGGTTTCATCCACTTTCAAACACATTTGATATTTGTGGTAGTAGCGCTCTAAGTCCGCCATCTCGACCTCATTCAATTCGATGGGATTGTGTGGTTGTAATGTACAGATATTAAAACTGGATTTCTCATACCCTTCGTCTCGTTTCAATTTCAATTCGCTTCTTTTAGGTGTTGTTGTCATGATCGATTATTTGGTTTTTATGAATTCTTGCAAATAATGTATATTTTAAATTTTGTATTTAAATAAATAATTTGTTAAAAAAAAAAAGTTTCTCTTTATTTCTCTTTATATATAAATAAAAGTTAAAAAAAAAAATTCTTACAAACTCAATTTTGAGGTAAAAACAATGATCAAGTCCAAACATCCGAATTATAGTCTAGAACGTGCAAAACTTCAAACGTTTAAAAATGGCCTTTGCATCTCGCTCAAAAACCCAAAGCCTTAGCCGCCGCGGGTTTCGTTTACGTGGGTAGAGGCGACAAAGTCAAATGTTTTTGTTGTGACATACATTTGATGAATTGGGAACCTCACGACGTACCTTTACTAGAACACATAAGTAATATTGAAAAAGACGAATGCGATTATTTGAACAAGATCCTAACGTTGGTTTTGATCAAAATCCAAGAAGAAGAGAGAGATAGAGATAAAAACCAAAAATTATTAATGGATATGTTACAACTCGGATACACCAAGGAACAATTGTATGATGCATTAAACATCGCGAACAAGACCCTGTCTCAATTCATAACTTTAGAACATCTCATCAAATTCATGGCGGAAGCGGACGAGTTATCGTCACTCATCGAAAACAAACCGAGTAAAACGCCCACCACCAAGTGTCTGGTCTGCAAAGGTGTCACAAACGTCTTGTTTCTACCGTGTGCACACCTGCGTTACTGTAGAGAATATCATTCCGAAGACGAGAAAATGTGTTTGGTTTGCGAGCGAGAAATAAAAGCGGTCTTAAATTGTTTTTGAATAAAAACAGATTAAAGAAAAAAAAATTGAATTTAAAATTTAACTTTTTTTTTTTTTTTTTTTCTATTATATATATATAAAAAGAGTAAAAAAGCAAAACTTTTTTAACAAATTATTTAATACAAAATTCCAAAAAAAAAATATTTTTACAAATGAAGCAAACAGATAAAACAATGGTAAATTTAAATGAGAAAACCATACCTCAGTTAAACGAGATTTGTAAACTATTACAAATTTCAGATTTCAGAAATCATAGAACTAAATCAAAAAAAATTGAAGTCATACAAGAATATTTGCGAAACGCTAGAAATGCAAATGAAATGTCGATAGCAACGACGTCAAAAGATGCATCGGTTGTGAAAAATAAGAAGATGACTAAATGAAAAGCCGTTGAAGAACATCAAGTTTTCAAAGAAAAGAAAAGAAAAACTAAAACGAAAACGAGTGATGCACTTCAGATTCAAGACAAACGAGATATATCGATCAAAATTCAACGAGCAATCGACAAAGAGAAAGGAGAAGAATATGTAACACAACTCGTTGCAGAACTATTCCAATCGAAACCCGTAGAATGGGAGAGTGCGATCAAAGGCATTTTTAAAACTTTCGACGTGATTCCCTCGTTGAAGAAAGTCGATCCGAAATTGTTCATGGAACGGGTGAAGAAAGAAGTATTGGATTTGTTTCGTGAATACATGAACGTGGGATTAAAAATTAAGATGATACTCCATTGCATAATGAATAAAATCGACGTGAAGTCCGCCGAGAGCATCGTGAAAAATGCATATTTCAGATCTAACGTCGAACCCATATTTCGAGGTTCAGATCTATCGGACATTTTTGAAAAGATGAAAGACAAGATGTTGACGTCTCTCGCGAATTATCAACATGAAGGTAGTAATTGGATGTTCGGTGAGGTGTTGAAACTCGAAATTTACATAAATAAAAACGAACCGTTGAAAGGATCTTCCTACTTGGAATTACCGTATTTCTTGACTAAGAAACACGCCGTGGTCAACGTGAGAAATAAAGATGATCAGTGTTTTAAATGGGCAGTCACCTCCGCTTTATACCCTGTCGAAATAAACTCTGATAGAGTTTCTCGTTACGAGGAAACTTCTAAAAATCTCGATTGGACCGGAGTGACTTTTCCAACAGAGTTAAAACATATTGAACATTTCGAGGTTCAAAATCCCACCGTAGCGGTGAACGTCTTGGGATATGATGAGGAAAAACGAACGATCTATCCTCTTAGACAGACTTCGTATCTTGGAAGAGAAAAGACGATTATTTTATTATTGATTTCGAATGGTGACAATCGTCATTATTGTTGGGTTAAACATCCGACCCGATTACTGTCAAAACAAAATAATAATCATAACGGAAAGATATCTTTATGTTACAATTGCATGAACGTGTTTCACAGCGAAGACTCGTTGGCGAAACATCAAAAATATTGCAACAAAAATCAAGGTGTCGCCGTCGAAATGCCCAAACCCAACACCATCGTGAAGTTTGAAAATCACAATAGAAGGTTAAAAGTACCATTCGTCATGTATGCCGATTTCGAATGTTTCACCGCAAAAATGAGTTCCTGTCAACCCAACGCTCTTCAAAGTTACGTCGAAAGATATCAAAAACACATACCTTCAGGCTATTGCATTTACGTGAAATGCACTTTCGACTCGCAACACGACATGGGTCCCTTCACCTACACGAAACAGTGCGAAGATGACATAGCACAAAGGTTCGTGGAAGAGTTAGAATCGAAAATTCAAATGTTATACGACAAATTCAAAACTCCGGCGAAAATGATCATCACGCGAGAACAGCAGGACGAAAATAACAGAGCCACTGAATGTCACATATGCAGACAATCGTTCGACGAGAATTCGGAGGAAAATAAGAAGGTCAGAGACCACGATCATTACACGGGTCTGTATCATGGTCCGGCTCACAGCAAGTGTAATTTAAAATATCGAGATGCCACTTTCTATCCGGTGATGTTTCACAATCTCTCGGGTTACGACAGTCATCTGTTCGAGAAAAATCTCGGCACCTCACACGAAGAATTAAATTGCATCGCGAACAGCGAAGAAAGATAATTTCCTTCACGAAATGGAAGCTCATGGAGAAGAAAAGAGTAATCGACGGAAATATGTTGAAAGAAAAAACGAAATCCATTCGTAGAGGCATACGTTTCATCGACAGTTTTAAATTCATGTCGACCGCTCTGGAAAAATTAGTCGATAACATGAGCAAGGATAAATTTAAAATCACGAGCGAACATTTTGGAGAATGAGTAGACGTCATGTTGAGGAAAGGCGTCTATCCTTATGATTACATGAACGATCTAAAGAGATTCGAAGACACCGCACTACCTTCGAAAGAAGATTTTTATTCGAAATTATACGAATCCGACATTTCCGACGAGAATTACGAACACGCCAAAAACGTGTGGAAATCATTTGATATGAAAACCATGAGAGATTATGACGATCTCTATCTGAAAACCGACGTTCTGCTCTTGGCAGACGTGTTCGAAAATTTTCGAGACGTCTGTCATCGAAATTACGATCTGGATCCCGCTTGGTATTTCACCGCACCCGGTCTGGCGTGGGACGCTCTGTTGAAGACCACCGAAGTCCAATTGGAATTATTGTCCGACGTGGACATGTTGCTCATGTTCGAAAGGGCTGCGAGAGGTGGTGTCTCCCTGATCTCCCACAGACATTCTGAAGCTAACAATCCCTACATGAAAGAAGGTTTCGATTCGAAACGGTTGACTAAATACATACAGTATAGGGACGCCAATAATCTGTATGGTTGGGCTATGAGTCATCCTTTACCGATTAGAAATTTCGAATTGGTGAAGGAACCGGAAAAGATGCAAAAATGGAGAGACTATCCTTGCATTTTAGAAGTCGATTTGAACTATCCGGAAGAATTACATGGTCCACACAATGATTATCCGCTGGCTCCTTAACGAATGGAACCGAACAAAGGAGACGAGGAAAAACTCATTCCCAATTTATTTAACAAACGTAACTACATCATCTACAGAGAGAATTTGAAACAGTACGTTGATTACGGGATGAAATTAGTCGACATACATCGCATCATTCGATTCGACGAAGAGCCTTGGATGAAAAAATACATCGATCTCAACACGAATCTCAGAACTCGAGCCGAGAATGATTTCGAAAAAGATTTCTTCAAACTCATGAACAACTGCGTGTACGGCAAATCGATGGAAAACATCAGGAAGAGAACCGACGTTCGACTCGTCACGTCTGAGAAAAGAGCTAAAAAATTAGTGGTGAAACCCAATTACAAACACCGAACCATATTCGACGAAAATCTAGTGGCCGTTCACATGCAAAAGACACATCTGAAGTTCGACAAACCGTATTATCTCGGACCGATCATCTTAGATATCAGCAAGCGATTGATGTACGAGTTTCACTACGATTACGTCAAATGAAAATTTGGTGACAAAGCCAAACTACTGTTCACTGACATGGACAGTTTAGTTTACGAGATAGAGACAAAAGACGTCTACCAAGATATATCTCCGGACGTGGCTGATTGGTTCGACACGAGCAATTATCCCGTCGATCACCCGTCCAACATTCACTCGAATGACAACAAGAAGGTGTTGGGTAAATTTAAGGATGAGAGCGGCGGTAAAGAGATCGTCGAATTCGTGGGCTTGAGACCCAAACTGTATGCTTATCCTCTAGAAGATGATGAAGAGATCAAGAAGTGTAAAGGAGTTAAAGCGTGTGTGGTGAAGAAAAACATCTCTTTCCAAGAGTATAAAGATTGTCTGTTAGGAAGTGGTCCGGTGTATAAGACTATGAAATCAATTCGAAGTGAAAATCACGACTTGTATACTGAAATAGTCAACAAGATTTCGCTGACGGCCGACGACGACAAGAGATTCGTGTTAGACGATAAAATAAGCACTTTGGCACTCGGACATTGGACTTTGGATCTAATTTTAGATGATATGAATGGAGATGATTGGATTCTAGATGTGATTGTGGATGATAGATTCCAGATACGATTGCGGATGATAGGATTCCAGAAAATCAAGAAAAATTAGATGAACACAAAATTATAGAAATGGATAGTGACATCGAGAAAGTTAGTTTAAAAAGAAAAAGAAAAAAATAGAAAAAAAATAACGTCATTTTTAGTAAATTATAATAAAATAAATAAAAAAATATATATACGCATTTATGAATAAGAAAATAAAGATATCCGTAGAAGGTGTCATCTTACCCAACAAACCCCTATCCAACATTGATCTGTTGAATGCGGCAAAAGATTTGAAAATCGAAGATTTTCTAGGAGTGTTTTCCAGAGATGCCTTGCCGAAGAGAAGACCTCGACAATCGGAATGCGGAATTTTAAATCTAGACGATTCATCGGATGAAGGCACTCACTGGGTGGCGTGGATGAAGAACGGGAAGAAGAAAAATTATTATTTCGACAGCTACGGAATCTCACCGCCAAAAGAAATAAAGAACTATTTCAACAAATCGATGGTTCGTTACAACACGGAACAAGTTCAATCACCACATCAAGTGTTTTGTGGTCACCTGTGTCTCTACGTTCTCAAGAGATGGTCTGAAGGAGATCGATTTCAAGACATTCTCAATGATTTACATTAGAGAGAGATTTTTTTTTTATAGTATAGATAAAGATAAAAAATTATTTTAAAAAAATTTTAATCGAATAAAAACGAAAAATAAAATAACATAGTTCATTTTTAATAAACTGCGTTTTGAACACATTTTTCTAAAAAAAACTAAAAAAATCCGACAACAACATGCCAGTTGATAAATTTGGTAGAAGTGACGATGAAAAAGTCAACCCGAGAAAGAAGAGGAAGACGTTCGAAGTCGACGATGGTTACTACGTTGCCAACTTGGACGAACGTTACATTCAGAGATACGAACCTCGAGAAGAACCTTTGAACCTGAACGATAAGAAGCTCTACAATTTTCCCAAGCCGATAGATCTCGCAGACGCTGCGACTAAAAAATACGTCGACAGGGGGAACGCTGATTTCGAATGAATCCTGCTGGATAATTACGTGGATAAAACCATGACCGACGATCTCGATCTGAAATCCAAATGTTTGTTGAATGTCGCGAATCCCATAGATCCCACCGATGCTCCGACCAAGAAATACGCAGACGACTCTCACGTGAGATTCAGCGAACACCTGAGAAATAGATACATTCTGAAAACGATGCACTTGGAATTGAACGCCAATTCTAACAAGATAACGAACGTGGCCACTCCCACGAATCCCAAGGACGTGGCGACCAAACACTACATAGATCTGGAACAGAGAAAGTCTGACAGACGAGAAATGAAATCGGATCTGAATGCGGGATTCCACAAGATATTGAATCTGTCGAAGATCGACGACACGGATGCGGACTCAACCACAGTCAACAAGGGCTACATAGATTCTGCATGATACAATCGCAAGAATACCTAGAATCGCAAGTAGACGATCTCTACCTGAACAAAGAATCTGGCAGAACCATGGAGGGTGGCATCAACATGAACAGTCACAATTTATTCGGTCTCGATCACGATCCCGAATTCGATTCCAGCGCGGTAAGCAGGAAGTACGTGGACGACAACTCGGTCTGGAGAAAGGGTGACATCATGGAAGGTAAACTAGACATGGGTGGACACGCGCTCACGAATCTACCGGATCCCGTCAACATGACGGATGCCTGCACCCTGATTTCGGTGGTGGAGAAAGTCAAATATGCTAGACAATTGATCACCGTGTGGGCCGAAGAGGCCGGCGCCTTAGATGAGGGAAAAGCTGAGTGGTCTTTCAGAAATGGAGGTAGCGGATCGAAACATGGTTAGGTGGGATATCCCATGCCATTGGGAGGTGAAATCGGATTTGAATAACAGAGCAGTCATCAATCTCATGGTGAATGGTGTGGAGAGCGATAAGAGATACAGCGTCGAAAAGACTGAGAATCAACACGCGAATGTTAGCACGTTCGGCACGCCTCTCAAAGTGAATGCCGGAGACAGGATTAATTTCGTCATGAAAACCAATAATCCTGATGCTGCCACTTCCGTGGTGAGTCTACTGATCGAACTAGATCCTTTGAACAAACAGTGAACGCGTGGAAAATAATGAATTAAAAGAAAAATAATGTGTGATTATTAAAAACAAAAAAAAAAGTAATGAGATTTAGAAAGATGTTCAATCTTTCTAGATCACATTACTTTATTTATTTTTTTTGTTTTTTTTGTTTTTAATAATGACTCATTACTTTTTATTTTTTTTTGTTTTTTATTTTTTTTTCACACTCATCTCTCATCGAATGATCGACATCTTATTTCCGTCCGATTCGAATTGTAATTCTCTGTTCGACAGGACCAGGTCGAAGGCTTCGTTTTTTCTCGGCACATTCCTATCGAATTGCATCTTGATCTGAATGTCTAACATGCTACTCTTGAGTCGTTCACTCTGTTTACTGACGTCAAACACGAACATGGGATACATCGACTTGTATTCGCCGGGAGATATGTTAGGATCGCTCATCAATTCGTCTAGACCGTGATACTTCTTTCTAAAATCAGCGGCGTCGCCATACAGTCTGGAGAAATTGTTCTTGTCGAACGACGCATTGTAATCAATTGCTGGATATCTTGTGGCGTTCAGAAACACTTGCATGTTTCTCAAGTGGCAGTGATCGAACAGCGACGCATTCTTTTTCTGAGACCCGTCCCTATCAGTCTGAAATGCAACCACGATGAAACGCGGTCTCCTGGAAGCGGATTTCACCGTCAATCTCCAATCGAAGTGATTCGTGGAGGGATGAATGCTAGCCGTGTCGCACTGTCTCATTCTAAATCTCACGGGTAATTTACTCTTGGATTCTATGATCTTGTAGAGACGCGCTTTCTCCACGATCGAAGGCTCCACATGCGGAACGAACCACGATATCTTGTGTAGAGTTATCTTACCCGCATCAGTCGCAGTGAGTTTCACTATTGCGTCGTCGTTTCCTTTTCGAATCAATGTCAGATTGTGTTTGAATCCGTACATGATCTTGTTGTAATCGTCCACGAATCCGAAGATGTGTTTCAAAGGTATCCTGAACGAAAACGTCCCTTTGGGTCTGGTCATCTTGACGATGTAGTCGAATATCGTGGCGGCGCCTGCGCTAGCAGGGCTGATGGTGTCTTTCACCCACAACTGATTAAGTCTTCTGGATTTCGAAAAATCATCAGGATACGTCAAGAGTCCGAACATCGTGGTGGCCTGACCGGGATGAAAAACAGATTCTATCTCTTGTCCAGATAGCATGTATTTTATGTTACTGAATAGGTGCATGATGCCATTATTGGCAAGAGTAACCGTGTCGTCGTCGGCGTAGTCGCTCCCATCTTCCTTGGTGAGACGTCCCTGCACCACTATGTAACTCTCACTAGGATGTACGAATAGATCTTGAGTTTCTACGTTGATTCTTATCTCTCCCACATTGTTCAAACTCGTTCCGGTTACCGGTTTGTATTCGTGAACCTCATATTCTTGAATACTTTCATCTTTCACTATGCTTTGTGCTATATCTAGTATATTTGTCATTTTAAAGGACTTTTAGGGTTTTTTTTGTTTATTAATTAACTTGCTTTCTTTATCTAAAAAATAGTTTTTAATTATTTTTTTTATTATTATTTTTTTCTCTCTTATATATATATATGTGTGTAAACAAGAAAATGTTAAAGAGAGTAAATAAAAAAAAAATTTGTGTTCTTCATCAAAACTTCGTCTTCTGTAATTGTTGTTCATAAAACTTTCCGATGATCTCTTCTCCATCCAAAGCTTCGATTTCGTAAGTCACCGGATCGGTGTGAAATATTTTGATGATCACGAAAATTTCCGAGGTCCATCGAGGAGTATAACCTTTTTCGAAGTGCTTCTTATAAGCATAGATTCTCACTCGATCACCGACCGCAAATTTCGGCGTTCTAGACTTCTTCCTGATCTTAGATCTCTCGGGATATAGATTTGCGTAGACCCGTTTTTCGTTTCGAGGATCGCTAGCTTCCGCGGGAGTCATCTTGATCGATCTGTGTCGCATGTTGTTGTAATCTTTGACCAGACCGTTCAGAGCGTATATGTATTTCTTGGTCGAATTCGCCGTGAAGTATCTGTACATCTTCTCCTTCATCGTTCGATTCCAACGTTCCACCACGCTGGTTATCTCTTCGTTTTCGATCGAGTAGAGGTCTACCAATAGACGAACGTGCTTGTTGTAGAATTCCTTTCCCTTGTCCACCCACAATTTACTCGGTTTTCGAGATGACGAGTCGAACACGCTCTTCAGAGCCTCGGCGACGCAAGGTCCCGATTTATCCTTCAAAGCTCTGATCCAACCGTATTTGGAAAAAACATCGATGACCGTCAATAGATATTTGACGCCCTCGTTCCACCTCGAAAACGATCTCATGTCGACCAAGTCGGCAGACCAAATGTCATCCAGTCCCTTCACGAACACCCTTCTCTTTCGAAATTTACGCACTATGGGTTTGTGTAACTCCTCGGCCAATTCGCTCGTCAATAATCGTTTCTTCTTCTTTTCAGATGCGCTTTTTTTTTTAACGCCCCATCCGAATCGATGTTTCGCACCGATCAGATTGCCGACCAGCGAACGTTCCATCTTCTCTCTCCTGGTCGGATTCGATATGCCTCTCAATCTCCCCAACATGTTTTTGTCGCAGACGTCGTTGCGAGTCTTGGTGTCGGGATGTCCGGCGTAACACAGATCATGATCGTACGTGGCCGCGTCCACCCTATTCATGGGTTTGCTCCAATATTTGGGAGTCAGATCGGCGTTGAGTCTCTTGTTCAATTTCGTTCCGGGTCCCATGAAACTGTGACCGGGCAGATGCATTTCAAAAGGTAGATTATTGATCATTTTATTCACGATGCCTTTATCTTTGCTCGCGTTCTTTTTTTTGACGAATCGAGTCTTGATAGAACCACACACGTTGCAAATTCTGCGAAGCATCTGTCTGTCATTTTTAGTTCGCACTTCTCTAGAATTACTCATCTCGGTAACTCTCTTGCACTTTACGCAATACATTTTTTAAGAGTTATTTAAATTAATTTCGTTTTTTTATTTTAAATATAAATTTAATATTTTTTTTTTTTTTAAATTCTGTTCTTATTATATATATATATAAATATTTTTTTTTTTCAATCGCTGCTCTTGAGTTCTATCATCTTACTGAATTCCTCCCTGGCCTCTTTCCTTCCCTTTTCCACGAGAGAATTCTTCATCTCTTCCTTGATGATCTGACGAGTCTTGATTCTCACGGCTTCTTTCATGGCATCGTATTTCGTTTTCTCGCTCAATATCGCGAAGTATTCTCCGTCCGATATCCTACCATCTTTCAACGCCATAGAGATCATTTCGGATATCGTGTCGATCTTGGAGTCGGCCAAGACGCGAATCTTGTCGTGTTTCCTCGCCTTCAGATATAATTTCCTACTCAAAAAGTTTCCGAGCGTGCTAAACAATCCGGCGACGAGAGCCACTCCTTCTACGGTCAACACGATCGGAATGCCGACCGCGGTCGACAACAATCCGATGCCGGCCACGTGTAAACCCATGGAAATCGTGATGAGTGTCGTGTCGATCGCGTTGACGAATTTCACAAAACGCGAATACTTCTTCTTGAGGGAACGACGAGAATCTCTTTCTCGAGTCAGATACAATTGGATTCTACTGATTTGATCGATGCGATACCTCTCTCCTCTTTCTCTTTCTTCTAGCGACGGCGCCGTCGGCAAAACGCCGTTCAGCTTCTCGTCCTCGTCGTCCACTAACGTCGGATACAATTTATTTCTGGTTCTCATTTTGTTTTTTTTTCTTTCTTTCTAATATTAGATAAAAAAATTTATGTGTGTATTTATTTTCTACTCTCCCTTATTTTATATCAACGAAAAAAAAACTTAGACGTATGCTTCGTTCAGCAAAAATTTCTTGATGCATCCCTTGTCTTCTAAAGTCAAACTTCTACGCGCCAATTTCAGTTCTTCCGAATCTGTGGGCCTGTCTCGATTCTTACAGAAGACTAATCTCTTCCAAAACGTGATCACATCGTTGAATTTAACGCGTTCGAACGCCGGTTCGAAATACATGACGACCATATCTTCCCTTTCCATCGTTAGACACGAATGATTCTCGTGATCGAAGTCTAGATAATCCCGACATCCGACGCATCGTTCTAACAAGATGGGACGTAGTTGTTCGTTCACGCAGATTGCGTATGCTCTCATCAGGATGTTTAAAAGAAACCTCGCTCTAATAGTCTGAGAATCGCTCATGATTTACATATTTTTTTTTTATTATCTATTCGATTTGAAATATTTAATTTTTGTAAATAACTATTTATTTATATTTTTATTTTCTCCCCTATATTTATATCAATCAAAAACGTGACAGCGGGCTCGCGAATTTCCAACACACCGACGACGACACTCTTCGTTCAGATCGAGTTTCACGAGAATCGAGCGATCCGATCGCTCGATTAGCTGAGTTTTGGGAATTTTCTCATAGTGGGGAATTCCCCTAATAATGTCATAAATGGGAAAAAACCACCGCCTCAAAACAATTGCGGGTTCTGGACCACTGCCTCAAAACAATTGCGGGTTCTGGATCGCTGATCTAGAATCCCCAAGACCGTTTTTTGATGATGACCCAGAATTTTTTGCTTTTGCTCGCGTTCGCCAACGATGAATCGATGGTCTGATCTGCGATGGGAACGTCGACAAAAAATTAAGTACAAGATGAACATGAAGATGTACAATTTCACCCTTTTTTTAAAAAACGCGCGTTCACCACGAGTATTTGAACGTTAAAAGTGCGATCTAGGAGTCACAAAAAAACATGGGGGGGGGGGGGGGATTCAAGATCATTGTACAGTTTTGTGAACAAGCGTGTGATTTAACACTGAATTCCACGTTGGTGAACGCATCGTGAACGTATGTTGTACACGTACATGTACAAGTGATAGTAAACTCTCAATTATCACCTACTGTTGTGACAGTGTTGTCATTAAAATGTTTTGGTACTATACGTATTCTTTAGCGATCTTGTCATTGTATCACGTAAATGGTTAAATCCTTTACTGCTGGATGTAAGTGTGCCAACATGTAGAAATATAAATTCCATGTTCTATCTCCTGATCAAACGTGCGGCATTGGTTGGTTAAGGGTTCAAAACAATTATTTTCATGTTGATGGTCCACTTGTTTAGGTTTACGGATGACCAAAATTATCACTTACGTAACCATCTACAATAGTAGAAAAGCTTCGAATAATTTTATCTTATATTACGATCAGATCACCGAAGTTAAGCAACGTCGAGCTCGATTAGTCCTTGGATGGGTGACCGTCTGAACCATCGATTCGGACTGCCACGTTTTGTCCTTGGACAAGGCACTTAACCCCGATTGGCCACGTGGGGGCACGATGACACCGTGTACGAAGGCGTACTGCACGTCGATGGTGCGCATGTCTTCAATCAGTCTAACCCTGCCTGTGCGGAGTTACGATGTTGGGGAGCTCTCAGCGGCTCGTTGTTGCTCGGTGGTTCTCTCCGTCTATTCCGGCTTCCTCCACCCGTAAAACTGTCACCGACACGATCTGACCTTGGCTGTTAAAGTGCCGTTAAACCGTAATAAATAAATAAATATCTTATTTTACGATGTCGAAAGTAACATCACTTGCAGGTTCGACTCCACAAATCACTTGAGGTCGTTACATCAGTAATACTTGTTTTTCATCACTTGACGTTAAAGTTGCTGAGGTTCAAGTTATTCTCGGATGTTTCAGCTTATTGGCGTAGAAATATCCACTGTGTGGCAAATATGGACCTCCGCAGTCACGATCTTAGCTAACGAGATGCGCCTACGTTCTAAGGATACGCCATCCACATATTAAACGTAAAAATAAATAGAGAGTAATCGCTTGTCCGGACTGGTTACGTGAAATAATTCATGAGAGGTGAGGGACGTTGTAAAAACACGTCACACACCTCTCATGAATTATTTATGAACCCCTCTTTGGAACGACGAGCTCGTTCCAAAGATGGGTCATAACCTATGTTTTTGAGACAAAAAATTAAAAAATAATGAAAATTAATTCCGATTTTTGTGAATAGCGCTTGCCGATTTTGGCCCTTACGTTGGGTGAAGGGTCAATGCAGAACAAACTCATTTCGAACTAATATAGCTGTATTGAAAGGCTTACAACAGCCTATCAGCTGGAGCGTATTGTAATTGATCATTTTGGAATTGCCGTTGGACTTGTGATTACTTCCGTTTGTCAAAGAATACACTTCCTCTGGTCTAGTGGTTTATTCTTTGGTGTTTGAGCTTCTCAAGATACGGGACGTGACTAAGATGTAAATGATGACTACAGAAAGCAGGTGCGTAAATATATTGTCTATGTTGAAACAGTTTTCATTTGAAACATAGCTGAATGAACATAGAACATAATCAACAACGTTTGTTCCGTTTTATTGATAACATTTCATGCTATGTTAGATTACTCGCCTTTGTTTTTCATCTCAGTGCTAGGAATCTTCTAAAAAACGTTTTGTTCTTTTCTTTCCTTTGCATCCGTTAAATTGAATTCGAAAAGCAGAATAATAATAATACTTTGGCTTTTCACTGATTTGGCGCGGTCCCCAACGAGGAAGTCCACCTCAGCCTCGTGACCCGCCTAGTCACCCATCCCCCACTACCCCCTTAATCTCCCGGCGTTTTGACACAAATGGTTTTCTAGTTTTCCTCATTGGCGCTTTTTTCAATCTCTTTAATATTGACTCTTTCCTTCATATCACCACTCATGCTTTTATCCCAGTCTTCTATTAGGTTTTCAAGGAATCTTATTCTTCTGGTCGAATATTTAACCCTTTACCCAACGAATCGGCCACATCCGCCCGCGTAATATGCAAATTCAGCAGCTGAAAAAATATTATTGTTCCAAAAATTTCAACAAAACCATATCATGTGACCCCTCTTTGGAACGAGCTCGACGAGCTCGTTCCAAAGAGGGGCCACATGATATCGTTTTGTTGAAATTTTTGAAAAAATGTAAACAAATATCTAAAATATTAAATTTTGATATCGTCTGCGTTGGGTGAGGGGTTAAGGCATTCTAAATTGAAATGTTCCAGGTCTCCATTACCCATAATCTTCACATTTGGCACCCTCTTTCATCGCCTTTCCAGATTTTCCCGCTCATCTCGCGTGACTTTGCTCTCACTTTGAACAACTAAGTGTCATTCTTCTCATGAATGGCAAAAATATTTCTTTGAGTTTGTACTAGAAGGATTGCAAAATACAGCCATTCAGTTATTTTAAGGTAGTCTATTGTTAAAATTTTGGCCTTTTACTAATGACATAGCAGACTTTCAGGCAGTTCTCTCAACCACACGACAACAGTTCCATAGCAAAATTTAGTTTCCACATGTTCTATGCTGCTTTCCCAATATTTCAGTATATTTAACTCGGGTTATTTCTTTCTGGCTATTTTTTGGACTTTGGAGAACATTTCCAGAAATTTGAAGAAAGTTAAGCTGGACGACCCCTTAAATGAACGCGACCTGAAAACACGTCCTCTGTATAGAACAATAAACCCTGACAAGAGGAGACTTTGCATATCCGCCAAATATAAACATATCAGAAACTAAATATAAACATATCAGAAACTAAGGCACGAGGGAGGTTATATTTTAGTGTTTGTATCAAGGCGTCGTTTCCATAATGGCTGGCAGAAAGGTTGGTTAAAAATTAAACGCTCATGTCGATACCCAGTTCAAGCATTGACGTCGGACTATAATAAGATTTGCTGCAGTTGAAATTTGCCCTAACCCAATTAACACTGGAGTCGAAGTAACAGTAAGGGAACGGAAGAGATCTCCACGCTCTCACCATTATAAGTTATTGCGATGAATTGACGGTAAAATGGTCAGAGGTTTGCAGCTCGGTGCTTATGTTCAACCGAGACGCGAAAGGTCGAGGCTGAACATACGCCCCGAGCCACAAATCTCAGACCATGTTACTGTAAATTCATCACAATAACGTATATGTTCCAATAAGACCCTACCCAAAGCCCAAAATTCAGATGGGGAAATGAACGAGGCAGCTTCAATGAACAAGGCAACTTTAGCGATAACAAATTTAGTAAACAAACCACTCGACGACCCCAGGACGCCACTGGACAACAAACAATCAATGAGCTAAAGGTCGAGGTTACTCCATCTTAGTTCAAATCATGAACAAGTTCATGATTTGAACTGAGATGGGGTAAACTCAACTTTTTTATCAAGTGGGCTGTGAGTATACATTCATAGGGTGATCACTGGCCTTAATTTTACAGGCAATATGCATATTGAACCTCCTCCCATTGTTGTCATCTTTTCAAATATTTCACTTGGTGACGTCCGATAGCATATGCCATTGGAGCCATAAACATAGAAAAATAATAAGCGAGCTCTCGTCCAACCAGAGGGCGAGGATTTTAGTCTTATTGGAACATAATATAATTACATTGTCTTCAGAGCCAAACCTGTCCATGGTATCTCTTCGAACACTTAGATCCGTTCCATCCTCAATCCATTTGCTTGATAAATATTACCGTGCAACAGCTGGCACAAAAACTTCTAATTATATGCAATGCGAGGGTGTGAGTTACCGGTAAGCATTTGGATTGTAGAATTTCTACCCAGACAGTAACCGGATTAAAGGAGTAAAACCACAAAATTAGGGAAGTTTCTTAAGGGAATATTTGCACCTTCATTCATAAGGTATTCTTTTTCCAAGTGCTATCTCCATCGGTTTTAATTGTAGCACCACGAAATGTTCTTGATCTTTGATAGGTTAGGTAACATCATCATCATCATCATCATCGTGTGATTATATTTCTGTCTCTAACACGATATGGTCCTGGCTGTTGAAAGTGTCGTTAAAACCCTGTAAACAAGGAAACATTTCGCCGTCGTTCTCCTCATTTGCACCACCATCATCATCGTCATGAGTACTTGTCTGTCGTTCTCCTCATTTGTACCCCTCTTTTCATTTCAACAGCTGGGTGTCATTACTAACATGTTGCTAATTCTCACATTTCTGTGCAGGAAGTTATTAACTCTTAACCCGCCGAATATATTCAAAATATTTTTCATTAAATCTAGTCATGGCTGCTTTACAGCAGCCATGACTAGATTTGATGGAAAATAGGTCTAAATTTCTCAAAAGAAATCATTGGTCGAAAAGTTCATTCAGTTTACAGGGGAGAAATTTGGTTAAATGTCCCCAAATTTGACTCATTTCGCTTATAAGGGATTTGTATCCTGGGCAGGAATCCCCTCGGTGGAATGCCAAGAGTTAATTTACAAACTAAAAACCACAAAGCTGTACTTTAGGAAGTTAATTGCCCCATTTGGTATATTTGATTGAATTTCAAACTCAACGACCGACATGTTCCAAGTAAAGTTCAGCTGACCGACACACTCAGACTTGAGTCCGAAATTGATTCATTTTACAATATCGGGTCATTGTGCTAACGATGAAGGGCCGGCTCCAGGTTGAATTCTATTCAGGATCCCGAACCTTGTCGCTGTCTCTAAGTCATGATGTCGAACATACGTTTCGCGCCCTTCGATTTCTATACTGTCGGAATGCAGAGAAGCCCGTTGGTCACACATAAAAGTATTTCCCCAAAGCCTCCATGTTGGGGGGGGGGGGTATGGGTGGTGTTTTGGGACTGATAAATAGACAGAACGCGACGTGTGTTTGAATCGGTATGTGTTTTACGTAACCAGTTGGAATGGCGTAGTCATATTTCACGAGAGCCGTAGGCTCAAACGAGTTGGAATGGCGTAGTCATATTTCACGAGAGCCGTAGGCTCAAACGAAATATGACTAAGCCATTCCAACGAGTTATGTAAAACGCTCACCGATTCAAACACACATAGCGTTCTGTATTTATTACACATCCCGGTGCGTTAAAATTTATTTAAATACACAAATTTTAATTCTGATGTTTAACCCCAAAGATGGAGAGTACGTTAGTTTTTGTTTGAAACGGTATAGCTCCAATTTGGAGCCTAGGTGCTCAAATTTTTATAATCGGATATTTATTTGTCGCACACTGGGCTCCACATCTGGACCTTGTATTTATTATATACCACGAAACGAGAAACAAGTTTAGATAATTGGTCCTTGTTAAATACATGCTGGTCGTTCGGTCCAAACAAAACATTGCATGTGCTCGCTAAACAACACTGAAAAAGAATCGGATATTTATTGACATGGATAACACCTACCGCATTAAAAAAATGTTTTCTTCCCGTTCATGCGACAATCAGTGCATGTTTCGGGGGAACACTTTTTGGGTAATTGAAAATTGGCAATGGACACTCAGCCGAAACGAAGTCAAGTAACAAGTTTTAAAGAAGATTCTTCAACAAAAACGCCGATACAAGCGTCTTAACATCAAAACATTTAACAGTTTTCCCGGAACACGTTCTAAAACAAAATAAAAACTGTGTTTCAAATAAAATCGCCAACGAGCATTCTACTCTTATTCTCGAATAAAACGGAAATTATATTGATAATAACGAATGATCGATCTCATCAGTGCAGGGCCGTCGAGGAATATCCAGGCCTCGATCGAGAGAAAAAAAGGGGCTCGTGTAGTCCAAACTTGTACCTGAAGTCCGTAATATAATTTTTTGGTGTGATATGCTCCAAAGGACTTATAACACCAAAATAATATATAAAGGACTTTGGGTCCAAGTTTGGACTAGGCCCCGTGTTAATGTCTAGCCACGAGGCGGTGCGCATCATACCCAGTCGTATGGCGACGAGTGGAGGCGAGTACGAAAGGGGCGTCCCTTTCTCGTAGGTGGGGGAAGGGAAAAACAAAATCGTTTTTATGGATGTCAAAAGATGAGGTTTCCCCAATTTTGACACATGACCATGAATTCTTGCGTGAGGGAGTGGGGGAACGCAGAATTCGCGTAATATTGAAATAACCACCAGAAAACATGGTTTCAACTGCATAGGAGTGCTTGAGGTTGTACTCCAGCAGTGACGCGAGTGGGGCCCATTAACGTTTGCCTCTTGTTACTACATCCCCACCCCTCCTACCTCCTGTCGACGGCCTGCACCACTGGTAGTGCCGGGTCCCATCACCAGGGAAATACAGCAATCCAGCTTCACCCCCCTCCAACATTTGCCCTTCTATATATGATGTGCCACACGGACATTCGCCACTAGGAAATAAGGCCCTTAGTTCAGCTCCTGTCCGGGTGGTAAATATTCAGGTGATAACTTCCGGTTGGACAGGTCTCCTGGTGGTGGGGAACGACCGACATTCATTTATAAAAGATAACATTAAATATGTTTGGTAATACTTTTATTCAATTTTAGCTCCGAGTTATCAATCGGTCGTTTAAGTATGGGTATAGCACACTACTATCTACCCCCCCCCCCCCTCCCCACACACACACCCACACACACACACACGCGCGCGCATTGTCCCACGCGCGTATAGAGGCGAGGTGATGACTAAAACGAAAAGGGGTCTACCACTCTCGTCGTCGGGATTCTGAAGCTTCAAACGGGAAAAAATTGGAAAATGGCACTTGTGGAAGTTCAGTGTGGCCCATCGGGGGCATTTTACACATGACCACACTATATTCCGACCAACATATTCATGCTGGTGTGGATTCATCGCAAAGTTTGAAAATGGGAGAATATGTGATTTCTAACGACTCACGAGAAACCGCACAATCTTGAGATTTCGCGCATTGCATAGAGTGAAATATTATCTGCGAATGCCGGACATGTGCCCCCCGGACGAGTGCACCCCCCCCCCCCTCTTGACATTTGCCCCCGGACATGAGCCCCCCCCCCGGACATGAGCCCCCTCGTTATAGCAAATATGGACATGAGCCCCCTCCCCTCCCATTCCCGGACAACTGCCCCCCTCCCCTGTCTGTCATCATTTTATTACTGCTTACTGCGAAAAGCACTTGAACAACGGTATACAATAAAATGTTTTGTGTCGGACACAATAATAAAATAATGACAGGCAGGGGGGGGTGGTCAGTTGTCAGGGCCGTCGAGGGGGGGGGGGGGGGGGTAACCGATGTAGTAACACCGGAGCCCGCCGTTAATGGATGGCACATGACCATGAATTCTTGCGGAGCGGCGAGTAATATTGAAATATCCACCACAAAGCATGGTTCAAATTGCATAAGAATGCTGGAGCTTGTACTCCAGCAGGGCAGCTACCGGGCATAGGCGTATGAATGTGAAAAAAATTGGATTTGTCGGGCAATTTCATATTAAAAATTGAATTTTACGGGCAATTTCATATTTTTTACGGGCCAATTGGAGTTGCGGCGAAATCATTTATCGGGCAAATATCCCAGCCCCCCCCCCCCCCCAACATTAACCCACACGCCTATGCTACCGGGCCCCCATTAACGGCGGGCTCCGGTGTTACTACATCGGTTACCTCCCACCTCCCCGGACCCCCACCTCGACGGCCCTGATAACTGACCACCCCCCCCCTCCACACACCCTTCCTGTCATCATTTTATTATTCTAAAAAATTACTATTTAATAGGACGTACCCAGAAAATTATATTACGGACTTCGGGTCTGTCTTATTCTTTCGGATATTCTTTCGCCAGCCTTGGCAGTTTCCGGTAACGAGGGGGCTCATGTCCCGGGGGGGGGGGAGGGGGGGCTCATGTCCGGGTGGCAAATGTCAAGGGGGCACTCGTCCGGGGGGGGGGGGGGGCACATGTCCGGCATTCAAATGTTTTAGTTGAAAATATTCCATACGATGCAGTTGTGTACAAACATTTGATATATGAAAATAAAAAATAATAAAAAAAAAAATTCCAAGTGTTGTTAACGTATTTCACGATACAATATAAGGTTTTGTTCGTCCACACATGGGAAAATGTCCTTTCTGGTAATGTATGGAGTTTTGTACCCATGCATGCGTTATTGACCCATGCATGCGTTATTGGCCTTGTGGTGTCTTGTGTATATATGGCGATGTGTCCAGCATTCAGTTACAAAGATATTTGGGCTAGCTCAAAAACATATTTGCAACTTTATACCCTTGTCTACCAGGAAGGAATTGGAGACGAGCCCCTAAAATGGCTTTTTATCGAATCTGGTGTGTGTGTGTGTGGGGGGGGGGGGGGGGGGGAGGGGGGGACTTGGTGTTACGAGCCTCGATAATGCACGCGGAATCATTTTTTGAGCAAAATCTCTCCCCCTCCCCCCCCCCATCCACACACACACACATACACCGGATGCCTTTCCGACCTTGTAATTGGGGAGGAAATCAGCCCCCTCCCCCCCCAATAAAAAAAGAAGAAGAATTTAGTGGAACAAGAGAGTACCCCAACTTTCAATTTGTTCATATACTTCACACACAGGGTCACGTTACACACGATTTTTATGTCCCAAATAATATTTATTCGAAAATCATACTGGTCACCCCAATGATCATATTATATTAAAAATAGCGGCATGTTATGCTATTATCATGTGGGTGTCGAGTATGATTTTCTAATAAATATTATTTGGGAATTAAAAAAATAGTTTGTAACGTGCCACTGTGCTTCACACTTTTGCGAGTTCATTATTCATTGTTTTCTTCTGAGTTTGATTGAGGTCACTTTCTCTGACAGCTCAAACCGATGTCGGGAGTGCCAAATAAAAAAAAATATTGTTTGTCTGAAGGATTTATGTGAAAAATAGGCCAATTCACATTTTTGTATTACGTTGCCTTTTAGTTCCCTCCCAATTCAAATGTCGTTCTTAAATTGGCCCGCTTTGTGGCTCCCGAGTTTAGGATTTGACTGTGACGTCACGGTGTGATGGTAAATCCCAATGTGAAATTAGGAAATCTTCTTGAATTTTGCTAGGGCTATGTCGAATATCGAACATTTTTGGAATGACAAACATCGAACTGGGCAATATTTTTGTGCAGAATTGTTTAAGAGGTGACCAACTTGAACTGCAAACTGGAATAAGCTTGTGAAAGAAGGTAATTCAGTCATTTTTATACACCCAAACCGTTCGTACCGAAAAACCGTTACGAACGCCCGATTGAAAAATCGCCTTTAAATTTCTAGCTGAGAACGAGCACATAAAATATCAAAATCATAAAATAAGCTCGTTCGAGGCTAGAAATCCAGCTAGAAACGGTACTGATCAAATGGATCGATAAAAAAATCAAAACAATCTTTTGGGAACCAGGCTAAATTACATTCGTTATCTTTTCTATTGGGCGCCTTTGTTAAAATTCGTATCGCCGTTTCTCTTCGGTTGGTTCCATTCACGTCTAACCATTTGGTGGCTAATTATAATTACAAATTTGGGCGGATTTTCAAAACAGCTCAGAGAAACACAGACGATCGATAATTGTAAAACGAAATTTGGAAACGTTTCGAAGCGTAACTAAGGACACGACAGGAAAGAAACTAGTCTAAATGGTGCTGGGGGAAAAGTTCCGGCTTGTACATCAGCAGTTAAATGCAGAAACATTTTTGTAATAGCGGCGATTCTGTAAAATACAAGGGTTCAAAGTTTCATGGATGTGTAATAAATAAATTTCAACAACTACCACATTCTCGAAGGTTTTTAGGTTCTCGACGCCTTGCAATCGCCAATCGCTTTTGAAAGAATACACTTTAATTTCTGTAAAAAATGAATATCTTATGCTGATAAAGTGAGCATTTTTCGCGGCAATACAAATTGAATATTTACATATTTTAATCATTATTAACAGAAAACAAGGACTGTGATTGCAGCGTTATATGTGTTCCTGCTAGGTAAACAAAATGAATGTTTGAGAATGTTTTACGCTGTGACTACAGCTTGCACGTCACTGACTGTCATCTTTCGGGAGGTTGTCGCATTGATTGACTTGACGCCATTTAGGGAGTAGAGAAGCGAAGGAGCAGATTGAGTTCCAACAATCCGGTTGTACAGAGATCTGTGTTCGAGTCTCGCAGCAACGACGGGGAAATTATAAGAGAGGATAACCGAGAGTAGGGAGAAAAGGAGAGTCCACGACCACTTGTACATGTACGTGTACAAACATACGCACACGATGCGTTCACCAACGTGGAATTCAGTGTTAAATCACACGCTTGTTCACAAAAACTGTACATGGTCTTGAATCCCCCCCCATGTACAGTCGTGACTCCTAGATCGCACTTTTAACGTTCAAATACTCGTGGTGAAATCGCGTTTTTTAAAAAAAGGGTGAAATTGTACAGTTCACTTTCATCTTGTACGTAATTTTTCGTCGACGTTCGCATCGCAGATCAGACCCATCGATCCATCGTCGGCGAACGCGATCGAAAGCAAAAGATTCTGGGTCATCATCAAAAAACAGTTTGGGTTCAGAACCCGCAATTGCGTTGATACAGATGGTCCACAACTCTCCCTTGTTTTTGAAGCGATGGGTTTTTTCCCCATTTATGACATTATTATTAGGGGAATTCCTCCACTATGAGAAATTCTCAAAAAAAACACTCAGCTGATCGAGCGATCGGATCGCTCGATTCTCGTAATAAAACTCGATCTGAACGAAGAGTGTTGTTGACGTCGGTGTGTGTTGGAAATTCGCGAGCCCACTATCACGTTTTTTGATTGATATATATATACAGGGAGAAAAAAAAATATAAATAAATAGTTATTTAGAAAAATAAATATATCAAATCGAATAGATAATAAAAAAAAATACGTAAATCATTAGCGATTCTCAGACTATTAGAGTGAGGTTTCTTTTAAACATGCTGATGAGAGCATACGCAATCTGCGTGAACGAACAACTACGTCCCATCTTGTTAGAACGATGCGTCGGATGCCGGGATCATCTAGACTTCGATCACGAGGATCATTCCTGTCTGACGATGGAAAGGGAAGATATGGTCGTCATGTATTTCGAACCGGCGTTCGAACGCGTTAAATTCAACGATGTGATCACGTTTTGGAAGAGATTAGTCTTCTGTAAAAATCGAGACAGGCCCACAGATTCGGAAGAACTGAAATTGGCGTGTAGAAGTTTGACTTTAGAAGACAAGGGATGCATCAAGAAATTATTGCTGAATGAAGCATACGTCTAAGTTTTTTTTTCATTGATATAAAAATAAGGGAGAGTAGAAAATAAAAAAAAAAATAAATACACACATAAATTTTTTTTTTTATCTAATATTAGAAAGAAAGAAAAAAAAAACATAAAATGTGAACCAGAAATAAATTGTATCCGACGTTAGTGGACGACGAGGACGAGAAGGTGAACGGCGTTTTGCCGACGGCGCCGTCGCTAGAAGAAAAAGAAAGAGGAAAGAGGTATCGAGAGATTCTCGCCGTTCTCTCAAGAAGAAGTATTCACGTTTCGTGACATTCGTCAACGCGATCGACACAACACTCATCACGATTTCCATGGGTTTACACGTGGCCGGCATCGGATTGTTGTCGACCGCGGTCGCCATTCCGATCGTGTTGACCGTAGAAGGAGTGGCCCTCGCCGCCGGATTGTTTAGCACGGTCGGAAATTTTTTGAGTAGGAAATTATATCTGAAGGCGAGGAAACATGACAAGATTCGCGTCTTGGCCGACTCCAAGATCGACACGATATCCGAAATGATCTCTATGGCGTTGAAAGATGGTAGGATATCGGACGGAGAATACTTCACGATATTGAGCAAGAAAACAAAATACGATGCCATGAAAGAAGCCGTGAGAATCAAGACTCGTCAGATCATCAAGGAAGAGATGAAGGATTCTCTTGTGGAAAAGGGGAGGAAAGAGGCCAGGGAGGAATTCAGTAAGATGATAGAACTCAAGAGCAGCGATTGAAAAAAAAAATATATATATATAATAAGAACAGAATTTTAAAAAAAAAAATATTAAATTTATATATAAAATAAAAAAAACGAAATTAATTTAAATAACTCTTAAAAAAATGTATTGCGTAAAGTGTAAGAGAGTTACCGAGACAAGTAATTCTAGAGAAGTGCGAACTAAAAATGACAGACGGATGCTTCGCGGAATTTGCGACGTGTGTGGTTCTATAAAGACTAGATTTCGTCAAACAAAAGAACACGAGCAAAGGTAAAGGCATCGTGAATAAAATGATCAACAATCTACCTTTCGAAATGCATCTGCCCGGTCACAGTTTCACGGGACCCGGAACGAAATTGAACAAGAGACTCAACGCCGATCTGACACCCAAATCTTGGAGCAAACCCGTGAATAGGGTGGACGCGGCCACGTACGATCATGATCTGTGCTACGCCGGACATCCCGACACCAAGACTCACAATGACGTCTGCGACAAAAACATGTTGGGGAGATTGAGAGGCATATCGAATCCAACCAGGAGAGAGAAGATGGAATGTTGGCTGGTCGGCAATCTGATCGGTGTGAAACGTCGATTCGGATGGGGCGTTCAAAAAAAAAAAGCACATCTGAAAAGAAGAAGAAACGATTATTGACGAGCGAATTGGCCGAGGAGTTACACAAACCCATACTGCATAAATTTCGAAAGAGAAGGGTGTTCATGAAGGGTCTGGATGACATTTGGTCTGCCGACTTGGTCGACATGAGATCGTTTTCGAGGTGGAACGAGGGCGTCAAATATCTATTGGCGGTCATCGACGTGTTTTCCAAATACAGTTGGATCAGAGCTTTGAAGGATAAATCGGGACCTTGCGTCGCCGAGGCTTTGAAGAGCGTGTTCGACTCGTCTTCTCGAAAACCGAGTAAATTGTGGGTGGACAAGGGAAAGGAATTCTACAACAAGGACGTTCGTCGATTGGTAGACCTCTACTCGATCGAAAACGAAGAGAAAGCCAGCGTGGTGGAACGTTGGAATCGAACGATGAAGGAGAAGATGTACAGATACTTCATGGCGAATTCGACCAAGAAATATATATATGCTCTGAACGGTCTGGTCAAAGATTACAACAACACGCGACACAGATCGATCAAGATGACTCCCGTGGAAGCTAGCGATCCTCGAAACGAAAAACGGGTCTACGCGAATCTATATCCCGAGAGATCTAAGATCTGGAAGAAGTCTAGAACGCCGAAATTTGCGGTCGGCGATCGAGTGAGAATCTATGCTTATAACAAGCACTTTGAAAAGGGTTATACTCCTCAATGGACCTCGGAAATATTCGTGATCATCAAAATATTTCACACCGATCCGGTGACTTACGAAATCGAAGCTTTGGATGGAGAAGAGATCATCGGAAAGTTTTATGAACAACAATTACAGAAGACGAAGTTTTGATGAAGAACACAAAATTTTTTTTTTGTTTACTCTCTTTAACATTTTCTTGTTTACACACACATATATATAAGAGAGAAAAAAATAATAATAAAAAAAATAATTAAAAACTATTTTTTAGATAAAAAAAGCAAGTTAATTAATAAACAAAAAAAAAAACCTAAAAATCCTTTAAAATGACAAATATACTAGATATAACACAAAGCATAGTGAAAGATGAAAGTATTCAAGAATATGAGGTTCACGAATATGAACCGGTAACCGGAACGAGTTTGAACAATGCGGGAGAGATAAGAATCAATGTCGAAACTCAAGATCTATTCGTACATCCTAGCGAGAGTTACATAGTGGTGCAGGGGCGCCTCACCAAGGAAGATGGGAGCGACTACGCCGACGACGACACGGTTACTCTTGCCAATAATGGCATCATGCATCTATTCATTAACATAAAATACATGCTATCTGGACAAGAGATAGAATCTGTTTTTCATCCCGGTCAGGCCACCATGATGTTCGGACTCTTGATGTATCCTGACGATTTTTCGAAATCCAGAGGACTTAATCAGTTGTGGGTGAAAGACACCGTCGGCCCTGCTAGCGCCGGCGCCGCCGCGATATTCGACTACGTCGTCAAGACGTCCAGACCTAAAGGAACGTTTTCGTTCAGGATACCTTTGAAACACATCTTCGGATTCGTGGACGATTACAACAAGATCATGTACGGATTCAAACACAATCTGACGTTGATTCAAAAAGGAAACGACGACGCAATAGTGAAACTCACCATGACCGATGCGGGTAAGATAACTCTACACAAGATATCATGGTCCGTTCTGCACGTGGAGCCTTCGATCGATGAGAAAGCGCGTCTCTACAAGATCATAGAATCCAAGAGTAAATTACCCGTGGGATTTAGAATGAGACAGTGCGACACGGCTAGCATTCCTCCCTCCACGAATCACTTCGATTGGAGATTGATGGTGAAATCCGCTTCCGAGAGACCGCATTTCATCGTGGTTGCATTTCATACCGATAGGGACAGGGCTCAGGAAAAGAATGCGTCGCTGTTCGATCACTGCCATTTGAGAAACATGCAAGTGTTTCTGAATGCCACGAGATATCCAGCAATCGATTACAACACGTCGTTCGACAAGAACGATTTCTCCAGACTGTAAGGTGACGCCGCTGATTTTAGAAAGAAGTATCACGGTCTAGACAAATTGATGAGCAATCCCAACATATCTCCCGGTGAATACAAGTTGATGTATCCCATGTTCGTGTTCGACGTCAGTAAACAGAGTGAACGACTCAAGAGTAGCGTGTTCGACATTCAGATCAAGATGCAATTCGATAGGAACGTGCCGAGAAAAACCGAAGCCTTCGCCCCTGGTCCTGTCAGATAGAGAATTACAATTCGAATCGGACGGAAATAAGATGTCGATCATTCGATGAGAGACGAGTGTGTGAAAAAAAAATTAATAAACGTTAAAAATGTGGATGTAAGATTAATTAAAAACTAAAATCTCGAAAACAAAATGGATGTTTTTGACACGAAAACAACAAATCATCTGTTCACTTCAGATTACTACGACGTTAAAATAAAATACTTGGAAAAATGGATTCAAATTGAATATGAAGAATGTAACACAAAAAAAGGATGGAATAGTTGTGATTTTAACGAATATCATTTAAAAGAAAAAGAAGAGTTTGATCTCATAAGATCTAACGAAGAAATTATAAAAAATACAATTTTAAAATGTCGCAAATGTAAGAAACGTCAAATAAAAATCGAATCTCAACAAACTAGATCTGGTGATGAACCAACAACCGTATTCGCAAAGTGTATAAATTGTAATCATAAATGGATAGAAAATTAAAAAAAAAAAAAAAAGTAATGAGATATAGAGAACATCTCTCTATATCTCATTACTTTTTTTTTTTGTTTTTTTGTTTTTTTTTTTTTTTAATAATCACACATTATTTTTTTTTAATTCATTATTTTCCACGCGTTCACTGTTTGTTCAAAGGATCCAGTTCGATCAGTAGACTCACCACGGAAGTGGCGGCTTCGGGATTATTGGTTTTTGTGACGAAATTAATCCTGTCTCCGGCGTTCACTATGAGAGGCGTGCCGAACGTGCTAACATTCGCGTGTTGATTCTCAGTCTTTTCGACGCTGTATCTCTTATCGCTCTCCACACCATTCACCATGAGATTGACGACCGCTCTGTTAATCAAATCCGAGCAAGCCAGACTCATTCGAAGGATTTCACCTCCCAACGGCATGGGATATCCAACCTGACCGTGTTTCGATCCGCTACCTCCATTTCCGAAAGACCACTCGGCTTTTCTCTCATCTAAGGCGCCGGTCTCTTCGGCCCACATGGTGATCAATTGTCTAGCATATTTGACTTTCTCCACCACCGAAATCAGGATGCAGGCATCCATCATGTTCACGGGATCCGGTAGATTCGTGAGCGTGTGTCCACCCATGTCTAGTTTACCTTCCATGATGTCGCCCTTTCTCCAGACCGAGTTGTCGTCCATGTACTTTCTGCTGACAGTGCTGGAATCGAATTCGGGATCGTGATCGAGACCGAATAAATTGTGACCGTTCATGTTGATGCCACCCTCCATGGTTCTGCCAGATTCTTTGTTCAGGTAGAGATCATCCACTTGCGATTCTAGGTATTCTTGCGATTGTATCACAAGAATCTACATAGCCCTTGTTGACCGCGGTTGAGTCCGCATCCGTGTCGTCAATCTTCGACAGATTCAATATCTTGTTGAATCCCGCATTCAGATCCGATTTCATTTCTCGTCTGTCAGACTTTCTCTGTTCCAGATCTACGTAGTGTTTGGTCGCCACGTCCTTGGGATTCGTAGGAGTGGCCACGTTCGTTATCTTGTTAGAATTGGCGTTCAATTCCGAGTGCATCGTTTTCTGAACGTATCTATTTCTCAGGTGTTCGCTGAATCTCGCGTGAGAGTCGTCCGAGTATTTCTTGGTTGCGGCATAGGTGGGATCTATGGGATTCGCGACGTTCACCAAACGTTTGGATTTCAGATCCAGATCATCGGTCATGGTTTTATCCACGTAATTATCCAGCAGGATTCTTTCGAAATCGGCATTCCCCCTGTCAACGTATTTCTTAGTCGCAGCATCTGCGAGATCTATCGGCTTGGGAAGATTGTAGAGCTTCTTATCATTCATGTTCAAAGGTTCTTCTCGAGGTTCGTATCTCCGAACGTAACACTCGTCCAAGTTGGCAACGTCGTAACCATCGTCGACTTCGAACGTCTTCCTCTTCTTTCTTGGGTTGACTTTCTCATCGTCACTTCTACCAAATTTATCGACTGGCATGTTGTTGTGGAATTTTTTTTTTGTTGTTGTTTAGAAAAAATGTGTTCAAAATGCAGTTTATTAAAAATGAACTATGTTATTTTATTTTTCGTTTTTTATTCGATTAAAATTTTTTTAAAATAATTTTTTATCTTTATATATACTATAAAAAAAAAATCTCTCTCTAATGTAAATCATTGAGAATGTCTTGAAATTCATCTCCTTCAGACCATCTCTTGAGAACGTAGAGACACAGGTGACCGCAAAACACTTGATCTGGTGATTGCACTTGATCCATGTTGTAACTAACCATCGATTTGTTGAAATAGTTCTTTATTTCTTTCAGCGGCGAGATTCCGTAGCTGTCGAAATAATAATTCTTCTTCTTCCCGTTCTTGAACCACGCCACCCAGTGAGTGCCTTCACCTGATAAATCGTCTAGATTTAAAATTCCGTATTCCGATTGTCGAGGTCTTCTCTTCAGCAAGGCATCTCTGGAAAACACACCTAGAAAATCTTTGATTTCAAATCTTTTGCCGCATTCAACAGATCGATGTTGGATAGGGGTTCGTTGGGTAAGATGACACCTTCTACAGATATCTTTATTTTCTTATTCATAAATAAGTATATATTTTTTTTATTTATTTTATTATAATTTACTAAAAGTGACGTTATTTTTTTTTCTATTTTTTTCCTTTTCTTTTTAAACTAACTTTCTCGATGTCACTATCCATTTCTATAATTTTGGGTTCATCTAATTCTTCTTGATTTTCTGGAATCCTATCATCCACAATCGTATCTGGAATCTTATCATCCGCAAGCGCATCTAGAATCCAATCATCTCCATTCATATCGTCTAAAATTAGATCTAAAGTCCAATGTCCGAGTGCCAAAGTGCTTATTTTATCGTCTAATATGAATCTCTTATCGTCGTCGGCCGTCAGCGAAATCTTGTTGACTATTTCGGTATACAGGTCGTGATTTTCGCTTCGAATCGATTTCATAGTCTTATACACCGGACCACTTCCTAACAGACAATCTTTATACTCTTGGAAAGAGATGTTTTTCTTCACCACACACGCTTTAACTCCTTTGCAGTTCTTGATCTCTTCATCATCTTCTAGACGATAAGCATACAGTTTGGATCTCAAGCCCACGAATTCGACGATCTGTTTACCGCCGCTCTCATCCTTAAATTTACCCAGCACCTTCTTGTTGTCGTTCGATTGAATGTTGGACGGGTGATCGACGGGATAATTGCTCGTGTCGAACCAATCGGCCACGTCCGGAGATATGTCTCGGTAGACGTCTTTCGTCTCTATCTTGTAAACTAAACTGTCCGTGTTGGTGAACAGTAGTTTGGCTTTGTCACCAAATTTTCGTTTGACGTAATCGTAGTGAAACTCGTACATCAATCGCTTGCTGACATCTAAGATGATCGGTCCGAGATAATACGGTTTGTCGAACTTCAGGTGCGTCTTTTGCATGTGAACGGCCAATAGATTTTCTCCGAATATGGTTCGGTGTTTGTAATTGGGTTTCACCACTAATGTTTTAGCTCTTTTCTCAGACGTGACGAGTCGAACGTCGGTTCTCTTCCTGAAGTTTTCCATCGATTTGCCGTACACGCAGTTGTTCATGAGTTGGAAGAAATCTTTTTCGAAATCGTTCTTGGCTCGGGTTCTGAGATTCGTGTTGAGATCGATGTATTTTTTCATCCAAGGCTCTTCGTCGAATCGAATGATGCGATGTATGTCGACTAATTTCATCCTGTAATTGATGTACTGTTTCAAATTCTCGCTGTAGACGACGTAGTTACGTTTGTTAAAAAAATTGGGAATGAGTTTTTCCTCGTCTCCTTCGTTCGGTTCCATTCGTTCGGGAGCCAGCGGATAATCGTTGTGTGGACCGTGTAATTCTTCTGGATAGTTCAAATCGACTTCTAAAATGCAAGGATAGTCTCTCCATTTTTGCATCTCTTCCGGTTCCTTCACCCATTCGAAATTTCCAATCGGTAAAGGATGACTCATAGCCCAACCGTACAGATTATTGGCGTCCCAATACTGTATGTATTTAGTCAACCGTTTCGAATCGAAACCTTCTTTCATGTAGGGATTGTTAGCCTCAGAATGTCTGTGATAGATCATCGAGATGCCACCTCTCGCAGCCCTTTCGAACATGAGCAACATGTTCACATTGGATAATAATTCCAATTGGACTTCGGTGGTCTTCAACAGAGTGTCCCACGCCAGACCGGGTGCAGTGAAATACCAAGCGGGATCCAGATCGTAATTTCGACGACAGACGTCTCCAAAATTTTCGAACATGTCTGCCAAGAGCAGAACGTCGGTCTTCAGATAGAGATCGTGATAATCTCTCATGGTTTTCATATCGAATGATTTCCACACGTTTTTGGCGTGTTCGTAATTCTCGTCGGAAATGTCAGATTCGTATAATTTCGAATAAAAATCATCTTTCGAAGGTAGTGCGGTGTCTTCGAATCTCTTTAGATCGTTCATGTAATCGTAAGGATAGACTCCTTTCCTCAACATGACGTCTACTCGTTCTCCGAAATGTTCGCTCGTGATTTTAAATTTATCCTTGCTCATGTTATCGACTAATTTTTCCAGAGCGGTCGACATGAATTTAAAAGTGTCGATGAAACGTATGCATCTACGAATGGATTTCGTTTTTTCTTTCAACGTATTTCCGTCGATTACTCTTTTCCTCTCCATGAGCTTCCATTTCATGAAGGAAATGTATCTTTCTCCACTGTTCGCGATGCAATTTAATTCTTCGTGTGAGGTGCCAAGATTTTTCATGAACAGATGACTGTCGTAACCCGAGAGATTGTGAAACATCACCGGATAGAAAGCGGCGTCTCGATATTTTAAATTACACTTAATAATAATAATAATAAGGGAGTTTTATATAGCGTAAAATCACAAGCTGTGCTCTAAAACGCTGTACAACAAAATAAAAAATCGAGCTCCTGACCATCAAGCAATTTATAGAGTGAGAAAGAAGGGGGGCAAAAATCACATATCACCAAAAGCCTCTCTAAAAAGATGAGATTTCAATTTTTTTTTGAATTGATCAAGATTTTCTGATGCCTGAACTTGATCAGGTAAAGAATTCCAAAGTGCAGGTCCAGCGAATGAGAAAGCTCTGTTATTCACAAGAGCTGACCTAGAGAAGGGCATCTGAAGCTTAATTTGTTTGGAAGAACGTAAATTTCTTTCAGGTTTTTTAATTGTCAAAAGGTCTTGTAAATACTTTGGTGCCGAGCCATGAATGCACTTAAAGACAAATACCAAAATTTTGAAACTAATCCGCTGTCGTACAGGAAGCCAATGCAATTGTTTGAGTACTGGTGTTATATGATCGTAGCGTCTAGAGCCTGTGATGATGCGTGCAGCTGTATTTTGAATGGTTTGCAGTTTTGAAATATATGACTGCGGCAGGCCAATTAGAAGAGAGTTGGAAAAATCTAAGTGGGATGATATAAAGGCATGAACTACAGTTTCCAGTGACTTTGGTGTGAGATAGCGACGAAGATAGCTCACATGCCTGATTTGCATAAAGCAGCGCTTGCAGATTGCGTTGACATTTTGCTCCATCGAAAGGTGAGAGTCAAATATCACCCCAATATTGCGAGCACTGTTTGATACATTTTGTATGGAATTTCCTATGGCCAGTGACTTGATTTCTAAATTGGGTGGAAACTTTGTGCGTGATATGACTAGTACTTCGGTCTTATCATCGTTCATTTTAAGTCTGTGACAGATCATCCAGTCACGAACTTTGTCTATACATTCTTCCATCTTGGCTACTGAAACATTAATGTCAGATTCAATTGAAGGATTTAATGACAAATACAACTGAGTGTCATCAGCATATAGATGGTAGGGAACACCCATCTCCCTTAGCGATTTTCCCAATGAGGCTGTATATAGTGTGAACAGTATGGGACCAAGAACAGAGCCTTGGGGAACTCCACATGTGAGTAATTTACTATCAGAATTTGTTTTCGAAATGGTCACTTGTTGTTCACGTAATGAGAGATAGGATTTGAACCAGGCAAGAACTTTACCGTCAATTCCGAGCTGTTGCATTGTGGATAAGAGAAATGAATGATCAACCGTATCGAAAGCAGCGGAAAGATCTAATAAGACCAGAATGACACATCTACGTTCACCTAACGAACATATTATGTCATTACAAACTCTTAAAAGAGCCGTTTCTGTACTATGATTTGCCTGGTAGGCCGATTGATATGGTTCTAAGAGGCAATTTGTTGAGAGGTATTGCATAAGTTGTTTGGCAACCACTTTTTCTAGAATTTTAGATATAAAGGGTAGATTGGAAACTGGACGATAATTTTTCAGGATGTCTGGATCGAGAGACGGTTTCTTGATTAAAGGTGAGACCAGTGCTATCTTCAGCTCTGTTGGTACACAACCTTCCTGGAGCGAAGATTGAATAATGCTTGTGATGGTAGGTGATAGACAATCAACTGATGCTTTAACCAGGGATGTAGGGATTGGATCTAAATCATTCGTCTTGTTAGGACTCATCAAAATTAATTTCTTTACTTCAGGCTCATTCACTGGGCTAAACTCTGACCATGTGCAACTAATAAACAAATCATCAAAAGCTGGCTCAGTTGTAGCTTCAATGCTTTTGTTTATCAGCGCCACCTTATTGATAAAGTAGTTCCCAAAGCGATTTGCCAATTCGGAGGCGGTAGTATGCTCTGGTAATTGGTTCATCTTTCTTTTACCAAGGAGATTGTTGGTAACTGAAAAAAGGATTTTGCTGCTGGTGCATGCATCGATGCACCCATTATAATAAGAACGTTTTGCTGACTCAATGAGTCTATTAAGAACAATCTTTTGTTCGCAAAGCATTTGACGATGAACTGTTAATTTTGTCTTATTGAACAGCCTTTCTAACCGACGTCGTTTCTGTTTGTTTTCTTTTATTTCTTCGTTGAACCAACTAGATTGTTCACGAGGACTGAATCGTTTGGTCTTAACAGGGGCATGCCTGTCCAACAACTGGGATAACACCCCATTGTACTGTTGGACCTTGGTGCTCACGTCTTGTGACACATCCCACGATGATAGTGTTGAGGCATTAACGTCATTTACAAAACTGCTGATGTTAATTTTCTTAAGGTTGCGCATCTGTATGCCTGCTGGTTTGGCAAAAGGTTTTGACAGTTGAAGTGCTGCCAGGACAGCAAAGTGATCCGAGATGGAAGAGTCCCAAGTTGAAATGTTTTGGATGAGTGACTTGTCACACGATCTGGTGAACATAAGATCCAGAGTATGGCCCTTTAAGTGTGTTGGTTCATTAACGTGTTGTGAATATCCAAAAGAATTTGTCAATTTCAAGAATTGGTTTGCATCTCTGTTATCAGGTTTATCAACATGAAAATTAAAGTCACCGATTATTAATAAATTCCCACCGTATGTGGCATAACCTGCCAGAAAATCTGAGAACTCAGACAAGAATTGCGTTGTCGTGAATTTGTTTGCTTTTGATGGTGGTGGTCTATACACAATAACAAGACGAAAAGTAGTCTCATTAGTTACGAGGCAGTCCAAAAATTCAAAAGAAGTCATTTTGATTTCAGAATTGGGCTGGTGTTTTACTTTTAAACCACCTTGATATGCTAGTGCGATGCCCCTCCTCTGCTACCGCGTGCTATATGCACAGTGTTGTAGCCACTGGGAACCAGTCCGGCTAAAGCTGGTTTGTCTCTGTCGTCGCCATGCAACCAGGTTTCCGTTATTGCCAGCAAGTCTACTGATTTATCCTCTACAAAATGGCAAATATCAGTAGTCTTTTCTTTGAGAGACCTCACATTATAAAGAGCCAATGTTGTGGAGGTTTCAGTCAATGTGTGGTCAGATTGGATAATGTTAACTGGAATCAGGTTGAGCCTGTTGATGCCTCTTCTAGGAGGAGTGTGTGAGTATCTGTGGTATTTGACACGCATAATGTTCTTCACCTTGGACCTCTGAGAATTATTACAACAATATTCCGGCCTCAGGAGTCGTAATCTTTTAATATTTTTGTAGCCATAAGTGTTAATATGATTTAATTCAGGATCCATATTTTTCCTTATGGCAAAGAGTTCAGTGGGGCTGTATGAAACTACACTCATTTTAACAAAGATATGCTGTTGACTTGAAGTAACTTTGACAGGTGCTAATGAGTGCTCACAGTGTTGGGATGGAAAGGTGTTAAATACAGTTCCCTTTGTTGAGAATGTCCAGATATGTTGTTGACTTGAAGTAACTTTGACAGGTGCTAATGAGTGCTCACAGTGTTGAGGTGGAAAGGTGTTAAAAACAGTTCCCTTTGTTGAGAATGTCCAGATACTTGTTACACAAGCTGTGAAAGTTACAAATGTGGTAACATGCATAGATTGAGAAAACAATTTCCACATATTTTCCAAAGTTATTGCATCCAAAATTCACAAATAAAAAGTAGTATCAGTTTGAAAAGTTCACTGAAGAAATCCATATATATTGAAAAACACATGATACAAATTTGAGAAAAAACATCCATCCATAAACTAGAAAAATTGCAAAGAATACCAAGAGCTGAAAAAGTTATGACCACAGTGATCACATTACAATTTCAATATCTTGCTGTGAGCCGGACCGCGATACAGACCCGTGTAATGATCGTGGTCTCTGACCTTCTTATTTTCCTCCGAATTCTCGTCGAACGATTGTCTGCATATGTGACAATCGATGGCTCTGTTATTTTCATCCTGCTGCTCTCGCGTGATGATCATTTTCTCCGGAGTTTTGAATTTGTCGTATAACATTTGAATTTTCGATTCTAACTCTTCCACGAACCTTTGTGCCACGTCGTCGTCTTCGCGCTGTTTGGTGTAGGTGAAGGGACCCATGTCATGTTGCGAGTCGAAAGCGCATTTCACGTAAATGCAATAGCCCGAAGGTATGTGTTTTTGATATCTTTCGACGTAACTTTGAAGAGCGTTGGGTTGACAGGAACTCATTTTCGCGGTGAAACATTCGAAATCGGCGTACACGACGAATGGTACTTTTAACCTTCTATTTTGATTTTCAAACTTCACCATGGTGTTGGGTTTGGGCATTTCGATGGTGACACCTTGATTTTCGTTGCAATATTCCTGATGTTTCGCTAATGATTTTTCGGTCTTAAATATGTTCATGCAGTTGCAACATAAAGATATCTTTCCGTTATGATTATTATTTTGTTTCAACAGTAATCGGCTCAGATGTTTAACCCAACAATAATGACGATTGTCACCATTCGAAATCAGTAATAAAATAATCATCTTTTCTCTTCCACGATACGAAGTCTGTCTGAGAGGATAGATCTTGTGATTTTCATCGTCATATCCCAAGACGTTCACCGCTACGGTGGGATTTTGAACCTCGAAGCGTTCGATGTGTTTTAACTCTGTTGGAAAAGTCACTCTGGTCCAATCGAGATTTTTAGAAGTTTCCTCGTAACGAGAAACTCTATCGGTGTGTATTTCGACAGGGTATAAAGCGGAGGTGACTGCCCATTTAAAACACTGATAATCTTTATTTCTCACATTGACCACGGCGTGTTTCTTAGTCAAGGAATACGGTAATTCCAAGTAGGAAGATCCTTTCAATGGTTCGTTTTTAGTCATGTGAATTTCGATTTTCAACACCTCACCGAACGTCCAATTACTACCTTCATTTTGATAATTCGCGAGAGACGTCAACATCTTGTCTTTCATCTTTTCGAAAACGTCCGATAGATCTGAACCTCAAAATACGGGTTCGACGTTAGATCTGAAATATGCATTTTTCACGATGCTCTCGCCGGACTTCACGTCGATTTTATTCATTATGCAATGGAGTATCATCTTAATTTTTAATCCCAAGTTTATGTATTCGCGAAACAAATCCAATACTTCTTTCTTCACCCGTTCCATGAACAATTTCGGATCGACATTCTTCAACGAGGGAATCACGTCGAAAGTTTTAAAAATGCCTTTGATCGCAGTTCCGCAACAAGTCGTGTTACATATTCTTCTCCTTTCTCTTCGTCGATTGCTCATTGGATTTCACTCGATATATCTCGTTTGTCTTGAATCTGAAGTGCATCACTCGTTTTCATTTTAGTTTTTCTTTTCTTTTCTTTGGAAACTTGATGTTTTTCAACGGCTTTTCGTTTAGTCGTCTTCTTATTTTTCACAACCGGTGCATCTTTTGACGTCGTTGCTATCGACATTTCGTTTGCCTTTCTAGCGTTTCACAAATATTCTTGTATGACTTCAATTTTTTTTTATTTAGTTCTATGCTTTCTGAAATCTGAAATTTGTAAAAGTTTACAAATCTTGTTTAACTGAGGTATGGTTTTCTCATTTAAATTTACCATTGTTTTATCTGTTTGCTTCATTTGTAAGAATATTTTTTTTTTTTTGAATTTTGTATTAAATAATTTGTTAAAAAAGTTTTGCTTTTTTACTCTTTATATATAAAAGAAAAAAAAAAAAAAAAAGTTAAATTTTAAAATTAAATTTTTTTAATACAAAATTTAAAATAAACATTATTTGTAAGAATTCATAAAAAACCAAATAATCGATCATGACAACAACCCCTAAAAGATGCGAATTGAAATTGAAACGAGACGAAAGGTATGAGAAATCCAGTTTTAATATCTATACATTACAACCACATGATCCCATCGAATTGAATGAGGTCGAGATGGTGGACTTAGAGCGCTACTACCACAAATATCGAATGTGTTTGAAAGTGGATGAAGCCGCGCTCGATTTGTTTTACGAGTACCAAAGCGAACTGTTGATTAATATCATCGTCGCCGAAGACAGAGAATTCGACAGGGGTGATTTATTGTTGTCCTATGGAGGTTACATATATCCAATAATCTCACCCGAACTCGTGAAGAAATCGGGTGGTGAGAGCGCATTCGCCTATGAAAAAAAACTCAAAAGAGTAAAGATGAACATTCACACCATTTTCATATGTGGAAAAATGACGAATGTCAACTTGCTAATAACGGACTTGGAAATATAAACAATAGAGAGATTGAAATTAAAAAAATTAACTTTTTATATATATATAAAGAGAAAAAAAAACTTTTACTAAAAAAAATTTTTACATTAAAGAAAATTAAAAATTAAAAAAACAACTTTTTTATATATATATAAAAAGCAAAAAAAAAAAATAACAAACTTTTTAACAAATTTTTATTTAAATACAAAATTTAAAATATACATTATTTGCAAGAATTCGTAAAAACAAAAAAAAACAAATAATCGATCATGAAGACAACAACACTTAAAAGATGCGAATTGAAATTGAAACGAGTCGAAACATATAAGAAATTCGGTCATAAAATCTATAGATTACAACGACACGATCCCATCGAATTGAACGATGTCGAGACGAAGGGCTTAGAGCACAAATACGAGAAATATAAGATGCCTCTGAAATTGGACGAAGCCATGCTCGATTTGATTTACGAGTACCAAAGCGATCTACAGAACATCGTCATCACCGAAGATAGAGAATTCGACAAGGACGATTTGTCATTGCCCTATGGAAATTACATATTTCCAAACATCTCATTCAAACTCGTGAAGAAATTGGGTGGTGAGAGCGAGTTGACCGATGTAAAAAAACTCAAAAGAGTAAAGATAAACATTCAACACATTTTCGAAAAAGGAGAAGACACGAGCGTCAACATGCTAATAACGGACTTGGAAATATAAACAATAGAGTGATTGATTTTTAGCAAAGAAAAAATGAAAAAAAAAAAAGTAATGAGATCATCTTTAGATCTCATTTATTTTTTTTTTTTTTTTTGTTTTCCTTCTTCTTCACTATCATCATAATATATTATAATAACGTTTCCTTTTCTCTCAAATTTTAGCGTCGATTCTTCTTTTTCTTTTTTTTTTCTTTTTCTTTGTGATGTGATACGTTTATGGCAACATTTTTCTTTATCCGAATCATAATTATGAACGAATGTTGTGCATCTCTTGGTAACACTCGCATCATTACCATTCTCTTCAGAAGGTAGTGGTGACCGTGGAAAGCATCGTCTCATTCTCAACCGTATATCCCGTGCTTTATCTATCTCTTTCCTTAGATATCCATCATTAGCGTCTAACCATTTTTTTATTTCTTCGCTCTCTGGCTCGCGATGTTCGTCATTATCGTCAAATTGTTTCTCCACCTTTTCATCCAGGTGATAAATTTGTTTCTCCACCTTTTCACCCATTTTAAATATATTATTTTATACTTTCTATGATTTTATATATTTTATATAATTTTATATTTATAATAACATATTCAAAATCGGTATGTTCTTAAATGGTGAATTCTCACCGAGCAACAAACCCTTGCCGAATCGCTTGACGTTCCGTCCACTCTTCAGATAGAGACCGTTTCCTCTCAGAGAGTTGCCACCTCTAACGGGTTCTAGATACAATCCTTTACCGCTGTCGTCTACGTGGACACGACACACGGCTCCTCCCTTCTTCAAAAACAGTTCGCTGCCACCCATTAATTTCTCAACTGCCGAACTAGCGAGTCCCGTGAGAGCTCCCACGCCGAGAGTCTTTCCGAGAAAGGGTAGCACCTTTGCGGCGAAGGGTAATGCTTTTGTGGCTATTCCTGCCAATAGCGGTAGGAAACCACCTTTCATTCTCAAATTGTATCTCAAGTGAGCGGGACTCGTTCTCACCGTCAACCCTCTTCCATCGCGAATCGCTTTCTCCATCCTTTTGATTTGACTTCTGGTCAATTTGAATCAAGGTGAATTTGAATCTCACCGCCTCGCCTCGAGTTTCTTCCTCTGTCCTGCGGATATGTTCACGTTTTTTTTCACGTATTCTGTCATAATTCTGTTTGTTTTTTTTAAATATATTTACTTCAATTGTTTCTTGTTTAATAATTATATTAAAATAATTTTGTAAAAATTAATATTACCGTTTATTTTATTTTTGTTATCTATATATATAATATTTTTTTTTTTGCTTTTATATTTCTCTTATGTGAAATCGTATCGTCACCCTCTCTCTGCGAAGATCTAACAGTTCACCATTTTGATCCGTCAACGTGGTTTTGAGACTATACAACGTGTCTAAAATCACTGGTAGATAAACTAAATTTCGAGGTCGCTCCACGATCTTATAACCCGGCGACACGTTTGGAAAGAAGGAATAGATCATCGGTTGAGCGCTACCATTCACGTAGCTTCCCGCAATCATGTCCACGTTCACCAGAATGCTATTGACAGCGAGAATGTCGACCGTATTTTCAGATGCCGCGTGGCCTCGATACATCTTTCGATCGAATCCCAACATCTTGCCTATAGAATCGTCCGTGTTGAAATCCACACGAAAATTATCTTCCAAATCCAACATCGTCTGTAAGGTATTAGGATTGGGAGCGAGTCTGATCTTGTTGCTTCCCTTTCCATCCATCTTCATTCACGTCTGAATGTAATTGTTCAAATCGTCTATGTCGTAACTCCCTTTGGGAATTCGAATTTCCAACCAATCCACTCCGTCGGAATACTTGAACGAGTTATTCTTTTCGGTGATGTTGGGAAAGGAATAATAAGTCTCCAGATTCACCAACGCCATCTCGTAACTTTTCTCTCTATTCAATTCGATGGAAGGTTCGAATTTCGTAGCGAATCGAGTCGAATCGCCACTCACCACGATTTGAATGGATTGTTTTGCAGCCGTATTCTCGGCTATCCATTCTAACAATTCTCCATGTTCGAACATTATATTTTAATTTTATTTTTTTATTCAAAACTAATTATTTGAAGATTTATTATTTTTCTAATTTTTATTTTCACGCTCTATCTTATTATTATTACCATCGGAAACATAAAACTCGTCGAATCTGCACCGATATTTTCCGCGATTAAATTCGCTCGTCAAATCGATCACGACGAAATTGTAAAGTCCACCATCCCAAACCCTCTTGCAGAATGTCCTGAATTCCGCAGCGCTCATGTCGTTCGCGACGTGATCGCCATAGATGTGATTGAGATTCTTGAGATCTTGGCGAAAGAGACATAGAAAATTAGCGTTCTCCATTATCGTCTGTCTGGGCAATCGAAAATAATTCTGCGACAGGTAGAAACAGTCCACGTTGCTGTGTCGACCCCTAACGTAATACGATTCGCATCGGTTCTGTCTCTCCAAAAGCAGATCGTCGAAAATCATGAGATTCTTATCTTCCGATTTCAGTTCTCTAGGATCCGGAACGTCGCTAGCGTTCTCATAAAATCGACACTCGACGTTCGAAGATGCATTTCTCTTCATCAGCTCCGTCGCCGCGCCGTCCAAAATGGTCGAGAGCGGAGCTCCACACTTGTCGAATTCCTCCCTACTGTCAAAGATTCTGGCTATGACGTCCTTGGGCAATCTGCGATCCATGCACTCTCGAAGCAATCTGTATTCGGGTTGAAACAAGCTCTTGTCAAACACGAACAATCTGTCGTAATCCAACCAGTCGGATCGGGACAACAGATTCATCAACAGATTGGTCTTTCCACAATTCGATTTTCCCACTATCAAACCTCTTATGCTCTTGGGAAAGTACTCGTTATTCGACCTCTTGGTCGTGGCGTCGTTCCAAGACATATCTTTAATGTTCATCTTTGTTTTATTTTTTTTTTTTGTCTGTTATTTTAGATTCTTTTCAAACACAAATTTTTTATGTTTTTCAAACTCTGTTTTTAATGTTATTATTATTATTATTTATTTATATCGCACCGTCGCGAGTTCTCTTCAGTCCGGATCCACTCGTCATTTTGACTAAATCTTGTATGGGCACCACGCCATCCTTTAAATCTTTCCAATTTTTCAGCGTTCGCTCTAACGCAGCTTGCTTCGCCGGCGGACTGATCAACTTGTCGATCAACGCGTCGGCTGCCCTCTTGCCAGCCACAGAAGCTATCCTACCACTGGCTTCGGAAGCGGCTTTCTTACCAGCATCCAAAGCCGTCTTCTTACCGACCTCAAACGCGGTCGATGCGAGTTTTCTACCCGCATCGCCCGTGAACGCTCGCATTATAGAATCGACGATGCCAGAACCGCCTTGAACGTAAGTCCTGACGTATCCCCTGTTCTTTATCACCAACATATTTTATTTTTATGATATATTTTTGTTTTTTTCACTGGTAAATCGTTTTGTCGTTTTTAAATACTTTTATTATTCTAGTGTAAGAATTTACAGTTTTATTTTTTGTTTGTTTGTTTGTTTGTTTGTTTCTCTCTCTCTACTTATTATTATATACACATCAATCCTTCAATTCGTTCATCAGCCTTTTATACTGGTTTTTATTCAAAACCTTCTGTCTCAACAATTCGTCAGATACGGCAACTATCTGATTATCTAATCCCGTGTTACCAGCCCGTCTGCTCCCCATCAACAAACTCAATCTCTGAGACAGAGCGTCGGTTTTCACCCCTTTGCCGGTCACCGATTCGAGGAACTTCTTGTTCATCTCCCATATGGGCTTCACTATTTTCGTCCACTTGTAACCTCTGTTGGCTTTGGGTCTCGTCTCTCTGGCATCGTTATTTCTATTCATGGCGTGGGTCTGAACTAGAATGTCGCCGTAATTGTCGAAATCCTGTTCCGTGAAATCTCCAGGCTTGTCGTAAAGGAGCAATCTCTGCAGACCATCGGTTACTTTATATTTATTCGAACCCACGATCAATTCGTCATCGTCCATTTCCACCAACGTATCACCTACAAAAGTTCTACCCTCAGAATCCTTATAAATTCCATACAACTGATCTCTCTTACCACCATCATCATCGGACGATGCGACGCTACTAGTGGTGATAGTCGAAGCCGTATCATCAGACTCGCTCATATCTGTTTGAATTCCCGTGGGAACGTAATCCGGTGTAGATTGAACGGAATACCGATTTCCAAAACTAGGAGGCAACGAACCCATTCTCAAAGAACTCTCCTTTATGGGTCTCAATTCTTCCACTATCTCCTTCCTGCTTCGCTCTTGACCCTCCGTCACGGGTTTAAATACTTTTGTGGCTTCGCATCTGAGTTCCATCTCACCGAGACGTCTGCTTCTCTCAGCAGCCTGAATGTTCTTCTTAGAACGTAAATACTCGTCTAAAATTCGATCTCGGCGTCTAGGATCCATCTGGAAAAACATCTTTCGTTTTAATTGTTAATGTTCCTTTGAGTATGCTAATATGAGTTATTTATTATTTTCAAAATTAAATGTATAATTATTTTTATGTTTTAAGTAAATAAAAATCTTCCGTCTTTAATATAACAAATAAAAACCGTTATTTCCTCACACTTGAAGTCATTCTCAAAATAATACTTCATGAATATCTTGTAATATTTTGGGTTAAAACCGCGTTTGTACTCGCACGTTGAACAACGCTATTTTTCTCTAAAATCTTACATGGTAATTGCTCGGTCAAAAAAAACAAGAGTTGAAAAATATTTTAAAAAAATTCTCGCCAGAGAATTTTTTTGCAGAAAAAAATATATGAGAAAAATAATACTTCATGAATATCTTGTAATATTTTGGGATAAAACCGCGTTTGTACTCGCATGTTGAACAACGCTATTTTTCTCTAAAATCTTACATGGTAATCGCTTGGTCAAAAAACCAAGAGTTGAAAAATATTTTAAAAAAATTCTCACCAGAGAATTTTTTTGCAGAAAAAAATATATGCGAAAAATAATACTTCATGAATATCTTGTAATATTTTGGGTTAAAACCGCGTTTGTACTCGCACGTTGAACAACGCTATTTTTCTCTAAAATCTTACATGGTAATCGCTCGGTCAAAAAAACAAGAGTTGAAAAATATTTTTAAAAAATTCTCGCCAGAGAATTTTTTTGCAGAAAAAAATATATGAGAAAAATAATACTTCATGAATATCTTGTAATATTTTGGGTTAAAACCGCGTTTGTACTCGCACTTGAACAACGCTATTTTTCTCTAAAATCTTACATGGTAATCGCTCGGTCAAAAAAACAAGAGTTGAAAAATATTTTTAAAAAATTCTCGCCAGAGAATTTTTTTGCAGAAAAAAATATATGAGAAAAATAATACTTCATGAATATCTTGTAATATTTTGGGTTAAAACCGCGTTTGTACTCGCACGTTGAACAACGCTATTTTTCTCTAAAATCTTACATGGTAATCGCTCGGTCAAAAAAACAAGAGTTGAAAAATATTTTAAAAAAATTCTCGCCAGAGAATTTTTTTGCAGAAAAAAATATATGAGGAAAATAATACTTCATGAATATCTTGTAATATTTTGGGTTAAAACCGCGTTTGTACTCGCACGTTGAACAACGCTATTTTTCTCTAAAATCTTACATGGTAATCGCTCGGTCAAAAAAACAAGACTTGAAAAATATTTAAAAAAAATTCTCGCCAGAGAATTTTTTTGCAGAAAAAAATATATGAAAAAAATAATACTTCATGAATATCTTGTAATATTTTAGGTTAAAACCGCGTTTGTACTCGCACGTTGAACAACGCTATTTTTCTCTAAATCTTACTTGGTAATCGCTCGGTCAAAAAACAAGGGAAAAAAACCCACCGCCTCAAAACAATTGCGGGTTCTAGACCATCTGTACCAACGCAATTGCGGGTTCTGAACCGCTGGTTTAGAGTCCCCAAAACTGTTTTTTGATGATGACCCAGAATCTTTTGCTTTCGATCGCGTTCGCCGACGATGGATCGATGGGTCTGATCTGCGATGCGAACGTCGACGAAAAATTACGTACAAGATGAAAGTGAACTGTACAATTTCACCCTTTTCTTAAAAAACGCGTGTTCACCACGAGTATTTGAACGTTAAAAGTGCGATCTAGGAGTCACGACTGTACATGGGGGGGATTCAAGACCATGTACAGTTTTTGTGAACAAGCGTGTGATTTAACACTGAATTCCACGTTGGTGAACGCATCGTGTGCGTATGTTTGTACACGTACATGTACAAGTGGTCGTGGACTCTCCTTTTCTCCCTACTACCGAGTGACAAATGCGGCCTTTGAAGTCCAAATTTAAAAAAAAAAATGCCTTAATATTTTCTGAATTTGGACTGCAAAATTCTCAATCTCATCGATCCCTACGCGACATAAATGAAATTTTACTGATAACTGATGGAATGTTTTCATGGGTGCCTCAAATTTAATCTGTACTTGACTGGCAGCTTTAAGTGCAAACCAGTAGATAAAATGTGTTGCTAGTCCGTCCCCGTAGCACATTGTTCACGGGGTTACTACTCGGGCTCCCTCTGACCACCACGCAACGATGGAAGATCTTGGTACTCCTAATTTCATATTAAAAACGTTCATTACAGGGAATACAACTGCTTCCTCACAATTCAGTATCGTCATACTTCCTTGTCAAGTTCTGCCGCCAACTCTTTCGAAAATGGATACTAGAGCAATATGTCCCAATAAAGAAAAGTAGTCCACTTTATTTTTTCGACTTTCCATGGCACCGTGAGTTAAAATTTTTGTTGACTCATATTGTATATCTTCTGAATTGCAACGCCGTGTGATTAAAACTGAACACTCATGATACTGCCTTTCCGCAACAGAAGCAAGTTTTGAGCCTCACCGGCCAACTAAATAGTAGAAAATACATTTTTGAAAATGATTAAATAAATAAATAATGGAAGAAACAACATTTCAGGAATTTAAATATAAAAAATATAAAACAAATTAAGAAAACACTATTCAGGAAAGTAGAAAATTATAACAAAATATACATACCTTAGTGACACGAACGAAACAAAAGTGGATCGTCTCCAAATACAAACAGTTCCTGTGTAAGATGATATTCTATTGACGTTTTTTTCATTTCAAGACGAACATTGTACTGTCTTCTACCTATCCAATAACGCCGTCAGTCTGAAAACATATTTTAAGTAATCAATGAACTTCGCACACGAGAGATAGGTTATCACATCAAGTGTCCGAGTTAAACGAATACCGGGTAGTTCTCTGAAATGTTGTCATTATCGATTCTTTCTACGTTTTACATACATTATCAAATATGCCTGACACCACGCTCCAATGGTGAGTGTGGATTCCTTAAACGCCCAGCGAGGATTTCTCATCCAATAATTATTTACACTTGCAACAACGTAACAATAGAATTCAAGAAAGCGGAAGCGGTGTAACCATGTGTGTGGGGGGGAGGGGGGTTGGGCAGGGAGTACATGCCTTTTCCACTTTTCTAAAACATGCCGAGAGGGGGAGAAGGTGAGAGGATTAACCGGGAGTAGTATGAGATGTGGAGATCGGACCTCATTCGTAACCTAGAGAGGGGCCTATTGGGGAACCTAGCTAGTGACGCCATAGTCACGTGACCCAGCTTCGTCATGTTTCATAGTCATGGTAGCCCGCCTAAGCGGCCATGCTCTGACGTCATCTACATAGTGGTATATGGTGTCAGTGCGCATGTGCAGCGCGTGGTTTTAGGGTAATGCGTGTTTCCGTAGTCCACTTTATTGGGTGCCGCCATCTTGGTTTCTATGGGGGCACGTGGTTGCTGTATGACAAATGGCCAATATAATGGACGCGGGTGTGTTTGGAGTGTGTGTCCGATTAAATAGGAGTAAATCTAATTACCCAAATAGAACTGACAATCACCCGAATCACTAATATCAGCCCAAATCGCCGAACTGTACTCGAATTCCTGCCGAGTCCTTCTTATAAGAGGGCGCTATAAGATGCGTTCTATTGTATAAGAGTAACTTTACTGCTTTGTATTTTCCCGAAATCCCCAGTTACTTGCTACAATTACCACCAACCACCCGACAACTATTTATTTGACTCGGACCCCCCCCCCCCCCCCCCCACACACACTCCAAATCCTCGGTTTCTACCTGATCCAATCCTCATTTTAAGATTACCACACAGTACTATAAAGCGTGTTCCTTTGTACAAGAGTAATTCAGAATTCTCGGTTTTCAACGTTTACAGACGCTATTCTGGCTTCTCTGATCCTTGTAGTATATCTAGTCCTGCCCTCGTCCAAGTCTCCGATTTGGCATACCCCTCACCAAACGTCCAATGTCAGCTTGACTAATGTTATTCCATTCTTCCTGCAGTGCAGCGGCGAGTTTCCTGGACATTGGTAGGGGACTGTTGGCGTTGTCGTAGACGCCTGCCAAGACGTGCTCGATTGGTGAAAAGTCTGGACTGGATGGCCAAGGCAGTATATTGATGTTCTGCTCCTGGAGGAAATTTGTAGCGACACGGGCCATGTGTGCTCTTGCCTTGTCATCTTGGAAAATGAACTACGGCCGGGACGTCACCACATGAACTGCTAACATGTTGTCTCGGTAGTACTGCTCTGTGACACACCCTTGGATGACATGTACTGCTGTTCTGCTTGTCATGTTTATGCCTCCCCACACCATAACGAATTCGCCCCCAAAACGATAGTGCTGCCACGCGGTTACGTCATGGCATCGTTCGTTCCGCCGCCGCCACACTCTGTTTCGCCTGTCGTGGAAGTCGAGAGTGAACCTCGATTCATCGGAAAACATGACGTTGCTCGACCGACGATTGTCCCCGTGCTGTCGTGCTCCTCACCAATTACGCCTTGCTGCGATGTGACGTTCAGCCAAACGTGGAATTATTTGAGGTCGTCGAGCATGCAAATTCCAGCTGTGTAGGCTATTTCGGATAGTCTGACCACTGCCTCGCACATCTGTCACTCGGTGCAGCTACTGTCCAATTTCAGAGGCACTTTGATGGCGGTTACGTAATGCTGTGGTTCAGATGAAACGATCCTGGTTAGCAGTTGTCGCCCTTGGACGACCTGACCGACGCCTGTCATCAACATTGCCTGTCTGACGGTAGCGTGACCACAACCTGCTGATCACCGATTGAGTAACATTGCGAATTTGAGCCACTGCAGTCTGTCTGTTGCCAGCTTCCAACATGCCAACGGCACGTAAACGTTCGTCATGTGTGAATCTTCGCATACCCCAAAAGTTACATTGCGACCAGAAACTATTGATGAACAAGTTTATACCAAGAAAAGAACGATGAGACCTCCAACAAAGTCCGCCCAGTACGAGTGAAAATTTCAAAACGTACCCCACAGACATGAACGCGACGCTTGTGCGAAAAACCTGCACGAAGTTTTCATGGGCCGGTGACATTCATGATCCACACTAACCTTGGTAACATATTGATGCTTCCAATCACGCGTATCCAATAGCATTTTCCGATAATATCAACATCAATTTGGATATTCCCTACTTTTTTTGAATAGTATATAACATGGCAACATACTACTGGAGGATACCTTTTAGAGGATATTTATCGGGGAATATCTATCTGAAGATAGGTAGGACTCCTAGCGCCTGTTCAGTTGCTTCTAGTCCACCCCACTTCTTCATAGCCCCAAGGCCACTACTGCTGAATCATCCATTGTAACTGCTACTGTTTATCTTTACTTCCACTACCACTGGCCTGTACCATTATTATTGGCTGCCACTGTCTGCCCCTTGCTAGAGTTCCCACACTTACTACTGACTACTGGTATATACTACTATATATACTACTGTCGTACCCGACTCAAATGAAGATCCCAGCCTCACAACAATTACAAACAATAATCCCGCAAGCAAACACTATCGTTGTTTGTGCGAATTTTTACAATTGTTTCGACCATTTTTGACACTCACCTCTCTTCCCGTAGTAACACAAAGGCAACAACGTATGAAGTAAACATCCATGTAAACGCATTTCCGTTAACCTAAGGTTGATAGCATAAATAGTCTCAAACTGTATATGTTAACTTTCAATGGATTTTGTCATCAGCAAGAACGAAATGAAAGTTGATCTCAAGGCTCCTCTCCGAATGGCAAGTATTATTTCTGTTTATGGCTTTTTTCCATACAAATCAATATAGCATTTCTGGTATAAAGTATCACTGGGAAACAATCATCACCCCCATGATCTTCATGATATTAATTGTTGAAGTTGGGGATTGAGATCTAGCCCCAAGTCAAATTTCGAGTTATCTACCGTGTATCACTTGACAACTATAGCAACACAACACATGGCAATATGACAACTTCTTTCAAAGTTACAGCTTATTTAAATCAAGGGAGGAGGAAGATTCGAAAGACAAAAGTGTCGGTTTTTTTAGCCCGTCCTAGACCACTTCCGCGCATATTTAATCATAGGTGGGTGGGGGAGGGGGGAGGCTGGGCCGTATTCATGACACTGCTCCCCGCAACGGCACACTCGGTTTGAATATATGAATATCAAAATGATGTTCCACAAGAAGCAAAGTCGCCATTTAAAAACTTATTTACTTGAATTCGTATTTAAAAGTCATTTTGCATAATATCTTGTGGTAATAATGACAAGTTTATGAACTTTATCAACGCTACATACAAACACTCAGATGAAGGTATGGTGCAAAATGATTACATTTCGTGGATCACATGTCGCCTTAATCAGACTGAATGAAGACACAAATAATATTTTATATTTTCTTTGTTCCTCAAATCTTTCCCTACCATTGACGTACACAGTCGACATGTTCCATATTTTATGCTCTAGAAAAAAAACAACCAATAAAAAATATTAAAGTAAAGAGGTGCACACTGGAATGGGATTTTAAATTTAATATTGCTCGGCCCTTTAGTTTTAAAATGGACTTACCTTCATACACAATATTACATATATGGATTTAACCATCCGAAACTGTATTGGGGAAAGAGTTAGTAATGGTTCAGACGCAACGCACTGGGAACAGCAGAGTAAGGCGACGTTTTCAGTAAAACCTCAATGGAATTCAGCATACCAGGAGAAAATGATAGGACGAGGCACAAAGTAATGGACATACCGAAGCGCATCGTCCTAAAGCGACTCGAAGTACCCCAACTAAGCGTTTGAAGTCAAAAGCAGAGGATAAATAAATATTAACCTTTTACCTAACATGAAAAGCAGACGACACTTGCAAACAAAATTCTTGAATAACTAATTTTTTTCATTTTTTGTCTCAAGAACATAGGTTATAACCCCTCTTTGGGACGAGCTCGTTCCAAAGAGGGGTCATAACCTATGTTTTTGAGAGACAAAATGAAAAAAATAATGAAAATTAATTGTCGATTTTTGTGAATAGCGCTGGTCGGTTTTGATCGTTACGTTAGCTAAAGGGTTAAAACACGTAATTTGAATATGTAATTTCGACTTCATTGAATGGCATACCTACCTCGTTTAATGACATAACAATATCTATCTTGGTGTTGGTTGACAAACGGGACTGTCATCATTTTAGAAATGAGGTAGCGACAATTCCACAGGTGACGTCATTGTCTTGTCGCACAATAAACAACAAAGCTCTTGCTGCAACAATGTATATGCGTTGGTTCAGTTAACCTTCTCTTGTGTTTCATTATCCGTTTCTCTGATACAACAGAAGGCATTTCCAAAAATATTTCCCGAATAACAAAAAAGATAATGTTCTGCCTCAAAAACATAGCTTATGGCCTTTATTGGATCAAGCTCGTTTCTATTATGGGTCATTAGCTTTGTTTTGGAGTAAAAAAAAATAAGACCATTTGGTTGGAGATTTTTAAAAATATCTCTGGTAGGTTTTGGCTGTTACGTTAGGTTTAGGTTTTAAATTACAAACTATGTGACAAAGGGAATATCAAATTTCTGAACCCCGTTCACTAAAATCGACCTGAGCCTCGGTAAACTTCGGCACAGATAGAGTTTAGTGTCAAATCATCACTTATTGGAGATTCTCCATTTGTAACAAATTTTGACTCTTTTCCTCACCATTATCCCTTTACCCAACGCACACGATATCAAAATTTGTTTTAGGAATTAAATGTTATTCCAATTTTTCAAACAATTTCATGATGAGCTCGTTTCAATGAGGGTTCACATGATATGGTTTTGTTGAATTTGTTTTGTTTTTTTTTTTTGGTGTGGAATGTTTATGCGACTGATTCGTCAGGTAAAGATTTAACCCTTTGGACTCTAATGATATCTTCATGCAGTTTAATGGCAGCAATTAGAAGAGTCCATATTCATTATTTGGGGTAGACCAATCAATATTTTCAACGTGCACCCTCGGGGCTGCACGTTAAAAATATTGATTGATCTACCCCACACATTTACTGAACAGCCATTCTATTTAATGACGTTATGACGTATCATGTTGCTGGCCGGAAAAAACGGCCGCTAGGGTTCAGAGGGTTAAAGTCATACATTGAAACGATTATGCACACTAATTCAATAACATCATGAAAGTACAACGGCCAATACGAAAGTCTGTTGAAACGTTGCCGGGTGATGGTTGGCAGCGAAGGCGTGGAATGAAATAAAAATACACTCGGTGACATTATTAACAAAGTTGTGAACCGATGATTTAATAAAATCCTATTATTGAATACTTCAAAATTTCTACGTTATTTAGTACTATTGTTTTTGGAACAATTGCTCTGCCAGGCAACGTAATGTTTTATTTTAATAACGTAATTCGAGGTATTAATGGAAGTTATGTTCCTTTCTCGGCGCATAAAGCCACCTTTGATAGGCGTTGAACTAAGTGACCTATACAATCGTGAAGTCCCCCACCCCTAGTTTATAGAGAAGTACACGAAACGCATCCAAAAAAATTAGGTATGGCCATCATATAAGACTCGGTCACCAGTCGAATTCTGTAAGGAATCCTACGCGTTTGTGGGCTATTTGTGTATCCACATTTCGTGGAGTTTGCATGCAGACAACCGTTGATTTAATGTGACGTATCTTTACTCAGTAAAATATACATACATTATTTCGTGCTTCAGTTAAAGATCTTTTGATCTCCTTCGGGTCGAACCATGGTAGGGCCGGTGTGACGTGAAAATTTCTACTCTTCCACATTCTTTAAGCTTCCCGCCTCCGATATTTTATGTTCATTTCTATTCAACTTCAATGACATCCCTTTCAAAACATCATTGGCAATGATGATACCGCGTATATGTGTATATGACAGATCAATTCTCACTGAAAGAGACACTTAAGTAAATGTATTTGATCATTTAAAGTCAACATGTATCAAATTATTTTCTATGAAAACAGTAATAAAATATTTATTACACGGTAAACGATAGATTATAGAAGAAATTTCGGAAAGATAGAAATCATATCCCCCACTATGCAGACATAGAAATTTTCACTTTCACCATTTTCACGGTATCAATTCAAAATGGGGGCTTCCAAAGCATCACTTCAAGGTGAATACGAGCCAAATTATCACTGGAAATGATACATTTATTCTAAAAGCGTATAATGAAAAGAAAATCTAGTGTTTTGGAGTGGATACCGATCCTTTCCAGCACCTATTCAACACGTATTCACCTTGAATTGATGTATGGAACCCGCTAGTCGAAACATGGCCTGAAAGTCTGTAATATAAGTTTTTGGTTTGGTACGTCCTTTCAAAGGACGTACCAAACCAAAAACGTATATTACAGACTTTCAGGTCATGTTTGGACTAGAAACTCGCAGCTGAATTAGATTGCAAGACGCTATTTGTTGCGAGTATCGATCAAAATATGACTTCCATGTATCAATGCTTCAATGCGCTGTTTCCTTTCATTATCAAGGTTGAAACGAGTGGAATTATCAGATTCTTATAAAAAGTGTAAATTAAAAACAAAATCTAGTGTTTTTAGGTGGATAACGAAAATTATCTCATTTGTGGCCGAGATAAATGGTTATTTTCGCTCGCGTTAGCGCCCGCAAAAAATGAACATTTGTCTCGGTCACTCATGAGTTAATTTTCCGTATCCACTCAAAAACACTAGATATTCTCTATTTATCGCTTCACTGACCTCCGTAGTTAAATATAGTACATTCAAGATCCGCTTACTTTTTTGTATGTCGGCATTGTCTGTGAATGCTTTGTTGTATTGCTGAATGTTTACAGAAAAGGCGAGGTCAATAACTTAGACCACCATCAGTGCGCGTGTACAGAAGACTACCACGAAGAGACCAATTTCAGATATTATAAGGATAAGAAATAGTTGTAGTTAATGCATGTCTTCTCTTTAGTGCAACAATGCGCCATCTAAACATATTCCCAACAAAATAATTACTTCACGACCGGAGCAGCCGAAATGGTGCCACAACGAAATCAGACTTTTTATAAGACAGAGAAAGCGATTATATCGAATAACGAAACGCAATGGCCTTCCGACTACATGGGACAAATATGAACGTAAACGAAATGAAGTCGTTTCAGCTGTCAGGAAGACAAAATCAGCGTATATTTCCAAAGTCCAAACTACATTAAGAAGCAATAATACGTCATTTTCACTGTGGTGGAAGACACTCAAAACTCTCATCTGCACAAACAAAGCAGTAGCGGTCCCAACTCGTGTTCACCTAAATAAAATTTATTCCTCTAATGTTGAGAAAGTTGATGTCTTAAATGAGTACTTCAGTTCTATCTCAACAGTTGATGACACGAACGCTTCCCTACCCCGCTCTGCATCTTACTCCCCACAAGTTATTGACAGTATCACTTTACAATGTAGTGAGATATACGGAGCCATGAAATCATTAAGGGTATCTAAGGGGTCCGGTCCCGATCTTGTCAGTACGCTCCTTCTCAAAGGGTGCAAATCATCCTTATGTGAGTCTCTCGCAATCTTGTTCAATGTGCTATTTGAATAACTCGTACTTTCCTCTACTGTGGAAAAGGGCAAATGTATCCACAATCTTAAAAAGAAACAACCCTCAAACTCAAGTACTAGTTATCGTCCGATATCGTTGCTCAGCTGCGTGGGTAAAATATTTGAAAACTGTTTTCAAACGGTTGTGGCAGTTTTTGGTCGATAATAATGTACTTTGTCAATTCGAATCAGGTTTATGTCGGATGACTCAACGGTCCTCCAGTTGGCCGACCTATATGACGAATTCTGTCGAGCTCTTAATGACGGCAAGGAGGTTAGGGTAGTTTTCTGCGACGTTAGTGGAGCTTTCGACAAGGTATGGCACATTGGTAGTTTTCACAAGCTGGAGAGAATCGGTGTCGCGGGCGAACTTCTGTCATTCCTAAAATCATATCTTTCGGATAGGTCACAACGGGTAGTAATAGGATCTGATGCCTCAACATGGAGGAGACCCATTATTGCTAGTGTTCCGCGGGACTCGATACTCGGTCCTATACTGTTTTTAATCTATATCAACGACATTACCGAAAACTTATTCAGTAATATACGTCTATTTGCTGACGATAATTCCCTGTATTCAAGAGTAGAGAATCCTGAGCAAGCCTCGACTTTAATCAACCAAGACTTGGCCACAATCGAACATTGGGCCAAGACATGGCTGGTAGAGTTTAATCCCCATAAAACAGAGAGTATGTTGCTATCGCGCAAAGACGTCCCTGTTGCCCACCCACCACAATTCTTTAGTAAAACTCCGATGTCTGAAGTAAAAAATCACAAACACTTAGGAGTCATATTAAACAGTTTTTGTACGTTGGACGAGGACATTGACCACATCTGCTCGAAAGCTTGGATTCGTTTAGACTTATTAAGAAAGCAGAAATTCAACCTTGATCGTGGCGTACTAGAAAAAATTTACTTTGCCTTCCTCCGGCCATTACTTGAATATGCGGATGTTGCCTGGAACAACTGTACTGCAGCCAAAGCTGAAGAATTAGAGAAAATACAGATTGGCGCCGCGAGAATCATAACCGGGGAAACAGGTAGTTGCAGTAAGCGTCTACTTAATACTGAAACACGCTGGGACTATTTACAAGGAAAACGTCGCTAACACAAATTGTTACAATATTTCAAAATGTATGTCGCCCCCGTATATTGCCAATAAGGTCCCTCCAATCATCTCATTATCAATTTATCGCAAAATTTCCGGTCCTGTAACAACCACAGAATTCCTTTCTGTCGGACACAATTATATCAGTCTTATATCAGTTTTCCTCCATCCCCAGCGTTACGAAGCAATGGAACAGCCTGCCCATGTCTGTGCGTGAAAACTCCTCACTGCCCAACTTCAAAATATTTTTAAGTGCCGAGAACCAAAGGCCTCCTTAGTTATATAGTGGTTCAAAGTCCCACAAAGCTCAAAATTACCACACCAGGTTACGTCTGGGTTGCAGTAGCCTCGATTTCCACCTGTGTTCAAATCACCTACCTCTTTATGCCAGTGTGGGCTGTGTGAGACACTAACATCTCCACTGCCCAGGCTTCACAAATGCTCGTGATAATTCCATTAAGCTACTGCCATTCCCATTTGACGTACCAACGCTTCTTTTTGGATCTGAATATTTGAATAACCAGGAGAACCAGCTTATTTTTGAAGTGGTTCATGACTTTATTTTATCAAGTGGACGTTTTCACTAACTGTAAAGATGAATCTACATCTGCTCTGTTTTACAGTCGTTCTCTGTGTCGATCACACTGTAAAACACCTCTACCCCGCCCAGCTCCAAGTAAGATGCATAGGCTGCATATATTAATAACTGTCGCGAATATATCGGTGAATAGACATCGTGTTCAAGCTCGTTTCTCTGGCCTTTCCTGACTAACTTCCCTTTACTTTTTACCATCTTTCTTATTTTTCTCACATTCATGGTTTAAGCAATATCGGGTATAGTTGCCATATGTTCTGACAATTCACGTTTCATTTCCTATGCTTCAAGCTAACTTTGCTTAAACTATTAGCCTTGCAATGACCGGATGATTGCGCCCATACACTGTTGTGTTCATGGATGCGATGCCACATCCAATCAGCTGGGCACCTGCCCAGACTACATTATATTTTGAATATGGATAATGACCTTAGGTAGCTTTGGACAAGTTTAAGTAGTGTCTCCTACCACCTCAGATAATTGATATATTTCATGGTTCAAGGAGATGACGCACATAAGCACAAATCCCTCTATTATTCTGATACTCTACATTGTTGAACAAATGTTATATTGTAAGATATCTCATCCTCATATCTCATTTGTCTCGGGGGGTGGTTGGTACTAATGACATTTCCCGTTTGTTTGAAATTATGCAGTGGTAGTCGAAATTTTGCCTCCCGGGCAGGTGCAGAATGTAACTGAAATTTAGAGGTGGATACCCTCCATCAGAGACTCCTTAGCAGCGTCCCTGATGATAAGACCGTGTAATCAATGTCTGATGTGAGATTCCAACAATGTAAACTTGCCTTTATACGTGTATGCGTATCGTGGACACGATATATCCGAAAATACTGAATAGTACCTTAAACATCAAAACTTCATTTTTTCTGTATCCACCGTAATTGGACTCACCGATATTAATTGTACTCCTTTGTAATTGCTGCTGTCCTGTACATTCATGAATTATTTTGTGATTTATTTTTTCTATCTTTTCCGGGGAGTGGCAGGTAGACTGCCAACCAAACTTCTCGTAGTATAGTTATCTTCTTCACAATTATATAATTGCTCGCATCTATGTAAACTATACTACAAATTCATTCATTCATTCATTCATTCATTCATTCATTCATTCATTCATTCATTCATTCATTCATTCATTCATTCATTCATTCATTCATTCATTCATTCATTCATTCATTCATTCATCATCAATAAAATTAAAAAAGAATTATACAAAATTTGGCATACAAGTTTTGTTATTGTTTTTAATTTGTTTCTTCAAAAACACAACTTATGACCTCCCCCCCCCTCATTGGAACGATCTTCGCGAGATCTGTCCAATGCCAGGTAGAAATGGACAGTGTACCGAAAACCGAACCAATACCGATATCGTAGGGATGCCGAAAAACAGATCCGAACCAATCACTGAATACCGAAATCATCTGTATTTTCAAATTGTCCTATATTCGCTATTTATAAAGCCTTGTTGGGTCTTAATAGCAGCTGAAGTGTTCATTTTCATGAAAAACGTGACTGATTTTCCTTTCAGCTTTGTTACATCTCAAGTGCCTGGGTAATTGTCCCGAATTCCCAGCTGCTTACCAGTATTTTCTAGTCAAGTCTTGGCTGCCCATTAAGGTAGCCAAGACTTGGCAAGACATCACTGCCCAGATGATTTTTCCAGAGTGGGCAAAACCTCCTAATGATGGCATGCGAAGGCCTCATGCTCTGAGAAATCTTGAAATAGACCTTAAGGTATCTTTGGAACAAGTCACAAAATATATTACTGTAGATATGATTTGTATTGGCCAAGAAACGTCGATGTTGAGCTCATTGGCTGTGACATTTGTATTTTCCTGGTTTAATTTCCCTTTTGTCTACCAGTAAATGTCAGTCAAGTCAAATACCGAATACCGATCAAATACCGCAGTATTCCCTAAAGATACCGAAAACCGATATCGAACTCAACATTCCAATACCGCCCATCTCAAATGCCAGGTCATAAGCAATGTTTTATTTGTAACCGTAGCTTGGGACTCATCATTGGATGGATCGAGTTTATTGAAATGAAAGGACATAAGCCCTGCTTCAAAAAGCAAATAATTCTTTTGAGCTCAAAGGAATATCATCTCACACATCAGCAGCAGTATTGAAGAAACGTGGAGATTTGTTTCATTTAATGTTGTTTTTGTGTCCCACTGATCGGTTTCAAATAAATCATAGAATATTATATGCCACTTTTTAATACATCGAGAAGTATCAAACAAATATCTTTCGAGTTTCGAGTCTGATGTTATTTGTAGGGTCCACTTGGGGTAATGGGTGCCCATACAATTTATCTCTGGGAAATGATCACCATATTCAAAGACGTTTTTTTACAAATCACTGGTTTAAATAATTTCAGTTTTGATACATTGTATATCACATCATTGTAATTATTATTCTCACACAATTCAGAAGTTTTGTTGAAACGGCGCCACTTATAACATTTGAAAGGGTGATTGTCCCAACCACCGCCGCTAACTCTCAATCACTCTTACACCCCCATCTCAACCGCCTATTCTAATATGGTTGGTAATAGAGATATATCAATTAATTCTGCCACAGACCTTATAGCATTCGCATTCTATATCTTGTACATTATGAGTAAGGAAGGGCGGACCGGACCCACACAATATGCGCTGTATCCTTGGGCTAGACACTTAATCTCTATTGCCCACTTGTGGTGCTGTGTACTAAGGCGTACTGTACGCCGATGGTGCACTTTCCTTCAAACGCTGCTTGTGCTGGTTAGTAAGTTGGAGAATGTGACAGTTGCTTACCGCTGCTCAGTGGCTCTCTCTATCTCTCTCTCTCTCTCTCTCTCTCTCTCTCTCTCTCTCTCTCTCTCTCTCTCTCTCTCTCTGGGTACTTCCTCCACCCGTAAAACTACGATATGACACTGGATGTTGAAAGTATCTCAAACCTCATTAAATAAACAAGAAAACATAAACGTAATGAGCAACTGACAATATTTAGAAAAAACATTCAACACTTTGAGAAAAAGTTATGGGCTTTTATCACGTGTGCGGTTCTTGGCCTTTGTGGCCTCATATTTATTGATACCCTTTGAACCATAGCTAATTTCAAGGACACTGCGCACTGTTAGGACCATTTCGAGCTTTTATAGTATCAGCGAGGGACAATAGTGACTGTAAGACAAAATCTCCCCAGAAGGTATCTGGGCAAAAGCTCTCGAAGACAAAAGCTTCCTAAAAATGAAGGGCACAGACAAAAGGTACCCAACTCAGAAATTGTAACATTGTTTCGTTTCCCTTTGCCCCTTTTATTTTCCAGATAAAATATAATTAATTAACTGATAGACTATTGAAAAATATTTTTTTCACTTCTCTGAATGATAGAAACAGTATTTAAATACTTGTTATATACTCACAATAAAGGCACACTACAGGTCCTACCGATTTATATATTTCTCAAACCTTGCTAGCATACATATACTTTTGCTCGAGTGAGTACATCAGATAGCATTTGTCATTGCTGATCTCTTAGTTATACATACACTTACAATGCACAGAACTGCCTGCTGTGGCTTAAAGGGGGCTCAGCAGCTGGGACCATTATTTGGATGAATGTGTCCCCGCGAAATATGGATCACGTTTGGTTGATAGCAGTCGGACTGAAGCGCTTAACCCAAAATCACACGGAGACACACTGCATCCATTTACAACTGTTTAGGCCATGACATGGGAAATTTGAGTGGTTTGTGCGTCCTCAAGTAGACGGCCCAGCAGCTGGTACCATTATTTGGATGAATGTGTCCTCGCGAAATGTGGATCATTTGCTGTGTCAAGTACGTTTAGTTGATAGCAGTCCGGCTGAAGAGCTTAACCCAAATCACTCGGAGACACACTGCATCCATTTACTACTGCTTAGGCCATGACATGGGAAGTTTGAGTGGTTTGTGCGTCCGCAAGTAGAGGGCTCAGCAGCTGGTACCATTTTTTGGATGAATGTATCCCCGCGAAATGTGGAGCATTTGCTATGTCAAGTACGTTTGGTTGATAGCAGTCCGTCAGAAGCGCTTAACCCAAATCACATGGAGACACACTGCAGCCATGTACTACTGTTTAGGCCATGACATGGGGAATTTGAGTGGTTTGTGCGTCCACAAGTAGACCACTAAAATATCCAATGTCTAATAGCCCTGTGAAATAACCTGGAAAAACGGATACTGGATGGGGGCCTAAGTGAAATACACGGCCTAATGGAGAGGTAGCAATACCCCAGCAGACTCATTGAGTAAGCAGGAGGAATGGCAGGGAGGTAGCCCTACCTCAGCAACCTGTCAAGTGCATGAAACACAACGGATGGTGGGGGGGGGGGGGGGGGGCTGCACTACCCCGGCGTACCACCGCAAGGAGCAGTGAACCATGGTAACGGTGCCAAAGATCTGCTAGAGGTCATAGCTGCACTGGCACAGCCAGATGAGAGAAAAAACATAAAACAAAAAAACTTTTGGAAAGACAGAGGGAGGCTGGAATGGTTGAACGAGAGATGCCAGCTGCTGAGTGCCCATTCATGGTGATCTGGTCGTTGATGGTGGTTGGGGAGGTGTGTGCAACCATGTAAAACTAATTTTTTGACACGGAAAACGTTTCAGAATGCGAGCTGTACGTGTGCTAGATGAATGAAGACTGATCAGAAACTGCCGTAGAGTCCTCATTCTGATTGGATGGAACCGATTTTGTTGATGAAGAGACGTGCTGAATTTGGAAATTATTTAACTTGTGACATTACGGTGCGAGGATCTTGAAACTGCCCCCGCAAAACTCTCCTAACAGACAAACAATGGGCGTCTGTCCTTTAGGTGAATTTGGTGTCTGTCCTTCAGAAGACTTGGTGATCTTGAGACTTCCAGTTATTCTGGAATGCAGTTCATAAAATAGTTTTAGTTCCCCTTTAAGCTGAATTGTGTCATGTGGTGATCTCAAGACTGCGCATGTTGCTGCCAATAACCAGCTCTGCGATTAACCGCGTAATACAGGCTCCTGAAGTCATTAACCCCGCGCCGATATTCTGAGCACATAAACTGCTGGAAATGCTACCACCTCCCTACAATAAATCGCTTCTTTTGCATGTCATATAAAACAGTTAGTCTGTGTGAAACAAACAAAGGTAAACCTTCATTGAAACTGAGAGTGTGCAGGCTGACTAGGTTCATCATTTTTTCAATCCAATATCAAACACATTAAGTTCTGTAGGCTCAAGGTCAAACATTTCACAATAGAAAATATAGTCAATATCTTCAGAAGTGATACCATGTTCTTCAAACGATGCAATTTTTAAGAGAAATGTGAATCAATCAATGATTTGTTGTTGAGCTGTACATTTGTAGCAAAAGCAGACTGCAGTGGAGTATGAATAACTCTTCTAAAACATCAAGTTGAAAAAAAGTTCCATTTTTTTTAATAACTTGCAAGCAGTAAGATAACACCAAAGAGTAAGATAACATTTTATTTATCTAACAGTTGGAAAAACGATACAATTTTTTTTTCATTTTTGAGGAAATCTTTGCCCGAAATGTAATAAAAACTTTTAATAGACTTCGACATTCTTGACACGAAAACTAACTATAAGGATAAAGTGTGTTACAGAGGATGGATTATATCTCCATAAGCCAACAGAGTATTTTAGCGCCTGTCAGTCAAATCAGCCCGCCTACCGAGAGTTAATAGGTTTCACAATCCAACACGAATTTGAATAGTTGGGGGGAAGGGAGGGGGGAGGGGAGTATTATGCAAAGGTTATGTGTGTTTTTCAGTAATGCCCAGAGGGAAGTCGAACACTCCGCAACCCCACCTGGCAATCACCTAAACAACTAGACCATATAATACATTACTGCATATACATAAGCGCGTATACGTCATGCAGTTATCTTCGTTTGTACTGGTCAAGTATTGTTATGTGGCACATTATTGGAGAGGGTACCGTTAGCTCTTTCCAATGATGTGTCACGTGAATTCGTTCCAGCAGTTCAAATCGGATAGCTCTATTGACTTTTTTCTTATGCATCACGACATAACCTCTTTATGCATTACTGCATAAATAAGAATGCGTTACACAAAGCTTGTGCTGCTTAACTGTTGTTGCAGGACGCAGCAATGGATGAAGACCCGTGGGCTTTTTTCCCCTGGTGTGTCGATCTCTGTGTCTCAAGATCCCATTACAGTGGAGCCCACTTAACTGTATGTCTCTTAACTGAATAACTCTGTTTAATGAATATAATTTCCCAAAACACAGTCATTCACCAAACCTCCAGTATAAATTTGATCTTTTAATTGAATATAGGTTGTAGAGTAAAGTCCGGTTACTCAAATAAAAAATCTTATAAAACCTCGAGAAAATGCCCCTTTATTATCCTCCTAAACGGATTCAAAATCTGCTACTAATGTACACCAATTACAGTAACATATATCCACCTCACGAACCCAACTTATATTACCATCTCATGAAAACACTACTGTATTATTTATTCTTTCACAACTTTATCTTAACCATTTCTTTTGTTCTTTATTTCACAGCTTTCTCTTGCAAATATACGTCCCCAGCTGGTACAAACTCCGCCGAAGATTTCTTTCATTATTTTGGATAAAACCAGTTATTCACAAGGCGGCCTCGCGTGGAACCAGACTACTCTTCCACGTTTGCAGTTATGCGAGAAGAATCCGTTCGACCTTGCATATAGTACCTGCAATTTATTACACGCCTGTTCTATGAAATCCCCGTCTACAGGAATGCTAAACCGTGCGGAAAATAAAAGTCTACACAAGCGGAACGGAAATCGTTGACGGACTATTTTTAAATAGAAGCGAAATTACACTAGAATTTTCCACAAATTGTGTGGTAAATGTCTTAAAATCTCTGGCTACTAAATATATACACAATCGAGTAATCACATCCCGCCCAAGGGAACCGAAGTGGATGCACAATGAGATACGCTTGCTCATAAAACAACGTCGTCATCTCCACGAAGACGCAAAACGCCAAAATACACCCGATTGCTGGACTGCTTAACGGAAAAAAACGTTATGAAACAGTCTCAGCTGTTCGGAAAGCTGATGAGAACTTACCAAAACTCAGAATACGCTAACTAGCCCCCAAACAAACTCGAAGGTATGGTGGAAAACCCTCAGTGGACTTATAAATCCTAATTCAAAACATTCTATTCCAGTCATTCCGTACAATGGTGATACTTTACCACCTGCCGCAGAAAGGGCTGAAGCATTTAATGATTACTTCATCGCACTAGCACAAATAGATACCAGTCAGCATAACCTACCACCCTGCCCTTTGAATCCCATGAGACCAACTTTAAATTCAATAAATCTTACCGAGGAAGATGTAAAAACAGCACTGAACTCTCACAAATGCTACAAAGCAATTGGTAATGACGGCATCGGTCCAAATATCCTGAAAAATTGTAAACAAAGTTTAATTTATCAGTTAACAATACTATTTAATTAATACTTGCACCATTCCTACTTCCCAGAGGAATGGAAACTGGCAAATGTTTCGCCAGTATTCAACAGCAAAGACGAAGCTGATATATATACATTATCATGACCATGTGCAAGTCCTGTAATTTGTATCAGATTCGAGGTCGTGTTTACCATCAGATCGCAACGAGCCCGTCAGGGCGAGTTGTGATCCGATGGTAAACACGACCGAGAATCTGATACGAATTACAGATCGTGCATTGGGTCATGATAATACATTTATCTAACAATCCCGTTACATAAAGCCTGTATTCCCCGTTTTTCAGTTTAAATTGGGTTGAAATTGGTCAAAATTTTGAATTTCATATTTTAATGCTTAATAACAATGCTGATATATGTCATAGTGCGGTGTCTACCGGAAGTTGAATCTATATGATACGGAATCAGAATGAGTCGTCTAGATTCTATATGATGCGGAATCGGAACACATTATGTGATACGTACCGTTTCTCGTGATTTTCAGGCCAAAATCTATATGATTGTTAGATAAAACTAACTACCGTAGAATTTCTGTTCTTAGCTCTCTGAGTAAAGTTTTTGAAAAATGGGGTTTTATCAAAGTCTTTGAATTTTTCAAGTCAAACAATATTTTGTCTACGTTTTAGTCAGGGTTCGCTCCTATTGACAGCACCTTTTACCAACTGACTGACATATATGGATCGATAGTTCAGCCCTGGACAACCAGAAAGAGATACGAAGTCTCTTTTGTGATATCAGTAAGGCTTTTTATAAGGTGTGGCATGACGGTTTAATCTATAAACTACAGAACATTGGCATAACAGGCTCTCTCTTAGATTGGTTCAAATCATATCTCAACGATAGACAACAAAGGGTAGTTATAGGTTCACACACCTCAGATTCAGATTCTTTATTCACGGTACACATACATGTAAAATGGTCACAAATAAACATATTGCACAAATGTAATGAGTAGTATACCGTGCGAAGTGGCATAGCCGGATTGGCTGTCTACCTGGAAGATGGGGTGATTGCAAACAGACTCTGACTAAATGAATGAACTTAGAACCGGTTATGTGACACATGATGGTGAATGGCGATCGAATCATTTCTTTTCTGGGGCCATAGGATTGGTGCTTCATATACGCCAGCGGAAAGATGGTGCTTCAAGGTTGACAAAAAGCAACCTGCTTATAGGACTCCCTCCACTACTCATCATAACATCTGAGAGCGGTAACAAATCCCGTCGTGAAGTTCGTATCGCCTAGACTGCGACAAAGAGGTAGGTCATTATGTTTAGGCGTGGAGTCTACGTTAGCTGCATCATAATCGTAGGATGGTGAATGTGATGAATTATTTGTTTAGATTATTGTTTGCAAGTTCTTAATTGCGTACATAGAGTATTTTACATAGAACAACTGTAGGGAGGAAGCGCAACAGGTTGCACAAGACAAGGATTCCAGATGAAGACGCAGATCATGACTTTCACAATGTCGATGTTTACTCAGTGCAATCAGGGCAGTAGGGATTATTGCAGCGGACGTAACTGGAATATGACGAAATGAATGTTCGTAAACATAGTTCTGTCGCTAATATTACGAGTTGTGTCGTCCAGATCATTCCATAGTTTCGGGAAGTTGTATAAAGGAAGTTTATCCAGAGTTTGTGTCCGTGTTTTTTATGTATAGGAGGCCAGACTGTCTGGCTGTCCTACCAGATGGATTGTCAATAATTTTAAATATTTCATTGAAAGAAACCGGTAATCTGCCCTTCAGCCAGATTGGCATCATATTGAAACTGGTGTTCCCCAGGGTCCTATTCAGGGACCATTACTGTTTTTAATATTGTCGATGATATTGACTCCGATATACGACTATTTGCTGACTACACATCACTCTCTATTGTAGTGGAGAACCCAATCCACTCGACACAAATAATGTCTAATGATATATCGAAAATAGAAAGGTGGTCCAATCAATGGATCGTGACAGTTAATCCATCCAAAACAGGAACTATGACAGTCACTAGAAAAAATAATCCCCCACTCCAACCGATACTGAGTATGTCTAACCAACCAATCCTAAGTCTTACTTTTAATAATCGTGGAGAGTGGAATGATCATATTAATAATATAACAGATAAAGCTTGGAAACGCGTAAATATTTTGAAGAAATACAAATATATTTTACTCCGGAAAACACTTCAAACAATCTATGTTTATTTCATCCGCCCTCTCTTGGAATAGGCTCTCAAGTGTGGGGTAACTGTACGGCTGAAGAAAGCAGAAGACTCGAAAACATTCAACTGGAGGCTACAAGATTAGTTACAGGGGCCACAAAGAGTGCCTCGAAATTGAATGTGGATGGGAGTTCTTTGAATCTCGACGCAACAAACATAAACTTATGCAACTTCATAAAATGTTTTATAAGCTCACACCACCCTACCTTTATAACCTGCTCCCTCCTCCAGTATCTAGACTACAGAATTATAACCTAAGAAACGTTGTAAACTTAAACTTGCCACCATCTTACTCTGTGTTACGTCACACGGCATTCCTCTACTCAACAGTCAGACTTCGGAATGAACTTCCAATTGATATCCGGAAGATACAACAACCCTTTGCGTTCAAAAATCATCTTCCTAGTAACCAAAGGCAGCCCCCGTCCCTTTTCAACTCTCACTACAATCGGAAACGTCAAATAATGCACTGTAGACTGAGACTTGGATACAGCAATCTCAGTCAACATTTGTTTAACAATCACATCTCAGTCATTCCACTTTGTACCTGCGGTAAAATAGAGACAACAGAGCATTACCTCCTGTACTGTTCGCTACATAAACATCCGTCGTGAAACTGTGTCAGGGTTTCGTGATGGTGGTTGCAGAGACTCTCGGCAATTCTTGTCGCAAAATCAATACATAGTTTTCAAGTTCGGTGTTCGCCGAGTGGGGAGGCTGCCCAATGGGACAAGCGATGATATTCCCGGGGCCGCCGCACTCGGCGGCCACACCAAACTTCAACAATGCCCTCCTAATCAGTAATCGGTAGGTTGTTATGGCAGGACCGGGTGGTATACCTGTCATTGCGGTGTTTGGGCGTAGGGTTATACGGATTTTATCATTTTGATTTGTTATGCCTACCTTCGCACCACCTTAGAATGGGACGCACAAAAGATAACTAATGTGTGACATGTCATGCTTTGCCGACTCTAGACTCTAACCCTTGATCTTCAATTTGAATCGACTTGGCAGTCATCTATCCACATCCATAACTGTATATATTCTCCATTCTTTGTTGTCTATTTGTTGTTTCATTTCTCTTTTTCTACTCTTAATGAGAAATTATATTGGATCCCGCCTGAGTCGTGTAATGAAACTGTGTATATTTGTCACCGTGCAGGAGACGACTTTTCAAAAGCTTAAAGCCTGCTGCCGAATCCTGTTCTTTTTTGTGTTTACTTTCAAAATTTCTTTTTGTATTTTAAATTGATGTTCATATAAGATTGTCAGTGTATGTAAAAGTTAAGAGTTTATTCTTCCAAATAAAATATTGTTTAGACTAGACCATGAAAATTAGAGGAAGACACAGCACAACGGATTGCATTTGATTAATCCATTGGACATGTGCATTGTAACCGAAAGAAACCTTTTTCTAAAAAAATAATAAACACGTGAGAAACAACTTTGATTTTGAAAGATTATTCTATATTACATTATCAGGTCTGAGTGTTTCGAAAAACATTGCATCGAAGTGGTTTAAGGAATTGTTAAAAGTATTTCTGTTGGTGGTACCCTGATACGAATAGATCACAAAAGCAAAGAGAGAAGTTCCATCGGATCTCTGTCCGCTTTTTTTTGTCGCAATACAGTAGAACCTGGGCCAACCCCGTTCACCCTGCATCTATTATTTCCAGTTCAGATGTAAGAAGGTGTGATAACCCTCAACATCAACAACTAGCCGACTATAGTTTTGTTCGAATTAGTCGGGCATTCTAATACATTATAACAGCATCGGCGATCACTTTTTCGAGATTGGGCTGATGACCGTGATGGTTACTGTCAGAGGCGATGAAAGCTCGATAAAAGTGGAGGGACACAAATTTTAAGGCCAACATGGTTCAGCCCAATGGGTATAGTGTCTTGTTTAAATGAGCATTCCGCGGTGTGGTCACCGTTCTGTCCATTTCTTCTACATCAATCAGCTTCCAACCCGAAGGCTATCCTTCGGGTTGGAAGATGGTGGAAGTAGAAGAAACGGATAGGGCTGATGCATCTGGTTTGATCATCCATGGACCTGAATTTATATAAAAAATTCGTGACTACAGTTCGAGTGATCATTTATCATTTTGCACAGCATTGAAACACTGAAAGTAAAGATACGAGATAAAAACATTTATCAACCTACTCGGAGAAAAATTAAACACATCACCGCTGACATTTGTTCACTGAACACTTGAGGGGATTAACACAACACACCATTAAGATCAATCCGTCTCACGAGCATTGTTTTGATACAGACTATAATTTGCTGCGGCAGATTAATTAATATCGGTGTGCAGGGTAAACGAGAATAAGCCAAGGGTCTAATCTGTCGTAAAAAGACTATTGGAACTCAGATACTATTTTCGTTTGTTTGTCTTGATGAGGAATTGATTTGGGAGTACTTTTGGGAAATTCGACCCACTGGTGGGAGTGTATGATATCAAGATCTTATAGCGAAAGGGACCGCTTTTTGTAATCGCAGTGCAGTTATAGCAGAGACTTTTAACAGGTGACACTTAGTTGGGCGATTTGACAACAACCCGAGTGCCTTTTTCACAACAAGATTAATTTTATTGCTCAGTTACACCGAAATCGGCTTTCGAAAAGGTTTAATCAGATCCATCGTTAACAAGGCTTTGTTTCTGAAACAATAATACCAAATTCATAATACGCCAGTAATCTCCTCTGACTGATTAATTATTTTTTCCGTCAATCATAAACTCTTTAACCGATAATTTTGTTAGCCTATATGTCAACTGTTCTAATATGCCACGCCACATATTATATAATACCAATTTATACATATTTGCTGTTGTTACAGTGTTAAGTCACTTTGTGTTGGGAGTCTCCGCGAAAGTCACTGTTCAACGTTCTAATCGGAGGCACGATTATTCCAAATATACCGCAATGTTCATTTTATTGTAAAAATTGTAAATAAACCGCTAATTTCCCCAAGAGATATCTTCATAGTATTTATACCAAGAAATGACTCTACCATACTGGTGGAGAATCCGGACAGTATTATAATGATTGGTCAACGAGGCAGTGATCACAACGTAAAAGATGGCAAATTACATACCAGAGAACATTCACATCCTGTTATCAAATTTTAATTTATTCGGATATCACCTGGAATGGAGTATCAATGTATAGCACGGAGATGTTGATTTGGCATTGAGATGGAAGAAACCGAAAGAAAAGAGCAAATCTGTTTCGCATCGCCTAAGGGACGAGATTCGTTTGAGGGAATTCGAGCAGAGAAAGGACAAGGAGAGAGAACTAGTGGCTTCGATGTCTGTTCACTCGGAGACGGGATGTTCGTCACCAGTAAGTACATTTACACAGCCACCCGTTGTAAGTAAAGCACATGTTTGTGTGAACGACATAGCTAGTGCAGCTACACAAACTCTCGAAACAGCTTCCGAACGTATCGGACTGATGGCAATCCCATCAGCTGAAAGTGTCGGTGTTCAAACTTCCCCTATTGACCAGACGGCGCCCCTCCACATTGCCAAGAACAGCGGAGTTTACCACCATTAAGTACGAAGTCATGGAAGTTTTTCATCGGTTGCAACCTTAACTCTAAAGTAACCGAAAAAATAGTACGCCGTCGAATTAACTCAAAAACAAAAATTCCACATCATCTCATAATGGTGGCAAGACAGACCGTCGACGGAAAACTCGTGGACGAATGAGATGATTTGGACGATAATGCTCAATAGTTAGTCAATGAAATAAAAGACAAAATTCGAGGAAATATAGCTACAAAAACTGGCGACGGGTTCGTTGGACATTTAATGGCTTGCGTTCACCCAGACCCTCGACAGCCCCTCAAACATGCGCCATGTAATTTCATCTCAATTCTGTTTTGGTGACCTTATACACACTATTGAGTACAACGACGGAAGAATCGGTACAGGCATAAAGAGGGATGCTATTCTAAATGACGTCTGGGAACGATTGTGTAGAGAGGATGAGAAGGAACGAGCTAGGAGACATCAAAACAAAAAGGCGATTCCTTAGATGCGAGGACCCATCTCATCGGAGGTGGAGAGTACTGTAGCAGCGACTTTTAACAGGTGACACTTAGTTGGGTGATTTGACAATAACCCGAATGCCTTTTTCACAACAAGATTAACTTTATCGCTCAATTAGACGGAAATCGGCTTTTAAAACGGTTTTATCCTATCCATCGTTAACAAAGGCTTTGTTTCTGAAACAATAATATCAAATTCATAATACGCCAGTAATCGCCTCTGACTGATTATTTTTTCTGTCATTCATAAACTCTTTAATCGATAATTTTGTTATCCTACATGTCAACTGTTCTAACATGCCACGCCACGCCACAACTAGGAAATAGTTGTATATTGTTGTTATACCTCAAAACTCTGAATTAAACGTATTTATTGAGGGACACATGTACCATTGGGAACAGTGAAAAACATAAACAAGAAGGGCGTATTCCATTCGTCCTCTCTTGAGCAAACCGGAAATAAAATATATAAATAGACATTTAGTCATAACAAAATGCACACTCTGGCGCAACCTCTTTTTCCCTTTCCCTCGAAATATATATTTAAATGGTCATGTGGTGATGAAACAGTTTGCAAAATGTGAACACTAGCAGTCAACGACATAGTCTGAGAGCTACTTAGGTGGGTGTATCTCGCGCGTGAAACTCCTACGTGGAGTCGGAGGCACTGACTCATTGAATACAAAACGACTCATTGAAACATACATGTAGTTTTGTCTATTTATACCAAGAAACAGCACTACCATACAGTACATTCTGGATTGATGGGCGATGAGAAAGCCAAGTGATTATCTTACTGGGACATGTTTCCACGGGCCGTTGGAAGTACATAGACAAAACTACATGTATGTTTCAATGAATCGTTTTGTATTCAATGAGTCAGATGTGCGTAGGAAGAAAACGTCGAGACCGAAGGTCGAGACGTTTTCTTTCTACGCACATCTGACGAATTGAATACAAAACGACTCATTGAAACATACATGTGGTTTTGTATTTATTACATGACCCAAGCACCTACTGACCTAATTTTCTTTTCTATCAACGGTGGTAAACACCATGCACTTTATGCAGTCGCATTGCATAAAAAAAGTCCCGGTTGGAACAGGTTGGTGTGCAATACGGAATTCCGTATTCAATATTGCACGCCGTATTGCATAAGAGAGACTGCATGGGCATGTAATAAATACGTTTTATTCCACGGCGTTCTGGGTATGACATGATTATTTCTTATGACCCTAATTTCCCCATCCCAATCAACCATGAAGTTTCAACATTTGTATCTAAAATGCCGCGCCCTTTACCATGACTTCAGCAAAATACTTATGACGAACTGCATTGAACTTTTCAATATTCCTAACGATGTACGTTGAAGTCTTTTTCTATTTGTGCACTCGAACACACCTAAAGCAAAAGTCAATACAATTTGTCTATTCCGACACGTTACGCGATTAGAGTGGTCTCCCTTACTTTGATAAAAAGTGAAACAGCAAAACTTTTGAATGAATGTGTTTCGTTTGATCAATACTTGCACATTGCCCTCAAGGGAACATGGGAGTTGAGAGAGAGGTGAGGGCCTCTGAACTCTCCGTTGATAACTATTTTAGCTTTGGTGCTAAATAAACCCTGCGGCGGATGACATAATTCGATAAAAATTGCTTAATATTCTCACTTCTTTGTATCTCCCAATGCTACACCTGGTAGCAGGGGGCACGGTGGCTCAGTTGGTAGAGGTGCAGTCTGCAAGCCGAGAGATCCTCGGTTCGAATCCCACCTGCGACAACCGCGTTGTGTCCTTGGGCAAGACACTTCACTCCCATTGCCAACGCGGGGGCACGTAGGCGGCGCTGTATACTAAGGCGTACTGCATGTCAATGGCGCACTTGTCTTCAGACAATGCTAACCCTGCTTGTGTGGAGTTGGGGGGCCTGGCAGTTGCTCGCCGTTGCTCGGTGGTTCCCCCGACTACTCTGGCTTCCTCCACCCGTAACACTGTCTGACACGAGGTGACCCTGGTCGTTAAACCCCAGTAAATAAATAAATCTGGTAGCAAATTGGGTCTCCCTATATTTGAAACAGAACAAATATCTGAGATTTTCCCTGCACCACAGGCAAGCTGCTTGATCCCCAACGATGATGCATGCCTTCTCGATAATTATTTCTACTTTAGCAAGCGGTGTTAAATCCCTCTTGGTCATTATCGTCATAACGGGCAAATAATCTTGAACGTCAGGCTATACCAGTTTTGCTATTGGATCTCAGCTTGACGTGCGTTTTTGTGTTTATTTCCCATCTTACAAAGCAAAGTACTTCCTACCACATTGGTTTAACGTTGAACAAGCACCAATTTGTTTTTAACCCTTTGAACTCGTGAGATCGTTTTTCCGCCCAGGAACAGGATACTTCATAATTTCATTCAGTTAGATGGCTGGTAAGTTAATATGTGAAGTAGACCAATTAATATTTTAAACGTGCAGCCCTAAGGCTGCACGTTGAAAATATTAATTGCTCTACACCCAAATAATGAATATGGACTTTTTTAATTGCTGCTATTGAAATGCCTTGGAAGATACCACGAGAGTTCAATGGGTCAAGATACCAACATAACATTTTACAATTAATGGTCAGTAGTCAGTGCATTTGACTTTAAACCGAAATGTCGACGTTTCGATTTTGACCCCCTCCATCTTCGTTTGTGTCCTTCGACAAGACACTTAATCTTAATCGCCCACTTGGGCACACGGTGGCCCCGCGCACCAAGGCGTTATGTACGTCGATGGTACGCTTGCGTTCAGTCGCTGCTGACTCTGCTTGTGTTGGGTTTGTAAGTTGGAGAGGCTGACTGTTGTTCGCCGTTGCTCGGTGATTTTCTCCATGTACTCCTGTTTCATGCACTCGTAAAACTGTCCATCAAAATGTGACCCTGCAAATACATAAACGAATAAACATTCAGTGTAAATTATTGCTAAATAATGCTAAATAATTTCCAAGCCACACATTATATTATTGGCCTAGGCATCTGGTGTGAATTAGCTGGCCAGAAAAAAATAAAAAAAGTGAATTGCAGATACTGTTACGGGAGGTCAGATTGTCTTGTCAATACGGCCAATGAAATTCTGCAAAGTCCAATGCAGTACATTTACGATAGGGGAGACAGCAAGAGTTTTAAAACACCTTGAGATATTTTTATATAATATATATATGCTGAATGAAAGGTTTTAACAGGTACTGTTTTACAAATCTCTTCCCACCCGGTTAACCTTATTTTATTTCAAATATATATATTAATTGGTATTTCATTTATAAAAAACGCAAAATGTGCATAGAAATATTGTACAGACTATACTTCACATCTCTATTGTCCAAGTTATTAACACCATTTTATGAGAACAATACCTGCTGGCAAAGTGAGAACACCCCTGGTCAACATCGCTGTTGGACATCTCCTGGAAAAGGAGTGAGTGGTATCACTGTTTGGTAGCCACAAAACATAAACATCAGGTAATAAACTTTACGTATGTGCCACTGCGATGTCTGACATGCCATACTTTAAAAAATCACTAATACAACGTTCAGTGGGGGATTTATCGGCTGACGAGTTTCATTTTATTTATGTTTCTTTCTTTATTTTTTAAGGTTTTTTTTTTTTTGGTTCGTTAAAAACGAACAAAAAAAGTGAAAAAATAAAAAAATGAAATAAAGAAAGAAACGAAGCATTGAAGCTACATTTCGTGATGTGTGTGAGGGAGGGTGTAATTTATTTTTAACAGAGATGATACTTTAGCATACCTGGCAACAAATGCTAGACGTTTCATACTATCTAAACTTGGTTTTAGTTTTGTTTTGTTTTTCCCGCAATGGGTGTGACCTCGTCCAGTCAACCCATAATAAAAAATGATACCTATATTTTCTGGAGCAATAATACCCTCTCGTTTTTTATTTATAACTGGTCAAGTTGTCCGGGTAGTTTAAATGGGAAATAACCATTAGCGTTGGTCTATTCTCATTTGAACGAATTTCCTATCAATGTATCCACTACCCATGTTAATTTCATACAGTGTGGGTATGAAGGGGTAATTACCAAAAGATGGTTGTGTGGATGTTTAAACAGAAATATTTCTGAAAAGATATAGGATACATTAGCAACCATTCAGCTCATGACCCACAGGGTGAGAACGATCGGTCCATTATCTGAGAAGCTATAATTAGAAATTTAGTCGCTTTGTTTTTATATATAATGATACTGTTTTACCCCCTACCCGACCCCAGGTAAAATCGTACGAACGTTCATCATTAACATAACCCTGGTTAGGCTTTTTTGAGGTTCAACCTCAATCAAAGTTGAAATATAGAATAAATAGGTATTAGGGCCGATAATCAGATTTAAACCACGAGTAGAATAAAGGGTTTGAACCACTCGGCTTGCTCAGTGGTTAAAACCCTTTCCTACGAGTGGTTTAAATCTGATTACCGGGCCTAGTATCTATTTGTTTATTTATACTATGGTCTTAATAAATAACCGACTTTGTCACTTAAAATGGAGAAAAAACGATACTTTCTATCGCAAACGCACGGGTTTGTTTTGTTTACATCTCATCGCCTGAGTGCTAGAATGTTCTATGTCCCATAGGGGACATAGAACATTCTAGCACTCAGGCGACGATCTGCGTCGGTGGCCAGTACTAGCGGTTGCACGTGAAGTCTTGATTGACAGCTAGACGCATCGTCAAAGTTGGTTGAATTTATCTTGCTTTTTCAGTCAAATTATTATTAACAATTCTTAAATTTTGTTTTAAATATTTAATTGTATGTATTTTAAAATTAATAAGTCATTGCACATAGTAGATAATACCGCAAAAGATCGTATGTTTGAATGAAACATCGCGAAGTGTGAATGTATCGAAGTTAGCAAATCCCGTCATTTCAAAGGTCAAGTTGGATGAACTTCCTACTATAGGTGTATATTTTTTTTAACCACAGGAGACGATTTTCCCCCGTATTGGGGTTAAAAGCTAAAATTTAACATACTGGCTTTCCACAGGTAGTAACATAGGTGAGCATGGTATAAAGCAAACTAAAACTCTGATGTAATCGGTAATGTAGTTTTCTACATCTCCAAAGTAATGATAGTAGTGATTATTACTTTTTAAAATTGAAGTGATTGTTTTCATAATCATAAAAATTAAAAACTACAGTTTTGGTCTTTACTTCAATCGTTCGATGTACATAGGCAAGTTTGACCATTTTATTCCTCACATAAGTCGGCTATATGTGCAATACAGTAGCCGTGGACTGGTCATAATCGGCGCGTGTGTGGTGATGTCCACGCATGCATTTACCAGGTAACAAAAATTATCAACAGAGAAATTTGAATTAATTTAAGTTTTGATGACTGTTCCTATAATTAGTGTTTGGAGTCTAGTATTATGACGTCAGTGGAAATATTGTCTATCCGTGAAAGATAACCAGTCCACGGCGGCCGTACTATCCCTGGAGATCAAAAGAATACAAAAATAGTGCGACATTTCGTATAGTTCTGTGAAGTTATGGTGAAAATGGACAATCAGGATGGGAATATTGGATACCAGTCTTTTTTTAGAGGGAATATACATTACACCAGAAAATTAGTGAGGAATTTGATATCTCCCCTATCCAAAAAATTCGTATAAAATATTATTAGTCGTAGCCATTGACTTATCAGAAACATCATTTACAAGAAATGTACAAACGTCTTTCTGTCCACATCTCAAGCTTATTCAACAGCAGCGAATAAATTTGAAAGAATATGGATAAAAGTTACCTAAAATGAAAAGAAATATTATTTGTTCACTGGTTTATTTTATCAGATTACACCTTTGTAATGTAACAAACCAACCTTCACAGTAGAAATAGCCTCAATGAAATAAGAATTAAAAGTTTGTGCCCCGGGATAGAAGAGACGTCGGAGAGTTTTTTCTGAGGGTGGGAGTTTCCACATGTGCAGGGTAAAAACGATTTGCTAAGCGCCGGCAGCGGAATCGAAGTGTCCACTAGGAAGTGCAGTTAAAACTAGAAGTCCTGTCAAGAATTGTGCGCTTATCTAGGATTAATTGCGCGTAGGAATTGCGCGCAATTGCCATATCGAATGACATCCAAAGCACGACAGGTTCTCCTGGTTACTCAAAGCAAACACAGGCAATGTTTCTGCCAATGGACCTCCTGGCTACCCGGAGGTCCATTGGCTGAAACTTGGCTTGTGCACAGGCGATATGTACAGAATTTGATAGCCTTACTATGATCATTACGCGTAGGTTAACGCGCAGATCGACGTGCTATTTGTGCGCATTTCATGACAGGACTTCTAGTTTTAACTGCAGTAACACTCCATTTAATATGCAAAGCTCCAAGAAAGACCCCGTTGAAAGGATTAATCGCAAACCAGCAAATTTGGGTAACACTTCGCACAAAACCCTCAGAACATGGTGCAGTGCCACGTGAATTATGCTTGCACGATAATGGAAAGACCTCCCATCTTCTCCAAAGTTAAGGTGTGCCTAAGCCACTTCAAGGTAATTAAAAGTTGCCTCCCCGGCTCAACAATGGCAATCATTCGCAAATGAGTTTGATGAAGACGGCTGATGCAATCAACCAGCTCCGTTCCGCCTGCAAACCTCAAAATATCTAAGGTAAAACTTCCGAGGATTGAAAATCAAAAGACTCGAGGAAATTTTTATCGCCAAAGGATAAAGGGGAAGATTCGTCCGCACGATCCGGTATGTATAAAAACCGTCCGGCAAATCTCCCGTCGGCAAAATATAATTGATACATTCCAACGATGTGTCTTAATCTTTGTTCATAAACGATGCTCGCCTTCCTCCCTTGCTTCCCATTTTGGTCTGATGAACCAAAAATTGGATATTTTTCGCAGCAGATAGTTATTGATGAGTATCAGTGAAGCTCAAGCGTAAACTCAAAAAAAAAAAAGTTTGTCAACTGCGTAACTTGGGTTCTTGGAATAGGAGTTTGCTTTTCGTTCTCTCGAGTCGACGGACCGAAACGGATCACGCGTCAAACCAGGGTATCTAACCATTTATATGCCTGTTTACCAGCAATTTGAGTAATCGCCACAGTGTGTGCGGGGGTGTGTATATATGTGTGTGTGTGGGGGGGGGGGGGGGGGGGGTAGTACTAAAATGATTCTAACAATTTATTTACTACATAAGCAGCACCAAATAGCTCATCTTTGGGAATATCGCCCGCAACACGTCCAATAATCACGAGACGCCAGTCGACGGGGCGGCCAAATTCTCAGGCCACCAGCCTAATTCTGTAAGAAATTCGACGCTGTTGTGGCTTGCAACCAGTCCGGCTCTCAAGTTATCATCACCTATCTTTAGATTCACTCGTCTGGATAATTGCTTTATGGTTAGGAAAGCGAACCTATGGTTCAGCCATCCGACCAGCTGATAAATTCCGGACGATTAAATCTGAACAAAATCATAAAGATTCATTCATGTGAATCAAAAGAAGAATTATTGCTCAGTCAATGCTTGATTTGATTGACATTTTGATGATATTACGCCTGATAGTTCCCCAAATTATGTTAATATTTGCATTTGTTCAGGGCGAATTAAATACTGTTTGATTGGAATATCTATAACTGGAGCACAAAAGAAGATCTGCATATCTTTGTAAGTAAAGCTTTACATAAACTAGGTAAACATACAGCCCTTAATCAAGCCGAATTTCGAACAGAATTAGACTGGAGGTCTGAGAGCTTGTGTGACGGTGTGACAATGTGGATGAGTCAGTTTCCGAAGAGATTTGAATTAATCTCCTCTGTTTCTGGAGTCATTTTGTGATACATTAAACATTATCTGAATTCTTAAACTTATTAGGATTCGATTGGAAAGTAATTCGAGCAGAGTCTCGTAAGCTTGGCTCAGGTTGATTTCAATGAACACACTTTCTGCGAATAGTTGATTTGGTGTTTTATTGGCTTAGTAAGGTTAGGCAAAATTGGGTGGTACGGTTTGAAGCGCGTAGCGTTTTTGATGTAATAGTTTCCTGTGATGTGAAACTGTCCCTTGTTTGACTGAAGACGATAGACTGGAAATTCTTTAGTCTGTGGATATAAATCAATTCCAGTGTCGGGGGCGGTGGGGGCCGCGTGATTTAAAACGTTCTAATGGTAAAGATGTCGCAAGTACGTGTTGCAATTACACGTTCCGTTTCTCTGCCTCACTAAGAAGGTTAGACATCACACAAAGGGCTCGTTTTAATCTTTACCACTTAGCAGGACAAGAGGACAACTCGTGTAAGAAATAGTGAATAATCCACGGTATTCCGTTTCGGCCTTGAAACAAAGCCTATGACCAAGTTATTGGCATGGTCTCGGCTTTGCCTGGCACCGATAAGCAAGCAGGAGTAGGCTTTTCAGCCCGAAAATCCGTATAAGCAAACAATTTCTACTGTTGTTGAGTTAGGGTTAATCTTCCTAGCTGATCTACAGTATTAAACGAGGAGGGCAGGGTTTGTTGTGTTAACTGATAGAACCGCGAAGTCCCACCAGCCCGTGACTTTTTGAATCTCCTTTACAGACGATATTGAAGGCAGGTCCCAGACAGGTCTCAGCTTCCAGTAACTTTACGAATCTTGTCGAGCACCAGTTAAGGCAGTACTATAACGAACACTTGTATCGATTTTTCTAATCATTTAATTAAAACTGCCAAAAAAAGTTTCACTATCTCCGGCTCAATATTTATAAGTTACAAACAAACAAAGTTCAATCATACCTTAATTCTATTATTCAACAGCGGCATCCATTTAGAGGGAGGTACCAAGGTTCTTGATGCATTGGTGATGAGCCAATACACCATTTTCTGTTGCAATACCTAATCACGTGACATACCACTCACAGAAAAATTAGGGGGGAGTCCCATGATGCGGCATCCGCCATTGTTGAACACTTTTGGGGCCATGCAGGCTGCCTGTCAGTTTGCATGCAGTCTATGGAGTCTCCAAGTCAAACACGCATTCTGCCAGTTGTCTATTAACCGGCAGAATTACCTGATGGAATTCACAATTCTGCAACTCAGCATCAGGTGGTTCCTTGTGTTGTTCCACCCAGCGCATATTATGGTTTGGTGACAAATAGAACAACACCATTCTGGAAACTCCTGCCGAATGTTACTATAAATAGCTATCAACCTATTTTGTAATATCATTGTTAGTTGACAATACTGGTCTCCAAAGGAATGCCTGGTATTGTCAACATAACATCTGGCTTCCACTCGAGTGTGGGAATCATAGTACTCTTGTACTCTGATCGCCAGTTTGTATAATGTCATATCATTTCTAGTTTTCTGCTGCTATTTTATTGCACACAAATATGATTCATATCCCCAAATAGAAATTGTCTATTGTAATATTAGAACGTTTCTTTTCATATTCTATCGGTCGATAGTACCTGAGTTTGTGTGATTTCTGAAATAAAACCTTCAGCAGCTTCGCTGCTTCAGATTTTATTTCAGAAATCACACAAACTCAGGTACTATCGACCGATAGAATTTGAAAAGAAACGTTCTAATTATTTTATTATGCCGAACAAAATATGGCTTTCATTGTTAAGCGTTAACTGCAACATGCCATCAATCTTGTAACAACAATGTAGTCGAATCCAAAAACATGACGTCATTTCGAACGAATGACGTCTCTTCGAAAATGAATTGTCACAAGTGCCGTCGCTTTGGGAGTTTCTATATCAACAAATGCCAATGTTTACAACTGCATCATGCTGTTCATGTTATAATTCATTGTTAATGCTTGTTATGAAGCTTGTGCTGAAAATATTCGGTTTATATCGCATAAACCGAAGGAAAACAACAGTTATTTCTTAAATATAATTGACTGAAGTCATAACTGAGACTCATATTCAGGATTCACTGAAGTGGTGAACAACACGTGAGTGAGTTTTTTAATATTTCTGATTCTTTTGAATTCGTTGTTTGCAGTTAAAATTGAAAACATACCCACTGAAGACGATATATTTGTTGGTAAGTTTGTGTCTATCGGTGTTGAAAAATGTTAAACGGACACGGAGCCAGCGTTTGGTGTTGAGAAATTCCAATCGACGCTGATCAATGGAAGTGGCGCTTACATTTTCTTCGTTCTCTTGTCTCCAGGGAAAAACGTTCAGATAGTGCCCGTGTTTTGCCCCAAAACTCCAGTACTATGACTTTTAGAAGGTGTCAAATTAACCAATCACGGCTGATGTTACAAACTTGAGGCATAATAATAAATGTTTTATGGTCATAATAGCACCTCCATAGGCTGTACTTCGCAGCACTACTCCTACACACTTTAATATTTTTTAAATCTTTATCCAAAAGCACAGGATATCAGTCTTAGTTATTTGAATCATTTTTTCTTCAAATATTTCAAAAAAATGTCAACAAAACCATATCAGGTGACCCTCATAGGAACAATCTCGTTCCAAAGAGGGGTCACATGATATGCTTTAGTTGAAGTGATTAAAACAAATTGTTTAACTTGCTCATTTTGTAAATTACAGGGACGTATGTTGCCGATTCGTTAGGTGATTGGTTGAGTATATATTCACAAGCGTAGATGAAACAATTGTAGCTGACAAGCTAGCGGTGCCGTGAGAAATAATTGGGCGTGTGGGTTAATCACGATATCCTAATTACTGAACCTTTCTGCATTTGCAGAATAGATTTACCTTTTTATTTTATTTTCATTCCTTTTTCTTCCCCCAAAGTAAATCGTATTCCCACTCCCACTCTCCGAAAATGGTACTGATATTGATATTTTTATTTGCCTGTATACTAAAATATAACAATGTATACATATAGTACATGTAGTTAACATATTGAAATTTCAACAAAAAGAAATATTGCATATAGTACATATAAATACAATAATCCCAATAATTAAAGCGTTGTTTTCTGGCAGGGTAAGGCATAGCCAGATTGGCTCTCTTCCTACTTTTCCTTGAGAAATATAGAAGAAAAAGAGAAAGAAATATCAACAAAAGAAAGAGAAAGAAATAGGTATTACACTGCAACATTGTGGATTCCAGTTATTATGTCTTGATTTGATCTCATTCCAGCATGCGTGCAAAGTGTCGCTGATGATCAGCTGCGAAATGTCGCTCTCTTGATTCCGCTGACACCATTCCTCCCATTAGCTTGGATGTGGTAATAGTATGAGTAGATCTACGAAATGGTTGGTGGGGGCGGAATGTGAGGCGACATGGACGAGATTACCAGACAACAATTACTGTTAAAGACAACACGTGATTTTATCGTTAGCCCTTTACCAACGTAACCGCCTAAACCACCCAAAGCTACTCATAGAAGTCGCTATTCACATTTTATTTCGTTTTCACACTTTGTCTCAAAACCACAGCTCACAACCCTCCATTGTGGCTATCTCAATGAGCTCGCCCCAATGAAGGCACACGGCTATGTCTCCGAAACAAAAAATAAGAATGGTAAGTTATTCAAGATTTGTTTTGGCAAATGTCTCTGATATCCACGTTGGACAAGGGTTAAATTTTAGTTATCAAGAAAAATAGCAAAAGTGGTGTCCTCACTGATTTTGTTATTGTCTATAGCAACATGTTTTAACAGTTGCATAACTGGATTTAGTGTGCTATGCTGCTTCATAAAACCATATTGGTGGTGATAGAGAATATCGAATTTTTCAGAAATTTTATCAGCCTAACAAACATCAGTTTTTCTAAAATCTTTGAAAAAACAGGGAGAATACTTATTGGACTATAATTTGTGAAGTTATTTTCATCACCTGATTTAAGGAATGGGATTACCTTTGCAATTTTATTCTGTCAGGAACTATTCCCTGACTGAATGAAATGTTCATGATATGGGCAAGGGGTTGGCAACCGAATCTATCGAATGTTTAAGGAATATTCTCACAGTCCTGACTTGCTTTAGGCTTCATTTTAGTTACAATATTGATAATTTCCAAAGACGACGTTGTTAAAATAAACATATTATCTGGGAGTGGATATTTCATGAATTCGGAGAAAGATTTGCGGGGATTCGTTATTTGTTTTGGGTCTCCATTCCTATATTTGCAAAGAAATTATTGAATTCGCGAGCGATTTCGTTCGTATTTATCGTTTTTTCCTCTAGATTAAAAAAGGAAGGTAAATTGCTTTTGTTTTTATTTCTATTTAGAGCGTTATTTAGAATTTGCCACGTTTTTCGCATATTACTTTTATTTTCCAAGAGGACGTTTTCGTAATACATTGCTTTAATTTGTTTTTTAATTTTGTTGAACAGCCGAGAGTAATTTTTGTAATTTCGAACATTAAATTCTGTAGGACTTCTTATTTTTTCATGAAAAATTTACTCTTGTTATTGGCTGAGATTAGAAGACCTTTTGTCATCCAATGCTGTCGCTTTATGTATTTCTTATTCCGTTTTTGACTTTGCAAAGAAAATGCCGAGTCAAATGCATTCAGGAAAATGTTTAAAAAGTGTTCATAGGCAGCATTGGGACAGTTGGATTCCATAACTGGAGCAAAATCACACTGGGACAGCAATGCCGTGAAATATTCAATACTGCTAGGTCTTAGATTGAAGTGGCATTGTGCTATCTAGTGACATATTTGCTGATTCAGCGTAAAAGCTTCCAAAATAGTCGGATACATCAGTGAGAATTATACCAGATTTGAAAGAGTTAATTAGATTATTTGAAAAGATATTGTCTATGAGCGTCGCAGAATGATCTGTCACTGTGGTTGGTTTGGTGATGACAGGCATAACTCCCTCATTAAACATTAAATCTGTGAACTTATCTGTTTTCGAGTGGCAAGCTTCTTTTCAGAAGGTTAATATTAAAATAGCCCATGATTAAGGTTGTTTTTCCTTGTTAAGTATGTCAGTTATGTTGTTGAGCTTTGATTGGAAAAGATCGATATCCGCTTTGGGGGCCGCGTTTGGTCGATACATTACACCAAGAATTCTCGACAGATTGTTGTTCTTTAATTCTATGATTGACTCAATCACATGTGGTATGAAAATAGAAAGATCTTGTCGGACAATGAAGTTAGTGTCATTTTTTATAAAGAGTCCTACTCCACCTCGACCATCGTTATCAATGGGTCTGGTATGTTTTATTAAAGGCTGATATCATTCTAGTGTAGAAGATATATTAGAGGGGATCTGAAAGACCTTTGTAAGACCAATGGCATCGAATGAATTTTCATTGCTGTTTAGTTCAGATAGCAGGTCATTTAGAGGATCCCAATAGGTATGGAGGGTTTGAAATTGATATGAAATGGAGAAAAAGATCCGTCTATGTCCCTGAGCTCTGATTACAACTCACTAGGAAGGAGGTATTTGCAAACGGTAATGTTGTATATAGATGGGGAATCACTAGCTATATTGGACATGTTGGTCATCTTGTTCATGAGATAATTAAAGTCGTATTTAGAGTCAATCTGGATCCCATCCAAATTAATACTACCTGCCATGATTTACAAACATTCCATCAGCAACACCAAAGCACACACACATGAAGGAGACTTGAAGAATCATAAATAATATAGTAAATTCATTTTGTGACTGGAAAAAAAAAATCAACAGGAGTTATAACAGAGTGATATAAAGTGTGTAAATGAAGATAGTCTTTCTCATTGCATTGGTTTAATATGATCAAAAAGAGGATGGACAGAGAAGTAAATAAACATATTCCATAGAAAACGGGATTCATTATTCCGTTTTACTGTAAAACATCGTCATTTGGTCCCAGGGTAACTTATAAACAAACAAGACATTTATACTAATGGTGATTACTACAAGACAACTTTGCATAAAACTGAATAAATTTGTAGAGGTTCATCTGAAACCCCTTTTCCCAGGTTCCGGCCCATGCACACATACACACAAGATATACTTAATAAACGTGCTTTGATGATGATGGACAGCCAAACTAATCTGTCAAAGTGAACAGTCAGTGGATTAGTTAGGTAATTTTATACATAATTCATCAGCACAGCGCAAACATGATGTGATTATAACACACGGTCAAAATATGCGGTCAGCGGGTCAATTGGATAATATACTCTCCCAAAAAAGAAAGTGTGCATGCTAAAAAATAACACTAAAAGAGATATATATCATTTTCAGTCATGGGAATTTTATTCAATCACAGATGAATCAATTTGTGATCAACACGAGAAATTTCATTACGCTACGACGAATACTCTTGGTGCCATGGAGAGTCAAAGACACTAAGGGTCAAACACAAAAGTCACACACTCAATATCTGGTATGACCTCCGTCTGCATCGACTACTGCTGTGCATCTACGCCTCATGGAAGCGAACAAGTTAGCATGGAAGTGTTGTGGGATGTTGTTCCATATTCTGATAAGCTGTCTTTGGAGTTCCACAAGCGTTGACGGTGCATGGGGAAGCCGGCGTAGCTGACGTTTCATTTCGTCCCATACGTGCTCAATGGGTGATATATCGGGCGAATTTGCGGGCCAGGGAAGAACATCCACTTGTTGTTGCTGCAGATACTGTTGAACAACACGAGCTGCGTGGGGTCGGGCGTTGCCCCGCTGTAGAATGACGCCGGGCCGTGACGTTGCAGAAATGGGACAACAACAGGTGTAAGCACTTCATCACGATATCTGGCTGCATTGAGATTGCCATCAATAATGACCAGCTCAGTTCTGTTACGGGCAGTGATGCCACCCAACACCATGAGAGACCCGCCCCCATAACGGTTTCGCTCCACGACACGTGGATCTGCGTAGCGTTCGTTTCGATGTCTGTACACTCTCTGGCGGCCATCTGATGATGAAAGATGGAAACGACATTCATCTGCGAATAAAACACGTCGCCACCATTGTAAGGGATGACTGAGATGTTGTCTACACCACTGCAGTCGAGCACGACGATGACGTAACGTCAAAATCGGACGAATTGCAGGTCTTCGAGGACGTAAGCCATATTCTCTCAGCCGGCTGATTACTATTTGAGGATGTATCCGTCTCAGGTTAGGGATGTTCCTGGCTGTCGTGGTTGCCGTTTGTTGCCGGTTTCGGAGATGGACGACACGGATATACCGATCTTGTGCAGGGGTGGTAACTCGGGTCTCCCGGAGCGGGGTCGGTCTCGAACGTCATCATGTTGTGCATGTCGATGGACTAGCCTGTCTACAGTGTTACGGTGGCAGTTCAAATGCTGGGCAACCTCTCTGTGTGCTCTGCCAGCTCTAATCATACCCAGGGCAAGGAGACGTTGATTCATTGTCAATCTTGGCATGCTAATGTGGAGTCGTTTCAACAGCAACGCAAGTTTGAATGTGAACGATAGGAAGGCCTTACTTTAGTGTTTAAATACCCACGGATTCACACAGCTGCATGAATTTTCAGACTCTCCACATGCAAAACATGCCTTTTCACAAACGTGCAGGACGTCATTTAACGTTAATGCAATTTTAACGGGGAAAGCTGTTTTTGTGTTCAATATAACTTATTCATGAACAGGTCAACACTCTTTTCACCTACGAAATTATTTTTTTGGAGTTTGATCAATTTCTGCAATGCACACTTTCTTTTTTGGGCGAGTATATAATGCACATCACCGCACTCCCCGATAATGATGTGACGATAATAGACAGTCAAACTAAACTGTCAAAATGTACGGCCAGTGGGTCAGTCGGATAACATAATACACAGTTCACCAGCACGATTGCGTGAAGTTGTTGTCAACACGATGATGAGTTGAAAAAAGAGAGAGACAAAAAGTGAAATTCCATGCACACAGTTATTTGAAAAATTCTCCTTCGTATTGATGGGGGTGTTTGATGTCTGATCTATTTATTTGTTCTGGAGTATCTTTCTAGAGGATGTAAAAAGTACAATGATTGTGATGCATTATTCGTGTTGTTCTGACATTAAAATGGTTTACATACGACAGACATAAAGGTTAGTCACTATTTTATAGTGGTACCGAAATACATGGATGGAAATTATTTGACTAAAAGAAAAGAAAAAAGTCAGAGAGATATTTATTTTTAACTTAATCTTGGGTGTAGGTGTGTTGGGGGAGTCTGGTCAAGTGGATGGGATGAGCGGAGAAAAGGAAAATGGAGTCAACTAAACTATAATATGGAAACAAAGACAAGGATATATTTATCAACGTTATCACGATTTCCCAATATTGTTAGATTGTTGATGTTTTTGGGATGGAAAATTCAATTTCCATGTAGAATTATCTATAACTAGTTGAGTGCTAGATTATTGTAGATAGTTAACCTTTGTTTCCAATTTTGACCCATTATAACCTATTGGAGAGTGCCAGCAGGCAAATGAACCAAGAATATACATGTCGGACTACAGGTTCCATACTCGCTTTTCCTTAACTTGTGAACCACTTCATTATAGACAATTAGGGAGTGCCGAAAGGCACACATTTGCCCAGATACAAATTATTCGAGGATGCCAGCAGCCAACCTCCCAGAACTTTTTAACAAAGCAAAACATCATCATTCAAATTGTATCAGCTTGACATTTATTCCTCCGAATTGTCCTGCTGCAAATCATTAGAGGATATCAACAGGCACTCTCCAACAATTTCCAACAAAGCCAGACTTCATCGATCAAATTTTATTAGATTTGCATCACCAAGAGGAATGATCGACGAATCTATAGCAGGCACATTCTGTCTTCAGTAACTGACTGCGTGCTATAATATTTTCCAACGTTAACATTTGTTCCTCCAAATTAGTCCTGCAACAAATTGCTGTAGGATGCCAGCAGACACCCCTCAGCAATTCGCAACAGTGCAAAACTTCATCGAACAATTTTATTGGCTTTTTGATCACCACGAGGAAAGAACAAGGAATGTGAAAACTACAGCAGGTATTCTCATGTGCCTTTAACTGGTCATTTGCTAGATTATTTTTGATAGTTAACATTTGTTCCTCCAAATTTGCCTTATTACAAATTACTGGAGTATGCCAGCAGACTCCATGAAGAATGAACAAATAATATAGAAACTACGGCAGACATACTCACATTTTCTTAACTGAGTGTTAGATTATTTCCTCCAATTGCCCTATTACAAATTATTGGAGGATGCCCACAGACATCCTCCAATAATTTCCAGCAGAGCCAAACTTCATCAATCAAATGTTATTAGCTTTACTCCACCATGAGAAATGAACGAAGAATATAAGAACAATAGCAGGCACATTCACCTTTCATTAACTGATTGAGTGCTAAATTATATTTAAAAGTTGACATTTGTTTCTCCAAATTTGATCTATTACAAATTACTGGAGGATGCCAGCAGACACCCTCCAGCAATTTCCAACAAAGCAAAACTTCATCGATCGAATTTTATTAGATTTTGGTTCACCAAGAGAAATGAACAGGGAATATGAAAACTACAGCAGGCATACTCACATTCCTCTAACTGGTTGAGTGCTAGAATATTTTGAATGTCAACATATTTTTGGTAGTCAACATGTGTTCCTCCAAATTTTCCCGATTACAAATTGTTGGAGGATGCCAACAAACACCCTCTAATATTTTCTAACAAATCAAAGCTTCATCGCTTTTTATTAACACAGCTTTTGGTTCGCCATGAATAACGAAAGAAGAACATGGAAACTACAGCAGACTTTATCATTTTTCTTAACTGACCGAGTACTAGATAATTTCATCCCAATTGCCCTGTTACAAATTAGTGGAGGATGCCAACAGACATCCTCCAATAAATGCTAACAGATCCAAGCTTCATTGATCAAATTTTATTAGCTTTGGTTCACCATATGGAATAAATGAAAAATATGAAAACTGCAGCCGGTACACTCACTTTTCATTAACTGATTAAGTGCTAGATTGTTTTCGATAGTTAATGTTTCTTCCTTCAAATCTGTTCTATTATAAGTTACGAGAGGATGCCAGCAGACACCCTCCAGTAATTTCTAACAAAGCGGAAGTTCATCAATCAAATTTTATGAACAACGAATATGAAAACTACAGCAGGCACACTCACTTTTCATTAACTGACTGAGTGCTAGATTAATTTTGATAGTCAACATTTGTTCCTACAAATTTGCCCTATTACAAATTATTGGAGGATGCCAGCAAACACCCTCCAACATTTTCCAACACACCAAGGCCTCCTCAATCACTTTGGGTAAGCATTGGTTCACCATAAACAACGAACAAATAATATGGATACTGCAGCAGGTATACTCATTAACTTTTTCTTTACCCTGAAGAATGAACAATGAAAATAGAGGCGCACTCACACTCACGTTTTGTTAACCCTTTACCCAACGTAGACGATATCAAAATTTATTATTTTAAATATCATTTTTTCAAATTTTTCAAATAATTTCAACAAAACCATATCATGTGACCCCTCGTTGGAACGAGATCGGCGAGCTCGTTCCAACGAGGATTCACATGATATGGTTTTGTTGAAATTTGTTGAAAAAGAATATTTTTTCAACTGCTGAATTTGCATATTACGCGGGCGGATGCAGGCGATTCGTTGGGTAAAGGGTTAACTGATTGCGTTCTTGATTATTTTTAATTGCCAACAGGCACCCTCCAACAATTTCCAACAAAGCCAAACTTCATCGATCAAATTTGATTAGCTTCAATTCACCATGAAGAAAGAACGAAAGATATGAAAACTTCTTAAATTATTACCTCCAAATTGACCCTTTACAAAATATTGAAGGATGCTAACACATTGCGTGTTCCATTGTATTTGAAGGTTAACATTTGTTTCTTCAAATTTGCTCTATTATAAATTACTGGAGGGTGCCAGCAGACACTCTCCAGCAATTTCTAACAGAGCAAAACTACGATTGAATTTTATTAGATTTTGGTTCATCATGAGAAAGTTTTCTTATTTCTTAACTAATTGAATGGTAGATTATTTCCTCCAAATTGACCTGTTACAAGTTATTGGAGGATGCCAACTGACATCCTCCAATAATTTCCAACAGAGCTAAGCTTCATCGATCAAATTTTATTAGCTGTGGTTCATCTTGAGGAATGAACGAAAATATGAAAACTACAGCAGGTACACTCACTTTTCATTAACTGATTACGTGCTAGACTATGTTTGAAAGTTAATGTTTGTTCCTCCAAATCTGTTCTATTACAAATTACTGGAGGATGCCAGCAGACACCCTCCAGCAATTTCTAACAAAGCAGAAGTTCATCGATCAAATTTTATGAACAAAGAATATGACAGCTACAGCAGGCACATTCATTTTTCATTAACTGACTGAGTGCTAGATTATTTTTGATAGTCAACATTTAATCCTACACATTTGCCATATTGCAAATTATTGGAGCAAGCCTGAAAACACCTGCTAACAATTTACAACATATCAAGGCTTCATCAATCACTTTGCATAAGCTTTGGTTCACCATAAACAACGAACAAATAATATGGACACTGCAGCAGGTATACTCATTAGTTTTTGTTTACCCTGAGGAATAAACAATGAATATGGAGACTACAGCAGGCCCACTCACGTTTTGTTAACAGATTGAGCACTTGATTATTTTTAATTGCCAACAGGCACCCTCCAACAATTTCAAACAAAGCCAAACTTCATCGATCAAAGTTTATTAGCTTTAATTCACCATGAAGAAAAAACGAAAAATATGAAAACGTCTTAAATTATTACCTCAAAATTGCCCCTTTACAAAATATTGGAGGATGCCAACAGATTGAGAGCGAGATTATATTTGAAAGTTAGCATTTGTTTCTCCACATCTGCTCTATTACAAACAACCGGAGGATGCCAACAGACACCCTCCAGCAATTTCCAACAGATCAAAACCTCATCGATTGAATTTTATTAGCTTTAACAGAGCCAAGCTTCATCGATCAAATTTTATTAGCTTTGTTTCACTATGAGGAATGAACGAGCAATATGGAAATCCTCCTAGCATTGTATTCCAATCTCAGCGATGACGGACTATTTTTTATTTTTTTTGACATGTTTTGAAAGTAACCACGGACTCAGTTTTAAAGGGTTGTTTGGGACAACAAATCAGGAGCAAACAAATTAAATACAAAAGTTTACTGCTCGGATTCGAGTACTATTTTATCTTCTCGTGGGCCGCGCGGATTATTATAATCCTCCGCGCGCCCCACTCGGGGATAAAAATCGTTCTCGAATCCGAGCATTTTACTGTTACGTATATATGCTACAAAACTTTGTACACGGATATCCCATTACTCAAGGAGTGGTTAATGAATATTGGTTATTGCAACAGTCAGTTGATCTGGGCCATTGTATTCCGCCGTGTTGATGAGATCAGATCAAACAGTCCAAACGAGATGGAATAATACAGCCCGAAATGGTTGAGTGTTGTAATAATTTGTTTATTAAATTAAAATTGCAGTATTTTTTTGCCCCTTGAACCCTTGTGGTTTCTTCCATGTCAGTTCAGTGGAACCAATTGGAAGAGTCCATATTTATTATTTAGGATAGACCATTTAATATTTTCAATGTGCATCCCCCCAGGCTGCACGTTGAAGATAGTTATTGGTCTTCCCAACACGTGCACTTGGCACCCATCCACCTTAATGAAATTATGACGAATCATGTTCCCAGACCGGAAAAGCGGCATCTCGGCTCCAAAGTTAAAAGTCTGAAAGGCTCGCAGATCCACAAGTCGAGTTTTGATATTCGCAGGAAACCACTTTAAAAGAAACTTATATTTGTAGTAACAATCCCGTGATCTTCTACCCCATGGCTACTGACTTCAAAATCGATATAGTTCTTTCCATATGCAACAAGTTGATGAAAGTTTGGTGAGTTGTGATGCGCGGTGGCGTTGCGGTGACCGGTTCTCGTCAGATCACCGAAGTTGAGCAGCGTTGACCCGGTTAGTCCTCGGATGGGTGACCGTCTAAGCGATCGATTCGGACTCCCGCTTGTGTCCTTGGGCAAGTCGCTTAACCCTGATTGTCCACTTGGGGGCACGATGACGCCGTGCACTAAGGTGTACTGCATGTCGATGGAGCGCATGTCTTCAACCAATCTAGACGGTAAAGTGATCGGTACCAAACGTCGATTCGGATGGGGTGATAAAAAAAAGTAGCCAGAAAAATTATTAACAAATAAATTGGCAGACGAACTACACAAGCCCGTCACACATTATTTCGAAGAAGAAGGGTGTTCGTGAAGGGTCTGGATCCGATCTGGAAGGCCGATCTGGTCGACATGGAATAGGTTTCGAGATGGAACGAGGGCATTAAATACATACTGACGGTCATCGACGTGTTTTCAAAATACGGATGGATGAGAACTCTGAAGAATAAATCGGGAGCTTGCGTGGCGGAGGCTCTGAAGAGCATATTCGCATCGTCTTCTCGAAAATCCAATAAATTGTGGGTGGACAAGGGGAAGGAATTGCACAACGGTCATGTTCGTCTGTTGGTCGACCTCTATTCCATCAAAAACGAAGGAAAAGCTAACATGATTGAATGTTAGAATAGAACCATGAAGAACAAATTTTCACAGCCAATTCGACCAAGAAATATATTGACGTCCAGGACGAACTGGTCGAAGAATACAACAACATGCGACACAGATTGATCAAGATGACACCCGCGGAAGCTAGCAATCCTCGAAATGAAAGACGCGTCTTCGAGAATCTCTATCCCAAAAGGATTAATATCAAGAAGGAGTCCAAACCACCGAAATTTGCAGTCGGCGATTGAGTGAAAATCACTTCTTATAAGTCACTCTTCGTGAAAGGGTAAACTCTTCGATGGACCGAGAAAATCTTTACGATCATTAGAATATTTCACACAGATCCAGTGACTTACAAACTAGAAGCGTTAACGGCTGACAAAGAAGGCAGTAGAGAAATCATTGGAACATTTTATGAACAAGAACTGCAGAAGACGGCATGTTAAAAAACCCTTCACCTTTTTTACACATATATAGTAAGGAAAAAAAAATAATAATAATTAAAAAAAAAACAATTCAGAAAAAAACGCAAACGAATTAACAACAAAAAAAAACATGATGATTATATTAGATATAACCAAATGTCTATTGAGAGATGAATGCATTCAAGAATACAAAGTTCACGAGTACGAACCCGTGACTGGAACCAGTCTGGACAATGCCGGTGACTTGAGAATCAACATTGAGACTCAAGATCTGTTCGTCCACCCCAGCGAAAGTTACATAGTGATACAGGGACGTCTCACCAAGGAAGACGGAAGCGATTACACTGATGACGATGTTGTCACTCTGGCCAATAATGGCATGATGCATCTGTTCAGTAATATAAAATACATGCTCTCGGGACAAGAGAACGAATGCGTGTTTGATCCCGGGAAAGCCAGCATGATCTACGGACTCTTGACGTATCCGGATGATTTTTCGAAATCTAAAGGACTAAATCAACTGTGGATGAAAGACACCGTCGCCAACATCAGTGAAGCTAATGCTGGTGCCGCCATGAGATTCGACCACGTCGTCAAGACGTCGAGACCCAAAGGAACGTTTTCACTCAGCATATCTCAGAAACACATATTTGGATTCGCCGAAGATTACAATAAGATTCTCTACAGATTCAAACACAATCTGACGTTGATTCGAAAAGGAAACGACAAAGCAATCATGAGACTCGCCGCGACTGATGCGGGTAAGATACATCTGAACAAGATATCTTAGTTCATTCCGCACATGCTGCCTTCAGTCGCTGAGAAAATATGTCTCTACAAGATCATAGAATCGAAGAGTAAATTACCAGTGGGATGTAGAATGAGACAGGGTGACACGGCTAGTATTCCATAATCCACCAATCACTTCGATTGGAGATTGACCATGAAATCTGCTTTGGAAAGACCGCGATTCATCGTAGTGGCATTTCAGACTGATAGGGATGGGTCTCAAGAGAAAAATCCTTCCCTGTTTGGTCATTGTAACTTGAAAAATATTCAGGTATTTCTAAATGCCACGAGATATCCAGCCATCGATTATAATGCCTCTTTCGATAAGAACGATTTCTGCAGGCTATACAGCGATGCCACCAATTTCAGAAAAAAATATCATCGACTGGACGAATTGATGGGTAATCCTAACTTCACTCCCACCGAATACAAATCGATGTATCCCCTGTTCGTATTCGACGTTAGTAAACAGAGCGAGTGACTCAAGAGTAGCGTCTCAGACATTCAGATCAAGGTGCAATTCAACAGGAACGTGTCGAGGAGAACCGAGGCTTTCACCCTAGTTCTGTCGGATAGAGAGTTAGAATTCGAATTGGACGGACATAAAATGTCCATCGCTCGATAAAAATAATAATAATTAAAAAAAAAAGAAAATTAAAATACCAAAACAAAAGTAATAAATAAAATAATTAAAAATACCCCCCAAAAATGTAATGTGAATATTCAATCTCTCAAAATCAAATTACATTTATTTTTTTTTTATTTTGAATTGTCTCCCCAGCATAGATAGAGAGTTGGAATTCGAATCGGACGGACAACAAATGCCCATCGTTCGATAAAAAATAATAGTTAAAAATTAAACAAAAAATTAAAATACCCAAAAAAAGGAAATGAATTCCAATTACATTTATTTTTTTTATTTATTTTTTATTTTTGGTATTTCAATTTTTTTTTTGTTTCCACCGTTTCTTCAGAGGATTGAGTTCGATCAACAGAGAGACCATGGAAGTGACGGCTTTGGGATTATTGGTTTTCGTCTTGAAATTGATCCTATCCCACATCTGCACCTTGAGAGGCGTACCGAAGACGCTGGTGTTCGGGTGTTGATCCTTCATCTTTTCGATGCTGTACCTCTTATCGGTTTCCACACCATTCACCACGAGAATGACGACCACCCCATTGTTCAAATCCATAGAAGCCAGACCCATTCAAATAATCCACCTCCCACCGGCACGGGATATCCTATCTGACCATGCAGTGGTCCGTTACCTCTGTTTCCGAAGGACCATTCGACTTGTTCCTCTTCTAACGCTATCCTCGGCCCAAAGCTGATCAATTGTCTGGCGTATTTTATCTTTTCCATGATGGAGATCAGAGTGCAGGCATCCTACATGTGAACGGGATCCTCCAGATTTGTGAGTGCGTGTCCTTCCATGTCCAGTTTGCCTTCCATGATATCAACCTTCCTCCAGACCATATGTTTGTCCAAGTACTGTCTGCTGACCACGCTGGAAGCGAATTCCGGTTCGGCGTCGAGACCGAATAGATTGTAGCCGTCCATGTTCATGCCAGCCTCCATGGTTCCTCCAGATTTTTTGTTCAGATACAATTCGTCAACATGAGATTCCAGATAGGATTGAGAATCCTGAAGCGCAGAATCCATGTACCCTTTGTTGACCGCCGTCGAGTCTTCGTCTGCATCGTCGATCTGGGACAGATTCAATATCTTGTTGAATCCCGCATCCAAACGGGGGTGGATGGTCCAAGTGAGGGAGCTAGTAGAGAACTACTCATTGGAGATCTCGGACCTGGACGTTGGGGCAAACCAGGGTAAAAAAATCGTCAGAGAAAGGGTCATGGAGGATTGTAACCGTAATTGGCGAGAGGGGGTCAAATCAAAGAGGTCTTTGGGTGGCCTGCGTGATAAAGAGAAGCCAGGTTTTGAAGAGTACCTTGATGGCACCTTTGGGGGGTCACTGTTGTTCAAGCTGAGGTCGCGATCCCTGGAGCTGAGGGGAAAAATTGGGAAAGACGGTGAAAGGGAGTGCCAGATGTGTAACTTGGACATGGTGGAGACCCTGGAACACTTTCTTCTAGAATGCCCAAAGTATCAGCCTAAAAGAATGAGATTCACTGGGAGTATAATGGGGAAGTGGGATGGGAGAATGAAGGACATGTGGTTAGGGGGAGACTCAAAGGAGAGGGTTAATATGCTAATCGGAGAGATTGGGAAGAATGGGACAAGGGTTATCATCAAGCAGTTCGTCTCAGAGTGTTGGGAGGAGAGGAGAAGCGTGGGAATAGGGAGGCAGTTGGGAGTACAGGGGTAACCATGGCCTTCTCGTCCGAGAACCGCGACAAATCAGCGGCTGGCCGAAGTGTTATTATATTATTATCCAGATCCAATTTCATTTCTACCCGTCGTTATTCTTTTTCAGTTCTAAGTCTCTGTATTGTTTGGTCGCCGCATCGATGGGATTCGTGGGAACGGACATGGTGGTTATTTTGTTAGAATTCGAGCTCAATTCAGACTGCATCACTTTAAGAATGTAGCGATCTCTCAGATGTTTACTGAATCTCGTGTGAGCGTCGTCCGCATATATTTTAGTGGCGGCATTGGTCGAATCGCTAGGATCTGCTAGATTCACCACTCGTTTAGATTTCAAGATAGTCCGTCATGTCTTTATTCACGTGATTAGCTCTCATGCTCTGCGGGAAATTTTCGTCTCCTCTCTTGACGTATTTTTAGTCGCGGCATCTGACAGATCGATCGGTTTGGGAAGATTGTGGATTTTCTTATTGTTTGAGTTTAAAGGTTCTTCTCGAGGTTCGTATCTCCGGACGTATCGTTCGTCCAAGTTGGCAATGTCACAGCCAACAACTTGAACCGTTTTTCTTTTCTTTCTTGAAGGACCTTCATTATCGGCAGTGCGACCAATTTTATCAACTGGCATGTTTGTTTTGTTTTGTTATTATTATTACTTAATTCCTTTTTATTATTATTATTATTTTAATTGAAACTTTTTTTTTATTTTTATATTCTTTATTTTTATATATCTATATCAATTTTATTTTCTCCTCCTTTAATGTAAATCATTGAGAATATCCTGAAAGTGATCTCCTTCTAACCCTCTCTTGAGAACATAGAAACACAGGTGACTGCAAAACACTCGATCTCACACTTGCACTCGTTCAGTATTGCAAATAACTGACGTTAAATAGTTTCCTATTTCTATTGGCGGTGAGATTCCATAGCTATTGAAATAATAATTTGTATTCCGGCTCGAAAACCACGTGACCCAATGCAAGCCCTCACCTCCGATATCGTCCAGATTTAAAATTCCGCATTCCGAATCATTTTTTTCTCCTTCGTAAGGCACCTCGAAAATATTTGATTTTTAAATCTTTCAGCGCCTTCGATAGATGAATGTTGGATAGGGGTTCGTTGGGTAAGACGACACCTTCTACGGATATGTGTTTTATTTTCTTATTCATCAGTATTTTTTTTATTTATTTATTTTTTTTTTAATTTATAACTCGCGAATTTTTTTTAAACTTACAATATTTCGATGTCTTCAGTCATACTGCATTCATTCTCTCGATTGTGTTGAATTATCGTGGAACGATGTCCGAGTGCAAAAGTATGTATTTTATCCTCAGATATAATTCTCTTATCGTCGTCGCCCGTCAACACAATCTTATTGATTTCTTTGGCATAGATCTCATGGTTTTCGCTTCAAATTACAGTCATCTTTTTATGCACCGTCGAACCTTCGAAAGGACAATCTTTATACTCTTTGAAAGTGATGTTTTTATTTGTCACACATGTTTGAACGCCTTTACATCTCTTGGTCTCTTAACCCTTTACCTAACATGAAAAGCAGACGACACTTGCAAAAAAAATTCCTGAATAACTAATTTTTTTCATTTTTTGTCTCAAAAACATAGGTTATGACCCCTCGTTGGAACGAGCTCGACGAGCTCGTTCCAACGAGGGGTCATAACCTATGTTTTTGAGACAAAAAATGAAAATATTTTGAAAATTAATTGGCGATTTTTGAGAAAAGCGCTGGCCGGTTTTGGCCGTTACGTTGGGTAAAGGGTTAACCATCGAGGAGATAAGCGTACAATTTTAGTCTCAAACCCACGAACTCAGTGATCTGTCTCCAACCGCTCTCGTCTTTGAATTTACCCAACACCTTTTCAATGACACCCGTCGGAATCTTACATGGGCGATCATTGGGATAATTACTCATGTCGAACCATTCGTTCACGTCTGGCACTATGTCCTCGTAGACTTCTCTAGTCTCTATCAGTGTTGGTGAACAATAGTTTGGCTTTCGAATGGAATTTGGATTTGATGTAATCGTAGTGAAACTCGTACATCAACTGCTTGCTGATGTCTAAGATGACCGCTCCGAGATAACAGTGTTTGTCGAACTTCAGATGCATCTTTTGCATGTGTACGGCCACTAGATTGTCGTCGAATTTGGGTCCATGTTTATAATTGGGTTTCGAAATTAATTTTCTAGACCTCTCTTCAGACGTGACGAGTCGAAAGTCGGTTCTATTCCTAATGTTTTCCATAGATTTCCCACACCCATTGTTCATGAGTTTGAAGAAATCTTTTTCGAAGTCGCACTCAGCCTGTATTCTTAAATTCGTGTTGAGATCGATGTATTTTTTCATCCAAGGCTCCTCGTGGAATTGAATAATTTGATGCACGTTGATTAATCACATCCTGCGATCGATGTAACAGTTCAGATTTTCACAATAGACCACGTACTTGCGTTTGTGATTTAAATTGGGAATGAGTTTTTCGATGCCGTTCACTTCCATTCGTTCGGGAGCCAGCGGATAATTGTTGTGTAGATCGTGTAACGTTTCCGGATAGTCCAAATCGACTTCTAGAATGCAAGGACAGTGTCTCCATTTTTTGTTTTTCTTCCAACATTTCGACCCATTTGAAATTTCCGATCGGTAAAGGATGGCTCATTGCCCAACTGTACAAATTATTAGCATCCCAATACTGTATGTACTTACCCGGTTTTTCCGAATCGAAGTCTTTTCCCATGTGAGAATTATTAGCTTTAGCATATCTGGTGGAAATCATAGAGACGCCACCCCTTACAGACGTTTCAGACATGGGCAACATGTCGACGTCCATTAATAATTCAAATTGGACTTCGGTCATCTTCAAAAGAGCATCCCAGGCAAGTCCGGGTGCCGTGAAATACCAAGCCGGATCTAGTTCGTAATGTCGACGACACACTCGTCGAAAATTTTCGAACACGTCAGCCAAGAAAAGCACATCGGTTTTCAGATAGAGGTCATGATAATTTCCCATGGATTTCATGTCGAATAATCTCCACACTTTTTGTGCATGTTCGTAATCGTCGTCGGAAATGTCGGACTGGTGTAATTTTGAATAAAAATCTCCTTTGGGAGGTAGAGTGGTGTCGTCGAATTTCTCGAGATCACTCATGGAATCGTGAGGGTAGATGACTTTCCTCAACATGACGTCAACCAATTGTCGTCGATCAAAATGTTTACTCGTGATTTTAAATTTCTCCCTATTCAAACTGTCGACTAATTTTTCCAGACTGGCCGACATTAATTTATAACTGTCGATGAAGCGTATCTCTCTACGGATGGGAGTCGTTTTTTTCGCAGTTGGTCCATCGACGACTATCTTTTCTTCAACAATCTTCCATTTAGTGAAATAAATGTATTTTTCATCGTTGTGCGCGATGCGGATCAACTCTCCACCGGTGACACCCATATTTTTCGCGAACAGTTAACTATCATAGCTTGAGAGATTGTGAAATATCACTGGAAAGAATTGAGCATCTCGAAATCTTAAATTACATTTGTTGTGAGCAGCGCCACGAAATAGACCCCTGTAGTGATCGTGATCTGTAACTTTTTTATTATTTTCAGACTCGTTATCGAATGGTTGTCTACAGATCTGACATTCAGTGGTTTTATGGTATTCTTGCCGTTGCTTTGGTGATCATGACTTTGGATTTTTTTAATTTTTCGTATAATTCTTGAATTTTCGAGTCTAACTCTTTCACGAATTTTTGAGCCACGTCCTCGTCGCATTCCGAACGTTTAGTGTAGATGAATGGACCTGACGATTCTCGATCGTCGAAAGACCATTTCATGTAATAACAATAGTTCGAAGGTACGTGCTTCTGATATTTTTCAGCGTAACTGCTACGCTCGTCGGGCTGGCAAGAATTCATGTTTGTGGTGAAACATTCGAAATCGGCATAGAATGGCGAATGGCGATTCTAATCTTCTATTGTGGTTGCGAAAGTCCACGTAAGTGTTAGGTTTAGGCATTTCGACGGCAACGCTTCACTTTTCGTTGCAATATTCCCGATGACGCGTCAACGAATCTCGACAATGCAAGGAATTCATGCAGTTGAGACAGAAAAATCTCTCGCCATTATGTTTAGTAATCTGCTTTGACAGCAATCGACTCATATTTTTAATCCAGCAATAATGTTGATTGTCACTCTTGGAAACTAATAACAAATTAACAATCTTTACTCTCTCTTTGTGTGAAGTTAGTCTGAGAGGATAGACTATTCCTTCTTTAAAGTCTTCATCATATCCCAAGACGTTCACGGCCACGGTGGGATTTAGATTTTTGAAACGCCCGATGTCTTCCAATCGCGCCGGGAAAGGCACTCCCGTCCGATCAAGATTTTTGAAAGCTTCACGTACTTGAAAACTCTACCAACATTCTTTTCTATGGGATATGAGGCCGATGTGATCGCCCATTAGAAACACTCGCTATCATCTTTATTTTTTCACGTTAAGCACGGCATATTTATTAGATACGAAATAAGGCAATTTTATATAGGAAGACGCTCTCAAGGGGTCGTGTCTGTCTACGAGAATCTCGAGATTCAATACCTTCTCGAACGTCCAACCACTTCCCTTGAGATGATAATGAGCCATAGATTCCAACATCTGGTCTTTCATCACCCCGTAAACATCGGATAATTCGTCGTCTCTAAACACTGTCTTGATTTTAGATTGGAAATAGGCATCTTGCACTGGGCACTCACCCGTGTTCGCGTCGACACTTTTTCTTCAGACAATGCATGATCATATTTATTTTTAGACCCATAACTAGATGTTTTTAAAATACATCCAACACTCCACCCTTCGCCCGTTCCATGAACGATTCCGGATCGAGATATCCGAGACTGGTAATCACATCAAAAGTTTTAAAAAATACTTTAATGGCGAAATCTCGTTCTATTGGAGTTAACGATGTCTCTAACACTTTGATTACAATTCTCTTTATTGCATCGGTTCCCTTGTTTTCATTCACCACTCTCATGACTTCATCCATCATTTTGTCTTTTTGTAACAAATTGTCATCCCGAACTGCATCACTTTTCTTTTTTTTTATTATTCTCTTTCGAAACTTGTCGCTCCACTTTTCATTTAAGAGCTTTCTTCTTAGTTTCCACAGTCATTTGTCGACGTTGTTTTGTGGCCGCCTTCTCATTTTTCACGATTCGAGTTTTTGTCACTGCCGTAATTTATTCATCCACTCCCTTTCCGTCGAGCAAATGATCGATGCATTCGTCTTTTTTCGTGTATTTAACACCTTTCAAATTCAATGACTGATGCACTTTGGCTTGTAATTTCACCAGTGTTAGATCACAGGTCTCCTCACACACGGCTTCAATCAATTGTCCTTTGGTTCCGTAACGGGTGTAATTTTTAATTCCTAGATCTCTACAGTACTTTTTAAACTCGGGTACAGTAGAGGAATATAACTTTTCCACGATAGACGTTTTTGTTTTTGTCATTTTTTTGTGTTAAACTTTTTATATAATATATAATATTTTAGGGGGTTTTTTTTAATTTTTTTTTTACGAATTTTCAAACTTCTTATTTTAATATATACATTTTTTTTTTCTTTTAATGAGAGTCAATTTTTTAACACAAAAATCATTTAATACAAAAGTAAATTAAGACAATTAGGTAAATCGCATCTGAACTAATTGTTTATACCCCCACTCCAAAAACAAAAACAAAAAAAGACATTTGACGACCGAGTCCCATCAGTAAAGCCCCCCAAAAAATTGTATACCGCAGAAAACGACTACTACCTCGCTTTCCCAGTTCATTCCAAACAGAGGTGAATAGTCACAAGCATCTAGAAGCACACTCGCCATAGATTGTATATATTCAAATAAAAATCCATCGACTTAACATCTTTCACTTCGTTCAGTGATGAATGCAGGCGTTTTGAAAACCAATTTTTCAAATAAAAACAGTACAATAAAAATATCTGGGTGTTCACGCAGCGATTCGTGCGTGGTTATATATAACAGTGCACACTTCAAAGTGGGAAAACATCCGGATATTTGAATCGTGTAGAATTACGCTCGATTGAAATATTAATTGAGCATGAAAACACACACACACATTCCGCAACTGAAAGAGTGAGAGATATGAAATGCACTTTAATGGGTTTTCGAGTCGAGATTTAAAAATCTATCTATAATGGACTAACTCTCTTTCATAATTTCCACATCAGTTACGAGCATGTTAACTTTAGATCCATCATCTCCTCGCTGATAAATCCATTGGAAAATGAGATTCACTTTCTCGATCGTCAGTTCTTTCTGAGTGATTAGATTCAATCTGTGGACCACTTTTTTGGAGATATTCGGATATATATTACTCCCGTAAAACAGCGACAAATCGTCTGGGTCGAAATGTTCAATCTTCTCCGGGAGGATGGCCAATAGATCGTCTTGACATCCGTACATTAAATCCAAGGCGGCCTCATTCAATTTCAAAGGTACGACATATTTGTTGTATTCCTCTGTCAACCCACTCATCTCCACATCCTTCAATTCAATAGCACCGTGTGATAGCAGTCTATAAATTTTTCTATCAACCTTCGAATATCTTTCGCCTCTCTTCAATTTTAATGCGGATTTTTTAGGTATTGTCGATTTCATGACTGATTACTTTTTTGTCGTCGTTTTGTTGAATTTTTTTTTCAAATATTAAATTTTGTGTTTTTTTTTTAAAGGATAATAATTATTAATTGTAAAATATTTGTTTTGTTTTGTTTCTTTCTTCTTATATATATATATGTAAAAAAATAAAATAACAACTTTTTACAGTTTTTTTTTCTTTAATGACAAAAACAAGCACGTAATGATCGCGCCTACAATTTTTATTTTTTAAACAATTTTTTTTATCATTCGTCTCATGACTCACAATATCTATACATTTTTCAATTGTGATCCCATCCGAGATCGTCATCGAGCTAATCTAATTTTTAGACTCGAACGGTCGATCTCAAACGATCGAGTTTACCAGCCCAATTTACGAATTCACAGATCGAATCGGAATTTTTTTTCCCGTGGGAATCAAGGGTCGATCGCGTCTTTTTCCAGTTCGCGACCACAAAAAGCATGTCTTTTCGGAAGTTTTGCCAATGGGAATCTGAGTGCTAATCTTGTCTCCAGTCACATTCGTGCAAAACCCCTTTCAGGAAATTCGAAAAAAAACACCCCAATTGCGAAGACAGTGTTACATTATGAAAAAGTGAATTTTTCAGCGAGGTTTGTGTTAAATTTATAAAAAAAGTGAATTTTTCAAACTGGTGAATTTTTTAGACTTTTTCGAAAAATTCCATCGAAAAGTGACCCAGAAATGCTCGAATTTAAACATTTTCTGGAAAAATTGAGTTATTTTCGAGAAAAACCCAATATGTTCCAAGAAAATTAACTTTTTCACCAGAAATATTGAGGTTTTTCCAAAAATAACTCAATTTTTCCAGCCTACCTAAAATTGTCCAGCCCAAAAAATGGAGTGACCTGGAACTCTCCGTTATACACTACTGTAGGACATTAAGTTTCACCATTTCAAATTCACTTCTTGGAGTTGGTGCCAAGTGATCTTTCGGCATACATGGATCCCAAATAGAAAAATAACACCTTGTTTAAAATCTGACTTCAAACACCTGAGATATTACTCCATTTTCATCATGGGGGTATCCTCTTCAACTTTGTAAAGACCCCAACATCAAAGGCTGCAATAGTTACCGCTATAAACAATAACAATAAACACACAGCTCAAAGGATAGTTTCAAATAGTTACCGCCACTGTTTTATGCAACTGCCGCAATATGCCCAACGTCATGACGTTTAATGCAACCGAAGCGCAGAGAACATGTCAACATTACATATAAAATCCAGAAAAATCCAGAACTTTGTATCACGCCACATTTTAACATTCACAGTACCAATGAGAAAGATGGGAATATTTCAAATATCCAACAGACAAAAATGAGATATGACATCTTTACCATTGGGGTGGTGGGTACCCATCCCGTTTTGACAATCCTACCCCCAACATCTGCAGGAAACACCACTACAATATTTTAACTGAATAAATATTTGAAATGTGTACTCGTTCCATGTTATACCCATTGACACCATATACTGTATATTATGACGTCAAATGCGACGGAACTGCACAAAGGGTCAAACTATTTCACTTTCTTTACTTCAAGTAGTGATGAAGCAAATAGTTATCTCTCATTTTAAGAAGAGTCGACAAATTGTTCGTTACATTAAACTAGAAAGGACATTTTCATCCTAAATTTTTTCTGTTGTATAAAACTTTGCACACAGAGGTTTTTATGCTCTTCCAAACATAACCACAATCAAAGAGTCGATATGTTTTTCAAATCGGCGTCCTAATGTCCCTTTAACGTGAAACAGTTATCGTCTACGGACATTTGAAACATGAACGAACAAAAGGAAGATCGCTCTGACTGTCAGCCGATTATTGATTTCGACTGACTGTATAGATTCTATACACAGAATTAATGTGGCATTTTAAACCGATGTTCGTCAATACTAAGTGCCAGAATAATGAGGAAACTTATTCAGCAGTCGGTCTACAAAAACCTCCATAAAGGTATAAAGACAAACACACAAACTTTTAACACTCTCAATACACCAAAAAATTAAATTTCAGACTGCAAGTTTTTCCATAATGCAACTTGGATCTTGACAAATTCAATCTCGTTTGACAGATCTCAGTGAGTTCTGTCAAACAAGATAGAATTTGTAAAATTTCTTTGTTGCATTGTGGCGAAAATTGCTTCCAGAAATTTCCTTTATGTTGACATCAGTTTGTAGAGGGTTAACCCTTTACCCAACGTAACGGCCAAAACCGGCCAGCGCTATTCACAAAAATCGCCAATTAATTTTCAATATATTTTCATTTTTTGTCTCAAAAACATAAGTTATGACCCCTCGTTGGAACGAGGGGTCATAACCTATGTTTTTGAGACAAAAAATGAAAAAAATTAGTTATTCAAGAATATTTTTTGCACGTGTCGTCTGCTTTTCATGTTACGTAAAGGGTTAAGTGAAGTGTTGATGACAATTTACGTAAATATCCCCGAGAAGTTTGTCACAGCTCCATTCTAACATTGTAATCAGAAAAAGAAAAAAACAGTTGCAAAAGAAAAGATCTTAAAGAACAGAGAGAAGAACAGTCAAACGATGATAAAAACCGAAGCGTCAGTTGCATCCCAGCTGGCAAAAACTGAAGTTGTAAGTTGTAAAAGCTGTTTTAATTTCAAGAAGACATGTTAAGACCACTTCCGAGACTCCTGCAGTGCTTCCACGTGGCAACACTCAGTAACTGGGTTCACACGAACTCAGACAAGACTGTTGGGGATCTCGGAGTAGCAAGGGCCCCAGAGATGCAGTGTGCAGGCACACCGGTGAGTGGACACGCCCTGGCATTCATCAACCTTGCCCCAACTATGGGTAAATAGTCGGATAGATAAGATTCCTCAACTGTGTAAAGTAACTTATCAAGGAGAGACAACACTAACCAAAACAAATGGGTGGATCATGACTCAATTGTCCATAAAGGCAACTGATTTAGAGGATGGGAACCTCGTATGGGGTTAGGCGTGAGGCTAATTACCCCACCTTATAAAAATTATTACCATTACGGAAATCAACGGAAGAATTCAAAACACAGTAGGTGTTCAAGAGACGACAGGCTACCAAGGTGGCAGCATGAATGTACAAGGGAAACCTTAGACAGGACTCAGAATCCAATGGACCCGAAAAAGACCATCAATATCGGAGCATGGAATGTGAGAACAATGTACCAGGTCTCGAAAACAGCACACATCAACAATGAAATGAAATGCGTTACAAACCGTGGCTGTTGGCATCAGCGAGTGCAGATGGGCAGGATCAAGTAAAATAATATCACAGGGGCATACTATTATACACTCTGGTAGAAACGACAACCAACATAGGAAGGAGTGACCATTACCATGAATAAAGAGTATGTACGTAGCTTAATAGAATGGGCACCCATTAATGAGAGACTAGACAGAGCATGCTTTAACTCCAGATATGCGAAAACAACAGTAATTCAGTGTTACACACTAACAAACGACACTGAAGAAGAAATTAAAGACATTTACTACGAAGCTCTACAGGTTTAAATAAAAAACAGCATAACACGACGTTCTGCTCATTACTGGTGATCAGAATGCAAAGGTGGGAAAGGACAACAGTGGGTACGAAAGTGCTATGGGAAAAAGGGACATGGCACTGTGAATGAAAATGGAGAAAGGCTGGCCAAGTTGTGTGCCACAAACGGATTACTCGTAGGAGGAACCTTATTTAAACACAAGGATATCCATAAAATAACATGGAATTCCCCAAATGAAAAAAACAAATTGACTAGAGCTGTAGGTTATTAAATTTCTTGTTCGGTTTCGGTTTTGGTTTTTCAGGTGGAGTAAAACCTCGGTTCGGTTCGGTTTTCGGTTTGTTCATGAGGCCAAGTAAAATTCAATAAAACTCATTCTTATGTCCGGAGTCATAGCTGAATGGTAGTGAAATTGAGAGAAACTCAATGAATGCCCGAAATAAGCTATAATACATGAAGAATCAGGAAGGCCAATATAATAATTACCTACATATTTTGGCATTGATGAATCTGCATCTGCATCTGCATTGATCTTTGGTATTGATGAATCTGCATCGAGGTGGGATCAATCCTACATATCAGAAAGGACCCAGTGTGTCACAATTGAGGGGATTCAATCAAACCCTGTACCACTTAAATTTGGCGTACCCCAAGGCTCAGTCCTGGGTCCAATTCTTTTTACATTATACATACAGCCCCTCGGGGAGATTATTTGATCACATGGGATTGGCTGCCATTTCTATGCAGATGACTCACAGATCTATGCGGAGTTTGACCCCTTGGATACAAATGACACTGAGTTGAAATTTCAAATTTTGCGGAATTGCATCGACGATATTAGAACCTTTATGAAACCTTAACGATGAGAAAACAGAACTTATAATTTTTTCTTCTAGGCATAAACCTGTCCCAGACAATTTGCCCTGCCTTAAAGTAGGAGATACCATTATCAATCCACCTACCACTGTTAGAAACCCTGGTGTGTATTTTGATTCTCACTTAACCATGGTTCCTCATATTTCAAAAGTCTGCCAGTCCGCCAAGTTTTGTCTTCGGAAAGTTGGTCGATCCAGAAAATTCCTAACCACGCGTGCCACAGAATGCCTCATTCACGCATTTATTTCTTCAAGGCTGGGCTACAGTAATTCGCTTCTACGTGGTCTTCCCAATAAACAACTTGGCAGACTACAGTCTATTCAAAACACAGCAGCACGCATTGTGACATTAGCGAAAAAGAGAGATCACATATAACACCTAAGTTGAAAAGTTTGCATTGGCTTCCTATTATGGCCAAAGTTGAGTTCAAAATTCTCCTCTTCACATATAAAGTACACATGAAGCAGTCCCAAGCTTACATTGCTAATCTAGTAAAACCATATATACCGAAACGCCCCCTCCGTTCCACAAACCAAAATCTTTTAGAAGAGAAATCCTATGTTGTCGCTAGCTACGGTGGACGTTCTTTTAGCTATAATGCTCCTAGACTGTTTAACATGCTACCAGAATTTGTTAAACAGCCCCTACTTTGACAGCATTTAAATCTAGATTGAAATCCCATTTATTTAACAAATATTCTTAAATCCTATGTTGGTCATCATTTTGTTTATGAGCAGTGTTGTAAAGCGCCATGGAAATTTTTTATTATTGTGAGATGTTTGCGCTATATAAATGTATATTATTATTATTATTATTATTATTATTATTTTTATTATTATTATTATTATTATTATTATTAAATATACAGAACTTTTATTGTGCTTGGCCATTTTTCGAGGTCTGACACTACACGCAACTTGAGGAAAGCTGCAAGCACAACTAAACTGAAATGTCGGAAATTCACAGAATGTAGCCTTCCCAGAGTAGTGAGAGTACCCAGACACTGCCATTGGCAGTGTCTGGGTACTCTCACTACTATGGGATGGCTACATTCTGTAAATTTCTGCAGCAAGAGAGTATTTAATAAAAAAAAAAACGAAAAACCTTAGATTACGGGATGTCGACGGTTTCGGTTTTTTTTAAAAAACTATAAACCTCGGTTCGGTTTCGGTTAACCTACAGCTCTAAAATTGACCATATCATCATTAATGAGAAATGCCGACGATCATTGCTAGACACTAGAGCATATAGAGGAGCTGATACTAATAGTGATCACCATTTAGTAGCTGCAAACCTTCGACTAAAATTGAAGAAGGCTAACAATAGCGACAAGTCTGATAAGAAAATAATCAATGTTAAACGCCTAAAAGATCCAAACAGCCACCTCCAGTAAAGGATAACAATGGAGGATCATTGCCACAGAACACGAGCAAGCAGAACATTTTACATCAGTACTCAACAGACCAAAATCCACGATCTCATCTACAGGAGCCCCCCCCACCCCTACCCCCAGCCCCCCCCCCCCCCCACAACTGACAACTGGATATTTGCACTGATCCACCATCAAAAGAAGAGGTAAGCAGAGCCATAAATTCCATGAAGATAGGAAAGGCAGCAGATACTGATGGCATTCAAGCGGAACTACTGAAGGCAAACATTGGAACAGCAACAGATGCATTGCACAACCTCTTTGGTAACATCTAGGAAGAGACTAACATCTCTGCTGACGGGTCCAAAGGACTCATTGTAAAATTGCCAAAGAAGGGTGATCTGGGCAATTGCAATAACTGGAGAGGTATTACACTACTCTCAACTCCCAGCAAAGTTTTCTGCAGAGTACCCCTGGACAGAATCAAAACCTCACTTGATAAGATCCTTAGACAAGAACAAAATGGATTCAGGAGGGGAAAAGGGTGTATCGATCAAATCGTCACACTGGAGAACAGCACTGAGCAGTGTATTGCATGGAAGGCCCCATTATACTTAAACGTTATAGACTTCAAAAGGCCTTCGACATCATATACGGAGAAACACTATGAGAAATCCTAAGATATTAAGGAATGTCTAATAAAATAGTGAGCCTGATAAAAGCTCCTGTACAGAGATCGAATGTGCAGTGCTCTTAAACAACAAAGCCACCGATTGGTTTGCAGTCATGTAAAACAGGGTTGTATCATTTCGCAACATCTTGTTCCTAGCAACCACAGACTGGGTGATGAGGAAAACTACCAGTGACCAGAAAGGAGGCATTGTCTATGTTCTCGACTTTGGAAGACCTGGACTTTGCAGACGATATAACTCTATCAGCATCTAGAATAGACCATATGCAGGAGAAGGCAAGACGGCTCATTCACTATGCAAACGAAACAATACTTCAGATAAATACAAAAAGGACTCAAGAATTGCGACTGTATACAACATTAAACACCAAACTAACTGTGCACGACCTGGATATTGAACGGGTTGAAAGCTTTACCTATTTGGGCCCTGTTGTCAGTACAGAAGGACTCTACAAAGAAAGATATCAAGAACAGACTTGCTAAAGCAAGATTAGCATTCGAACGATTTAGACCAATCCGGAAGTCCAAGCAGTATAGCCGTAAAACACAGCTGCGAATATATATCAGTAATGTCAAATCTCTTTTGATGTATGGTAGCGAATGTAAGAGAGTCAACAAAACAGACATGGGAGCGCTGTCAATATTCCATAACGGCTGCCATGGTAGAATATGCAGAATATTCTGACCACAGATGATCTCCTACAAAGACCTGCTGGACCTGACTGAGTCCTCCCGCATCATCCAACAAATACAACAGAGACGCTGGAGATGGATTGGACATGTTTTCATAATGCACGGAACTAATATTACCAGGGCAGCCCTCCAATGGCCCCCATCAGGGTAAAAGACCAAGAGGTAGGCCAAAAATCACCTGGTGAAGAACCGTAGAAGGTGGACTGAATGAGCTGGGAATGACATGGGAAGAAGTGGAGACGAAAGAAAAAGACCGCGTGGGTAGAGAACTCTTTTTGAGACCTTATACTCCGACTGCAGTGGAGAGGATAAGTAAGTAAGTAATGCTAAGACCGCGAGGTCTTTTAGTGCTTGACTGTTAAAATCAAAATGTTTCGGGAGAAACAAACTCAATCTCGGTGCATTTGAGATAATAGTCTAGGGCGAAGACTCTGGGGGAAGCATGCCCACACTGCTGTTCACCTATTAACCTCCTGCAAACTGAATTCAACATACCGAACTTTCAAGCAGAAAAGTTATCCAATCATGCAACTAGGAATTTAACCAGTTCAATCTTGTTTAACATATCTAAATGCATTTACAGAAATATTTGCAGGTTGCAAGTTTGATATTTATGCCCCAGACTGCAGAAGGATAATAATATATCTCGGTTAACGTGAGAATGGTGAGTGAAGATTTTATCGAATCTTCAGCAGTTCTTCTAGTCCCGCCGCCAAAAGCCATCCTTCTACCCAAGCTCAAAGTCGCGTCCAAAGTGTTTTTCTCGGTGGTTTCTGATAGAGGGGCATCTGATTAAGAAGAAGTTTACTGAACATCTGACAGCATTGAGGAATTTGAGATATTCGTCGGAGGAAAAGGGTACCCAATTTCAATTCGCAAAGTTAGCATTTGTGCTGAAATTCTCATATGTAATCGGCATTTACTGGAAAAAATATTGAATTTTTACTCATATAGACACAAATGACATTATTCAATACATAACTAACTGCATGTTAGCCAAAAAACTGTTATTTTGTTTTGAAAACAAGCGTTTTATGAACAGCATTTATAAATTAATACAGAGCGTTTACAAGAAAACGTAAAACAGGAACCTTATTGCACTCCTTCGCATCAGCGACGTCATACTGCATTGATAAAACATCAGCGTTTTTTATCCTGTCGTCTCTTTTGTTCAGTTGAGAAACGGCTATATATAATTGATGATAATTTCTTTGTACCTTCTCGATTGATTCCGATTTGAAATCATGTTGCATTAAACATTTTGCTATTGACGATCGTTGTGAGTTTGACGTGAAAAATTGCCTTATTCTATTGTCATTTCTATCATTTCATTTTTCTCTAGTCCGGTGTAAAAGGAATAGAAGTCCGTAGGAACGTAAGTCCCTCTGGACTATTATTCTGCGGAATTATAGTCCCAGGTCTAACATTTCTAGGAATAGTAGTCTGCCGGACTACTATTCCTAGAAATGTTAGACCTAGGACTATAATTCCGCGGAATAATAGTCCAGAGGGACTAATTTTCCTACGGACTTCCATTCCTGTTACACCGGCATTATTTTCATTTTTCTGTCGGTTTGTGTGCAGAATTTGCCTTGTCGATCGTTGCTTTTTCTCGTCGAAAAACGGATGTGATGTTTGTAGGCTAAGACCGTCTGATAAACGTGGCATCGAAGCGAATCGAGAACATAATCATGCAGAAAACTGTATAAGAGTGGTCTGCATGTAGATTTACAATCGCATATAGATTTGGGTACCAATTTAGTCTTGAGAAGTCACACATATTGTGTAGAGGAAGTGTCAGACAAGCAATATTAAACAGAGATATTCCTACCGAGGAGGAGGCACCACCCGAGAAAATATCTTACGATATCAGGCGCAAATTGTGTTTGATTTCAAACAACACTGTCTATTTTGTGGTTGCAACTTTGATGTGACAAAAGACCCTGAAAACCCGGCAAGGTTGATAGAGGCTAATATTTTCAGTCACGTTGTGAATCCTGGAACTATCAAAAGGATGAGAGACTCCAGGTTTGTGAGCAGCGCAAAGATAAGTGGGGGGAAGGGGTTAAGGGCTCCAGGTGCTACGAGTGATTTGCATGCGGCAGACGCTCGTTATCACTCGGTCTGTAGAGCTACAATTATGAGTCCATGATCAATAGCGTCCGCGGCAAAGTAGTTCAGTGACATCACCTCAACAGATTCAAAGATTCAAATTCCAATGCCGAAGCTTTGAAATCGGTAGTTGCTTTCATAAGAGATTACCAGTCCCTTACGGTCCACTTGTTCAAATTGTATGGTGAGTGTGGGGGTAATTTTCCGTAAAGTTTTTGTTGCTAAGCAACAACATTTTAGTCCTTTCCAGAGTTTATCGGACAGATCGAGAGATGGAATGGTTCTACGCGTATTACACAGGACTCAGATGCTTATGATTCCAAAAACGCAATGAAAGTGTCAAAGAAAAGTATAAGCGCCGAAATAAAGGATATAAATCGAAACACTTATGATTTCGAACTCAACTTTGACAAAATATCAGAGTTATCAAGCGGGACGTTGTTGTTTTTTTCTGCGTAGCTTGTCACCGATAAAAGACCACACACCGGTGTAACAGGAATTAGCAACATTATTACATCACTGGTACGTGATATGGCTTCGAGAAGTAACTTGACACCAAGTCGCTCCAGCCCATAACAATTCCGTCCGAACTTACTGTGGCCCCGGATGAAGTACTGAAGTTAATGTTCCTGCTCAAGCAAGACTCCATGTCTTACCCACAGGTGCAAATTTAATGCTGCTAAAGGTGCACATTTTTCTGCCATTGCAACGCCACACTAGAGTGTTGCAAGGAACAAACAAGGTTATCAAATACATCAACTATGAATAGCACTGATGAATGGAATCACCAAACATCCGAAACATCCCTTAAAATGTAGCCTCGGACGCAACCTCTGGTTGTATCAGCTGAGGTCAAACATTGCAGTCCGCGAAATGACGATGTCACATTAAACGTCGATATTTCAAATTGCTCAAGTCTGTCAGACGTCCATTAAAGTTTTTCGTAGTCTGAATGTGCTGCTTTTACACATTCCATCGAGAAAAAAAACTTTGGACGCCACTTCACGGTTCAGTGCCCTAGCGGTCGGACTATTCAGCAGATGTTAAACAATTTGAACTGTAAGTATCCACACTATATTTCCGATCTATCTCCCCTAATTACTGTCCGATAAAACCGCTAATGAAGTAGGTGCGAAGATGCAAAAGCACATTGTCAGTTCACTAACATGTACCTAATACAATCTCTAAAACCCTTTTCAAAGTGAAATGCAAATTGGAAGGTAAACACTTATTTCGTATTTCCTTTCGATTTACAAAGTTCCGTCTTCTTGTTCCGAAACGATGTCCGGATAGGTTTCTACACCGATAGGAAATATAATAAATCAACTTCGAACCAGCTCCAGTAAGTTGTTTTTCAACATTTTACAAAGAGTTGTACAGGATGAAAAGTGCGAAATTGCAAATGAAAATGGAAATAAACAACCTATCACACTAGCGATTTAAATCATGATCATTGAAATCCTGTTGTTATGTACTTCATGCATTTTGATTTTGCGAGCGTGAAAAATTCAGGAGAGTGATTTTACCCTCTTACCTACTATGACAGATCAAACTGGAAGCTCTGTAAACGATAATGACCATATAGATTTTGTTATTGTTGTCAGGTGAAAGACAGTGTTAACCCTTCGAGTTGACCAGGCCTGTCCCCCGAGACTTGCATTGCTTATCACAGGGTAGAGCGTGGACGACTAAAAGGGATGGTTGGGTCTTGGTCTCTTCGGTTTCTATGAATTTATTCTGGCAAATCAAGAAAAGACTCGTTTTACATATATAAATGATATGATGAGTATATTGCTATAGAGTAAATGATACATACAAAAAATGGAATAATACGTTGTGTTACCCGCTCCGCAGAAGTCATTTGTTTTCTATGCAGCGCTGCATACTCCTCCCGATTACGGGATTGTCACGGTATTTCCACTCGGTTTGTCGATGATTTGAAGAATTGTTTGTCGTCATATGCTGGTCCTGAAGCCTTGGTTCGATTACGGCATTTTGACACCGACCAAGAAAACGTCCTCACTGTTTACTAAACACATCATAGACCGCGTCCCTTGCACTTCCGGAGATTTATTAACTGGTATCTTTGAGCGAAGTCAATATCACTATTCATGATTCGGATCGAACACTATACTGAGTCTTCTGAATTGTACTTCACCACTGCGTAACGTGTACCATCGAGTCTGATTCGTAGATCACTTTATCCTGTCACAAAACGTATAGCACAGAGTCTGTGATCGGTTCTGACTTAACAAGCCTGAAGGTGAAGGGTTCTGAGACGTAGGTGCTGGTCGTGATTCGCTCGTAATTCAGTTAATTAAATCACACTTAACACATCATTCCAGCTAACTGTCCTCTACCAATTACACGTCGTGCGTCTGGGCGACCACAGGGCTGATCCAATCTTATTTGGTGCCTTCATGGCGTTTCTCCCCCTTCCAACCCTTCAATAGCACCTATCTTCGCAATTCGCCGACACTTTCCCACGGCCAGGAGAGCTGAACTACTCAATAGCTTACATTACTGAACACTGACAAGGATTATTTCAGAATCATAGTTAAATCTAAAACGGTGTCATGTTCGCATTTCAACACTGGCTTTCGATAAGGTACCAAAGCAGAGCAGTGACCCGAATTGTATTAAAATTCCTAGTTGGAGTTAATTTATGTTTCCTGTACGTTCATGTATTTTAGCTTGCTACTCACACCATCCACCTGCCAACTACACAAACTATCCTGTAAGTCCAGTTACACATTTTCAAACAAAAGTGGCCAATTTCTGACAGCCCCCACTTAAGAAAATACTCCTATTTTCGATATACAACAGACATTGGTCCTGTGGCATGCATATTACTATTATATACAAGGCTTTCACTCTCACTTATGCTCGACTAAGATAATCCGCCACCCGGTTTTCAGACCCCTTTATGGCTACTATCCTAAACCTGTAGTTTTGCAAGAACAAAGCCCATCTCAACACTCTGCTACTCTCGCTCTTACTCTTTTGAATGTATGCCAATGGTGCGTGATCCGTGTTGAGCAAAAATTCCCTACCATACAAATAACTTTGAAATTTCTTTACTGAAAATATGATGGCCAAACACTCTCGCTCTATAACAGAATACTTTCTCTCACGAGGAAGGAGCTTTTGGCTGCCATATCAACTGGAAATTTTCCCTCATCGAACTCTTGCATCAACGTAGCTCCAACGCCAGTATCAGATGCATCAGCCTGTACAATGAATTGCCGAGAGAAATCCGGCATGCGTAGGATCGGCGCCCTATTTAACAGATCCTTGAGGGTCTTAAATGATCTGTCTTGGTTGTCCCCCCACTGGACAACATTGGATTTTCCTTTTTTTGGTAAAGTCCGTTAATGGAGCTGTTATCTCTGAAAAGTTGGGAATAAATTTCCGGTAGTATCCGGCTAGTCCTAATAATGACCTTACTTGTCTCTTTGTCCTCAGTGGGTTAGCTTCTTGAATTTTCTGTATTTTGTCCTCTTCTATCGCGACACTTCCTTTGCCGACTCTGTGTCCAAGAAATTCCAGCGTCTGGTATCCTATGTAGCATTTTGACGGTCTGATTGTCAGTCCAGCCTGCCGTATTCTCGATAACAAGTTTCTGAGAACTTGCACGTGGGAAGACCATGTTTCGGTGTGCTCCAACATGTCATCGATATAGTGTTCCACATTATTCAAATCACATAATAGTATTCGCATCATGCGGTTGAATGAGGCGCCCGAGTTAATGAGCCCGAAAGGCACCTTCCTGAATTGATAACAGCCATCAGGTGTCGTGAAGGCTGTCAGTGGCCGGCATTCCTCTGTTAGGGGCATTTGCCAATACCCTTTACTCAGGTCTATCTTTATTAGATATTTAGCTTGATATAGCTTCCCAATTATATCTTCAATATCACCCATTGGTTCGGTATCGAACTTGGTCTCTGCGTTCAATCGACGAAAATCAATACAAAACCGCACTGTGTTGTCCTTCTTTCGAACCAAGACGACGGGAGAAGTGTAGGGCGAGTTAGCTTTTTCAATAACTCTGTTGTATCACATCTTGCGTACTTCATCTGCAATGTCTGCCCTCTTTGCATAGGGTACCGTGTATGGTCTCACTCTTATAGGTTCGGAAGTATTCAGTTCAATTTTATGCTCCACCAGATCTGTAGTACCGGGCGTGTCCAAAAACACATCTCTGAACTCATGGAGCAATCGCTCCACTTCCTTCCGTTGTACTGTTGTGAGTTCTTCGCTAATGTTGACGTCGTGGTACGTCTCCATACCGGCTACCTCTCCAAGATGAAGGAGTGCATCGTCGTCGGCTATTCCCACACCATCATACTGCTCCATTTCGATTACAGCTATGCCCGCCGACACTGCATTATCTCCTTCAGGTACCTCAGTCTGCCTTTCTTCGTAGCTGCGCAATAAGTTTGCATGATATATTTTGGTTTTCCCATCCACATTTACTTTGTAATCCATTTTGTTAATGCACTCAACAATTTCATAAGGGCCTTTCCACTGTAATAACAATTTGTTTTGGCTAGTGGGCAGCAGAAAAGTGACTTTCTGTCCCACCTTGAACTTTCCTTCTTTAGTGCGTCGGTCATAATAGTGTTTCTGACGCCCCTGCGCTTTCTCCAAACTAGCTCGGGCAATCAGGCAAGTTTCTTCTAACTTATTTCGTAGCGCTAACACTTATTGGTATGTGTTTCGTACTTCTGTTGTATCACTCTCCGTCCACAGCTCCTTTAATACTTCCATTGGCCCTCTCACACTACGCCCATAGAGCATTTCAAAGGGGGAAAACCCCGTACTGGACTGAGGTACTTCTCTATAAGCAAACAGTACTGCTGGGAGGTACCTGTCCCAGTCAGCTGGTCGTTCCTGGCACATCTTCTTTAGCATGCTTTTTAAAACACCATTTATGCGCTCGCACAACCCATTGCATTTTGGGTTGTAGAGTGTGGTGAATAGTTGCTTGATTGACACCAATCTGCAAACTTCTCGCATAAGATCTGAGGTAAACTGGCTGCCACGGTCACTTAGAATTTCCTTTGGGAAACCAACGCGGCAAAAAAATTGTTAAAAGCGCTTCTGCAACTCTCTCGGTTTCTATGCTGGGCAAAGCCGCAGCTTCAGGGTATCTCGTCGCATAGTCCACCGCAGTTAGAATAAACCGATTCTTGCTTCCTGAGATAGGGGTAATAGGACCTATCAAATCGACTGCGACCCTTTGGAAGGGTTCCTCCATCATTGGCATCTCCTCTAAAGGAACAGGGCGTATTCGCCCCTTTGGAATCGTCTTTTGGCAAGCGTCACACAATCTACAGAACCTTGTAACGTCACTTGTTATACCTGGCCAGTGGAAACTACTGGTGATCCTATCCACAGTCTTCTTCGCTCCCATGTGTCCGCCCATGATTGCCTCGTGTGCGAGAGTCATTATTTGACCCCTGTATTTGGCGGGAACGACTATCTGCTTCACATGAGTTGTTGAGTTTCTCTGCTTCCGCTCAAAAATTCGATATAGGACACCTTTATGGATTTCTATCCTGTAAACCCCGTCGCCCCTTGTCGCTACTTCTTCTCCAGTGTCAACCAATTTCCAAAGCTTCTCCAAACTGCCATCTTCTTTCTGTGCCTTTATCAACCCTTTCAGGTCTACCTGCCCAATCATCTCAGTCGACACTTTCAGTGGTTTTATTGGACGCTTCTCTCTTTCTGCTTGTCCTCTAGTTGTCGCTGCTGCAACTGCCAATGGCGTCTCCTTCCGCCAGCATTTGTCTGGTTCCAGCTTCGCACCTGGAACATTGCCGACCACTAGATCGAAGATTGGGTCTCTCATGCACATCGCAGTTAATACACCCTTGTAGTACGGCGTGTCAACCGTTATTTCTGCTAATGGGAATACTCTGATTGTTCCATCTATCAGGATACATGAATAATTCTTCCCTGTTAACTGGACAGGGTCTACCAAATCTTTCTTTACAGCAGCGCCTGTGCAGCCAGTGTCCCTCAGTACTTGTACCTTTCTCTCTCCAATATAGCCTTGGCTTACACAATTGCCATAATCTGTCTTCCTCTCCGGCCCAACGTAGACCCTGCCACTTATTATTGGTAGAGATCTACCGTCTGCAAGGGTTAATTAATTTCCCATCCTTGATGCAATCCTCTATGGGAGTTTGCTCCACATTAACACCCTCGCACATAGCTGCTGCTTTACTCAGCTGGTCGCCCTCTGTGTTGCCTCGGCGGCGCCAGTTACCTGCTGTGTCATCCCACCTTTTCCTTGACTGGAATGAAGCTCTTCTCCAGTCGGTAGCTCCCGCTTCAACCTTGGTCCTACAAACCCTCGCGATGTGGCCCCTTTTCCCACAAATAAAGCATTTCGTGCCTTCCCCTCGGTTCTGCGTTTCCTGTGGCTTCGGTTGTGGCGCCACCCTGTTAAAGTTCTGCGCCACACCTTTGTGGGACCTCAGTCCACTGCTGTCACAACTGTGTGCTTCTTTGTAATACTGCGCCAGCTGCGTCATTTCCTTGACACTTTTCGGTCGCCTTTCTTTCAGGAAAACGGCCATATCTGAAGAATATGTCGACATAAATTGTTCTGTTATCAGTAAATCGTTGAGCGCTTCGAACGTTTTATCAATTTCGGCTAGATCTTGCCACCTGGTGAAGTATCTCGTCAGCCTAGCCACAAACTGGAATACGGTCTCGCCCTTCTCGAATTTTGTTTCTCTAAATTTCTTTCGGAAGCCGTCTTCCGTCAACTCATATCTCTGCAGTAGTTCCTTTTTGAGTGCTGTGTAATTTTTAACCTCGCTCGGCGGCATACTAGTATAGACCGACAATCCCATGCCGGTCAACAAGGGACTCAAATTAACAGCCCAGCTGTCCTCTGGCCAACCTGCGCTTTTTGCAAAAACCTCAAATCTCTGCAGAAATTGGTCTATATCATCTTGTTGTTCATCAAATTTGGGCAACTTGGGTCTTAAGCCTCTGTTCTGCGGGACGGACTCACTCCGGGCTCCTTCCCGTGTAGCTACTTCTAACCTCAGCCTCAGCAATTCAAGCTCACGCTCATCAGCCTCTCGTTTGCGCTCATCAGCCTCTCGCTTGCGCTCATCAGCCTCTCGCTTAAAAGCCGATTCTTCTCGCCTTCGCTCAACTTGTGCTCTCAACTCACGCTCTTCCTTTTCTGCATACTCCTTTTCTTTCCTATCAACAAAATCACGCAAGTCCTGCCCTTTATACCCCAACTCCTTACCAGCGGAAAGCCACACATTTATATCCATGGCTGAGCGATTAGTTTTGTTTATTTTTTGATTTTTCGTGAGATCACTGCTCTGCCGTCAGCCCACAACAACCAGTGCTGAAAAACTATAACTTTTCAAACAAACAACGATATATTTTTTTTACGTTCGCTTTCTTGAGTTACTCAGCTCAACCCGACCCTGGGCTATAGTCTGGTTACAACAACTTAAGCACTTAATTACAACTCTTACCATTTAAGCAACTTCAAAATATCCCCGTATTAGAACGTTTTACAAACCCTCATGCATATTAATGTGGAGAGACACCTATGCACCCCAGGTATTTTGATCTACACTTCGACGACTCAAACTTGGATACGACCACACTGTACTACGTCAAACAACCCTACAGCCTCCTGAGAGTCTTCTCTATCACTGCCCTTTACCGTTCGAGACCATCCCGGACGAGCCCCCAGAATTGTCAGGTGAAAGACAGTGTTAACCCTTCGAGTTGACCAGGCCTGTCCCCCGAGACATGCATTGCTTATCACAGGGTAGAGCGTGGACGACTAAAAGGGGTGGTTGGGTCTTGGTCTCTTCGGTTTCTATGAATTTATTCTGGCAAATCAAGAAAAGACTCGTTTTACATATATAAATGATATGATGAGTATATTGCTATAGAGTAAATGATACATACAAAAGATGGAATAATACGTTGTGTTACCCGCTCCGCAGAAGTCATTTGTTTTCTATGCAGCGCTGCATACTCCTCCCGATTACGGGATTGTCACGGTATTTCCACTCGGTTTGTCGATGATTTGAAGAATTGTTTGTCGTCATATGCTGGTCCTGAAGCCTTGGTTCGATTACGGCATTTTGACATCGATCAAGAAAACGTCCTCACTGTTTACTTAACACATCATAGACCGCGTCCCTTGCACTTCCGGAGATTTATTAACTGGTATCTTTGAGCGAAGTCTATATCACTATTCATGATTCGGATCGAACACTATACTGAGTCTTCTGAATTGTACTTCACCACTGCGTAACGTGTACCATCGAGTCTGATTCGTAGATCACTTTATCCTGTCACAAAACGTATAGCACAGGGTCTGTGATCGGTTCTGACTCAACAAGCCTGAAGGTGAAGGGTTCTGAGACGTAAGTGCTGGTCGTGATTCGCTCGTAATTCAGTTATTTCCATCACACTTAACACATCATTCCAGCTAACTGTCCTCCACCAATTACACGCCGTGCGTCTGGACGACAACAGGACTGATCCAATCTTATTTGGTGCCTTCATGGCGTTTCTCTCCCTTCCAACCCTTCAATAGCACCTATCATCGCAATTCGCCGACACTTTCCCACGGCCAGGAGAGCTGAACTGCTCAATAGCTTACATTACTGAACACTGACCAGGATTATTTCAGAATCATAGTTAAATCTAAAACGGTGTCGTGTTCGCATTTCAACACTGGCTTTCGATAAGGTACCAGAACAGAGCAGTGACCCGAATTGTATTAAAATTCCTAGTTGGAGTTAATTTATGTTTCCTGTACGTTCATGTATTTTAGCTTGCTACTCACACCATCCACCTGCCAACTATACAAACTATCCTGCAAGTCCAGTTACACATTTTCAAACAAAAGTGGCCAATTTCTGACAATTGTTTCCTCTAAATACCTAGCTGATGGCCCCTTATTGGAACGAGCTCATTGAGCTCGTTCCAGTGAGGTGTCATAAGCTATAGTTGAAGCAGAAAATGAAAGATTTCAGTTATGCGAGATAATGTTTTGGAAGAATCGTCTCCAAGTTGGGTCATGTAATGGGTGATTGAAATACAACATATAACCTGATGTTCAGACATAATTTCTACATAGAACATGAAGGCGAGTGATTAATTGCTCCCCTAGTGAAAAGTTTAGGAGAGTGATGGCGAGTGAGAGTTATCACTCTCCTTTCCCGTCAGTCCCTGTTAATGTCCGGCTGTTCCCGAAATAATCATTTTTTTAAATCCTCGCTTTAATTATTTTCTCTATGTAGTGCTTTAGTAAATTTTGTGATTGCACAACTTTGATTTTCACGCATGCGTACCAAAGGGATAAAACTAGTTGTTCATGTGTTATACTTTTCAGTACACACTATATAACTTTACGGTTCAAGAAAGCTCTTCGCCGTCGGATGACAGTTGATTAGTGACTGAAAAAAGGGTCAAAGGGGCGGGGCATGGCCCAAATGTGTTCGATCATGTTTTTTGGCTTCATCATCAACGACGGACACCAGTTATTATTATTATTATTATCATTATTATTATTATTATTATTATTATTATTATTATTATTATTATTATTAAAAACAAATAAAAATATATCGACATGGAGGATTCGGGTTGTCCTGGCACATTCAAGATTTTTGAGCAGCTACTCCTAAAGTCTCATCACCAGATCGTGGCTCTTACTTCTCGCAACACACTCCACGATTTAGTCCAGAAAGCGAATGGAAGTGTTCACAGAAAGCGCTGCCTCGTTGAACCCACCTAGCACCTTGCCTAAAACGAAGACTCCCCAATATACCGACTTTTTCATTGCCAGTTGTGTTCGACGTGCTGTCCAATTTGACCCGACCCCGGGTGCACTTCCGACATACCCCACCAAATTAGAAGGCGCCACACCCCCCCAATGCACAGAGGTCAACGTGGTTTCTAGCAGTCTGTTAGTAGGAATGCAAGTGACAGATTTCGAAATTGAGGCCGACGGTATTTACGGTGCTTTTTCTGAAGCTTGTCATGTACGTATGTGTTAAAAGTGAGCACACAATTTATTAATGTAAAAATCGTCTTTGTTTTATCGAACATGACAAGACCAGTTCTATTACCTGTTTGTTGACTTAGGTTATAGATGGGCCTTTTCCACAAATGCTTAAAATGTTCATCCCCAGTGATGCCCTGGACATGGTCAGGGTCGTACCATGGATGGACTTACTTCGGAGCGAGAATATAAATCAAAAGGAAAAACCAAGAAGCCGGTAAAACTGAACAGCCAAGACTTCCTGTGAGCACATATCTACAGTACAGCCGCGGTGGACTGGTCACTTTTCACGGGTGGGCAATAATTCCCCGACCAAAATAATATTTGATTCGAAACACTAATTATAGGAACAATTATCAAAAAATTACTTAATGAAGCATCGGTACAACCCGATGCTTCATTAATTAAATTTTTGCTGATGCTGATTTTTATTACCTTGTAAACGGATGCGTGGACATCCCTGTCCACGTGTGGATTACGACCACTCCACGCCGGCTATACTGTATGTCGCCATGTCGTTGACAGGCACAGTTCGGTACATTTAAAGGTATGATGTATCATTTTTGTTTTGTTTTCTTTCATCCCAACTTCAATAGAAAATTCTGCATGTCATTGGCAAATAATATTGCTGATGTCCGACCCGGAAACACTTACAAAACGCGAGTCTGGCCGGCGACAACAACTGCAGTGCTGACATCATCCATATTTGAATATGGAAATTAATCTACACCACCACTTGTTTCAATTTTCTTTGATAAACGGTTCTCTTCGGAGTTAAACCAGGGTCTAGTGGCAGTGACCTGGCAACGACAGTTGAAAAATGGAGATGGACAACATTCAAATCCCATCTTTTCTATCATTTTCGCTCTACATAATGTTGTTTAACCCTTTACCTTACATTAAAAGCAGACGACACTTGCAAACAAAATTTTTGAATAACTATTTTTTTTTCATTTTTTTTTTTCTCGACGAGCTCGTTCCAAAGAGTGGTCATAACCTATGTTTTTGAGACAAAAAAATGAAAATTAATTGGCGATTTTTGAGAATAGCGCTGGTCGGTTTTGGAGTTAGGTTAGGTAAAGGGTTAATGAGGAACTTCTAAGTCTACGAGGTGTGCTTCCATGTGAACGTTTTGAACAGGAACATTTTATTTTGTTGCAATGTGAAAACATTATTAACCTTTTGGCTTTAGTAAAATGTATTTTATGTTCAGACTCTACTCTTCAATCACAATCCTCGGCTTTGCGAATTTCCAATTTTCAGAACAAAGATAACCGTCGAAGATTCGAAGTGTAATTGTTGTTCATCACCTGTTGGAACAAGAACTCTGATATTCGTAGCTTCGCCGAAGTTTCTTGTTTATTCCGCAGTTCTAGAATAGTCGACATCGGGGTCAAACCAAACATTTCTTGAGTCATAAATTCTTTCGGACTCAAAATCAGAAATGTAATTGGTTAGGTATACGGGAATACAATATCTCACTTCGGGTTAGTTGAAAGGTTAAGAGAGACCTTTGTAGTCGTATCTTTATTGCGCATTCCAATAACATAAAAGGACAGAATAATCGATTTTGATAAATACTTTTCAATCTTTCTAGTTTTTGAAGCCTTCTACTGAAAGATAAAAGAAAGTCAATGCCATTGACAGGCTATATAATTCGTAGTAAATAGTCACAAATATAAACTGCCCGCTTCAAGAAACATTGTCAGCTGAACTTAATCTTTATATTGGCTTCTTGAATAATTCCACCATCTTCTAAAGAATTTTTAAATCGTGGGTTTAGTGGAACGGAATACATCGCATTGTTCCGACGCAACAGAGCGTAGTTCTAAATCTTTCGACCGACTATGTTTTTTTATAACTTAATCGACTTCCATTTTACGGATATAGACACATAATAGACTGTAAAATTACGGATTTAATTTCTTCAATGTGTGCTCTAAAAAGAGTTCAATGTCCGCAACTGATAACGCTGAGAGAAAAAATGAAATAGTTTCCAGACCTTTCCCTAATGTCCATGCCTGGTCCTAATCTTTTTATGAGCTCTTGGCAAAAAAGTTATATCTACAGTTAAAATTAGAAGTCAAATGGAATGCGCACAAATAGCATGTCGGTCTGTGCGTTAATCTACGCGTTATGACCATAGTAAGGCTATCAAATTCTGTACATATGGCTTGTGCACAAGCAATGTTTCAGCCAATGGACCTCCGGGTAATCCGGAGGTCCACTGGCAGAAACACTGCCTGTGTTTGCTATGAGTAACCAGGAGAACCTGCCGTGCTTTGGATACCATTCGATATGGCAATTGCGCGCAATTCCTACACGCAATTAAGCCTAGTTAAGCGTGCAGTTCGTGACAGGACTTCTAGTTTTAACAGTATTTAAAGTGATATCCGAGGATACTTACGGGCCTGTTGCCAAATACATGGACACGGCGAATGCAGGCAATACATTTTAATTCTTTATCTAATCCGAAGAGCAGACGAGCCTGGATAAAACATTTCATGAATAAGTATAAATTTTCATATTTTGTCTCAAATACATATGTTATGACCCATCTCCCCTATTATGGCCAGTTCAACACGATCGTTCCAAACTCTATTTTTGATGTATATAGAAATTATCAGTACAGTGAAGTTTTCTGGGGTTCTGTATTCAATGGACTTGAGGATCTTCAAACACGCAGTATCACACGGGACGACGTATGTGGCTTCGTGAAGGTTCTCAAGATGCGATACCGCATACCAGCACACTTCAGTGTACTGATAATTGTTTTACTATATTCCTGCGCGCGGGTAATAGTTAAATAGTAAGCCCAAGGGAGAGAGAGGTGACAAAAGGAAATCCATTTTGGACGAAAGCAGGCGACAAACTTTTAGTTGCAGGTGTTGCTACGGGGTGTTCTTTCTCTCCATTCCGGACTGGGTGGACTCGATCTTCCTCATCATCTCGGTCTATCTAGCACACATCTAATGTTGGTTGGACGACAATCACTGAAATATGAACTGATGCATTTGTACGACGATAAAGATGTTAAAAATCATAATTATCTTAATAAATTGATGGTTTGTGGATTTTGAGAACATTTGAAAGCTCGAAGTGAAAGAAGAGAGAACAATTCTCACCCAGGCTCGTTTTAGATTTAGATCACTAGTATCACACTCAGTCTTGCACTGCATGAGAGATTTGATTAATGCAGTCGTGTCCGTATCAATGATAGGTGTATAATATACATATTTCAGGACTGACTACTTCCTGCATTTCAATTATCAGCCTCCTACTACACAACAACACTGAACCCTAAAAGAAGTAACACAAACATTCAACACTTTTCTGCAATCCTTGGAATAAATCTGACAGCTACACTGTTTGCTTACATGCATTTTAACTGTCCCAATGCTCTTCGCTACTCTGATCTTTAACCCTCTGAACTCGTAAGACCAATTTTCGATCCAAGGCATAATATCATCCCATTTTTGTCTTATTATAAGAGATCTATACACAGGGCATTGATGATAAAATAATACAGTGAAATTGTATATCTCTTAACTGAATAATCCTGTTAATTGAATATAATTTCCCAACACAAAACCATTCACCATACCTCCAGTACAAAGTTAACCTGTTAATTGAATATAGGTTATAGAGTAAACTCGTGTTAATTGAATAGAAAATCCTATAACCTGTCGAGAAATTACCCTGACTCTCCCCAGTTTTCTCTTGTTTATAGACCTATTTGGCCTCAGTACATCCAATACATGCATTTAATCTATTATATCTTGTTTCAGAGAGCTCGTGGAGCTCTGTCAAACAAGATATAATAAAATTAATGCTAATTTTATCTTTAGAATACAGAAAGTGACACAATCCCTGTTAATTGAATAATTTTTATCTGCAAAGTGGCTATTCAATTAACAGCGTTCCACTGTACTGTTATAAATGCAGGATAAACAGGTATCTCTGCAAGAGTTCCCACTGATGACATTTGTGAAACGAATGGTAATTTGACTGGATATGTAATGTGGCTCTTTCCAGACCGGATTTACGGAATAAGATTCGTAAATTTCAACATGAATTCGGGAGAGATGAAGATTTGTGTTTTTCATTTAAGATAAAAGATGCTTAAAATAGAAAAAAGGTATATCCTATAAGGCCTCGAACTACATTGTTAACCCTTTATTCAACACATCGATCGCATTCGCCCTCGTAATTTACAAATTGAGCAGTTGAATTTTTTTTTTAAATCAATATTTATGAAAATTTTGGTTGAAAGAACAAATTATTTTTTTACTACGACATGCTCTCATAGTTGGTCTGCATTTGAACTGTTATTATTTAAGGGGATGTCAGGTAGACAGCCAATCTGCCTGTGTCATCCCATGCAGTGTGCGTTTCTCTGTAACTTGTGATGCACTGTAATCCAAATCGTCGTGCACACTGTGAATAAAATTTCTGAATCTGAATCTGAATAAAATAGTATCATGTAACCCCTCATTGGAACTATCTCGACGAGCTGGTTCCAATGATGGGGGTCGCATGATATGGTTTTGTTACAATATTTAAAAACTTGAAAAAGCTATAAGTTTCGATATCATGTACATTGGGTAAAGAATTAACCCTTTACCTAACATGAAAAGCACACGACACTTGCAAAAATAATTCTCGAATAACTCATTTTTTTCATTTTTTGTCTCAAAAACATAGGTTATGACCCCTCATTGGAACGAGCTCGACGAGTTCGTTCCAATGAGGGGTCATAACCTATGTTTTTGAGACAAAAATGAAAAAAATAATGAAAATTAATTGGCGATTTTTGAGAATAGCGCTGGCCGTTTTTGGCCGTTACGTTAGGTAAAGAATTAAAGACAATGCGTTGCCTGGCAGAGCGCCCATTATTAACACAGTCTCCATTTTCATCATTATTATGGACTGTAACGTACCCATGACCTTCGCTCACAATTCCTCCTATCTTATTACTTTCCAAAGTGTGATTTACTGGGATTTCTGGGTTTGATTATAAAAGATAACTTCACAAAGTGAATTATGCAATCAACAATTGTGTCATGTATCCGTGCGCGCAAACGAAGACGCTTTGTCGTGGATGTAATGGGGACTCCATTGTTTTTTTGTTTTTTTAACCCTTTACCTAATATGAAAAGCAGACGACACGTGGAAAAAAATTAAATTCTTGAATAGCTATTATTTTCATTTTTTGGCTCAAAAACATAGGTTATGACCCCTCATTGGAACGAGCTCGTCGTTCCAATGAGAGGTCATAACCTAAGTTTTATAGACAAAAAAATTTAAAAATAATGAAAATTAACTGGCGATTTTTGAGAATAGCGCTGGCCGTTACGTTAGGTAAAGGGTTAAATAATATAATTATCGTTAATAATGAAAAGTAATAAACAGAGTAATCGCTTGACTGGACTGGTTGCGTGAAATAATTCATTCGAGGCGAGGGACTATATTGTAAAACACTCGTGCGCATTCGCGCACTCGTGTTGGTACAACGTCCCTCATCTCTCATGAATTATTGCACGTAACCAGTCCAGTCAAGCGATTACTCTCTATTTATTTGTCGGTAAGTAAAACAGCCATAGCCTATAATCAAATAATTCACTATAAAATGTTATGCAAAAAATTCCGTTTCGGGAACTTTTGGTCAAGTGTGTTTGGATTCATTTCCTTATCACCTTTAGAAGGACTGTCATTGTTCCGCATCACTCGTCAAGTTAGATGTAAAAATGATTACCAAATACCTACTTCGGCTTTATATGTCTTTGAGTTGAAAAGATGTCGATGTTGCGTTGTGAAAATTGGAATTTTTTTCACTCGAACTTCCGTTAAAACAGTGTATATTTGTCACTCGGGTGGCAAATAACTATTCCTCATTATTTTAGCTATTTGCCACCCGGGTGGTAAATAGCCATTTCAATAACGGGCGAGATTCAGTTTCGGGGTTCGTTAACCATTTACCCAACGAATCGGCCGCATTCGCCCGCGTAATATGCAATTTCAGCAGGTAAAAAAATATTATTTTTCAAAAAATTTCAACAAAACCATATCATGTGACTCCTCGTTGGAACGAGCTCGTTCCAACGAGGGGTCACATGATATGGTTTTGTTGAAATTTTCTGAAAAATTTCAAAAAATGATATTTAAAATAATAGATTTTGATATCGTCTGCGTTGGGTAAAGGGTTAACACAACATTACATTATGAATAATGAAGAGTTATAGAAGAAGAACGAAGTTACCAGTCAAACTACAAACAACCACCCTCTCTGTGTTTATATCACCAATTATCGTCCATTGTTATTATTTACCAAACCATTTGACAATATTTTATCCCTTCGGTACTTTTGTTTATTCACCAACTCACTCAATGTATTCTCACTTACACATTGTTATTAGCACACATTTTGGCTATTATCATTAAATACTACCCGTTCGTATATTGTGTGTACCACTTCGTTTGGTAATCAAGTGCAGGGTTGGTTTGCTTGTTCGTCTCTGCAAAAACACTTCGTTTCTCCACCTCTGCGTTTCTCATCAATTCATTTATAATTGGGAAAACTTTGCAGAATCGTGACTTTCTGGGTTGAAATCAGAGACAGCATGGATAAGGTACCCGCCTTTATTGTTGATGTTATGAAATATAATCGTCGCATTTTTGTTCACTGCAATCAATCAGTCGTTATATAAAAATGAAATATATGCCGATTAGTTCCTATTTAACCTTTACCCAACGCAGTCCTGGCATTCTGAAAAATGCAGGAGGGCAAAAAATCGCTCTCCTCAATCAGCCTAGGAGAGCAATTAGCTTTACACAGCATTTTAAGTATCCAGTAGAACGAACTCATTGAAACTGAAACCAACAGACTACATCAGTGATTTTATTAACTTTACTTAGGTAAAGCGAAATCTCTTAGACATCTAGATGTCTCACTCAACAACCGAACACACGCTTGACAAGACCTGTGTGTGTACCCAGACCTGTTGTCCAAGAAAGTCATACGCCTACCACTACCACCTTCAACCCCCCAAGGGGGGTTGAAGGTGGTAGTAGTAGGCGTATGACTTTCTTGGATAACAGGTCTGCTTGAATCTGCAGTCACATCCTGGTGCAAGTGCTTCAGGTGACAGGATAGTAGTAATGGTAGTATATTATAGTGTCAATATTCCTTGAATAATTACCCCTCAAACTGTGATGTCAGTTGTTGAACTTGAAACTGACAGAAAAAAATATTGCTGTGACCCATTTTGCTTCAAATGATTGCAACTGTGTTTGGGTATGGTTGCAGCCATTACCTTTTACCACTAAACCACTTTCAAAATGAAATTATGTGATGTTATGTGACTTCGAAGTTAAATTACATTTTTGCTTTACAACAAAAATTTAATGTGAGCATAATACATGTAATCTCAATCATCCCAGACCAAAATATTTAGGAGGGCAGTTTTTCGCTCTCCTTAATTCTTTCAGGAGGGCAGTAAGGAGAGCTAAAAAATCACTCTCCTGAAATTGCCAAGCCTGCCAACGTAAGGGCAACAAAAACTCCAAAATACCAAAAAGAAAAACTAAAAAAACGCCCAGCGCTATTTTCAAAAAAATCACCATTCGATTTTCATTATTTTTGTCTTTTTTTCCTCAAAAACATAGCTTGGGGCGTAAGGTATCTTTTGATGTAAAAGAGAAAAAATAGTTATTCAAGAATTTTACAAGTGTCGTCTGTCTGCCTTTCGTGTTAGGTAAAAGGTACAAAAAATGATATCACTCAGGTGATACATTGACGATTCAACCCCTTCGACAGAGAGAGGTTTTCGATAAAATGCGAATACCACTCGCGGTTCAGATTTGTCAATCAGAAAATCTTGTCTTCAGTATTCTGGTATGGTAGTATAGTAGAGACAACCAGCGAGTCCAATGATAGCGTTAAGAACTTCTAATCAAATCAATGCTTTATTCCATCTTTTAGTTGCTTCGCGTATTATATAATATCAGGTCATGGAGTGTTGTGTAGTATACTTGGTTGTCTAATTCGGTAAAAAACAGTACAGCCGCCGTGGACTGGTCGAAATCCACGCGTGGTCAGTGATGTCCACGAATGCGTTTACCAGATTATAAAAATCATCAACAGCAAAATTTTAATTAACGAAGCACCGTGTTGTACCCGGTGCTTCATCAATTAATTTTTTGATGACCATTCTTATAATTAGTGTTTGGAATCTAATATTATTGCGTCTGTGGAAATATTGCCCACCCGTGAAAAGTAACCATTCCACGGCGGTCCTACTGTATTGTGAGTTGTCTCTACACAAGGTGGTCTACTGCTAGGTTTTTGAAACTACTATCCCATCCCATACTTTATACTACCCCATTGGGTGCAATGGGCAGTGCTCAATGATAAGTCATGTGATATATGCTTGGTGGTCCAGTATGGTAGTATAGAATGGTCTGTCTGTACCTATCTGAGTACTTTTAGCCTTGGGAACAGTTGCTGGCTGTCTAAAGCTTTATACTGTAGCACACTATGGGTATTATACTACCCTACGATTCGGTTGTTCCGGAGTGTATTCTAGTAATGCAAAAGATCATTCGTGCCTCCTACCTCTTTTAGCGCACCCAGCTTCTAGATTATAATAGACTTTATCGTTCGTATGCCCCAGCCTGGACTGGCGTGGGTTTTTATTGAAAGATAGTGATGACTTGGATACTTGGGGACTGAAGACCCTGTTGGTCTGGGGACTATTGGAGACCGTTGTTTGGGAACTAATGTGGTCTGATGTGGGCTATTTGAAACGTGGATTTTTATGGACTACTGTGGACTTTTGTGGAGTGATGCGGACTGATGTGACATGAGGACAGTGATGATTTGACGACTTTGTGGACTGATGTAGACTTTTGCGGACTCATGACGATATGGACCTTTATGGAATGATGCGGACTAATGCGGACTTTTATGGTCTAATGTAGGCTTTTGTGGACATCTGTGAACCTTGTTGACTGATATGGACTGATGTAAACTCTCTGAAACATAATGCTGTAGCATACGGTGGGTGTTATGCTATACTATTTTTCTTATAGTTCGATTGCCCTGAGATGTACTACAGTAACGCAGAAGATTCCCAAAGTCTCCAAACTCTCTTAGGGGTCGTAGTTAGTAGATAGAAATGTACGTCATTGCACCTCCGAACCACTCTGGAGGTTTATGGGTCTTGTGGACGTTTGTGGACTTATTTTGGAAGATAGTGATGATTTAGAGACTTGACGACTAAAGACACGGTTAGTGTGAATGCTATTGTGGACTGAAGGCAGTGGTCTGGGGACTACTATTGACTGATGACAGTGATAGCGTGCGGACCTTTGCGGACTAATGTGGACCTTTGGGGACTGAAAATAGTGTTTAATGGTATAATATGTGTTGTGTTGTTGCTGTAGTGGTTGCAGTCGTTTGTTTAGTTGTGATCCTGGCTGTCGCAATTGTCATTAAACCCCAATAAATAAATAAATAAATAAATAAATAAATAAATAAATAAATAAATAAATAAATAAATAGTTGTTAGTTTGACTATATGGTGGTTGGTGTGGTCTTTGTAGTGGTAACTGTTGAGGTTGTTAGGGTCATAGTTGTGGTGAGTGATGTTGTATATGTTGGTGATGAGGTTGTAATCGTTACTATTGTATTGGTTTACTCAGTCATTGGTGTAGTATTTGTAGTGATTGTTGTAGTACTTGGAGTGGTATGTATTGTAGTATTGTAGTGGATGTGTAATAATTTATTATTATTATTATTATTATAATTATTATTATTATTATTATTATTATTATTGCGATACAGCTATTACAGAGATTTACAGATTCCTCTGGTAACACAATTTACATGTTCTAGATATACAGATACAAAAAGTAACATATAGAGAGTAATCGCTTGACTGTACTGGTTACATGAAATAATTCAGGAGAAGTGAGGGACGTTGTACAAACACGAGTGCGCGAATGCGCACGAGTGTTTTGCAATATAGTCCCTCGCCTCGAATGAATTATTTCACGTAACCAGTCCAGTCAAGCGATTACTCTGTTTATTACTTCTCATTATTAACGATAATTATATTATTTAACCCTTTACCTAACGCAACGGCCAAACCGGCCAGCGCTATTCTCAAAAATCGCCAATTAATTTTCATTATTTTTTCATTTTTTGTCTCTAAAACATAGGTTATGACCCCTCATTGGAACGAGCTCGTTCCAATGAGGGGTCATAACCTATGTTTTTTGAGACAAAAAATGAAAATAATAGTTATTCAAGAATTTTTTTGGCAAGTGTCGTCTGTTTTTCATGTTATGTAAAGGGCTAAAAAAAACCCCAAAAAACAACGAATTCCCCATTACACCCAGGTTAAAGCGTCTTCGTTTGCGCGCACGGATACATGCACAATTGTTGACTGCATAATTCACTTGTGAAGTTATCGTTTATAAATCAAACCCGGAAATCCCAGTAAATCACACTTTGGAAAGTATAATTATTTATAACATTGATCATGAGTACAGTAACTTATTTTTACAAAGTTGTTTTCCGAATTTCGCACTCCGTCTGCAAACACAATCAGGTATTCAAGACACATGAAGCATAAACTGTCGCATTCGTTGTTGATCAGAAATCAGTGATCACAAGGTTGTGTGGCGTGTGTAGAAGGTGGGGTATTTTTTAATGCAAATATAATTGCCATTTAGCTTTTTTTTATAAATTAAGCGCCTGTGCGTGTGGAGTTGGTGTGCGAATGGGAATATACAGAGGTGATAGCACTGTGTGTGAATGTTGTATTGTATTAGTTGATAATTACGTATGTGAGAATAAGAAAGAGTTCATGACCTAAGAACATATCCATCTATGCATGTGTGTACACGTGCGAATTCAAAAGTCTGGGACCATGCGAAGGTATATGTGTGTTTTGCTTTGCGCGTTTTGAAGTGCTCTATTCATTATGTCTTGGCCAGGTGCCTCACTCCTCTATGTAAGTCTCTTTGGAAGGGAGGTCTGTCAGGCAGCGTTTCGGTACAAAGTGGGATTTCATTTCAAATTTTAGGTTAAATTTGGTTTAAAAATAAAAATACCAAAAGCGGTGTCACTGAGCAATAAGTTATGTTAAAGGATGCAGTTTATAAGATCCCATCTTTTTATGTCGTTTACTTTTCGGATGGGGTAGGACTAGCCTGACATAAACTCTAAATCTCTGTATATTTTTTAAGTGTTCTTTAAAACCGGTGCAACATGGAAGACATCTTTCACTTTTCAAGAGTAAATGATTTTTTTTTTATAAAGGAGCATGCAAAAAATCTGTTAAGTTATTGTCAGTAGATCGACCATTGCTGACTCCTAAAATTACATATTCTTTCGTTAGTGAAAATTGTTTTCGATAATTTTCCATCAGCTGATCTGAAAAAATTAGCAAGAATGCTTTGTTGATAGAACATTCAAAAAGATATGTGATTTTGTCTCTTTGTATTGTTGCAGAACGTACAAAGTTCTGTTTCTGACAGCTTACATTTATGGAGCTGTGAGTTCGTGTATAAAACTCGATGAAAGATTTTAAATTGCAAGGTATGTATCATCTGTTAATGAGAATTGGACTATATAATAGACAATTCCAGTCGAGAGACTGCAGTTTCGTATTTAAAACCACATTCCATTTAGTCTGTGAGTTTGGTACATCACTGTGTACCGTAGTTAAAAAGCAGTATAGTACATCCGCCGTGGACTGGTCACTTTCCACTGGTGGACAATATTTCCACGCACGCAATAGTATTAGATTTCAAACACTGATTATAGGAATAATCATCAAAAAATTAATTAATGAAGCACCGGGTTTAACCCGGTGCTTCATTAATTACAATTTTGGGGCCTCAGTGACTCAGTAGGTAGAGGAGCAGGCTGCAAGCCGATAGGTCCTCGGTTCGAATCCCACCTGCGGCAACCGCATTGTGTCCTTGGGCAAGACACTTCACCCCCATTGCCCAGATTTGGGCATGATGGCGTTGTGTACTAAGGCGTACTGCACGTTGATGGTGCACTTGTCTTCAACCAATGCTAACCCTGCTTGTGTGGAGTTAGTATGTTGGGACGCCTGACAGTTGCTCTCCGTTGTTCGGTGGTTCTCTCCGGTACTCTGGCTTCCTCCACCCGTAAAACTTGTACGACACGAACTGACCCTGGCTGTGGAAAGTGTCGTTAAACCCCAATAAATAAATAAATTAAAAGTTTGTTGATGATGATTGTAATAACGCAGTAAACATATGCATGGATATCACTGCCCATGCGTGGAGTATGACCAGTCCACGGCGTCTGTATTGTATGTCCGCCACACCTTTTGGGTAAGTCTGAGAGTTTCGATATTTTTGTTTATGACTGTGGGATTTGTTTTGTTTTAGCTACAGATTTCCATCCATCTGGGATTACGTTTATAGCAACGTGATGTATTGTAAATGGAGTCTTAATGTCGAATTTTTGGATAAGTCAGAAAACATCAGGAACCTCCGATTCTCAGACAATGGATCGTATATAAAATAAATACCTTTTTCCCCACCAAATTTTATTAAAAACAACGGAATTGTTAATTTTAATCTTTTTGTTATAAAAAGAGGCTCTCCGAATATGTCCTCAGAGGTGATGATTTTTCATTATCTAAATGTGCCCAATGAGCCAAGACGTTCCTCCAAAATGGGATCAAGTCTCTTGCTACTCTAGTTAACCCCTATTTATGTAGATGCCAAAGTTTGAAATTTCCAAAGTGCTCAGATGTCGTCCAATTTAAGTGCTTTCCAGGGAGCCAATACGGAGGGATCTAGTAGGTTTCTCATCCATATTAATTTTAATGCTAAACTGAATGTTTCTGTGTGAGAAAATAATTTGAAAAGAGTTGTCTGGAGTTTATTCAGCATCTGTTTTGTTTTATTTTGGTGGTGGTGGGGTTCTTGCTCCTGTAGGACCATTATACATTGTGCTAAGATTGGGAGCGCCAAAGTTTTGACAACAGTGCATTTTCAATTAGTGTAAGGTTACGAAAACTCCAGTCACTAACAAGATTTTAAATTTTCGTTATCTTCTTATCCAATACAGTTTTCAGTAAAAAGATTAAATTCTATCGACAGTTGTGTGAACGAATTGGTATGATTCCAAGAGACATGTTCGCTTGTGGGAAATTCTTTACCACAGCCGTTTTTTGAACCAGTCCAAATTACTTCCGTTTTGTCAAAATTGAGTTTCAAGCTGAAAATAAAAGAAAACCGTTCTGTTGTTTCCAGGGCGTTGTTTAACGAGGATCCATCTGAAGGTTGTGTAATAGTTGTATTGGTTGGTGTTTTTGTGGTTAGTACAATGGTTGTAGTGGTTGGTGCCACGGTGTTTGGTGCAGTAGTTGTTGTTGTAGGTGTTGTAATGGGTTTAGTATGTGGAGTGGTTGGTTTAGTTGTTTTACAGGCTGTTGTTGTAGCGGGACACTTTCGAGGAAACAAACCTTCCCGATCAATTTTCTGTTACACACCCCATAATGTATACCCAAAACATACATCCATCACTATACATACCATAACGTACGGTATACATACCATAACGTGCAGTAGTATATATCCTACCTACCTGGTCCAGCTGGATGGACCGAAAACCACTTTTAACGTTTGCTCTGGTGTAAGTGTGGATGAGATCCTGCATGGTCTCCTACCAGTGCATTATCCATACATGATGTTAGTCCCGCAATTAAATGCCTCAACAAACAGCTAACAAATGTCACTAACGGCAAAAGACTAAACCATCAAATTTCAAGACATCATCTTACCCGCAATTCAACCAGTTCTAGACATAAAGACCCCACCCACACCACCCCAATCACCACATACACCACTTTGAAATTTGAAAGAGAAGCTAATGTATTGCAGTTCAATTTACGTAATCTAAATGAAGAACATCACGGACATGCCAATGTGTAGTTGTGCGACCAACGTGAAGTATATTTTACTTCGTTTTCTCATTATATACAGTACGTGGAGAGTGTATTATCACTAAATCGCCCGCAGAGTGGAGATTCCACCCAAGTAATAATTGCAAATTTGTTGCAAAGCATAACCAGCACAAGCAAAGTTTCAGCCAATGGACCTCCGGGTTAAACCCGGAGGTCCATTGGCTGAAACATTGCTTGTGTTTTTTGTCGATATGTACAAAATTTGAAAGTTATAGCTTGGGTGATAACTCCACTCCGCGGGGGATTTAATTACAATCCACTCTCCACGTACTGTATTATACAAATCAAAGAACTTGCTCTCCCAATTGTTTGGCCCTTGATACAATATCCCGGAATTTGATGTACTGTGTGAAATAATGTCATCACTGAATCACAAACAAAACGAATATATCTCTTGAGAAGAGGCAGGTTTAGTAATTATCTTTGTCTACAATCTCACGACCGTTCTTAAGTCTTTTTTTAATATCACATTAAACATTATCGCTGAATGTTACATTTGAGCCTCACAAAACAATAGAAATGGACGTATACCATATAAATTTACGTTAACATCAGTTCGATGGATTCTAGTTATCACACGCCAACACTTCCACCCACCAGCAACCCGACAATCTGTCAGTACACATCATACACAGATCGACACACGTGTTGTTCTGTGTTTATTACACGCCTTCCCGTCTGTAAAAAAACAATTATTAGAAGGACACTCAGCAATTCATTTAACAACTATCAACAAAAAAAGAACACATTTTATCGCCAAACATTTTTGCGTGGAAACCCCCGTGTTACAATTTCGTTCCCTGAGTTCCAGCATGTTCTATGCGCCTCCTGGCACATAGAATACATCTGACCTCAGGGGACGATTTTTAGCTATCGCTAGCGATTCAAATTTTAATTGCGGTGCACGATTTGTATAAAATTCCAGTGAAATTTCGCTTCTATTTAAAAATAGTCTATCAACGAATTTTTATTTTCCGCATGGTTTAGTGTTGCTGTAGATAGGGATTTCAAAGAACAGGCGTGTAATAAAAACATATTTTGTAGACTTAACTGTTTCATACTGTCGCTGAGACCAGAGTTCTAACATGATATTTTGTTGCAATATAAAGGAGAGGAGTTTAACCCTTGGAACCCAAAGGAACCTTCTCCGTTCCAGGCACATGATATACATCCTGGAGCCAATACTATAAAACTTTTACAATTGTATTTTCTACCTATTAAGAAAACTGACTAAAATGAATCATTAGGATTTTAAAAGATATCGCAATTTGTCAAATGCAAATTGCAAGATCTTTGAAAATGCTAATTGTTCATTTTAACCCATTTAAAACCATAACTGGAAAATACAATTCCAGAAAATACAATTGTAAAGGTTTTATAGTATTGGCCCCTGATTTCATTAAGCAGGGTGTATCCTTTGACCAATCAATAATTTTAACGTGTAGCCCTAAGGCTGCACGCTGAAAATTTACTTGATGTACTCCCAAATATCGAATATCGACTCGTGCACTTGCTATCATTGAATTGATATGGAAGATACCGTCGGGGTAAAATAAGTTACATATCTTACACTCTAACCTTTTCAAGTTTTTTTATTTATTTCTATTGTTTTGGCAACATGATATGTAAAATCATTGGCGATAAGTTTTGAGAGCGTCTGTCAACAAGTCTATGCCGTCTTCATAACACGTCCATTTGTACCGTTCATGCTTCTCTGTTCATAATTTACCTCATGTTACGAAGAACATTAATTATATTTGTGACAGATGCACGATAAAAATGATGCTGATAATGTCTCGTTTAACAATTTACGTGGCAGAAAATTTTCTTCACTTGCCGAAAATAAAAAAAAGTATTTGTGGGAAAAAATGTTGAGTGAAAGACAATGTGAAGAAAGCTGATAAGTTGATAGGACTGGTGGTGATAAATCAAGAATGTTTTGATGGGATATTTCCACCGCCAAATTAGATTTTTTTCAGTGCAATTTCTTTTCCTTCTCATTGTATCGATTACGCAAAATTGTTTTCACAGATACATTACCAAAGACGACAGATCCATCACAACAGGTTACTGACATCTTATTTCAATGACAAATAACCCTACAAATTACGCGAACACTCTCGTTTTTCTGTTACTTTGTGGTAGGATTCTACACTCTTCGTCTTTTGAATACAAATGCGCACATTCTATATTGGGTCAGCAGTTGTTTAATCCTACAGACCTTCAGCCCTTAAGACTATCTGTTATGCATCGCGCAATGACTTACATCCATTTTTGTGGTGGTGTCAAGGCTCCATGTAGTTTTAAGCAACTTTCTGTGAACACACAGAAAGCTGTAGACGCGTGTAATCGTCCGTGGATACTGCATCAGGTGCTCTGCTGCTGACGGTCCAGAACAAACTCTCAGGTCACCAGTCAAATTCTCTGAGGAATTCGAGGCTGTTATGGCCTGTTTGCTTCTACCCTTTTCGCGGAGTTTTCGCTCAGAATACTGTTGATGTAATGTGTCCTTCTTTCACTCAGAAATATATCCAGATATTCTTTCGTGCTCCAATTATAGATGTTCAAACAATAAGTATTTAATTCACCTTGAAACAATCAAAATGTTTTCACAATTAACAAAGCGGTGTAATCATATGAATAAAACTACGGCTGCTGCGAGGCGAGTATTTTAATCCCACCGGTAATGACATAAAAAACGGTCTAATCAAGTCTCGCTTCAGTAGTTTCTTCGTTGAATCAGAAAAAAATGGATGGTATGATATTCTAACATTCAATCTTCTGGAATATATCAGGTGGTTGGCAAGCGATCCATGACTTCGCTTATCCGACCTACTGGAATATTCCAGACGAGTGAATCGAAACATAGAAGATGGAATGTGTAGTGGCTAGACTGGTTCTCGCCATAACTGCGTGGAATTTCCTACATAATTAGGCCGGTGGCCCGAGAGTTTGTGTGTCGATATAAGTGGTCAGGAAGAGTAGTAGAACATGAATAGTTGTTTCCAGATACATGTCGTTTGCCTCAAGCAGTATGTGATGTTCATTAAATTCACCCTGTTGTCCAGGGCTTCTAAAGTTAAGAAGTCCAGACCATTATGAAGAATCGACTCGGTCAATAAAGACATGCCTATGGTCACTACAACTCCTTCGTCAAACATATGAATCGAAACTTGTGAAATCGCCTTCGCTCTACCTTGGCAACTAATGAAGTGTGTGTTGTTTTTTTTATTAGCTTGGGAGCATCATTATAAAAGAGAAGTAATCCGTCAAGACATTAAATTCCAGATACACAAAATAGTTATTGGTATGATTCTGGTGGTGGTGGTTGGCGTGGTAATGAGGGATGTGGCCTCGCCCATACCTTCAATATTTACGCCTGTGCCATTGACACCAGCGGTTGCATATTATTCGATATTCAGGTTTTGCGAGACATAGCTTACATGTATGATCCCTCATAGGAACGAGCTCCTTAAGCTCGTTCCAATGGATTGCCATAAGCCTTGTCTTTTAGGCAGAAAATATTTTTGATTCCTCATTCAAGAGTCGTTTACTGTGAAGTGTTAATGTTTACCGTGTCAGCTAAAAAGCTAAAATTAAGAATATACATCCTTCTCCATTCTCCTTGAGAGGACACCGCCTGTATATAAAAGAGGTATAAATACAAAAGCCAAGTTATATTTCTTTTGTCTCGTTTTCCAGATATTTGAGTTGTTAACCCTTTACCTAACCTGAAAAGCAGACGACACTTGCAAAAATAATTCTTGAATAACTAATTTTTTTCATTTTTTTGTCTCAAAATCATAGGTTATGACCCCTCGTTGGAACGAGCTCGACGAGCTCGTTCCAACGAGGGGTCATAACCTATGTTTTTGAGACAAAAAATGAAAAAAATAATGAAAATTAATTGGCGATTTTTGAGAATGGCGCTGGCCGGTTTTGACCGTTACGTTGGGTACAGGGTTAAACTGTAGAAATATCGTATTATTTTGAATAGTTTCCGAAAGCAACTCGAAGTGAAAAATTGGGACATTTCTCGAAGACACCTGAAATCAGGCGTAAGTTGAAATTATTATCTTGAACACCTTTCAAATTCTGTGTGAACTCTGCGAATACATATCACTGAACTTACATATCTATATCTTCTCAAAGCATTTTCCTCTTAATCATTGCGACTTTACCTCGATATTTTTCCAGTTCATGAATTCGGGTCAATTGATCGGCAGTTTCATTTTACCTCGATATTTTTCCAGTTCATGAATTCGGGTCAATTGATCGGCAGCATGAAACTGCCGCTCAATTGACCCGCATTCATGAACTGGAAAAATATCGAGGTAAAGTCGCAATGATTAAGAGGAAAATGCTTTGAGAAGATATAGATAAAAAGTAAATATGCCTGCGTCGTCACTCTATTGCCAGAAGTGTAGACTTGTTGACCAATCTTCTCAAACTCTTGTGTTACAAGTCTCATTCTGTAAGAAATTCGCGACGGTTTGGCCTGGAATTCGGCTAGTTCGCATTAGTCCATCGTCTATCGGTAAATGTACTCATTTGGAATATTTCAGTTGGTCAGAAAAAAAACATTTGTTGGATGACGGAAACATATGTCATCCTAACAACCTACACATCGCATGCACACAAACATCGCATATTTATACATATCCTGGCCTATTCAGCCATATTCGAAGTTACGTGGTTAAAGGTTAATCACAGAGAGAGTTCTGGTCGGTTGAACCGATTGATAAATGAGTTAACTGGGTGGATAGATTAGTCGTGTTAAAGTCGAAGTTCTTTTTTTTGTCATTCCATAGCATTCGTTGAAGTCGTGGGTTACTTACTTCTAACTCCCGATTGGAATTGCCCGCGGCACCTTGTTTCTTCAATATCATGAATTTTTAATTCTGCCTAACCAACATTTGACGTGGATGATTGAGACTCTTCATTGGACGCGATTTAGTATGTGTACATCAGCTTGTATTTCATAGAATCAACTCGTATTTTTGCGATTCAGGATGAGTGTTGGATAGAATTGCGTAAATTTATCGCATTTTTCTCCTTAAAATCCACCTTCACGTGATAAATTGTGAGTTGTACTGTTAAACAACAACTTAGTTGTTGTTTGACAGAGCGATTCACGATACTGAGTTGACACGAGTAGGTATAAATTAAGCATTCGAGACCAGCAAAAATTAATTTCGAGCCCACCTCAAAATTTAAGCTTGAAAGCAATGGAAATTTAGCTTGAAACATCTTCGAGCCCAGCTAAAATCGGACTTAGTCAATTTTCACCTGGTCTCGTATTTCGGCTAAGGTTAATCCAATGGGGGAAATAAAAAAGAAAACAAACTCGAAGTGGGCTCGAGGGAGATGATCTTTTCACCATGTTAATTTCCATGTGAAAATGCAAAAGTGTCCGGATCGCCGGCCTAGAATATTTGCGAAAAAAACCTTTTCTGCACACCACTCAGTGCAATTTTCTCAAGGGATTTGTAATGCGCCCCCTTCTTTCTCAATCTCACAAGTGGGCTCGAACAGACGAAGCTGAGAGAGGTCTCTTCCAGTGAAAAATTCCTATTGGAATTTGTAATGCGTGATTTTTTAGACACCGCCTGGACTGACGAGTTCGCACACGATGTGGTTTTGCCTATTGATGAACCTATTATCGGCATAGACCATCGGCATCGGCTGATAATGGGGTAATCGGTGAATCATCGGCATCGGCAAAAAGGGCATCATTTGCCGATAGGGGTGCGCCGATTGTTACAAGGTCAAAATAAACGGTCGTTTTTTTTTACTCACAGCCATATCGTCGAAAACAGTGTTTACACGTGAAACGTCCGGGGAACGTGCCAACACTACTGATTCTAAAATTCTGTGCGTTTTAATATTATATGAATAATTTAAAGCTAAGCCACAATTTCAATTTGTCACACGGTCATGTATGATTCTTATTAGATGGAAATCTCGGCCCAGTTTCTTAACTTTTGCCCCATGTTATACCCAATGGGGTTTTGTTATATTTGCAATTAATATTTCATCGTCGAGTCGAAATTTAAAGATGGGAACTCGACCTTTAAGGGCGCGTGATTATTTTTGTTTATCTTATACATAGAAAAAAGAAGAAAACTAACTTAAATTTAATTTCTAAAAACAAAACAAAGAGAAAAAAGGAAGAATATTTTTAAAAAAAAGAAAAAAAAAGAAGCATGTCATTTTTGAAGAGCAAAGATCCTAAGTTGAGAGACGAGAAAGATCCTAAGTTGAGAGATGAGAAGGTTTATCGGTACCTGGAATTGAAGAGAAATATTCGAGATAGCAATATGGTTAAAGACATGGGCGAGATCGAGATAAAACGAGAGACGAGCAAGTTGTTCAAATCTGTGACAGAAACTCAGGAAGAAATGTAAAGAGAAATCGTCAAAGAGTTGAAATCCTAGAGAGAAAAAAGCAGGACACCTAGTTACAGACCTTACGAACCAAACGTTCCGACTTTCACGTCCTTTGGTCAACCTAGTTATATACCCTCGTCTCCTGCATACCTACACGTCCTCCTTCTGCTCAGTATCTTCCGCCGAGTCCCTCTGAGATAGATAGAATTGAGACCGATTCCGAGAGTGCACTATCGACGGTTACAGTAGGGATCTGCGAATCACAAATTTCTTTTCGAATCGAATCTCGAATCGAATCGTGTCTCTGATATCGACATCGAATCGAATTCCGAATCGAATCTTAAAAGATAAGTTATTTCATATTGCATCAAACGGAAGTTACGGAACACTGTGATGACCCTTACGCGACGAAGTGAACACCTTAAACACCAATAACTAAATATTCTCTGTAGCACCGTCGCTGAAACAGCTATGCCTGTTGTCCATAGTTTTAGTTTTTGAAGGCCTAACTTGTTACTATTCACGTTCTTAAGAACGTGAATAGTAACAAGTTAGGCCTTCAAAAACCAAAACTATGGATAATGTTCTGGGCCAAATTCACACCTTACCTAACAATTAAACATTGTCAATTACTCAAATAAATTGGAATTGATCCTACATGAATGAATTTTCTAATGACAGCTTTATCCTATTTTTGTTGGAAATGTAACAAATTGAAGTTAGTACGAGAGATTCGAAGAAATCGAATCCTGATACTGATTCGGGATCGATCTCGAAGCATAAGCATGGTATCGATATCGAATCGAACCTCGAATATTCGCAGGACCCTAGGTTACAGAGAGCACGATCGGCGATCCGACGGTAGATGCCTGCAATATCAAACCCGAAGATTACGCGTATTTATATAAGACGAATTCGTTGAATGCGAACCCTGTCTTCGGTTTGCGCGGAGACGATGGTAATCTCTACACAGGTGAAAAAAAGATGGAAATAACCAACGATTATAATTTGATCATCGAAGATCGAGAATACGAAGGTACGAGAGGATTGTGGAATCTGCTCATGATAGCTAAAACTAATCAATTTGAGGAAGAGGTTTACAAAACGTACGGTGATCTCCTGCTTCGTACGAATGGCATGAGAAAAAATAACGATCCCAGAAAGACGAGACCGAAAGCGAGCAGAAGATCGAAGTGGAAGAACGTGCTGCAACCCATATGGGATGCGAATAAAGCGGTCGTCAAATCGGTCATCGGACAGGGAATGACCACGATCATTCTTTGCGATTGCAATGCCCTTGTAACAGGAATGGAAGTCCGTAGGAAAATTAGTCCATCTGGACTATTATTCCGCGGAATTATAGTCCGAGGTCTAACATTTCTAGGAATAGTAGTCCGGCGGACTACTATTCCTAGAAATGTTAGACCTAGGACTATAATTCCGCGGAATAATAGTCCAGAGGGACTAACGTTCCTACGGACTTCCATTCCTTTTACACCCTGTTGGAGAGATGAGATCTTTTGATGACGACTCTAAAAGCCGGTAATACCGGAGTGACAAACGAATTGTAGAGCATATGTGACGAATTGTTGCGACAGGTGTTGAATAGAGAAATCTCTAAACCGATCATGAACATGTTGAAAGGGAAATATAAAAAAATAACAATAAATAAAATAGAAAGTAAAAAAGAAATTTAATTAAATTACAAAATAATTATTATTCAATTAAAAACAAAATAACATGAAAGAAACAAACATGTTAGTAATAAAGAACACTGGATTTATGAGATCTTACGTCTACGGCGGTTTGGGCATGCTGGATTCAATGATGGGAGCTCTGTCACGCGCCTTCACCGGTCATGTGGCGAAACAGATCGCTTCTACCGCCGTGAAGAGCGGAAAGAAAATGGTCGTGGGTAAAAATGCCGCGACGGAAGTGAGCACTAGAATCGCCCCGGAGTCAGACAAGAGGAGTGCCGATTTAATTCAGAAGTTGATAAGACCGGCTTTGCAAGCGAAATTATCACCGAAATCGGTAGAGATTTTAGAGAACATGAAACTTTGAAATTTCAAGGGTTCTAGTGTTGTGCCGATAGAGAAACTCGCTAGGACGTTGAACAGCGGATCTGGATTGGATGAAATATAAATTGAAAAAATAAAAAAAAAACGACTTTATTTTTTTTATATAATAAAAAAATAGAAAAATTATTTTTAAAATATAAAGAATAAAAAAATAACTTGAAAAAATACGCAAAAAGAATGGAAATTAAAGATTTATCGTGGAATGCACCAACGACTGAGAGGTCGAATCACAAACTCTTTCCTCAAAGCATAAGAGATTGATAGTGGGAAAATTGAATTGTGGAAAGACGAATTTGTTGATGAATCTGTTGTTGCGACCAGAGTGGTTGGATTGTTCGTGTTTGGCAAGAGTCTCTTTCAACCCGAATACGAATTATTGCGAAAAGCTCTGAGCGAAAACTTGCCGACGGACGTTATAATGAGAATCTTTGAATACCGAGACTAATTCGAAAAAAGTGATTCATTGCTCGCAACGACCTTGCAAGAAACGTCGAAAGAAGTCGGAAATGATTAAACGTCCAATGTGGAATGTCAATTTTATGAAAATGCGAACGACGTGCTTGATCCTCGAGACTTGAATTCGATGCATAGAAATACCGTGTCTCTTTCATCAAGATTTTAAGAACCCCAATCACATTTACGACGATCACGTGGCCAATGACATGAGCAAAAAAGAATTCAAGAGATTTTGTAAGCTGGTGTGGGATTGTACACCTTTTAATTTCGTGGTGATCGATCTAACGAGTGGTAAATATTCTG